>OU015495.1:205256131-205343631 GCA_907164885.2 Dolomedes plantarius
CTAGAATAAACACAATGAAAAAATCTAATAGCACAACACTGAGATTCACAATTCTAGAAAATAGAGGTCTAGAAATTCCTCCCATACAGTTACATGACAGGAAAAACAGGCCTCTTCATAACAAAACAACAAAGGTACACCAATGTGAGAAAAGTCGCGAGTTTTATAGGCTTTGTACAGGTGTCTTCAAAGAGACAAAATTTTTAGATAGATACACATGTCACGATATGTCACTGAAAGTTGTCTGCTAACACAATACAACACCAGACATTTCAGAGCAGTAGAGCAGATGGAAAGCATGACAACTGCCAGTCTCTAAGCAAACTAAACATAAGGTCTCAAATAAATTTATTCTGTTTTGTCATGAAATCGAATAGTAATTCCATGCAGCAAATTCTATAATTTAGAAAATTACACGTTAAGCACACAGACAATCCTGGATAAGCGTATTTCGATTTCTTCAGAAGAATATGTAAATGTCGGGTAACATTCAGCTTTGCAGAAACATCAAAATTTATTTCGAATTAGGATGTAATGGCCTTTAAATTACTTAATGTATTTCATATACAACGGTTTCGAAAAACATTTTTTTTTTCAAATGGCAGTGTAAAAAAGAATGATAGTCGCAGCTTGAAGAATTGACACACCTTGAAATTTAAAAACGAATTACAATGTGCGCCTATAAAGTAACCGGACAATTTTTTATAAATAAGAAAAATATTACTCACTTTCAAATAAATTTATCTCCTTCAAGATAATCGCCAAAGGAGTCTATAAAATTTTTCCAACGTTTCTTCAAGTCATCGAAACACTTTTATAGGCGTCGGAACTAACCGTTCGCAAAATACGCGTAACATTTGATTTAATATCAGAGACGTTTTCAAATCTCTGTCCTTTCAAGGATTGTGCATTTTTGGATTACTAAGGACTTATTCACCGCGAATTTGTTCCCGAAAATCAAACAATTAATCAGTATTTTTACGAGGAGGTGCTTTTTCGATTAAGGAACGGGATAAGGCGAGTCAGGAAGGAACTGTTTGATTCGGGGCAATGCTTTCTTTTACACGATAATGCTAGGCCTCGTACAGCAATTTCTGTACAACAATATCTTGCTAAGCCTGCAGCCAGAGTTGCAGGGCTGGCAATATGAATGCAGATCATTTACTTACATGCCCAGGACTTGATACGGAAGCCCAGAAAAGTGAGAACTTTACCAAATTATACTGGGACGCTAGAGATATGATGAACTTTCTATGAACTTTTAACACCTTTTACCTTACTTTGTTTACTGTTGTGCTTTATGCATCTGTTCAATGCTTAGTTCTTTGCTGTTTGTGTTGCCTGTAAATATGGATTAATTTTCCAAATAAAGCCATAGGTTAAAAAACAAAAAAAAAAAATCTTGCTAAGCATTCAATTACAGTGATAAATCACCCACCCTATTCTCCCGACTTATCGCCAGCTGATTTTTTTTCCTTTTTCCGAAGCTTAAGAAAGGACAGAGATTTGAAAACGTCCCGGATATTAAATCAAATGTTACGCGTATTTTGCCAGCGGTCAGTTCCAACGCCTATAAACAGTGTTTCGATGACTTGAAGAAACGTTGGAAAAATTATTTAGACTCCTTTGGCGATTATTTTGAAGGAGATAAATTTATTTGAAGGTGAGTGATATTTTTCTTATTTATAAAAAATTGTCCAGTAACTTTATGGGCGCACCTTGTATATTTGCTGCAGTAACTTATTTTTCTCAAAAAAGGAAAGTTAATCTGTCGTGGACATAGTTTTGATAATTCAAGGGTATTTAAGTCGAAATAATGTTTTAGAAAAAAACACCCTTTGATGAAATCCTAGTCATTCCTCTAGATCAGTGGTTCCTAACAGGTGGTCCGCGAGAGCCTCGGAAGTGGTCCGGCACCACATATATAAAAGTTGCCAAATAAACGGGGATTTTGAAAGCAATGTTCATTAAACTAGATGGGCCGAATATATCCGATGACTGGCAGGTGTTGAATTAAAACTTCTGAAAAGTTTAACATAATTATTTTAATTATTAAATGTATTTTTCCGTTATAAGCACTACAATCGTTTTCACGCCAATTTGACGCATTTTCAAAAATCGCCGCGTCGAGAAAAGTAAAGCGATATAATCACACTAAGGGCCTGTTCACATAGGAGTCCGTTGCGTAGCGTTAAGGAAAAGATGACGTTGAGACGAAAATAAACCAATCATAGGCGTTAAAATTTTCATTGCGAATCGTTTGGAGGCATATGATTGGTTTATTTTCGTCTCAACGTCATCTTTTCCCTAACGCAACGCAACGGACTCCTATGTGAACAGGCCCTAATGATTGGCAAACTGCAATATTAAAATATACAAATCTCGAGATTCAAGGATCACGAGACGATATGAGGACGATTATTTTCGTGGACATGGAGATAACGAGACTTCATGAAATGCCGTAATTAAATACGCTTACTTTAGTTCGTAATGAATTTAGAATCCGTCGAAAAATCGAACTGTATTTTTACGTAATGGATTTTGAAATATGGAATTTGCCTAAAGATGAGCAGGCAGCTATTACATTACTTCAAGAACAAGGTAAGGCTGGTACAATGCGTCCTATTGGCAAATCAGGTGTCTCCTAACGTTTGTGTAACATCTGGAGTTATTTTGAGTTATTTCATTCGTCAATGTGTCATTCGTCGATGTGTTGCATCTGTGCATCGCCAAGCAAAAATGCGCCAAGTGTAGTGCTTATAACGGAAAAGTACCTTATTAGAATATGATACAAAATAATTTTCATACTCCCGGAAGCAAGCCCCCCCCCCTCTCAAGTCGGTGGGGGTGGTCCGCACATGGTTCAATTTCTGGCTTAGTGGTCCGCACAGTTCTACGGGTTGGGAACCACCGCTTTAGATCCCCAATACTACGGATACACTCATCTGCACTGCACAGTATTCTGGGGGGAAACGAGTGATTTATGGGGAGCGCTCTGCAGAGCCGCTCTGCAGCGATATCTCTCTTGGGCGGTTTTTTCCACAGATCATCAAAGAGACACGAGGGACCTGGGGGCGGGAGGGGGGGTCACGCTCCTGGAGCGTGACTAACCGACCCCAAAAATGTGTCAAGCGGGGTCGGGGGTGCATGTCTGCATGTATGTGGAAGCGCTATTAGAAGACGCTCTATCCCCCCGCTTTTCTAAATAACGAGAATTTTAAGAAAAAGTAACTTCCTTTGAATTTGATCCCATTCTTAGAATACGGCAATTTTTTTTTTTTCATAAAGAGGAAATAAGAAAGATGGTTTTATAATATTTATAAAAATGATCGCAATCAATCTTGTGGTTATTGAACAATGTATAGAGAAGCAATTTATCTCACGAGATCATATGTTTGCCACATAAATCATAGGGCTACAAGCTGTAGATAACCATTCTATCGCATCGGACAACGCCTTTAACCGAGACAGATCACGCTAAAGAAATAATATATCTGCAATCTGTCTTTTTTTTTTAATAATGATCCTTACGGAGCACGAAAATAAGAGTAGAAGAAAATTCAGGAACACGGGGAAAAGGTTAGAGAAAACAGAAAATACAGAAATAACAGAAATAACAGAAAATGTTGTAAATCTATATATATAAAACAGTTCCGTAACTGACTCACTGACATACAACGCTCAGACCAAACCGCTGGACCTAAAGGGCTGAAATTTTGCATGGCGATTCTTCTTATGGTGTAGGGGTGCACTAAGAAAGATTTTTGAAACATTCTTCTTAGATTTTTTTAAATTAAATTTTTAAGCTGTTTTTGTAACGTTTTTTAAGTTTGTATTTAAAATATTAATTTGAGGGTTATAAAATTAATTTGAGGGTTATAAAATATTTTTTTCTTGCTAATGCGGCAGACGAATGGACATTATGTTGTCTATAAAAATATCCCTTACGATTTTTTTATAAATATATATATTTTTTTCTACATCAACTGTATATATTGATCGTCGTATTTATTATATATATATATATATATATATATATATATATATATATATATATATATATTGACATTAATTGTATACATTGACCGTTGTATTTAATTTGAATGTACTCCGTAGCGAAGTGCGGGTTTTCAGCTAGTAACTGTATAAAACTGTTTTTCTGGGAAGAGCCACAATTCTTTTATATTACTCGTTAATGAGATCATAAAAACACATTTGGCAAATAATAAATATTTCAGATTAGAGTTTATATTAAAAATTCCATTAACGGCTTAATTATTATCAAGACATACCTTATGCTGAATAAAAAATAACTTTATTATCATGCGTGTTAACTATCAAAACTGAATATCACATGCATTCTTATATCCGTGACATATTTACATATGACATATATACGTTAAAAAAAAAATTTAATATTTAACATATTGTTTTCAAAGTAAAAGCAGACCACATCGTTCAGAGAAATCCAATGAAAGTTCGTTTACACGATTTTAAAAAACTGTTCTGAAAACATACAGTTGAAACTATCTAAAAGTAACACAACAATAGAGAGCCACAGAATTGAAACTGTTAATTAGATGTATGTTTGTGCAAGTATTTTACTATATTAATCTTGGTCTTTACGAGTTTTGGGAAATTTTCGGCAATTTTTATTTTATGTGTTATGTTTTTGGCGCCCAAGTGTATGCTTATTAATAACTCGGTAAATCAGCCACATTTAAAAAAAAAAACTTGCATAAAATTTCCTTATTTGTAAATAAATATATGATTTTCATCTGTACGTACCCATATAAAAAGTGCCTTTTGAAATGTCAGAAAATTTTTAGATATCCCCCCCCCCCCAAAAAAAAAAAAAAAAAAAAAAAAAAAAAAAAAAAAAAAAAAAGAATAACTAAACGTCCTTCCCATGGGTGCTGAAAAACAAAACGTTAAATATAACTTTACGTTGATGGGTTTTTTACAAATGCCTTTTCAAATGTAAACATTGTTTGAAACATGACATAAATGCAGATGAAAGTGTACAAGTGAATAACGAAGTTTACGAAAGTGCTTCACGACAAAAATTGTGGGGAAGATAAATGTTGATCATTTTTCCCAACATCCAAGACAAATTTTGTAACAATATAAAAAATGCATAAACGTGATACAAGTATTTGAAGCAATTTAAAATGGAATAAAAGACGAAATAACTTTAATTTGGAAATGTGCATGATACGTTAATAAGGAACCTAATTTCCTTGTGATTGACAATAATACAATCAACATAAAAGATTTAAAAATTGGTAACTTAATTTGCGGTCAATCGCGCAAACAAAGCAAGTTTCATAATGATACAGCCTATTACAGACAAATGATCTCTAGCTTAAAACTAACTGCAAGTAGTTCATAACAGACATTACGTATTTTGTATAATCTGCAATTAAATCAATTTAGTTCAATTTCCGTAATTTCCCAGAATATTATGGCTGTACCAAAAGAGCACGTGGTAAGTAATTTCCGCACATATGTAAATCGTTTGTGCATCTAAGGAAAATTATTCACATTAGCAGGGACGTAATCGTAAGTCCCTTTCTACTTCTCTTAATAGGGAAAAATCATTAGTAATCTTATACCTGAACTCAAAAATAAATGTTATACGATATCATTACTCTTAAATGCATGTGAGTGCGTGAGTGTCAAACACTACAAACGTTAACCTTTAGCCTACGGGGTCATTATATATATATATATATATATATATATATATATATATATATATATATATATATATATATATATAAAAATATATAAATATATATATATATATATATATATATATATACATATAAATATATAAATATATATATATATATATATATATATATACATATAAATATATATATAATATACATATAAATATATATATATATATATAATATACATATATATATATATATATATATATATATATATATATATATATAATATACATATATGTGGGCTCGGGAGCCTACCTCAGTCCTTTTTAGTAAATATCATCTTTGTCGGTGTTCTGTGTGATGCCAGCACCTAGTGCCGCTCATCGGAAGGAAAGGTGCGCGAGGGAGTGAATCTCCAGCCGACGAGAGTTCCGGCAGACGAGAGATGGATGTCAATAAGCGATGACGCGCTTATCTTTTAGCAGCAGACGGCTGTGTTTTTTTCCACTAGGCTGTAATGTTAATTAACGTCGTTCTTTTCGTAAATAATTTGTAAATAAGTTTTCATTAAATGTTAGTATAATTATCAGAGTATTCGTTTATAATAGTTTAAGTATTTGTTTTAAATTACCCGCTCGATTATCCTGTCCCACATATATATATATATATATATATATATATATATATATATATATATATATATATAATATAATAAATATATATATATATATATATATATATATATATATATATATATATATATATTATTGGGCCCGTATTCTTGGGATACATGCTATCCCAACCCCTTAAGGAAAAGGTTAATTAGTGTAAAAACCTAATATTGCAAGAAATGTCTAATACCTTCTTGCTTATATATGTAGGCAAATGGATTTAAAATTCCGATATCATTAAAAAAATTTACTTAAAGGATTTTGTGAGTTATGTTTCTTACTGTTGAATATTGCAGCATGGGAAAAAATAAGAGAAAAATAAGGTGCTATGACTTTAAATAGGCTGAAACGCAAATCTGTTAAGGTCCAAAAAAATTTCCAATAAAACAAGTAATACAGAAAAGCCTACGTTTAACAGAGGGGAAAAAAATAATGAATTTAATCAATAACACCCAGGAGCGAAATCTAATCTTGGTGCTTAATTTAAAACCTCGAGCAAAGATTTTTTTATAGTTTTTTACTATAATTTTCCGCTTCGTGATACATTATAATGGTCTTCATTTTTCATGAACTTGACAAAAAGAATCAATAAAAAGAACTTGAAATTATATTATCAAAAAACTTTAGTTCAAAATAAAGCAACTGTCCTTGTGCAGAGAGAAACTAAGAACAGGCAATGAAAGTCAGCCACGAGAAAAAAAAAATTTCGTAATTTTTTCTTTCGTTCAGTGTCTAAAAATTTGAATAATAAGACATTTAATAAGACAAATTTAAAAATATATTCTTCTTTGCACGTATAAAAAGCAGTTCTTAAATTTTCTTTTCATAAAGTTTCAGTTCGCAGTTTTCAGTATTATACCTTCGAACCCTGATTCATGCAGCTCGAGTATGCATTCTTAGCTACAGGCAACCCTCAGGCGGAAAAAAAACTTATCTAAATTCAATCAGAATCTGTAATAGTCAATGAAATCATACACAAATCCAACGATTAAAAATTATAAGTGCTACAATCTCACCTATGGCACCGCATATTGAATAATTACAAGATAAAAAGAATTTTTTATATACCATGTTTTTAAATTTTCTGTTCAATCATATAACTTGACAATTCTATGTATTAATAAATACTTTTTTTAACAAAATTTTGATGAAATATTCCATCAACTTGAAAGAAAATGAAGTTATTTAGAAGTTAACTTGCGTTTAACTTTTCGTTCCCGTCCCGGCCGACAGATGGCTGCACCAGTCTACAAAACAAAAATAACTGAAAATTAATTTAATTCTGCTTAAAGATGGCTAAAAGTATTTAAAAAATGCATTGTCATCGTGTTCTGAGCTATTCTAAAAGTTCAAAATGTCTAGCTAGTCGGGAAGTTAGTTAAAAATCGATTGCAAGATTTGTAAGGGACAAACACACACACACACAAACAAACAAGAAAGCAAGTTAATAAAAACATGGTAAAAATCGCAATATGATGAAGTGTACCATTATTAACCGCAATGATAACATTTTGTGCGGTAAAAGAGGTATGGAGGAATGCAATATCAGATATATTATCCAAAAATATATCGTTAGCTATCTAAAAATAACTGTGAGGTGCCGCCTTATTTTATGTTGCAAAGTCACTTTTTATTTATATTCTCTGTGAAGTCGCATCTTGCCCGATTCGCAAATACCTCAATCAAATGGAAAATTAAAAGCGAGCGAGGTTAAACATTTAAATGCAGAAGATTACACTGCATGATTGGCATTTAAAAAGTAGGGTCGATTAAGGATACGAACTCGGTCGAAGAATCTGCTGAAAGAAGTGAATGAGGAACTCGGTGTTTACTCGGGACGTAGAGCATTTTTATTCACGCCGAGGTCGAACAGGTTATACTTAATCTTGCGATAGATTGAGATGAGATTTAAATAGCAATCAAACAGCTCCATTCGGAGAAACGTTATATTTTTGTTAAGTTATATTTTAGAGATATCGTTAGATAGTACGAATTGTAAGTATTTCATCTTTTTCTATATATATATATAAAACAGTTCCGTAACTGACTGACTCAATGACTGACTACCCTGGGCACCCGAGATCTCCTTGATGTCAAAGATATAGATAAAGCTTCCAATATTTGTAATCTATATATATAAAACAGTTCCGTAACTGGCTCACTGACTGACATACAACGCACAGACAAAACCGCTGGACCTAAAGGGCTGAAATTTTGCATGGCGATTCTTCTTATAGTGTAGGGGTGCACTAAGAAAGATTTTTAAAAAATTCATCTAAGATTTTTTTTAATTAAATTTTTAAACTTTTTTGTAACTTTTATTAAGTTTGCATTAAAAATAATAATTTGAGGGTTGTAAAATTTATATCACCGGAAAGATCATAAAAATTCCTTTAAAATGAAATCTTTTTCGAACCTTTACCTCGATTTTCTGATTTTTGGTGAATTTTTAAAGATTAATTTTTAGAATTTAATTTATTAAATGCTGATCACGCGATTTATTTTTCTGGCACTTTCAATAAATTTATCGTCACGTGCATAACAACTAAATAGACAATTTTTTTTTCTTGCTAATGCGGCAGACGATTGGTCATTATTCAAAAAATATTAAAAATATGATCCTCAAACTGTACTATATTAACTGTACTAAATTCTTTAGTATGTCCTATTAGATTTAATTTGAATATTTTCTTCTACATTATTTTGTCTATAAAAATATCCCTTACGATTTTTTATAAATATATTTTTGGGGGATTTTTTACATCAATTGTATACATTGATCGTTGTATTTATTATATATATATATATATGTGTGTGTGTGTGTGTGTGTGTGTGTGTGTGTGTGTGTATGTATATATATATATATATATATATATATATATATATATATATATATATATATATATATATATATATATATATATACACACATATTTTTGGCGATAATTGCATACATTAACCATTGTATTTAATTTGAATGCACTCCGTAGCGAAGTGCGGGTTTTCAGCTAGTAAAGAATAAAACTGGTTATAATTTCTATGGAGTTTGTGGCAATTATTCTGCGATGGATTTACATCCGAACCATTCATTGAAAACATTTTAGAGTAAAATCCAGCCCCGGGGAGGTCAGGAACCACGGGTTCAATACACAGCCTAATAAGACAGTTGTCGTTACACTTTGCTTTACCAACAAACCTTAACCATTAATTAAATTCTAAAAATTAATGGTTAAGGTTATTTCATACTTCCGCCGGGATTCTCACAACACACTTATAAATAACCCTTTTCTATATCATAAAGAGAAAAAATCATTTAAAGGTATGAAAGAATATTTCCTTCCTAAAAGACTGTTTAAACTTTAAGAGAATCGATTTCACATGCTCATCCCCCCTATAATACCCCCATCCCCATGATACCAAAATCGATTTGAGATACCCGTCTCTAAAATCTCTCAGATCTTTCAAAACTACGCAACTGTTTGACCATCAACGGGGGGAAAAAACATTAGAATTGTGAGTCATGTTCTTTTAACGTGTACAAAAGATAATCTCATAGTCAGGCACCAAATCGATGACAACGTTATTAATGAATCTGTCTTGTAAGGTATGAAATAAAAATGAAAGATTAAATCTGTTATTTGATCTAGACGTAACTAGATTTTCTCAGTGATGTATGTAATATACAGCATGTATCCGCTACATACGAAAGTCTTGAGTATTTAAAGAAAAGGTAATATCAGTCTGCAAATAAAAATGTATATTTTAAATGAATAACAAAAAGTATAGAAAATTATATCATGAATAAAAAAATATTAATGCATATCCCAGTTAAAAACTTAACATATACGAATAAACTTAACATATACAAACTTAACATAAACTTAACATAAACTTAACATATACAAACTAAACAAAAACGAATTATATTTAAAAACCTGGTATAAAAGCCTAGCAAAAGTAGAAGCCTTGATTGCTGAAATCGCTTTCGAAACCAAGCGTGAAAAAAAATAAAAAAAAAAATTATAATAAATATATATATATATATATATATATATATATATATATATATATATATATATATATATATATATATATATACATACTATATATATATATATATATACACATATATATATACATTATATATATATATATATATATATATATATATATATATATATATATATATATATATATATATATATATACAGTGGACTCTCGATCTATCGTTTTTCAAGGGACCGATTGAAATGAACGATAAATGCAGGAAAACGATGCGGAAACATAAAGCAATATGATCGTTGGGACTGGATAAAATGAACGACACATACGGAAAAACGATGGATCCGAAAACGATCGATCGAGATTCCACTGTGTATGTGTGTATATATATATATATATATATATATATATATATATATATATATGTATAGAAAGAGAGAGAGAGAGAGAGAGAGAGAGAGAAAGATAGACAGACAGATAGAGATAGAGAGCCGGCAGTGCAAGGCACAACATTAAATAAATCTGGGTAGACATCCTTTCTGCTATTATTCCTTTTTAGAAATATTACAAAATTTTGCCTTGTGAGATTTCTGCTTCCTTCTCATGAATCACTTATAAGGTATCCATTACGGTTATAGCAATGAAATTGCAACAAAATATTACAAATAATCGTAGTTAATAGAAAACAAAGAATACATGCTAACGGTTAGAATCTAGCCATCCATTAAAATTTGGCTATTATAAAAATTCTTGCCACATTTCCTAATTTTGCTAGAAATATAGGAGCGCCATCTTTCTTCCAAACCATAAAATATCTAATGAAATTCGTTGATTTTTACTAAAAATGTTCGTATTTGTACGATTTTACGTCCCATGTGGGATGTTTTCATAAAATAACCTCATTTTCTCAATGCTAATGTTTTCATAAATGCACTAAACAAAATGTTTCACATATTTCTTACAGTAAAGTCTAATAATTTCAATAGTTGAAAATCCTTATATACTTCTGACTCTAACTTAGGTAGGGTTCAATGCATTTTTTTTATTTGTTAGAGAATAACTCAAACTTAAAACGTTAAGTTTAAGGTAAAAAAAGGGAGTTTATTTCTCAGATATCTTTTTCTACAAAATGGAAACTATAAATCTGATTTTAAATTATTTTAAAGATTAGGTCTAAATAAGATCTATCTAGCTATTATTCTTTACTAAACTACAAGAGACCTGCAGAGTATGTTGAGATTAAAAGAGAAAAAAAGATATATACTTGAGATGCATTTGGTTAGATACTTGGCAGAGAACTTTTCAGCTCCTATCGTAAATTTGTGCAATGACAACCCTTCCTAAAAGGTTAATTCGAGTTCAAAACTCAAGCTAGTTTACCCTCTTGTACTCAAAGTGTTAATAAAGGACGACCGTATCTATGAAATGAAAAAGGAAAATAACGAATGTCAGAAAAGAATTTGTTTCCCTTCGCGTAATTAAGGGGACAGTGGACCTTCAAACCTAACTTTATTTGTTTTCAATGGATTTGCTTGAAATTTGAATATGTGATTAGTACCACAGATATGTAAAAGTGGCTAAAATTTAATGATGAAATATTAATAATTTATGAATTATTAATTATATCAAAAATTGGCCTCATTAAAAATGTTCCATGCGCATTTCTTTTGCATATAATATGGCAATTTTTAATTACAGGATACCTTATAGAACTAACAATGAAACTTATTACTTATTTTAAGCATTCATTAAAAACATAAAGAAAAAAATAATAATAGTGAAAACACCCTTTTTATGACGCAAAATACCTCTAAATCATCTTTTCAAGTACAAAATTTAGAAATTCTGAGCTACGAAGCATAATTATTTTCAATAAGATTTATTTGATATATAGTTAAGTATAAATAGCTTAAATTTCAAAGCAATACGATCATTAGAAATGCGCCCGGAGCAGTTTGAATATTCGTATGACACGAAAATTTTTATTTTGAGAAAAACACATTTAAAGTGATTGCTATTAGTAACCACATAATATCTAAATTAAATACAAATGCCTATAACTAGGAAAGTAATCACAGAAATAAAAAATTCTTTTTGCAACACATTCCTACTCGTCCGTAGTTTCACAATTCAATAAAATAAAAAAAAGGAATTTTTGGACAAATTTTACGATTTTGAAAGTCCACTGTCCCCTTAAGATGTTGGGGGAAATGAAAACAACCAAGTACGTGCACCACTGCCACAACTCTACAGATTAAAACAACATATGCGAGAGAAGATTGCTGTACGACAATAATAGCCAATATAAGCTAGTTTGCCTACTAGGGCCTTATTTTTTTTCTTCTTTGGAACATCACTTGCGAGAGCACAGTATTAAATGCATAATTAAACGATAGTCAAGTCTATAAAGATCTTTTGATTTTTCAATCTAACGCCGTAATTCAGTCTCTTAAAAGTCCCCACAAGCAATTACGGGTCGTGACAGGCAAAGTAAAAGGAACGTCAAAAAAGAATCGAGTCTTGGCAGACTCTGATAATTTATCAAATTGCCGGAAATTCTCCAGTAACTTTGGGATTATGTTTACAGAATTACAAGAGAATATCTTTAGAGTGTGCGATCTAGCATTAACTTTTTTGAAACCCTGCTAATGATTAATTCACAGAATTCTTTTTCTAAGTAATACCCTCGCTTTGGTATAAATGACATCAAGCCACATTTTTTTAAAAAAATCTTTCTCTAGATTAAGTAATATATTCTAGTACATCTTTAAATTCCCTTTTAGACTCATTTGTAGTTAATATCGAACCCTTTAAGAGTTTTAATATGTAATACTTCAATGAAGCAAATTAATTTGTGCGTGTATCCCAATCGCGGAAAGGAACTAAAGATGTTGAGATAAGACTCTAAGATGGTCAGCTGAGTAAACAACTGTAAATTACCGTCAGCATGAGACGATATATTTTGATATGGTGTCTATATCGCATGTTATTAAGGCTGCTATGTACTAACCCCATTGGATTCGCTCACCTCAATGTTAAACTATGGAGAAAATTTGTCCACGGATTGCCGACTTGGAATCAAAGATTTTTTTTTTTTAAATTGTACTCCGCCACAGAGAAAGAAATTTTACATTTGTGTACCTTTTTCGATTTTTTAAAAAAATGCAATTAATATTTTAAAATTTAAATTATTCGGGGAAAAATCTGGTATAGTGTGTTTTAAACGCTCATAAATTCCTTCGGTGGACGAAATTTATAAAATGAATCCGGTAGCGCTTTGCAGAAAAGTTCGGGCTATCGGACAATACCAATTTTATTGGATTATCAGCATTTATGTACCTGTAAATGGGTGACAAAAATATATTTTAAATAAAAAATTTGGGGGCAGCGCTTAACCCCCCTATAGAGAGAGAACCATTACAATCCCTCAAAATGTCAATCCTAAGGGGGGGGGGGTATTCTCGAACTGTCAACTGCACTCCTCCCACCAAAAGAATCTGCAAGAAGAGAAAAGGGAAATGCGATTTTTTTCTTAGTACATAGCAGCCTTAAAGTCGGAAAGGCAAACTGTGAATTTACATTAAAAAAATGATGCCCCACATCGATAGGAATTTTTTCATAACGAACTAGTTACAGCTATTCTACACAAAGTATGAGCGAGATGTGAAATAAGATGTGTATATGATACCTTGTAGATATATACCGTATTTTCCCGGCATATAACGCACCTTTTTTAATACAAAAAGTAAGATCGAAATTCGCGGGTGCGCGTTAACGCTGGATATAAAAAAATTTAAAAATAAGGAAAAGATGAACATGAAAAAATTAGATTTCTACACGTACCTAAATGCTGTTTATTTAAAAGAAATGACATACCTTATGAACTTAAAATTTTTAATTATCGGATAACATGAATAGTTCGTCATATTCGTCTTCCGTTATATCTTCAGGCACATCATCGAATTCTGTTTGTGAAAGAGAAAACATCTGATTCCTCATTCCGCGAATTCATTAGGGTCAGAAGTACGTTCTTACTCAATGTTTGCAGAATCATTTACTCCCTCAAGCATTTTCCCCACACACATATTGTTCCCCCATATCGCTTGTCAATTCAGTATACCATTGTTAGAAAGCCTTGTAAAATCCTTCTAATGAATGGCTTCAAAAGATAAGAGCATCACACATGTACATTTCAGGTTTCTTCGTCAAGAAAAGGGTGCGCGTTATATGGAGAATATACCTAACAATTTTTAAAAATGTAGTTTCAAATTATAGGTGCGCGTTATACGCTTTAAATACCGTACTAGATAGTCACAGGACTTCAGCGCTATACGAATAAGAGCCAAGAAATGTGTGTGTGTGTGTGGACACACACATTTATTTTAACAGCATGCCTTCTATTACAGAATTTAATTCGAGATACAAGTTTTTAACATAAAAACTTATTTTGTATGGGTTCACTTTATCTATAATTCAGTTAATACGTCAGAGCTGTAATACAAAACTAAAAACCCTTTAAGGGGACAGTGGACCTTCAAACCTAACATTTTTTGTTTTGAATGGATTTGCTTGCAATTTGAAAATGTGATTAGTACCATAGGTATGTAAAAGTGGTTAAAATTTAAAGATGAAATATTTATGAATTATGAATTATCAATTATATCAAAAATTGGCCTCATTAAAAATGTTCCAGGCGCATTTCTTTGGCATATAATACGGTAATTTTTATTTACAGGATACCTTATAGAACTGACAATGAAACTTATTACTTATTTTAAGCATTCATTAAAAATATAAAGAGAACAAAATAATAATAGTGAAAACACCCTTTTTATTACGCTAAATACCTATAAATCCTCTTTTCGAGTACAAAATTTAGAAATTCTGAGCTACGAAGCATAATTTTTTCAATAAGATTTATTTGATATACAGTTAAGTATATAAAACTTTAATTTCAAAGCAATACGATAATTAGAAATGCGCCCGGAGCAGTTTGAATATTCGTATGACACGAAAATTTTTATTTTGAGAAAAACACATTTAAAGTTATTGCTATTAGTAACCACATAATATCTAAATTAAATACAAATGCCTATAACTAGGAAAGTAATCGCAGAAACTAAAAATTCTTTTTGCAACACATTCCTACTCGTCCGTGGCTTCACAATTCAATAAAATTTTAAAAATCGAATTTTTGGACAATTTTCACAATTTTGAAAGTCTACTGTCCCCTTAATTGTCGCAGAGAATTAGAAATATGTCCTACAACAAACAGCTCATGGGGGAAAAACACGTTATCAAAATCCTTTGCTTAAAAGAATTCAACAAAAGGCTGAAACTGCGATCAAATCGATCAAATTCTATAGCAGAAGAATCTCCCGGGTCAGCAAAAACCTATAAACTATTGTTTGAATAGCGAGCGGGTAAAAATCATCTGGACGGCGAAAAGAATCATTACTCTTGTGAAAAAGCAGAAGGGGGTGGAATCTCCGAAGAGACAAATGAATCGCAAAATCGATAAGTGAGCTGCTGCAAGTATGATCTCTTATCAATTACAAATTGAAAAAGATAACGGCAAAGAGAGACATTCAGAAAGGGCTGAGCCGTCATGCTGACTGTCTATTTCAAGATTTGACCCTTTTAATTTTATTTATGGAGAATGGTTGGACTCGTCGCTCCCGGCATAATTGAGGGGGCGTCCATTAATTACGTGAGGCGATTTTGGGGATTTTTTTTTACCCCCTTCCCCCCATGGTGAGATGTCGTGAGATTTGGCTCGGACCCCTCCCCCCCCCCCCCCTTAATCTCACGTGAGATTTTTCAAAATGCGCATTTTTAGTGTAAATACGTTAATCTGTGCTCGATTGCGTCGTATTTATTTAAAAAAACATAATTTGCTTAATTATTTTATTTAAGACTAGTTAAGACTAGTGTATTTAAGACAACTAAGAACGTAGTCTTAATTATTTTATTTAAGACTTTTATTTAAGATTGGTGTCTATTAAGAATGACCCCAAATAATTGTCTATATGGGGCGTCCATTAATTACGTGAGGCGATTTTTTGACCCCCTCCCCCCACCCTGGTGAGATGTCGTGAGATTTGGCTCGACCCCCCTCCCACCCCCCTTAATCTCACGTGAGATTTTTCAAAATGAGCATTTTTAGTGTAAATACGTTAATCTATGCTCGATTGCGTTGGATTTATTTAAAAAAACATAATTTGCTAAATTATTTTTTTATTTAAGACTAGTTAAGACTAGTATTTAAGACTACTAAGAACGTAGTCTAGAATCACAGTGAGAAAATTGAACAATAAAATACTTAAATAGGAACTACTAAAATTCGTAAAAGAATGTTCATTCTAATTCAGTTCTCGAGGACTCATGTGTGGTCTGAAGAGTGACTACTGGAACTATTGTGTAGGATTTAGCCATATTTTAATGTAGAAACATGTTTTACTTAATGTAACCCAGTTTTCTCGCAATTCTACACTGTTTCTTGAGGAAAAAAAATTACATGATATTTGCCGAGACCCCCCCCCTCTCCCCCACGTGAGACTGGGTGAGATTCCGCTCGACCCCCCCCCCCCCCCCCTAAAAGCCTCACGTAATTAATGGACGCCCCCTAAGAAGTGGGCATAAAAATATAAGTATCGAGTATTTTGGAAATAAATGTTAAAAATATACTGTTTATAGATGGTTCATACTCATTTCTGGGTTAAAAAAAAAAAATTGAGAAAGGTCTAATAATACTCCAACAAAATTTTTAAAACCACTTGGAAAAATGTTTTCAGCAACATTTACGATATTATTTTAACCGCGATATACACTATTTTTGTGTTATTAGATAAAATCAAATAACTATAAATAGTAACAAAATCCTTTATGAAGTTAAATTAAAATTAGTGTCGAGAACATACTAAATTTAAATTTGCAGATAAAAAAAAGGATGAAATTATAAACGAAACTAACTTATTAAATTAAATTAAACTATTTTAAACGGTTTCTCATCTTTACCAGATATAATTTTGTTTATCGTCAAATCGTCAGTATAATACGCACTTTTTTTTTCACATTTTAGTCCGCAAAAATGAGAGTGCGTATTACTCGTGTACAAAAAAACATAGTTTAAAATATAGAATAAACGACAAACAATAGATAAGTTGTATTCTAGTGAAAGTGATTAAGACTGATAATATGACAGTATTGTTTGTTTTGAATTAAAAATTTAAGTTTTTTTTCTACCGAATTTGACGTTTTCGTTTATATTTATTACAAATTAAGCCCCTAACTTTATTTCTAGTGATCAGATATACATAATATATAGCCTATGACCATCTGGAATAATGTACCTTTCAAACAGTGAAAGAATTTTTCAAATATAGGTGCAGTGGTTCTGGAGATTACCCTCCACGTACAAAATCGCTCTCTTTATATACAGAGGCTGTTCACACATTTTTTAGACGATGTATATTGTATTCACAAAACTAAATTACATAAAATTCTTGTGTTTTAAATGTTCTATTTGACATCCCTTATTCTGAACTATCTTTCGACACCGCAATTTCCAGGATAATAATGCCTTTTGAAGTGTCAGAAGAGGTATTCTATCCCATTCCTCCTGAACAGCTTTCCAGAGTCCTGTACGGGTTTTGGGACGACGTTTGGATAATGCAGATTTTAAAAGTCCGAAAGCACAAAAATCCATAGGTGATACATCGGGAGATTTAGTAGGGATATCAGTGAAGGGTATGGCCTTGATACCAGTTTTTTGTTCCATTTCTTTTAGGAAATTTACAGTGGATTTTGATGTGTGACTGCTAGCTTTGTCCCGATGGAGTCTCACAGATTGATGGCACTGTGGGTAAAGCGATGGTATGTCATTCAGAAAAATTGGCGATAAAATATGTTCCTGATAGTATTTGGAGTTAATCTTCACATTTTTTTCCACTCTCTTTATTTTTAACTTGCCATTATAAGAAAAACCAGCAACAATCATGAATCCCATAGAAAAACTTTCTTTCGATTCTTTGAACCATGTACTTAAATTTTTTTCTCCCCTTTTATGATAATAAATGGCTCTTTTTTTGTTGCAATCATTTAAATACACCCATGATTCATCTATTGTGACAATTGTTTTCCATTTTTCTTTGGATAAGTGTTTCTCATATAGAATTCTGCAGCGTGTCCTGCGTTCAGCGATATGATTTGGAAGAAGACGATGAACATTGCGTTTTTTCACTTTCTTAAGATTTAAATCAACGTTTATCATTTTGTTTACAGTGGACACCGAGCGTTTTAATGATTTTGCAACTGCCTTTTGACTAGGGAGATTTTCTTTTAACATTAAACAACGTACCTTTGCAATAGTCGAAGATGTCCGTTTTTTCCTTGGATACTTGTTTGGAATTTTTGTCCCACTTGAGGCTCCAATTTGACGTTTTTTCCTTTCTTGTTGACGATATTACCTATCGACGCTTTAGATATCACAAAACCATGACTCTCACATCGTTTTTGGATAACGGAGTATGCATATTTCTCTTCGGAAAGAGCATAAATGTAGCCTTCGAAGCACCGCTTTGTTAAAAACGCCACTTTGAATAAAAACAAAACTTTCAAGCCGCAGAAGATAATTTTGACTTTTAAAAACATAGTACAATTGCAATTATTTTTTTTGCAGCAAACAATTTTTTATTACCGCTTACCAAAATCGTCTAAAAAATATGCGAACAGCCTCTGTATAAGTATAGATTTTATTTATGTTAATAAATATTTCTGCAATTTTTAAATAAAATATTGAAAAGTTATGGGTGCGTATTGTAGTCGAATTTTAATTTTTTTCCGAAAATTTCGCGCAAAATCAAACATGCGTATTATACAGAAACATATTTATTATTCAGGTGTGCGTATTATAGTCAAGATTTTGCAGTAGTTCACTTTTATCCTACAGCGTCCATAAAATATTAAAAACCTCACGAGATATAAAAAGTAAAGGCAAAATTCAATAACAACGACTAAAGTCCGAATGCATTCTAAAAATGTATTCAAAAGCATAAATAATCGAAGAGGGGGGGGGGGGCGCAATATTACGATCCATATTTTTTAAATATTTTACGAGTCACTGTTTAAATGTTTAACTAATCATTTTTAAACTTTTGTTTCAATCCTTATTAGCTGGTCTAGATAAGTCAATCCATACCAACCAATCACCAACAGAAATGCAATTTTGTCTAACGCAATATTTTGGGGGCACGGTCATTTCAGGCAATCAAAACGAAATGAATGGACTGTTCGCACGGACGACGTATATCCAAGTTCCAAAATTTCCAGATACACTTCATCGATCCCAATTAAAGACTACATGTTTGATCTTCTATTTTATTCTTAGTCTGAAACTTTCTGGGAAACAGAGCTTTAAGGGTCTTTAAGAATGAAATTAAAAGTAAAGGGGTTTTAAAGCCTCCCAAAAATTTTGTTTATTAAAAATGTTTACAATATTTTAACATGCAGAAAATACTTTTAAGTAAAAATCGTCTTAGTAGTGGCTAATTCAGAGAACAAATACTTTGAAACTGGAAACCCAATTAACAAATTTTTCAGAGTATAATAAATACTCAGTCACCACACACACACTCTTTCTCACATACCCAATATATATATATATATATATATATATATATATATATATATATATATATATACACATTTACATATACATATATACATATACACATTTACATATATAAATATATATAAATACATATATATATACATATATACGCTTTATGCACTTTATCATCTTCATGCGCTCTAAATTTTGTACCATAATGCGTGATAGACGATGGTTTTTTTTTCTGATGTGGGCTGGCTGGCTGCACTTCACCAGTAAAAATTAGTCACCAGTAAAAATTAACCCTTCGATGGGAACATCTGCCTCTCAGGCAGCTATGGTTTCTTTATTCAATGCTACCCCCCCCCCCCTTCTCCACTTCTACCCTGGGTACTGTGAGTCTACAGATGATTTAATCAACATCTTGTCTTCAATGTTGAAGGGCGATTCGTGACGCCAGCCTTCTATCGTTCAGGTAAAAATCAGATCAATGAGAGCAAAAATCAAAAATTCCAACCCAATCATTCGTTCGACTAACTAAATGCCTCTACCATAGGACCATAGGAAGATTGGTCTAACTCAGGGGTTTCCAACTTACAAGTGTCCAAGGGCCGCAATCGAAAACACCTGTCTAGTGGCGGGGCGCAATTTAATCAGGACCATAGCCAGGACTTTTTTTCTTGAGGGATTTGGAGGATTTGTGTGTAGTATGTACTAGGAAATTTTTAAAAATTCGAGGATGAACCTCCAACAACGGCCTTGATTATAACTGGCCAACTTTCGTTAAATTACTCAGACACACACAAAAAAAAGTCAAATAAGAAGTGGGTATTTAAATAAGTGGGTCAAATAAGAAGTGAGGGGGGTATGAAATAGAACATGAGTGGACACCCTACTTTTCATGGAATTCGAGGAAAATCAATCTTTTTTGTAAATGAACAGCATTTGAAATCAATATAGATTTTGTACAAAAACATTTTTCGTTAACTAAGAATATCTAAATTGACGCTGCAAATTATTTTCCTAGAAGCCTTCGCGGGCCGCCAGTTGGAAACCCCTGGTCTAACTGCACTACCTGGGCCACGCCCTCAAGTGCAGGCTTTCAGAAAGTAAGCAGCGGGGAACCATGATTGGACAGGAAGTAGAGGAAGAAGAAAAGTGATTGGAGCGCTCAGGATCTTCGAGTTCAATGCCTTCAGCTGGAATCACCGAAGCGATAGAATTCTTCCCGGAAATGGGAGAAAAATAATCTTAACTACAGTAGTAAATAGGAGTGAAGGAAGTTTAAGGATAGAACTAAATGCCTCTACAAACCGAACCGTAATATAACCTGTGATAATTTGCTGCATAAAGTGGTGTTGCAGTGAAATTTCTTTGTTAATCATTTATTTGCTTACAACTTTTCCAGTATTCATCCTTTATCTTTAAAACCCGAAACACTGGCGCTGCTGTCGACTACATAGTCGTGAATTTGTATTTTGATGCTTTACGCCTTATATGCTAATTCTCGGGTGCGCCGAAATAAAAGCGCCATATCTTCCCCTATCGGCGACTATTGGAACTATTTTTTTTCTTCTTTCATTTTTTTTTTTTTTCACGGAAACTCTTTCCCATGTCGTCCTTAGTTCCTCTACCAATTTTGGTGGAATTCTGCCCGATATATCGCGCTACAAATGGCTCTGAGTAGTGTCAGTTTTTAAAAAAAAATTACCCTGTATGTATGTATATATACTAGCTGAAAACTCGCGCTTCGCTGCGGAGTACATTCAAATTAAATTGCAATTAATGCCAAAAATATATATATATTTATAATAAATGCAACGATCAATGTATACAATTGATGTAAAAAAAAAATACATATATATTTAGAAAAAAATCGTAAGGGATATTTTTTTGGATAATATCCAATCGTCTGCTGCATCAGAATTAAATTCTAAAAATAAGTAATTAAATAAGTAATTCAGTAAGTAATTTAATAAGTAATTCAGTAATTAAATTCTAACAATGAATCTTTAAAAATTCACCAAAAATCAGAAAATTGAGGTAAATGTTCGAAAGAGATTTCATTTTAAAGGAATTTTTATGATCTTTCTTTTGATATAACTTTTATAACCCTCAAATTATTATTTTAAATGCAAACTTAAAAAAAAGTTACAAAAACAACTTAAAAACTTAATTTAAAAAAATCTAAGAAGAATTTTTCAAAAATCTTTCTTAGTGCACCCCTACACCATAAGAAGAATAGCCATGCAAAATTTCAGCCCTTTAGGTCCAGCGGTTTGGTCTGTGCGTTGTATGTCAGTGAGTAAGTTACGGAACTGTTTTATATATATAGATATAGTAAAGGACATTTTAGAAAAGGTAAAACTTTACAGAACCTCACTAAAGAAAATAATTATTATTCATGAAAGATGAGATTTAAAATTATCTAGAAAATAGCAGCAAAGCGTGAAGAATACTCTTGTCTTCCAATTGTATAGACTCCTTTGAAATTATTTAAAGTAAAGCCGACCAATCGAGATTTTTTTTTTTCTCGTACAGACAAAGAAAGTCGATTTAATATGGCATGCATACCCAAAACACTAACAAAAATTCGAAGCAATTTTTCAGTCAGCATGTGCGCACAACCGTGTCAGTCCTTAACTGCCTGTTGCACCGACATCTTCAGCCGAAAAACAGGGACACACCCATTACTAAAAAATTACTGGCAAAGGGCCATGATACGGTAGTATCGATTTTTTAAGGTCGGGGACCATTCAGAGTGTTCACTTAGGCCATCAGACAGTTCACTTAGGCACAAAATAGATAGCCAGGTTGGGACTTGTCATGTCTTTTACTATATTTTTCAATTCCTACTATTAGTTCACACTCTCCCTATATATATCTTGTTCAAATTTTAAATCGTTAATAAAATACTTTTTATTCATCTACTCAAGTTCAAATACATTTTTTGAAACTTGTAGTGGATGACACTTGATGTTAATACAGTTTTTTCAAATATTAATTCATTAATTAAACTTAATTAATCGATTTTAGTTTTAGACCTAGAGCGTCTCTTGCTCTTGAATAGTAATTTCCCTCTTGTTACTCTGTAAACGGTAGCACTGCGGTAGCGCGGGCTCCTCCCGTCCTGAAGGTTGCGGGATCGAATCCCTAACCTGACAAACTTTTTCTCTCTCTTTCCTCCCCTCCTAATCTCGCACAGTAGGCAAGGTTCTGGCAGGCAATCCTTTTTTTCAATTCCTACTATTAGTTCACACTCAAATTTTTCTTTGTTGACCTAAGAAGGAATTGACTTTAAAAAATTTTGTTTCTATATTACTTGTTTATTCAATGTTACCGTTAAGTTACATACAAATCTTTCAAGAATCTTAACTGCAGCATAAATACAAGAGTTTTAATTAAAATAGTATTATAGAAGTTTTAAATTAAATTTGCAGTGTATTAGGTGCATTGCAACCGCATCAAAACCAACTACAGGTAGCTCTCCTACAGCACGGCATCTTACAACACGGTTTCGCTCTAACACGATAGGATAAATTGCGAAACCCTTTGTACAACACTGTACTTTTACAGCACTAGATAACGTGATTTTTGTTTAACACATTTAAAAATTAAATTACCTTAAAATAATGACGGGAAGAAATAATGAACTATAGTAGCTTTACATGAAAATGTATAAACAAATTATACTTTATTCATTTATAACCCTATAAAATTACAAGAAGGCCTAAGCTTAGTTGAAAATCTTGAATCACTTTTCTTGAATGCAGACCCTTCCGCCGAAAGAAGCCGAAAATTCAAAAGGGAGCTGCAAAATTGTCTATGTCCATACCGTGATATCTACAATGACCTTATAAAAACTAGCAAACAAACCAAAATTACAGATTTTTAAAGAAGATAGCAGCTGCAGTAAATCTAAATGAAGGAAAAGGTTCTGAAAGTGAAGGTGATATCCTTCAACCGAAAAAACGTTCTCGTTTGATTGTATTGAGCAGTGATGAGGAAGAAATTTATTAAATTAAGGTCGTATTAAACGAAAATATTTTTGTTTCTTTTCGTTTTGTGTTATACATACATTTATATTTTTAATAAAAATTAAGTTGCTTATATGGAATTTTTAAAAAAAGTTTGTTTTTAATAAGTTTTCGGAAAGTAACCCCCCTTTTTGTACGGGCTCTGGGTCTCACATAACACTGTTTCACACAACACGGCATTTTCTAGGAACCTATCTACCTCTTATAACACGGAACCTATCTACCGTGTTATAAGAGAGTTACCTGTATTATAAAAGTCTCAAAAATCTAATATTCTGACCTGTATCTTTCAGTTCACAGACGTTACAGCCGCTGAACCAGTGGTTCTAACTTATACTCCCGCCCCATAATGAAAGAAATCGTCATATCCACTTATATGTTTAGCAAGTTATAACACAACATAAGGGAATTTGATAGTCTTTATAGTTTATTTTTAATTTACTAACCCGGGTCCTCTCAAACAGGAAAATAGCCTAGGGCTCTCCAGGTTGACAGCTCGTTTCACCACTAAAATAATAGGCTAAAATCCGTGGAAAATTATGCAAGCAATTCGAGCACGCGATTTGTCGTTCGAAGAATTTTCAAAACATACAATCTGCACATCTCCCTGGTCAATAAATTGATTTTCTTTATATAGAGAGTAACAAAATGAAAATGTCATGGTGATGAATATCGGAGGCACAAGTGAAACATTCTCTCTCCCACCCTCTTAAATAAAAAAATAAATAAATAATAATAATATATATATATAAAAAGTAGGATGCATTTTACAGTATGCTAAAGTTACAATGTGCCAATTTGTAATCCATATCAACGTATGATACTATGGTGAAACTTTTCTCGACATGAGTACAGACTTCAGCCTAATGCCATGCATGCGTGTTTCAAATTGTGCAGATCGTAGTTGTTGGTGCACACGTTATTTTTCCAATTACTACTGAATTTCCCTGTATCATAATTGCAAGTTAATTTTGACGTGAGCTCAGATTGGTCAATCGTTCACTGATGCTAACGATGTCACAACATAAGGGCCTGTTCACATAGGAGTCCGTTGCGTTGCGTTGCGTTGCGTTAAGGAAAAGATGACGTTGAGACGAAAATAAACCAATCATATGCCTCCAAACGATTAGCAATGAAATTTTTAACGCCTACGATTGGTTTATTTTCGTCTCAACGTCATCTTTTCCTTAACGCAACGCAACGGACTCCTATGTGAACAGGCCCTAAGAGAATAAATAAGGGTTTGCACCAGGTAAAATGGTTCTTGGTGCTTGCTAGAAGTTCCCGTGACTGCTGGGTTTGCTTCAGTACAGCTGAATTTCGTAACGTCAAAGTAGCTAATGTATGGATCCGCTACACTAGAGTTTCCAAGACTTAGGGAAATCAGAGAAATATTTTGAAACTGGTTAGGTTTTCGTAAAATACCACAACTGTTAAGTTAAAAATTACTATTCTCCTGATATTATGACCGAATAGTTTTTAGCTGGTTCGGAAAGTTGCGGTAACGCAAGTGGACTGTACTAGCTTGGTTAATAAAAAAAAAAATTCACTAAAACGAAGGAAACTTTAATAACACTTAAAACCTTAAAACTTTATGCGCTACAACACTCAAAAAACTAGAATAGAAACAACCAGCGTTCACCTCCAGGTAATTCACACTCAATCTCGTTGAACATCAACTGCACACACACTCAGCATGGCGGATCGAGCACATACGGACTTCGCTAAATTTACACACCAGCAAAAACGAACAAACACTCTCTCTGTGTCGCCATCTACATTCAGAAATACAAACCAATTGAATTAATATACGACAATGACACATTTTAATTTTTTTTTATAGTTTGCAGTTTACTTAGTGTCTTATAAAATTATCTTCCCTTTCATATTATTAATCATACCTACAGAGAAATATCTCATTACCAAAAAACCCGGTTAATCGGAAGAAGTTGGGGCTGCCGCCAACTAGGCGATTTTTTTTCTTCCTGTTATGATGTACCCCCTTTTCTGGCTACCCTTACGAACAATTTTTATGCAGATTATGAAATTTTTTATATTTTAGAAGGGCGTAGGATTAAAAAAAATTCTTTAGATTGTAAATTTCTGTTTCTAAATCTACTTTTATGTTTTTCTGTACTATAATCAGAATTTCAATGCAAATGTAAATTTTAATTGCTTCTTCTGAAGAACTTACATTTTATTCAAAATGTAATCATTAAAATATACTTTTCATTACAAATTTCCGATAGTTCGAACCAAAACTTAAAATTTAAATGTAATTATTAGACTATTTTTCAGGAAACGTAGTCGGATACCTTACACTTTTCATGTTGCGATATTTCTTAAAGGTCGCCAGAATTTCTGAGTTCTCTTTTTTTTTTCTCATTCATATTTCGTTGTTCTGATGTTTTAAACTTTTAAAAACAGCAAAACAACAAAATATGAGGGGGTTGAAAAAAAAATGGCGGACTCAGAAACGCAAATTTGGCGACTTTAAAAAAAAAATCGCCAAAAAGTCGCCAACTGCCCCAGCTTCTTCCGATTTACCCTAAACCCTAAACCACATGTTATATGATTAGAAAAAGTTGTGAAAAAAGATTAGAAACTTACGGTGATGGTGATCACTCATTTGTCTGATACAGTATACCATACATATCTCCTCAACAAGAGAGATGTGGCTTTGATTTTGCGACACCGAGCGTCAAAATATTTTTCATTATTTTGATCCCAGCAATGGAGGGGTCTTTTTTGCCAATGCGGCAGGCAATTATTCTGAGGGGGTAACCTGCCATACACACAATGGATTTTATTCACTACTTCAATATGGGAGCCTCCAGTAGGAGAGAGAACGTTGTTCCCTAAGAGGGAACAGCAGAGGAAAGTTCATTTCTTTGTCGAATTTCAAACACAGGCCCACGCAGTGATAGCCTTCGACACTAATCATAATAGAACATACGCGGCATATAAAATCAGTAACAGTCACGCAAAATGGGAGTAATTTAAATATTAATATGAAAACGACTCTACCCACAGAAAGATTACTGCTATAACTGCTGTAAAAGCAAACTGATAGAATTCTGCTCCCCCGCACACACACACACAGTCGGTGTGACTTTAACCCATTGTTTTAGCTGATAACCATTTTAATTTTGTTTATGTTCGCTTTCCGGTCTCATCTTTGATAGATCGCACATGCTCAAATTAACAGAAGTATTGCAACTTTATATATGCCCATATTTGATACTATACACGCACATTATTATGTATGGTCAATCAGGTCGAAAATAAACGAACAGAAGTTAGGGGCCATCAGTGGCACAAACTGAGTTGACAGAGCTAAAAGTGATAAGAGCTGGAACTGTCTGCAGATGGGTGGGTGAAATTTCGTGATTAGCTCAAGTGATCAAGAAGTAACCTAGCAGACAAAAATAGCCTGTATCATTGAGAGAGAGAAAGTTGTATATCTGTATATATGTAGAATAAAGACATTTAGTAATTCAGTAGAGATTTATGTTACGTATAAGAGGACGAATAACTGTACTTCCCTTTTGGATTCCTAAATTGCAAATGCAGCTTGATTTTGTAAAATTCTGGTCATTATCTTCCGCGACATTGCAGAAACTTCTGGAACATTAAAAGTTATCTAATAGCAACTTAGATGCCAACACTTCAAGTTTACTCTTGAAAATACGATGATCTCACAAATTCAAAAAATCTACAGTTCTTTTGATTAATATCGAAACTTTTTACCCTTGATATAAATTTTCCTTCATCCATATTATATATATATATATATATATATATATATAAAGACACAGTTGAAAGTGAAAAACCAGTATATGCTCAGAACCACAAGATATATATATATATATATATATATATATATACACCAAAGCAAAAGTACTACGTAAGTATTAAGTAAAATATCTCAAATTCTAATACGAAAACCTTACGGTGTATCGATGAAAAATTATCAGCATAAAATCGATTGAACTCTCAAAAGAGTTTCGTGATAGCTTTAGTACATAACATAACTTACCTCGCAGTTTTTTTAAAATCGATTCGTCCCTTTATAACCCTCCCCCCCTCTTTTTTTTCACAATTCTCTTTCTCGTCAACAGGCATGGTGCCAACATCGTGACAGGGGATTCATTTCATTTTATTAATTACGTTAATTTACAGTTTGCGGGGAAAAAACTGCAACCAGTTACTAATGAGACTACCATTGCAGGATCAATTTTATGGAAAATTTACAATTTAACTCCATTTGGAATTTTTAAAAACTGCAGAGAGCAACAAAGTGAATAAAAAATACAGACCCTTAAAAGAATTTACTGCAAATGTGCATCTAAAGTGGATAATGCTTAAGAGTTGCTTTACGAGCGTGTCATTAGGGTACAAGGGAAAAGCCAACATAAAACAGCATAAAAAATTTCTCATCTGAATCCATTAGGTGTGGTAGCTATTTTTCCTAGTTTGGTTTCCATGGAGAGCTCCAAAATTAATCCTTAATTAATCATTCAAAAGACGAGGAACGATGTTTCCCCCCCCCCCCCATTGCATCTCTAAGGAAAGTCTCTATGGGAAAATGGAAAGGGTGGATTAAGGGCATTTACTAAATTACCTGCAATTAAATGAGCTCTAAATAAAAAAAGTCTAATAAACACAAAGCTTTTTTTTATTATTATCAACACCGTAGATATTTTGTCCTAAGAACATTTGCCTAACCTCACCGCGATTTCATTAGCTACTTTGCCACAGTAGCAGGGTTTATGTGAACCAATCCTACTCCCTGTAAGGGGATAGCACAGAAACGTCCTTACCTTAGTAGGAAATTCGAACCCGAGCCCACTTATGGAAGTCTACTTTCGAGCTCATCAATGGTCGTAACATAAAGAGAAATAATTCTCATCCGAAATTAAAATACAATATAAATCATATTTTCATTTACTTCTCCAATATATATATATATATATATATATATATATATATATATATATATATATATATATATATATATATATATATATGTGTGTGTGTGTGTGTGTGTGTGTGTGTATGTATATATATATACATATGTATATATATATATATATATATATATATATATGTGTGTGTGTGTGTGTATGTATATATATATATATATTGTAGAGACAGGCGAATCACTATAACAAGGAATAACGCCCCCTATCGTAGGGGAAGGGGTACTACGCAGAACGCTGGGGGTGATTGCAGACTCCAGACGTATCTGATAAGCTGTCACGGACAACGACGGAGGTGATTGGAGACTGCGGTCGTGTCTTATATATTATTTTAGAGAGAAAAGTTCGGAGGTGATTGTAGACTCCGAACGTAGCTGGTATTTGCTTTAGAGCGTTGAGGTTACGTTAATAATTTGTTCCTGTAAATATTGTTCTTCTATCTGTTATATATATCGTCTCCTGTACTTGTCCGTGCTGTGCTCTGTCTCATAATAAACTGTATGTTTTAAAAAAGAGCTGGTTCTAGTTTGAAAAAAAAAGGGGATTTTCAACTCGCCATCCGTCACACACACACACACATATATATATATATATATATATATATATATATATATATATATATATATATATATATATATATATATATATATATATATATATACATATATATATATCAATATCAGGAGAAGTCTCGAAAAATGAATTTCAAAGCCATTCAATCCACTTTTTTAAGAGGTAGATAAGAATATTTACCAACTTCCTAAATACAGATAGCTCAATTTTCTCAGAGAAGTTATTCAACCAGACTCAAAGAATAAACTTCAGGCATCGTTTCGTAAACTATTTTGAAAAGATATGAAATTCGGATTTCAATTCTGAAATACAGTAAATCCGTCTACGAAAAAAAAATTATACACGGGAACTTTAAGTCCTTCTAGGCAGGCAGGTAGTTTTTGCTTTATAAATTCATGAAATATCTAGACTTTCGAACACACAACTCATTGAGAAAATCATAGTTGTTTCGGGGGAGGAAAAATCGGAATTAAATTTCTATCTATATTTTCCACGGGTTATTCCAGAAAACAAAACTGAAATATTCGAACGTATCTTTCATAACTATGGAAGAATTATTTTCGTGAATGCATAACATACAGTTGAATTTTCACTTAAGAGTAAATCAGATCTTCAGAATTGTATTGCAGCATTTTGTTTTATTATGTTTTAGCTAATGATATACCGAAAATAAAACTGCGATTTTTTTACAAATTTTCTCAAAAAGTTCGTAGCAATTGAAGGGTCCAGGAGTAAAACCACTTTACTCCAAAAACCTCGTTTTGTGAAAAACGAATTTGAGAGTTGAAGAAACGACATTTTTCTATGGAACGCCGAAACTTAATCGCTATTTTTAACGGCTTTAAAGGGGTTCTGCCCCAGATATGAATGCGCGTGGTGTTAGTACTCCTTGATGGCGCTGCTAACTCATTTTCGCAAAAATGGCTGTAAAGTCGTTTTACCCCTGGACCCGTCAATTGCTAAAAACGGGAACAGTTGTACCTCCAAAGAAACTACCATAACTGCTTTAAAAATGAATCTTTGACAAATTAAATTGAATGAATCTTTACTGAATAAAATTTTAGTACATCATACCCAAGTTGTTTCAAAAAGGTTTATTCAACATTCGGTGACAATAGAACGTAAATAGCGAATAACCAATATTCTTTAACATATATATTTAGTACAGCACTTTAATTTTCAAAACAGACACATAAAATTACGTATCACTGCCCTCCAGCAGTTATACAGAAACTCCAGTCAGGAATATGTAAAAACAAAGGCCGGCGCCCTAGTTGGTTGGCCCTTATCCCGATACATTAACCCCGAAATTTTTTTTAAAGTGTAATTTTCAAAACACTTTGAAGAAAGAAACGTTTCTTTGTCCCTCTCAATCTTTTACTTAAAACTTTTCGCTATTTTCAGAAGAAAAAAAATTCCCAAAAGTGAGAGTAAATTTCTTGAAACGTTTTCACATTAGAATTATATATATATAATAGCCGTTGTCTCTGTATAACACTTCCGGGCTGTACTCGTCTTTCAACTGAAGCCCTCAGTAAACAAACGGCCGGTTAGGCTTAATTTCAATTTCAGATGTGGATCAGAACTTTTTCTTACCTATAAACTAATATCTTCTCCATCAAATCACGTTTGTTCAGCCTATTTTTCTATAAAACATTCAGAACTAAAAAAAATTGGATGCTTTTAGCTGTATATTTAACAGTTTTTAAAAATCTGTTTACTTTAGCGATGAATTCTGAAAGTAAACAAACTTGAATGTGAATGAATCAAGTAGCTCAAGTATTCATAGCTGTAAAAAACTGGATGGCAGTCTACTACTCCAATCGCATGAAAAACTAAATAAATAAAAAATAATGAAAGGGTTTGCTTTTACAAGGTGTGGATTAAATGCGATATTGTTAGATAATTCGGGATATTTTTTAACTTTCATATACTTTTTTCCATTATGACGTCATTATTAGTATTATGACGTCAAAATGACGGGTTACCTTCTAGTTTTATTAATAATTGTTAACTTACGACAATTAAAATTTTATTAATAGGGTGAGAGTCCTAATTATCGCCCCTGTGCCTAATATCGCCTACTCGTGTTTCCAAAGTACGATTCGCACTTTGTATGAGAAAATGCAGTCACTTCTTAGCTCTGGGTTTGTAATAACAGAGGCGACAACGCTCTTATCACTGACAACAGAAACTAAATGGCATCGGGAGTTGTTTTGGCTGTTGTCTTCGTAAATTTTGTAAATGTTAAAGGCTTCCAAACAGTTTGGCATTCCATGATCTACGATTCGTGAGTACATTAAAAAAAGATGTGGAGGAGAAAAACGATGGAACTGCGGAGGTTAGAATAGTGGTGAGAAAGAAAGTTGGGAGAAAACCTGTACTGACGGGTGATTTAGAAAAGGAGCAAGTTAACTACTGCAAGGAAATGGAATCCAATTTGTTTGGTTTGACTCGAAACGATGTTAAGCAGATGGCCTACCGACTTGCCTCGAGAAACAATCTTCCCCACCCATTCTCTGAAAAAGCAAACTCAGCTGGTCGAAAGTGACTGAATTCGTTTGTGAAAAGGAACGCTTCCCAATTTACAATCAGAACTCCACAGTCATTGTCAAGATCTAGAAACCTAGGGTCCACTGAAGAAAACGTGAAATCCTTCTTCACGATTCTTAAAGCAGAACTTGAGAAAATTAAGTTCCACCTTACCAGAACTTTTAATGCTGACGAAACGGGCATTAAATCTGTCTAAAGTTAAAATATATAGGTGATTTGCTCGAAAGGGAAATCAGCTGTATACAAAATGTCATCGGCAGAGAGGGGGAAGCTGTGGTCAGAAGTGGCTCATGTGCACCACCTGCTTTCAGTGGAACCACAAATAATATTGCGATGCAGCCAATGGAGAGCACAGGAAATATATATGTTCCTTCTTTTTGAATGATTAAGTGGCCAAAATAGGTTTAAATTATTGGTATTACTTCTGTTTAACTTTTTCTACAATAGATTTTCTGTTCTTTGTTTTATTTTTTTATTTGAGTTTTTCTTCTGCTCTTTTTTCCTCCCCCCCCCCCTCATTCAACTCCAGTATCCAATCTTGCTCAGAAGGACTTTGCTAGCAACGTCTTTTAACAGGAGCTCCTAATTTCACCTGGTAGGCGGTGTAACGTAGACTATAATAAGATAAGCGTTTCGCTTCAATTACTTTACTACGCTACCTTAAACACTACAACTACAAAAAGCAAGTATGTACAGCGAGTTAGAATTTACAGTTAGATATGTCAGGACGGCTTCGGGTTCACCAACAACTCCGCCTATCAGGCCGAAACACCAGGGGAGCTGCGTCCTCTCTGGCACTCAAAACAGATCTCTTCCTCGTGGAGTATTGGGGGTTTTCTTTTATACGGTCGGCGAATTCAAAAGCTTTCTCCGGCGTTTTAAGTGCTCGTAAGTGTCCAAAGTTTATGGGATTCCACATGTCGCTATAGTGTCAAAATTCTGGAGAGCCCTCGAACCACTCTGGTATTTATGCCTTTTATAACGTCAGAACCGCATATTACACGAAATTTATGGCCTCTTATCCTAGAGTTTATGAGACCGCTCAGTTTAACATTTCACCGATAGATGACATGTTCATGTTGAGGGGTAGGAACGAACATCACAGACATATAATTACAATTTTCGTGTAGTAATGGAGACAACTTCACAGCGGTAATAGGAACAGAGGTAGGCGATATTAGGAACCGCTCTGGGATTCACTGGAAATTTCAATTTTTTTCCAATTTAGCTACATAACTTAAACTGGCACTGGTTTTTGGAGCTGGTTGATCTCAGGATAGACAAAGGAAATAGTTCTTAGGGATGTTCTTTGAGATTCCAGCCTAATCAGAAACTAAAAAGTGGACGAAATGTCGAAAAAAGTTAGGGTAGGCGATATTTGGGACACTTGCCTTAATTACCGCAAGCGGCGTAAAGCGTCTTTTAAGAGCGCAGAGAAAAATTCAAGCAAACGGAACTAACAGTAAAAAGTAATTTATTGGAAATCCGACTAAAATTATACACCCGTTTAATATTTGTAACAAATAAAACCGATGGCAAAATAAAACAAAATAAAAATATTGAGCAAATATAAATGTAACTCATTTGAAATTTATCGAAAAAAAGTTCTTAAAAGGAAATATATCTATTACAAAAGTTTTTTTATCCGCAAATATTAAAACTGTAAAATAACTTTACTACTTAAAAAGTTAAGGAAGCGGAAACACGAGTATAAAATCGGTTCCTGTAAATCGTTACATTTTGAGCAATTTCTTGCACTGCACGCGGAGAAAGAAATAAAATGGATGATAGCCCATATATCTGGTAAGCTGCGCAATTCCAAAATCATAAAATACATAAGTGAATAAAATATAAATAAGTTTCGATCTATTTTTATACAAATATAAAATCTGGCTTTCATCTTATGCACACATGAATAGTCATCAGTAAAAAGATCACATATCAAACTTTACGACCCTTTACAAAAGAACTCAGTTTTATCCGAAAATCTCGGAGCGTTGAATTTACAGCCAGCTGGATGGAAAAATCGTAGTAGAAAATTTACTGTCACTTCGACTACCACGGATTACTGCTTTCACGGATGTATCCAAAAAAAACTGCTCAAAATCTGAAAATGGAATTTGGAATTTTATCTATGTTTTATTTATGTTTATTTTTAATATTTCGCATTTTAGGAGAGAAAAAAAAACTAATATTTTAGAACATTTTATTTCTTCTCTGAGACTCGTGTCAGCAAAAAAAGAAAGTACAGAACTACTTAAAGCATAGAAAAACTTTGAAAAACAAATAAAAGAAAGTTCAGTCGAACCTCCATATATCGAAGTAGCAAATTGCCGGAAAAAAAATTCGATATATAGAAATTTCGATATATAGAATTGATCTTAGTTTTATCATAATTCTCCTAAAACATTAAAATTAAAGCTAATTTTCGTATACGAAACTCCATTTCCAATTTACATGCGAATCACATGAAATGAAAGTCAATAACTAAAAAATGAATTAATATGAAAGATTTATTGAGTACTATATACCTTTAAAAAAACCAATAATCCAGACAGTGGTTACAGTGATCACAGTTACATTCTTTAAAAAAAAACTATGAAAATCTTGCTGAACAGCCAGTTTTGCGGAAAGTTCAAAGAAATATTCGCATTTATTCAGTCCATTAAAAACTTCATCAGGGACATTTTCCACGAATTGAAGTCCACGAAGTATTGTTTCAAACGCCAAAAATTGGGAGATTTTATTCTAAAGTGGAATAAAATCTCCCAATATGTCGTGAAAAAAAATTCGATATATAGAGATTTTTTCGATATATAGAAACAGTTTTTCTATGTAATGAACATGGAGATTTGCTAAGAGTTCGATATATAGAAAATTTCGATATGGGGAAGTTCGATATATGGAGGTTCGACTGTACGTCAATTTAAGGATGGTACATATTTCAAAGAGTCATTAAATTACGACAGTTATTAATAAAATTACAACTGTCGTAAGCTAACAATTATTAATAAAATTATAAGTGTCGTAAGTTAACAATTATTAATAAAATTCTAATCTGAAAAAGTTTCAAGTAATTTACTCTCACTTTTTAATAAAAAAAAATTTATGAAAATAAATTACGAAAAGTTTTAAGTAAAAGATTGAAAGGGAAAAAGAAACTTTTCTTTCTTCAAAGTTTTTTTTAAAATTTCTGTCATTTTTTAAAAATGTACTGTCACTTCGACATGCACTGCTTCCACGGAATGATCCTGAAAAATATTCTCAACCGGAAAAAAAAAATCTTTGGAATAACAAAAAGAAATTATTTCTTCTATTTAGCATCCCGGGTGTGAAATTAATATTTTAGAGCATTTTATTTCCTTTCCGCTATTTAGAGCTAAAAAAGGAGTATGGTGTTACATAAAATGCGGAAGAAATTCTTAGGAAAAATAAAATGTCTTTAATGTAAGGAATACACGCTTCAAAGAAACAGTTACAAATTTTTAAGTAACTTGTAACTATCTTTTTATTATAAAAAATTAATTTAAATATAGGTTTTTTTTAATTGCTTTTTGGGGTTCATTTAAATTTAAGAACGATAAAAACAACGATAAGTGATGAGAAGATGTTTAGTTTCAATATTTTTTTTCTCTTTTTCTTTCCAGCTTAAATACTATAAATTATTTAGCTGAAAGGTTAAATAGGCAATCCAAGATATTTTCAGAATATCTGAAGTATTTAATCTTAAGTATTTAATATCTGAAGTATTTAATGACCCTGAAACAAAAATTAACTGTTTTCTCTCAGCTCATAAAATCATTGTGTGAAAATAGGCTAGCAATCTTTGCACGAAAGTATACTTTCAAAAATTTTTTTAACAAATGTCTTATCAGAAAATAACACTTTCTAAAATCTATATATATAAAACAGTTCCGTAACTGACTCACTGACATACAACGCACGGACCAAACCGATGGACCTAAAGGGCTGAAATTTTGCATGGCGATTCTTCTTATGGTGTAGGGGTGCACTAAAAAAGATTTTTTTTTAAAATTCTTCTTAGATTTTTTTAAAACTAAATTTTTAAGCTGCTTTTGTATTTTTTTTTAAGTTTGCATTTAAAATAATAATTTGAGGGTTATAAAATTTATATCACGAGAAAGATCATAAAAATTCCTTTAAAATGAAATCTTTTTCGAACCTTTACCTACATTTTCTGATTTTTGGTGAATTTTTAAAGATTAATTTTTAGAAATTAATTTATTAAATGCCGATCACGTGATTTCTTTTTCTGGTACTTTAAATAAATTTATCGTCCCGTGCATAAAAACTAAACAGACAAAAAATATATTCTTTTTCTTTCTAAGGGCCTGTTCACATAGGAGTCCGTTGCGTAGCGTTAAGGGAAAGATGACGTTGAGACGAAAATAAACCAATCATAGGCGTTAAAAATTTCATTGCTAATCGTTTGGAGGCCTATTATTGGTTTATTTTCGTCTCAACGTCATCTTTTCCTTAACGCAACGCAACGGACTCCTATGTGAACAGGCCCTAATGGAGCAGACGATTGGATATTATCCAAAAAAAATAAATATCTCTTACGATTTTTTTTTATAAATTATATATATATATATATATATATATATATATTACATCAATTGTATACATTGATCATCGCATTTATTATAAATATATATATTTATTTTTTGGCATAAATTGCATACGTTGACCGTTGTATTTAATTTGAATGTACTCCGTAGCGAAGCGCGGGTTTTCAGCTAGTTTCTAATAAAAAAAGCGTTTATATATCAATAAGGATCACAAAGCCGCATGCCGGAGAGTTGTAGATTTTTTAGCCGTTAAAAAACATCACTTGGGGTGCTCCGGGAGCAGGTAAATCTATGACGCATCTCAGGCGTCACAGAACTTTTTAAAAAAAAAAAAAAAAAGTGCACGTGTGCATGGTTAAAAAAAAAAAAAAAAAAAAAAAAAATGCAAGTGTTCTACAAACTGCAAACGATGCAGTTTCATTGCCAACAGATAAGAACCTGATTAAAAGACGGAACGGTATAGTAAAGAACTGTCTTACTGAACTGTGCCGAAAAACTGGGCTTTCTTGGAGCACGTGGACATTTTTGATTGGCCTCGACGTAATTCTGTAGCACTAATCCGCTTTTCTGCTGCCACGACTGTTTGGCAGCACATCTTTTTCGATGTTTTTGTCCCTCACTGTGTTCGGAGACCGACTCGTCATGAATGGCAGCCACTTATTACGCTGCAGAGTTCTTTGTGGGTCCCGGGGCCGCCCGGAGACTTTACGGGGCCTGGGGTAAACTTCTGTCGGGGGCCCCAAGAAAAATAAAAAATTGAAAGAGACGAAAACACACATTCCAATTAAGTTACTCATACTTAAATTTTTATTACATGAATGATTAACATAAAAATTATATTTCATTGCACTGCTCTCTTGCTATATTCTCCAATAGATATGACATCTTCCATCCACAAAGCTTTTTTGCTATCAATTTTAGTAGTTAGTACTGTCTTCAATTTATTAGAGAGAATGTAATTTTATAGCAGTTAGGACAAAACAGTTATATTTTTCATTAAAACTAAATCGTGTATTTTTCACAAGACTATTTTGGAGTAAGAGAAATCTAATTAATCGAATAATTTTTTTTTTTTATTTTTGGGGCCCCTTTTTTCAGGAGATTATTTTGAATTTTGAAGTACGGTACAAGTTTCAGAATTTTCTTTTGGATGAAATCTAATAAATTAATTTTTTAATTTTTTGGGGTCCCCTCCGGCAGTTAGGGGCCTGGGGCAAAGTGCCCTAATTGCCCCCCTCTCTGGGCGGCCCTAGTGGGTCCTCTTCAGTAGAGAGCAGTTGGGAGGCAAGGGGCCGAATTTCCACTTGAGACCATAACATTTTTTTCCCTTTTTGTTTTTTTTTATGTGTCTCAGGTCTCTTGCCATTAGAAATTTAAAAATATATATATTTCATTTAGTAAGAGTCAACCTTCTTAAAAATCTAGTTAATGCTGACTGACTTTATTAAAGAGTAAAAAAATATGCCTTTTATGAATTGTCACGTATATATTTTTCATATGCTATGGCCTTTTATCCATCTTTCCAATGGCGAAGTGCTAATATAACACGAGAATGGCTGTACTGATACTCGAAGTCTGATCGCTTTACCTCGAAGGCCTATATTACACCAACTGCGCTAACACAGCGACGTTAGACATTGTCATTCTTTCGAATTTAGTCCATAGAACTGTTTCGCTCTTAGCCACATGTACACCAAGAGAATATTTGTGACATTATTTCTCCCCCTTTAAATGCTAAAAATTAAGTGTTCTATATCCTCTGGAATATAATTCGAACAGTTACTCTCGGAATCACTTTTTTGTGGATATATATATATATATATATATATATATATATATATGTATATATATATATATATACACACAGAGGCTGTTCGCACATTTTAGACGATTTCGGTAAGCGGTAATAAAAAATCGTTTGCTGCAGAAGAAATAATTGCAATTGTACTATGTTTTTAAAAGTCAAAATTATCGTCTGGGGCTTGAAAGTTTTGTTTTTATTCAAAATGGCGTTTTTAACAAAGCAGTGGTTCGAAGACTACATTTATGCTCTTTCCGAAGAGAAATATGCATACTCCGTTATCCAAAAACGATGTGAGAGTCATGGTTTTGTGATATCTAAAGCGTCGATAGGTAATATCATGAACAAGAAAGGAAAAAAACGTCAAATTGGAGCCTCAAGTGGGACAAAAATTCCAAACAAGTATCCAAGGAAAAAACGGACATCTACTATTGCAAAGGTACGTTGTTTAATGTTAAAAGAAAATCCCCCTAGTCAAAGGACAGTTGCAAAATCATTAAAATGCTCGGTATCCACTGTAAATAAAATGATAAACGTTGATTTAAATCTTAAGAAAGCGAAAAAACGCAATGTGCATCGTCTTCTTCCAAATCATATCGCTGAACGTAGGACACGCTGCAGAATTCTATATGAGAAACACTTATCCAAAGAAAAATGGAAAACAATTGTCACAATAGATGAATTATGGGTGTATTTGAATGATTACAACAAAAAAAGAGCCATTTATTATCATAAAAGGGGAGAAAAAAATTTAAGTACATGATTCAAATAATCGAAAGAAAGTTTTTCTAAGGGATTCATGATTGTTGCTGGTTTTTCTTATAATGGCAAGTTAAAAATAAAGAGAGTGGGAAAAATGTCAAGATTAACTCCAAATACTATCAGGAACATATTTTATCGCCAATTTTTCTGAATGAAATACCATCGCTTTACCCACAGTGCCATCAATCTGTGAGACTCCATCAGGACAAAGCTAGCAGTCACACATCAAAATCCACTGTAAATTTCCTAAAAGAAACGGAACAAAAAACTGTTATCAAGGCCATACCCTTCACTGATATCCCTACTAAATCTCCCGATGTATCACCTATGGATTTTTGTGCTTTCGGACTTTTAAAATCTGCATTATCCAAACGTCGTCCCAAAACCCTTACAGGCCTCTGGAAAGCTGTTCAGGAAGAATGGGATAGAATACCTCTTCTGACACTTCAAAAGGCATTATTATCCTGGAAATTGCGGTGTCGAAAGATAATTCAGAATAAGGGATGTCAAATAGAACATTTAAAACACAAGAATTTTATGTAATTTAGTTTTGTGAATACAATATACATCGTCTAAAAAATGTGTGAATAGCCTCTGTATATATATACATATAATTATTTCCAATAGCAAGAATTACAGGACAACAGATATCAAATAGACAAAAATAAAGATAGAAAAATGACATCAGTTAATCCATCAACTTATGTCTGGCAATCCAATAGCGTTCCCATAAAGAAACGGGAGGTACAGTAGGACAAGAAGCAAGGTGTGGCATGTCCATTTCTTCCTGGTTATCACACAGGAGACAAAGAGGGTGGGGAGTCAAGTTAATTCTGTGGAGGTGCTTGCGGAAGCAATCATGGCCTTCTGGCGATACATAGCACCCCAAAAAAAGAAATTTTTAAATAATGATTTCCAGTGTTATGATCAGAATATGTGCAAGTAAACATTCGACACCAGCACCTGATATACTTGAGAATATCTAGTGAAAATAACTAATCCGAGCAACTAAAAGCGAAACAACTAAAATCGAACAACTAAAGTAAATTAAGGAACTAAAACCGAAGAACCAGCCGAATAATCGACTGAGTCTCATTTAACTAACACAACCCCTATCAAATATTACATTAAAAAGAAAACACTTTACACTCATATAACCTAATCATGCAACGGAAAGTATTAAAAAATATATCAAAGGATTTAAATCTTTTACATCATTGCAATAAAAAGAAATCTGTTTTACATAAAAGTTTTTTTTTCTTTTAAACAGACTCAGCGTGCCGGACCAACAGAATAAATTTATATAATTATACCATGCATATGTGCACATATTTTCTTTAGAAAGTTTATTCATGAGCATTCATTTTAAAAACACGTCTGAAAAGAATTTTAAATCCAAAGTCACGATGGACCACGTCGTTTAATAACTATAAAAACGTCTCGCGCACATGACATTTTGAGTGATGTCAGAGGCAAGTCGCCAAATTTGTTAAACTTAGGCGCATCAAACTTTGCTTCTGAAACTTTAAGACACTTAAAAACTCCGATATCTCTTCTTTTTATTAACTTTTAGATTCTGAGCGAGTCTTGGATAATTTATATCGCAGGTGAAACGTTATAAGCATGAGCATTTTAGAAAAGCACAGAGGCGCACGTTTCTTGCATTCAAATTTGAATGTTATATCCATATGCTGCACTTTTACCGAGGTAAATTTCTGATTCGAAAATAATATCAATAATTCCATCATCAAAACATTTTCTTAAGAAAAGAGTTCTCTAAAACAACATCGCATGTAATAAAAATTTTAAAAAACATTCTTGCCCAAAAGCAATAAACTTATTGGATTTCTAAGATCTCTTTTCTGAATTCCACATATTTAGTTCTAAGAACTACTCTATTCTCATACCTCGTGTCCTATATATAGAAGCAATTATAGAAGCAATTCAATATTATCAAGTTATAGCTTGATACAAGGTGTTGCCTGATATGATGCGGTGTCTTGCAATACTCTAATAGCGGGACAAGATATTATTCAATCGCAAGACCAAGTCGAGCACGTTTCAAGATAACTTTTATCGGTATCCTTTGTTGCCATTAATAAATCCTGATTGGCAAGAGGTCAAGAAACAAGACTTATAAGAAGTTGTAAAAAGTCCTCCTGGCAGATTCCATTCCATTCACGCGGCTGGATATTATCCTGCCGATAAACTGCCAATTAATAGATGCCACAGTAATATGGATAAACAATATTGGCGTCAAATTATTTTGTACGTCCGCCGTACGAAAGTGGGAGAATGCATACCTGTGGTCCGACATGTAAATTAACTTTAAATATGTTTAATATTATGATCTTGTTTCATAAAAAAAATAGTTCAACCCACTGCTGCTTTGAAACGATATTGAAAAGATGTGAACCTGATGTGTTTTTCGATACTTTTATGACTGGCTCAAGAGATACCCGAAAAGTTAACGTAATTTTTATTAATCAAGGGGGGGGAGGGGGGTAGCTACCTGGAAATCCTCCTAGATCCCCTTGACTGTATTTGTGTCATGATTAATATCACAGCAATGATACCAAATTATCTGAACAACGCAGTTTTGTCAATATCATATAATGGAAATACCGTACAACGTTCTTTATACTATTATACTATCTAAAACTACAAAGAACTAATTATACAGATGATGTAGTTTCATGCAGTCTTCCAATATTATTTTCAGAACAGCACTGATGTTAAATATTATTCAGTAGAATTCATGCACATACCAGAATGACTTTAATCGATTAACTTTATAAGCGAGAGGTTGAGCTTATAAGGACATGTGAAGAGGCTCATAAGGAGAAGTACTGTTATTAAATCGTAATAGGCAATACGTTAACACCGTCCTCCAAAATAAAAAGCTTTCTCAATGTTCATTCACCCTTTTCCTTTAACATATCAACTGCAATAAGTAGGTTAAAGCAAGAAAAATAGAGATGTCCTATAGCGAGCTCCTGGTAATAGTTCGAATGTGACCCGTGCCATAGGGTAAATGTTCAAAATTCGTTGAAATTTTCGAATAATGCAACATAAATGTGAAACCCTTCCTCCTGAACCAGTGCATTCCAGAGCATCCATCCATCGCATTCTTCACAAAGTAAAACCGTACTTTTTCTGCTGAAGTTAAAATTGGAAATGCTTATTAGTTACTGTCGTTTTAATTCAATGCGAAATAAGACACACTAACACGTTGGAACGATTTTGGAGAAATAAAATCAGTCTACGACAGTTGGGAAAAATGTAACAATTAAAATAGTGAAATATACTTACGCCTGGACACAGTAAAACTATTGGTCGTGCATGTACATTATGTTTTGCAAATAGAAATCATAACAAGAATCGAGTCAAAGGTAAGTAAAAATGTAATATAAAGATCAGATTTTTGCCCTATCTCATTTGTCTCCGCCATTTTTCTTAATTGCACATTCAAACTACTTTTTAAATCCAACACTTTGTATTAGGCATAATTATACTGTGAGATTATTTTTTTTTCCAAATCTAATTGGGATCAGTCAATATATTTCTCATCTATTTACCGAAAACTGCAAATTTGCACCAACTTTGGGTGACTTAAACTTTGGATAACAAAATTTAACATGTGGTGTGCCAGCGTGTTAAACTTTGTTATCTATGGTCAATTTGTCAATACCCAAACAAGCATCCCGGCATGTATTAGAGTGCAAAGTACTTTGATATAACCCCCACAAGATGACAAAGCAATTCGACTAGTTTTATATACATAACCAGAACATTATTTATTCAAATACGGTCGTTATTCTTTCAGTTATGAAATAATGTTACATTCTTCGCTAAGTAATAATAATAATAATAATAATAATAATAATAATAATAATAATAATAATAATAATAATAATAATAATAATAATAATAATAATAATAATAATAATAATAATAATAAAGGAGTTTTGTAGTCTAATAAAAACTCGGAATCATCCTTTTCTATCAAGAAAAAGGTTTCCTGCAAATTGAATCATTTAAAACAGTTGTCATAATATGGCGTAATCACAAATCGTACTTGTATTCAACTATTGAACTTTCTTATTCATATTTCAGCTCAGGAAATTTTTTAGGTCGTTTACGATTAGAAAAAATATGTACACACGTCAGATCTTAGATAAGTATAAAAATTAAGTGGGTACTTTTGTAAAACCACGCCTCGTTTATTAAAGGACTACACAACTAATTTATAAAATTAGATAATATATATGCGCCTCTTCCCTCTTCAAAGAATTTATTCATACGCGCACTTTGAAAAATGCGCCTAAAAAGAAATCAAGGCCTACAGTCACGATAGGACCTTGACATTTTCATAACTAACAAACTTTTCACTTGAGTGACACTTTGAAGAATTTCAGAGGCATCTTGCCAAATTTTATGGTTTATGACATGTCAAAGTCCTTTCCAAAAACTGAAAGAGTAATAGCTCATATTTGACCATATTACTTATTGATTTTTACATTCAGCACAAATTTCCGTATAAAACACTTGTTACTAATAGGATGCTGAGTTTTTTTTTCCGGATAGTACTGTAATCGTAAAAGTAAGAACTACTCAGAATTTTTAAAAACTTATAACAAAAACTGCCCTACATAAAGTCTACAGATTAAACTAGATGGTTTTTTGTTTTTTTTTTTTGCAATTGAAAGAACCGATATTGAAATTATTATATTTATTTAGAGAAGTAAAATTGTAAAGTTTACAATCACACAAAACACTCGAAATCAACTTTGGACTCTAATAAGCAATCCAAATCCATCTAATGAAATCTGAGGAGGCCATTTAGAAAAACATCTATTTTTCAAGTAAGTCATACAGAATTCGAAAGTAGGAGTAGTATTAGTATTACTGAAACCTAAATTAATTTAACCATAAATTAGAAAAATTTTGCATAATGTCATGGTAAAAGTTCTACTGTCTATTCATTTAATTCTTCAGTGATTCCTAAGCCTAGATAATTTTGACATATTTGGGTAGAAAAAAATTTGCGGATATATTCTTAGGCCCTTTTCAGACGAGACACATAGTTGATCAAACTGATTTCCGGGCGGCTGTCAAGGAGTGTAGCCACCATAGAAAATGTATGCGAATCGCCGGAACCTTTTCACACGGAGTGAATTCAGTGCCCAGACATTTTGACATCTAGCACTTGTGCCGCTTGCGCTCTCATCCCGATGAGTAGACTCAACACAAAAGACATTACTGAAGGTACGCTCTTCACACCAGCCGCCAAGCTGCATGAGCTCAGTTCAGTATGGAAAGTGTTTCAATTGCAAGTTTGAATGTGGAACAATTCATCGAAGAAACTCGTACTAGTCCCGCGATATGGGACATAAGGTGTGATGAATATAGCGATAAAATTAAAAGGGGTGAGGCTTGGAGGGAATTGGCACGCAAATTTTATTCCGACTTCAAAAAAATTTATTTTTGAATTTGTGGCTTAAAAAATAGAGCAGATTCTGCAGATTACAAATATATATAATTTATGTACTTTTTGACACTCTAACAACAATTATTAGCAACTTGAAAATGTAAACATACACTGCTGGCCACTGTAAATGCAACACCCTGAAGGAAACATGCAAATAACATGAAATTTACAACATGCATTAGCGGAGGTGAGATATGCAAATGGTTAGAATTTCAGCGCAGACGCACATCACGCGCGCCTGTGGCGCCACTTCAAACCGCTATTTAAGGCTTGGAGATTTCGACGATTTCAAGTTCGGCAATTGTGTTTTTCTTGTGGTTTTTTTCAAAAAAAACGATCAATTATGCCTCGTCGAAAACAGCGATCATCTTTTGATCAAGTATCCGAGTTCGACAGAGGAAGGATAGTGGCCTACCGAGATTGTGGATTATGTTTCCGGGAAATCGGTAGTCGTGTTGGACGAAACCAAACAACTGTAATGCGGATATGTGATCGTTGGATGCCGGAGGGTACGACGGACCGGCGTGTTCGATCGCATCCACCTCAGCGCACCACTTCACGTGATGACAGGCAAATTATGCGCATGGCAGTGACGGATCGCTCAGTCACATCACGAACCATAGCACAGCACATGCAGTCTGTAACGCATCATCCAGTGTCTGCGCGTACCATTCGACGCCGTTTACAGCAGAGTGGTCTGTCCGCAAGACGTCCATTGCTTTGTCTACCCTTGACGCAGAACCACAGACGTCTCCGCCGCCAATGGTGCGATGACAGAAGGATGTGGACGGCAGAATTGAATGAAATTGTCTTTACTGACGAGTCACGCTTCTGTCTGCAACACCACGATGGTCGCATTCGAGTCTGGAGACACCGTGAAGAGAGGATGCTGAACAGCTGCGTTATGCACCGCCACACTGGTCCTGCACCGGGTATTATGGTATGGGGCGGTATTGGATATCACTCTCGCACACCTCTAGTACGCATTGCCGGTACTTTAAACAGCCAGCGTTACATCTCCGAGGTGTTGGAGACAGTTGTCCTTCCTTACCTTCAGGGCTTGCCCACAGCCATATTTGAACAGGATAATGCGCGACCACACGTGGCACGCATTGTCCAACGGTTCTTCGTCAATCGCCAGATTGAATTGCTTCCCTGGCCGTCTCGTTCTCCGGATCTTTCGCCGATAGAAAACATGTGGTCCATGGTTGCTCTACGATTGACCCAGATTCCATCCCCAGCTGCCACAGCAGATCAACTTTGGCAACGTGTGGAAGCTGCTTGGTCTGCTGTACCCCCAAGAACTCATCCAAAGTCTCTTTGAATCAATGCGGAGGCGTGTGGCAGCGGTGATCTCCAACAATGGCGGCTACTCTGGCTACTGATTTTGGCAGGAACCACACTTCACAGAAGTCTATAAATTTAATCATTTGATACTTGGTCAACATGTTATCTACAAAATAAATTTTGTTGTGATATCTCTTGTCTTTCTTGGTGTTGCAATTTGGGTGGCCAGCAGTGTACATTTAAATCCCATATAATGGGAAAGTATTTTTTGCGTTTTTCTCAAAATGTGATTTTTTCATTTAATGGTACACTTTCTGCAAAATCTGTTGCAAGTACATCTCTGCAATTTTAAACGTCAATAGAATAAGTGCTCTTGTATCAATATAACCTATATTTTTATTTTTAAACCTTAAGATATTTTTGTAAATGGTGAAAATGTATGACAAAATTATGCAGATTTCTGATAAGTGAAATTTATAATTTTTTAAAATAGTGTAGCAAAGATTTAAATGGGTTAACTATATAAAATAAACTGTGTTTGATCATCACACAAGATTTCAAGGTGAGATTTTCGCTAAATTTTTGAAAAAGTGTTACAAAGTGAATACCTCAAAAATTTCAGGGGGAAAAGTATGTTTGTTTATATTGTTATTTTAAATTTACCTTTCAATCCAAAAAGAATTTTTTTTATCTTAAAATATTCATAAAGGTCTTACTAAATTAACGTAAAAAAATCATAATGATACATGCATATTTGTATAAGATATGGGCTTTAAAAGAATAGCCCAAATTTCCAACTTCTTAGTTGTCGCAGACGTCCCAGTCCCCTTGCAAATATCGATATAAATAAATACAGATGCCTGCTCAATAAAGTAGTCGGTACCATTCAAATTTAAAAGTTCATTTGTTCTTTTGTTAATAGTGGTTAAAAACTCCAAAATTAAAACAAAATTTTTAACTTTTTTGAATTTTTTTAAACATTTATTTAGAAGCCGCATTATCATTAAAAAAATGAACAGAAATATTTATTTGGTGATTTCAACGAAATATATTCTTTATCATTGGTTGTTTATTTGATGTTTCTATGGTGACATACGTCACTCTCTTTACATTACTTATCAAACAGCATTACATCGATTAGTACAGGTTATGACTGTTACACTTAAAAATATATGTGGGAGCACCAAATTGCGCGAATTTACCCATTATTTAATTAAATTTATCTAGATTCGCAAATGTGAACATCGCCTTATGCCTACAATTTGAATAGTTTTCATATGAGGGAGGATTTTGCAATAACCCTTTCAGGTGTGCAATTTAATTATTATAAATTTTTTTTAAAGTAAGAATGAGGTATAATGGTCCTACAAATAAAAGAAATGCGATTTAAAAATTTAGCAGAGCACATATAAAAATAATACATTTTGTATTTTTGTAAGTAAAAACCTGAGTGTCATGTTATGATGCTTTCTTAATTCTATATTCTCCTACATCATTATAAATCAAAGACCAATATTGTGTTATAAAATTGGTGTAAAAGAAAGGTATTGGTAGAAGAAAGGTATAATATTTAAGTTAAAGTTTTTGAAATTTAAATATGTAAGGAGGGAAATCACCTTAAAACCTTAAAAAGCTCAATTTTTTATTATGATTTAATTATGAAGAATGGAATAAAAGGAATCTTATGAAAAAAATGAAGTCGATATTACAACCGATTTTATGGCCAAATGTATAAAGCTAATAGTAAAGTAATTTATAGAAAATTTAAACTTTAAATGGCTTTTTCTAAAAACTGTTATTTTGAAACTTGCGCGCACTATTTCTTCAAAACTAATCGTCCCAAATTGCTAAAATTGTGTATACATGTATATCTTGTATGTTTATACAAATTCTATCTAAATTTAGTTAAGTACATATCACTAATTTTTTACAGCAATTTTTTTTCCTTTGATATTTTTTGTAGATTACAATACATTTGCCTGAAAAATATTTTTATGGGAAATATTGTAATTATTTTAGGTGTAAATTAAAGTATGGCGTATGGATAGAATATATACACATAATTTAATGTAGTAAACTGTCTTCTTCCACCTCATTTTTCAGTCGCGTTTTCGCCGGCGTGTAGCTGCTGACGAAGCGTTGCCACAACCCCAGAAGAGAAGGTTTCGCCTTGAATTGGGCGCCGCGCCTCGTGTGAAAAGAACCTCACACGGCAGTCAACTACATGAAAATAAACAAGTCAAATCAGTTGAATCAAGAAATGTGCCTCGTCTGAAAGAGGCCTTAGTTTTCAATCACTACTCCCATCTGTCTAAAGTACTTATTACAAGCTTATGCATATAAATCCGGCGAATACACGACATCTTAATCTATTATCAGACCGACGATATCCATCTCGATTCAGAGCATTTAATTTAGTCCTTCGTCAGGCAAAACATAAATCCAACATAAAAGCAAACGTGAAAGAGAACGAATCACAAATACGCCAGAATATTTGACCCTGTGAAATACTTAATGAAATACAGAAAAATTCCATAATGGTAGCGGTGAGAAGAGACGCGTCAGATGCGGGGTTCACCAGAACATACCATTCCCATACAACATTTTCGTTGATTTTAAAAAAAATTAAATTTGCCTTTTAAAATTTAAAAATAAGTCTTTTCCAAGAAGATGCATATGTTTGCTTTTCAAATTTATGGGTTTAACGATTCTAAAAATCATTTTTAGGTGGATTAAGGGACTAACGGATACTAACATTCTTTTTTTGAATGGTTGTAAAGAATAAAGATTATAAACGATCATCACTTTTGAATGGATGTAAAAATAGGAATTTTAAATGATACTTTTGAATAGCTGGAAAAAAATAAGGATTATAAATGATTACTTTGCGGTAGTTTAACGACCAAAGTTGAGAAAAGTTATTTTAGGGTCTAAAAAAAAGTGCTGCCATTCCCAGAAAATGGAAATAAGCCCTCGATAATTTTCTGTTCCCCCGTGACTTTGTTTGTATCAACACCGGCTGCTCGTTTTTTTATTTTCTTATCTTCACAAAATCTGCTTTCTATTATTAAAGGAAACATGTGTCGCCGCACCATAAGGTTTTTTTTATATTTTTTTTCAGACTTTGAGTCGTTATTGAAATATGCGCCGCCCTTTTAATTGGATAATTATATCTAATGAGAGTAGAGATTATATAAATTAACGCCTTTTGCATATTTACGGGAACACACGCTGCGTTTGCTGAGAAACAGAGTCTTATAAAAGTCACTCAAAAGGATTTTGATATTTCTCGATTTTCTGATAGCTAAAACATCTCTAAAGATACATGATAGCGAGACTTTCTGGAGAGTTTGGATTAACTCAAAACTGTTCTATCGAAACTTTCTAGATTTTGTAAACTGCACACTAAAATGTGTGACGGCCGTACACTACTAAAAGCGTTAATATTTCGCGACATCTATATATTTAAGTTGCTAAGCCGACTTTTTGGGCAGTCCATGAGAGAAAACTACTGCATCAATTTAGTTGATTTTGGTCTTAAACGAAAGATTGTAATCTGTAGATTTGTCAAATTTGGTTTTTGTAACCACAATTTCTATTAATTGGAGATAATTTACAATTAAAAACTGATTTCTGCGCATGCTCAGTGGCATGTTCAAATTTGGCTTTAGAAACTCACTGTTTCTGCGCATGCTCAGTGATATGTTTTAATGATAAACACGTTTATTTCGTCGAGTCTCTCTAGATCTCTCTCTGCTATTTTTATTTTTGTGATAATTAAGTTTGTGAAATATAAGATTAAACCTGATGGAAATTGTTTATTTCGCGCTTTTTAACTAGCGATAATTTACAGTTAAAAAAATTTCTTTCTGCGCAGGCTCAGTGACATTTTTAAATCTGGCTTTAGATACTCACTAAGCACGATGCCGCTTCAACACATTAATTTTTTCTGTGCATTGTGATTTTCAACATTTGGGAATGATTTGTCGAGTATAATTTGTGTATTAGTACATTTATTTACTATCTAGCCGTCATGTTTTGGCGGGTATCAACTAGTTTAAACTTAATATGTAAAACGTAAAAAAATTAACGTTTCGCTTAGAATTTTGAAATGTATGATAGTCAATTGAATAAAAGTCTACTTCGCTGTGCAAAACTTTAATATTTTTAAATCGCATACAAGAGCTGATTGACAGAAGAGCAAACCACAATCAGTTAACTTCTAGCTATAGACTGTTATAGCTGTCTAGCTATAGCTGTTCTAGAATATAGACACTGCATTCCCTGTCTGGCATTCAGTTCATTCCAGATATAGAACACGCGAACGATTTATGACCAGAAAAATATAGCTTCTGATGATATGTGATATCTATACAACATACAATTTTCTAAGAGTCCCAAACAATACATTAATATGTCGATACGTTTATATATGAGGCGGTGAAAGGCAAAGTGGTGCAAGTCACATTTTCAACTTTTTTTATTTGAGGGCAAAAATGCAATCTCCATGTTCAATTTATATTGGAATTGCAAATAATTATTACTTGCAATACTATAATGATTATTATGAATTATTATTTGTTTAATTTACAGTGGAATTTTGCGGTGAAACGCTTTGGACTTACACCACTTGACTTACTGACTTACACCACTTTGCCTTTCACCGCCTCATACCTGGACTCAGTACAAACGTATATAAAACAACAAAGGTATATAATAATCTCACACTATTAAGTAACACCTTTCAGCAAGACGAAATAGGTGCTAAACGCATTATTTTATTACATTTGACTTTCCCCTTTTAACCTTAATTTGTTGCTAGTTTTAGCTTTGTGACCTAAAGAAAAGGTGGTAAGATCCTCTGCGAAAGCCGGGAGCTTTACGTCCGTAGATTCGACAGTTCTCTTAACACATTAAGGCCGTCCGCACACGAAGCAACTCAAAAGAAACCGATAACCGACTCCAATCACAAACCATTCCGTGATGAGTCGTAACCTATGTAATTGAATGGAGCCACGCACACGGCGCAACTGGTTACAAACCCGTCAGCAACGCGTTTGTGATCAGTCGCAGGCAACTCAACGTGTCGAGTCGCTGGCAACTTCAGTCGCCAGTTTCTCTTGCGTTGTGCGTGTTATTACACAATCTGTGTTACAGCCGCTCTTTTGGCAAGCTGCCAAATGACGTACACGAGTCACGTGACTTCTGCCTAGCGATGAAATGAAATTCTAACGTTTTTCGTTGTATGGAATATGTGCGCCCATATATATACAGTCCATTTTTAAACGACTGATCAAAGACAATCTATTGTGACGATTTTTTAAAATAAATTAATTTCTGATAATAATTTAACTAAAAATAATGCCCGGAATAATGGTGTTCTTCCTTCCAAGACAGGTCGCAAACTATTGATTTGAATCACTTTTGAGTCGGCCCGTGTGCGGAGCCGCATCACTAACGAATTTGCAACCGATAAGCAATTTCAGTCGCTAACCAGTTGAGTTTCCTTTGAGTCGCTCCGTGTGCGGACGGTCTAAAACAACGGTTCTGAAATCGTAAAGAAACTGCATCAGAAATTTACTTCTTAAGCTAGTATCGAAAAATGCCTCACGGATTTAAAATTAAGATCTAAGCAAAATCACAGATTACTGACCTAAATAATGCTAAAGCACAGTGTTATTTCGTAAGATATAACGGCGCACAGTAGTGTCATATTTGTGAGAATATGTCACTTCTGATATAAACAGAAAGAGGATAAAACTAGTTTCTTCAAAATCGGGTCAAGGGTTACCAAGTGAAAAGCTTCTTTTCTCTATAATTCATAGTCTTTGGATCATTAAGCGAGACAAAAATAAATTGCCGAATTCATTTAAACTTTATTGATGTCTTTTGTCGGCTGAAAGAGGAATCTTTTTCTTGGGGAAAAACTAATGTATTTTCAAGAATAATGGCACCAATTTGGCCCGTGGCCTCAAGTCAAAGGCAAAGAAAGCGAAGTATTGTAGAAACTTGAAAAATGGCAAATCGGTCATAAATCTTGTAAACAGAAGCATTCTTTGGTGCGAATACAGACGTTATTTCTTAAAATAAGGAATAGTTAATTTTATTCACAAATCTTCACCGAATTGAAGTATTTAATCAACTAAAATTAAAGCTCCAGTAATGCATAATATTGCTATTCTTCCAAACATAAAAACTGCGGGGACCCAATAGTGACGAATGGTTTAGTAATGACAAAAGCTTTCGATAGAAAGGTGGTATCAGTGATATCGGGATAGGTATCTCGTCACATTTTTAACCTTATTGAGATATCAAAGATGAAGTTCAAAATTCAACAAGCTAACATTTTTTACGAATTTCGCATCTTTATTTATTAATATTTTCTCTCCTCGGTCTTCGTTCAATGAGAGGACCAAACCCGATTACAACAGAGCACAAAATCGACGTAGAGATTAGAATTCGCTATCTCTGAAATCGATTCGAAAATCGACTATCCACTGATCATTAGCACATTATTCAATCCCGAATTTTGTATTCTCGGTTAATAAGACCCGTTAAATCTCAAACCGTTTTCAGGAAAACTAGATCATAACTGAAGAGGCATAAGCCGTTATTAAAGCGAACGTAGATTTTGAGAGATATAGCTTGGGCGGCGTTTAGGTCGCTTTTGAAGAATGAACTGAACGAAAAATTAAATAGATTCCAAACGGAAGTCACTGATTACCCACACGGCCTTACTAAACCGAGGATGGCTAGTTGATTTGGATGGTGATTTTTGGACCATCTTTTGTTCCACAAAGGCTTAACAAAGTGGGACATACAGTTTAAGGGGACAGTGGACTTTCAAAATTGTGAAATTTGTCCAAAAATTCGATTTTTTTTTTATTTTATTGAATTGTGAAACTACGGACGAGTAGGAATGTGTTGCAAAAAGAATTTTTAATTTCTGTGATTACTTTCCTCGTTATAGGCATTTGTATTTAATTTAGATATTATGTGGTTACTAATAGCAATAACTTTAAGTGTGTTTTTCTCAAAATAAAAATTTTCATGTCATACGAATATTCTAACTGCTCCAGTCGCATTTCTAATGATCGTATTGCTTTGAAATTTAAGTTTTATATACTTAACTGTATATCAAATAAATCTTATTGAAAAAAATGATGCTTCGTAGCTCAGAATTTCTAACTTTTGTACTTGAAAAGATGATTTATAGGTATATTGCGGAATTAAAAGTGTGTTTTCCCTATTATTATTTTTTTCTCCTTATTTTTTTAATGAATGTTTAAAATAAGCAATAAGTTCCATTGTTAGTTCTATAAGGTATTCCGTAAATAAAAATCACCATATTATATGCAAAAGAAATGCGCATGGAACATTTTTAATTAGGCCAATTTTTTATATAATTAATAATTAATTAATAAATTATTAATATTTCATCTTCCAATTTTATCCACTATTACATATCTATGGTACTAATCACATATTCATATTTCAAGCAAATCCATTCAAAACAAAAAAAGTTAGGTTTGAAGATCCACTGTCTCCTTAAAACCGGTTGCAAACGGCTACAAAAGTCCATGCCACCGCGGATCTTAGACCCGCAGACTCTGACACCAACGGCCACCGACCAAGGGATTCGGCCATCTTCCTGACCCTATCCTCAATTTGATCCCCACACCAGCTTAATTCCTAAGAGAGAAAAAATACTGTTACGAGTTTGGGGCCAACTTGGCGTGTTATCGCCAGCATGCGATGTTTTGGAGTTCACGTTAAATAAAACTATGGTTTAGCACGTTCACGCGTCTACCATGGAGCAAGTAATAAATCCTGCTCTTGGGTCTATTGTTAGAAAATGGCTTGGTTGAGCGGTGTGGCAACACGGGTTTTGTTTCCTAGGTGAATAAGAGCCTGGAATAAGAAGTCAGTTAAAATGTTGTTTTGGATACGATCGGTTGAGGCTTTTCAACAGGTGATGTTCTTGTAAAAAGTATAATTCTCGGCTGATATAAGACGAGGTCCTTAGAGGAAAGGAAGTTGAGGTCGTATGCTACTTATTAATAACTGTTATATTGTGATTAATTTTTATATCTGAATTCCCTCCTTGTTAAGAAAAGTTCTTAGGTGCTGGAAATGTTCAGCTTCCAGCGAAGATTCAACTTTTTTTTTATTTTTGTCTACTCTTCTGCAAATTGTAAAAAAAGTATACTGAAGATTTAATGTTACATAAAATTTCTGTTATTCAATTGCGGTAACTGGCATATTTATTTCTGTATTTGAAATTCACTTTTTAGAATTTCTCTCCATCGCTCGTATTTGGTACAATACGTAGCAAAGAGTGCGTCGTTTTATAATAATATGTGTCAAACAATAATATTCAAATAAATTTTTCCGGTGTATATTTATAATAAGTGAAACTGAGCTTAACTTTAAGCAAAAGTAATTTCATAACTAAAGCTTCAATATTGAAGTGATACCTGTCAAGAAAGTAGATCTTGAATTCAAGTACTAAGTCAACCATATTGCTTTAAAATGAAGGGTAGAATATTTAGGAGAATGTTCGTCGTTATACATAATAATGTGTATTAACAAACAGTAGCTTTTTAATAAAATTCTCCAGTATAAATACTGAACCCGAGCTTAGCTTTAAGGGGACGCGTACCTTTTAAAAGCCAAGAGACTCGACAAACAAATCCCTATTTTCAATCATCAGTAGTTACTAAAATAATTTATTCAGAAATATGAAAATTTTACTGTGAGTTAAACACTCTTTCTTCATAAATATGGCTCTCAGTTTTTTTCTAGCTCAAAGAGCAATTTTTTAATTGTTTAAAATTTTCACCATTGTTTTTTTTTTATTGTTATATCATTTCGCACATATCACCAAATCAGTTGGCTTGAACAGAGCTCCGAAACCTTTTATCTTCCAAGACACAACAACGTTTTTTTCGATAATTCCGCGGCACACCACACGAAAAAGCTTGCAAATATATAAATTACAATAAATACGTTTATGTTTTTATTAGATAAAAAACACAACAAAATAGCTCTATGTATCAAGATAATTATAATCATTTAAGTTTTATATAAATCATTTTGAACTGTACACCAACACAAGAACAAAAATATAAAATTATAGTTTACAAGTAAAAAAAATTCTCTCTTTAAATTTTTATATTAAAATTTGTTTTTTGGTCTTTACTTAAGCCTAATAAATCAAAGTTAATTTAAACATAACTAATTTATTAATGAGATATTTGAGATTGTTTTGATAAATGTGCGTTTTATATTTGGCTCTATAATAGAAAGAGCTACAGTTCATGGTCAAGGCCCTTTAAATATGATCGTTTGTCATTTTCAGTTAGAACCAGTGTCGAAAAACTTTGTTCGCTTAAGTATGTCGTAGAAAATGGGAGCAGAATTGCAATGGACTTGTCAGAAATTTGTGTATATTCTTTCTTAACTGAAATCCAGAAATATGACGCTCGAGCATACATACAATGTACAGCTAACATGTTTTTGTTTTGTGTATAATTTCGACCCAGAAAAATTACATATTAACAAAAGGTTAGAGGAATAATTTACTTGGAAAAATTTCTATTTAATGCGGTGGTTAATTTTTTTTATTATCATAATCGATAAAATCACCGCGGCACAGTCAAGATCACCTCGCGGCACAGCGGTTGCGGAGCATTGGGCTAGAATACCATGAAATTTTATAAACGGACAATATAAACAAGTATCATTAAAATGACCTACTTTTTTGTCATTCCTGCCATAAAAATTTTAATTACAGTAAAATTTATTGTAAAAAATTTCAAAATTTTTAATTTTTTTAAAATTTTTTTCTAATAAAAGCAAACAATTTTTATTTCAAAGTAGTTCATTTTAAAGATATATTTTACAACATAATTTTAAAACTAAAAAAAATATGTATATTCATTGATATACGGACGCAAGTCTGTGCGCATTGCCATAACAATGTAAAAAAAACAATGGTTGAAATTTAGAAAAAATTGAGAGCCCTGTTTATAAAGGAGAAAAAATGTTTAACTCACCTTAAAATTTTCATATTTCTGAATAAATTATTTTAGTAACTACTGATGATTGAATATAGGGATACGTTTATCGAGTCTCTTGGACTTTGAATGGTACGTGTCCCCTTAAGCAAGAAGGAGTGAATAAGGACATCTTAAATAGTACAACTAAAAGTAAATATATTTCTCCTCCAGAGCTTCAACACCATTCCCACACACAATTTATCGACACGAAAGAAAAAAAAATTTGCTTCAATAAAATTTAAGTTATTTATATGGATTTTTTATTGCCGTATTTTGTAATGGAATATCACTACCAAAAGAAAAACTACACGCCGCAAAATAGAAATAAATGGCCCTCAAAATATCATTAAATGCAGGAGATCTTCTCTAACCCGGAATCCTGGGCGTTTCAGCTGTAAGTCGTAAAAAGTGTGTTACCTCGCTAGGTCATCAACAGCTAGTACTAGCATTAAAAGTTTACGGCTTTTTTGTTCATAATATAGTACAGAGAGGAGAGAATCAATTGATGGGGGGCGTTTAATACATCAGATCGTTCTCGTGCTTGTTGAATTCGTATTCGTGTAGGGGCGCGGGGTGGAATAAAAGTGTCTCTGCGCCTGCTATAAGATTCTAATTTTCTATTTTTCCTTTTTCACGGATAGCTTTTAAATGCGACACTTCCCAAAACATACACTTTTAATCTAATTTAACGAGCTACTTATTATGATTTAAAATTAACTTAAAAATTAACTTTTTCGTTAGACATAAAGAAAATATTTTACTTATTGAAAATCCTCATCGGAGGTAAATGTAACTTAGGTGAAAAAAAAAACATTTTTAAACCCGCAATTTAAAGCAATATTTTTAATATTTTTGAGATTAGACAATAAGTACTATAATATTTAATAAATTTGTCAGTTAATATTAGTTTAGAAGGTAAGCAACGTTAAATAGTTTACACCAGTGATTCTCAACCACTGTGCCGCGGCACTTTTGTGTGCCGCCAAATTCTTAAAGTGTGCCTCCAAATTTTAAAAATGTATATAGTAAAAATTATGTTTTTTTTTTTTTATTATTACGAGTAAAGTTTGTTTAAATTAAAGAAAAGTACACTGTAAAAGAAAACTGTTGTTTTTACAGTTAAATGCCATATTTTTAACTGTTTTTATCCGTTTTTAAATAAACAACTTTTAAACTTATCTTTTTCTTTGTGTGCCGCCAAATTTGGAAATCGTTAAAAGTGTGCCGCGACAAAAAAAAAAGGTTGAGAATCACTGGTTTACACTCTTTTACCTTCTCTTATTTATCCATTTAAATACATAGTTCCACTCTGTGCCGGCCAGGTGGCGTAGTGGCTTGACCCATAGGCATTCTCTGAGTGCCTTCACTGCCAGCTTGTGGGTTCGATTCCCGCTTGTACGAGGACAAGACTGGGATAAGGAAGCTATGTTAGCTCATCTACAAGGGTCATTTTTTAAGTAAGAACCGTTTTGTACTGGAGTAAGAGAAACTTTAGTTATGAACGCAAATTGTATCACAAACTAAAATATGAACATTTTTTCACTTTTTAACATAGTCACCATTAACGTTTAAACATTTGTCAAGTCGTGTCACCAGCTTTTGGATCCCATCATCAAAGAAATCTGTCGCCTGACCGTTAAACCAGTTAGTAACAGTTTCTTTCAACATGTCATCATTTTCCCAGCGCTTTCCACCAAGAAATTCCTTAAGTTTTGGAAACATATGAAAGTCTGACGGTGCCAAGTCAGGGCTGTATGGTGGATGATCCAGGAATTCCCAATGAAAATTGTCAAAATCGACTCTAGCGGCGTCGTTCTGCTTCACGACAAAGCTCGGCCTCACGTTGCGGCAAGAACAAAAACGCAACTGAACAATTTTCATTGGGAATTACTGGATCATCCACAATACAGCCCTGACTTAGCACCATCAGACTTTCATATGTTTCCAAAACTTAAGGAATTTCTTGGTGGAAAGCGCTTGGAAAATGATGACATGTTGAAAGAAACTGTTACTAACTGGTTTAACGGTCCGGCGGCAGATTTCTTTGATGTTGGGATCCAAAAGCTGGTGACACGACTTGACAAACGTTCAAATGTTAATGGTGACTATGTTGAAAAGTGAAAAAAATTTCATAATTTAGTTTGTGATACAATTTACGTTCATAACTTAAGTTTCTCTTACTCCATGACAAAACGGTTCTGACTTTAAAAATGACCCTCGTGTATGGTGCTCCCCTAATAAAGAAAACAAGAAATCGGCTGTGCGGGTCGTCGAATGTCGTAATACACAAAGTACGCGTTCGGAACAACAACTATGATAATGTTGAGCTAGGGCGTCAATGATGCATCTTTAAAACATTGTTAGTTTCCTTTTCACCATCTCATACATATGAGACAGGGTGAGGGGGATAGATCGAGAAAGAGACTATTGCCATAATGCTCCACCAGGTTCATCAGAAACAATGGAACAGACTCTGTCACTTAAAGGTCACAGTTAGCAACTCTTCCGTGGTCTACATGCCAAGATATTCCTCCAGTCGAGCATGTGAGGGACCATACGCTGCGACCATCAAGCAATTTAAGTGTACTACTGTAAGACTCTACTAACCTCAGATAGCGAAGACCATCGCTTTCTTTAAGATACTTGGCGACCGCCAATCAAAAAAAAACTTTCGCCAAGCCCCGAAAACCCAACCGGGAGAGTGACAGAGCAACACCTCCTATAGAAAACCACCTTCTATAGGAGGTGTTGGGTAGAGGCGGACAGACCCAGGGTGGAGAAGGCTGAGACAGGTGCGTCACCTGCGCAGTGCTAAGACTACTCTAACGAGGGTATTTTGGGAATGTTAAATCGGATGATACTTAATAGTAATAGCTGTCTTAATTATATCTATCTGTGCTGTGCGTGTGTGTATATAAAATAAAAACGTGATTGCCCTGGAAAAGAAGTTATCCTTTGAGTCCTGGATCCTTGGTTCTCGTGAAATACGTAGATAGAAAAACAAAATGGCGACCGAGGCGAAGGAAGTATAACCCCCTACAGAGACAACTGTAAAATCGGTCAGTCAAATCTGACACAAGATGACATCCAGGGACTGACAAAATCGATGCAAACGGAATAGCATACCAATATCATCAACATCATCATAGCAGTCAGACGTGGCTTTTTACTTCATGCTTTCTTCAGTTTGTAATTTTTCACAAATTACCAACATGCGGGCTTTGAAAGTTTGATCGCTACTACTTCTTTGATTACTTAATTTTTTACAAAAATTTTCTCTGTGGAAGAATATTACCATTCTTCAGCAGAGGGGGGAGAGGGGGAGTTTCAAGCGTGAAGCAAACCCATGAAGTGATATCAGCAGTATCTACAGCAGGGGTGTCAAACTCAAAGGCTAACTTGGGCCAAACAAACAAGGTGTAACGATAGGTGGGCCGCAAAAAAAAAAAATCAATATTAATAAAAACGTAGGTTTATTTTAAATAATACATTATAATAAACATATAGAAAAGAACAGGAAAATTTAATGTTTACGTCCTGACACTTGACCATCTCTTCTCCAATATATTGGCCAATATATTGGAGGGATATTATATATATTCCAATATATTGGCCAATATATTGGAGGGATATTATATATAATCCAATATATTGGCCGGGCCACCAAAATGTTAGTCGCAGGCCGCAAGTTTGACACCCCTGATCTACTGTATTACACTACTATATTAACAAGTATATGAGTTTATGTGCTAAAAACTCTTTGAAAGAAAATTATCTATGAGAAAACCAAAAACATGATATCCCAAATTATAGAGGGGTAGATTAGCAATGAAACTTAAAGAAAAAAGGGAAGGTGGAAAATAATAGTAAGGGCGAATAGGAAAGGAAAACAAAGATTCTAATCATATTTCAATCCAGAAAGAAAATTTAGATTAACAGACAAAATGGGATAGAACCACTGAACAATAATTACGATATATATATATATATATATATATATATATATATATATATATATATATAATTCCAAATGATAAAGTACGCAATTATTGGAAGAATCTGCCCGGGAACGCAAGTTAATTCCATTGCCGCGGCAAGTCAGACATCGAAAATATTATCCTAGAGAAGATTTTTCATAAAACGTAATTTTCTTTCATTCTCAGGGCTATTACGTAACATTGCAAAATAGCAATAAATTCTATGTATTTCTAGACAGGAGAGCTATATCATACATATCAACATATAATATACAATACATTACATGCTCGCCTATCCTGATTCGAAGTGATTAAGGAAAATGATCGAATTTACTAGAGTTAGAACTAAAAGAAAAAAAAGGAAATGTTACAGATTCACTGCTTCGAAAAGGCCGAATATTTATATGATCTAAATATTTTTTTAAATATATAAAATGCACTCAATATAGAAAATTACGTAAAACTTGAAATTTGAGCATTTAATCAACTTTAAACATATGCTCACAAAAAGTAATGTACACGATAAAATACAAGTGAAGGGTTAGTAGTTTGGCTCTACTAAGTTCCCATTTTTATTCAAGTACAATATAAATGAACATCCTCAAAATAAATTTTAAAACGCGCATGAAAATTGTAGAGTTCAGACGTTGAAGTCGATATTATCAGTGTCATATTTTTTTGTTTCTCAACTACCAGATTAGATTTGTTTTCAGAATCGTTTTAATATGTCGTTGTTAAAATGATTCTTAAACTTCTTGATCCTCGTGTATTTCGATGCAATCGGGATATGCGAAATTTTCAAAATTGAAAATCGCTGGCAAGCCGGGGAAATCATTACATCTAGTTGAATAAATGGTCGTGTCTGGTCACGCAATTTTTCAATGGGCTGAGGATGAATACAGCTTGACGAAAGCAGGTAAGTGGGGAAAAGCTATTCAAGCTGAGATTTTCATCTTGTCGACATTATAGGGTTCAGTTTATATACCGTATTTTTGGGACCATAAGACGCACCTCAAATTTATGGGAGGATATTTAGAAAAGAATATTAACGTAGGCTTACGTTCCTCCATAACGATCCACGGTAAAGCAAAATTTCAGACGTTGAAACCATAGTCGCGAGTTATAAATCAAAAGTGGCAGAATATTATTTCCAGAAGGTGTTTTTTTTCAATTCCTACTATTAGTTCCCACTCTCCCTATATATATATATCTTCTTCAAATTTTCAATCGTTAATAAAAGTACTTTTTATTCATCCACTCAAGTTCAAATACATTTTTTAAAACTTGTAGTGGATGACACTTGATGTTAATACAGTTTTTTCAAATATTAATTCATTAATTAAATTTAATTAATCGATTTTAGTTTTAGACCTAGAGCGTCTCTTGCTCTTGAATAGTAATTTCCCTCTTGTTACTGTGTAAACGGTAGCACTGCGGTATCGCGGGCTTCTCCCGTCCTGTAGGTTGCGAGATCGAATCCCCAACCTGACAAACCTTTTCTCTCTCTTCCCCCCCCTCCTAATCTCGCACAGTAGGCAAGGTTCTGGCAGGCAATCCTTTTTTTCAATTCCTACTATTAGTTCACACTCAAATTTTTCTTTGTTGACCTAAGTAGAAATTGACTTTAAAAAATTTTGTTTTTATATTACTTGTTTTTGTTATATTTCTTTCTCTCCCTTCATACTTCACCAAAATCTATAAATGAGGTACCATTTTAAAGATTAAGATCTCCGCTTCGTGCGAATTGTTAATTTCGAATGACAATTTTTCATCCCCTAATAAGTTACATATGCAACTTATTTTTATTACAATCGACCTATTCTGCATAGGGTTATCATTCATCCTTCTCTTCGTATGTAGGAATTTTACTGTAGAAAAAAGAGGTAAGCAACGATAAGTAATCCCACGTTAATTTTCCTACGTCGAACAAACAGTTCAATTTATAGAACACTAGATTTACTACCCGGCTTCACTCGGAAAACAGTTTCTGTTATTGTTCTTTAAAAAACTCAATACATTCGGTTTGAATGGATTGAGAAAACGTTCAATATTAAAACACAGCAAATCTGATAATTATTATAGAAAAAGTATACACACATATTTCATGCTCGGAATTCTTTCTCAAAACTAAATCGTCTGCTACTTTTCAATGCCACTTTGACTTTCTTAATTAGAACATACACGCATTTCATGATTTTAATTCTTTCTCAAAACTAAATCGTCTACTATGTTTCAATGTCGCTTCAGTTATATAAATCATCGCGTCAAGGCTAAACGCACACGTGTTTCTAGCTAAGTGAACATGTCCTTCAGTATATTTGAGTTTGAACAGGTAACTTGGGATAGTTCACACATTCATTGAAAAAACCATCTTTATATTTTCATTTTTAAAAAAGAAATATTCCGGCGTTGCCACGTAAATGAAAATAATATATCAAATTCATTCTTGCGTGCGCCAATATATGAAAAAAAATTACGTTTTAAATTCATGTCTATCTATTTTTACGCAGATGTTATAATTTAATTGGCAACAATGAAATGTTACAATGGCTTTGAACAAAAATATCAGTTGATACAGCACAAACTTGATCTAACATAATTCGGGAATGGAACGTCGTAGCGGAATGCAAATAGTCACATTCATCCTGATTTACGAAGCACATTAAACCGTGTAAATTTCCTCAAGGTAGGGCTCACGGTTCTTGAGTTTTTGTGACTCACACACGCATACACACGACCCATTTCCCGTTCATGCTTTATTTATAAGATAAAGAGTTTCTTTGCCTCAAAACCTAAGTTAATTTCTAGTCCTAGTAGACGGATATTAAATAGTTAGCAATGGTTCTTTCCCAGTACTGCAGGCAACGTGTAAATCACTTTTGGATGACGCATGATTTACATGCCAGAGTATAGAGTCACTTAAAAATTTCGTTACAATGGGTAGAAATTTACCGCCGAAATCTCTTGCAATTATGCGTTTCAAAATTTTGTATAATGCCTTAATCCACAGAATGCAGTTTTGCGGAAATATTCTATGATATACATACAATTCGGTTAAAATCAGGCTGTGGCATTGTACATTTGTAAGGTATACACAAGATTCGATTCACAAGAATCGAACTTTTGAGTGAATGAATTAAAGAAGCTGCTTGAGATATGCTAATTTCGGCATACGCGCTTGGTATAAATACCAAGCAGCTTGATTAAAAAAAGAGGTTGTTAAGATTGATAGATAAGCGAGTTTAGGAAGCTACGATGTAAGTAGCTCCAGGTGCTATCCTGCGCTAGTGCTTAGGGGGCCCAAAGTTTACGTGGCAGTACTGCTGGTTTGACTCTCTGCTGGTTTGTGAGTAAGTCAAAGTGTATTTTTATTGAATGTTAATATATATTCCGTACAAGTAGTACGTATTCTTATTGCTGTAAAAGCAAATTCTATATGTGCAACGAATTCAATAAACATTGTTTCATGTATAAACTGTGTTTGTATTAAATTCATTTAGAGTGCCATTTCAAATTATATACACCCAAGTCTGGGTAGAAGTGAGCTATATACTCTATATATTGTAAGAATATTGAATAAATTTGTTGTTTTGACCGGAAAATTACAAGTTCCTTCCCTTTAACTAGATGTTAGAGATTTCGCTAGTCATTCGCGCTGTTAAATTTGATACATATTGAAAAAAATAACAACCTAATACTAGGCTATCTAAACTACTAGACCACTCGTAAAAGATCCATGGATAAAAATCAGCAACGTACATCTCACGAGAGCTATCTCTAGTACAATGAAAAAAGGAGTAAAACATTATAATAAATATTTTATGGGTAAAACGTTTGATGGGAACCGTTAATGCTTTCAAGGAAGAAGATGAATAAGGATTTTTTTTCCCGACATTCAGGAATAGGTGTTTTTTTGTTCGAATAATCCTATGTACTATATAAAATAAATTCGTAGTGAAATATTTTTTCATTAAATTCCATTATCCGTTTTTCGAAACTTTAATTTTGTCCATATTTACCGAAACATGCAAAGTACACTTTTTTATCGTATACACTTGACAGAGAAGTGGCGAGGACGTAAATTCATGTTTTGCCCCTAAGTTTTACACACCACGAGACATAACACACTCAAAACTTAAATTCTTCAGCTGATGAAAGGCTTTTAACCCTCGGAAAAAATCTTAAACTCAAATAATATGCAATATAAATAACAATCTATATATATATATATATATATATATATATATATAAAACGCGTAGGTATGCGGCACAAAAATCGACGATATTTCTACATTCCGAATGGCAACGGCTGCAACTACCAGATGTAAACATTATCGGCCGTCCGCAATTTGCAACCGCGTGTCAACATGGATTTACGCACTGAAATCAGGAATGCTCGAAAGCGAGCTGCACGATCAAGTGGAAATTGGGAACAGTCTCCAGAAAGAAAGCGAAGAAGAAATAATTCATTAAGAGTGAGCATAAATGATCGCGAGGTTAGGCTTAACCGTCGCCGGCATAGCAACCTACAGCCAGTAATAGTTAATTTTCTACACTTTTTTTCAGTATTGGTGAATTTTTACTCCATTTTATAAGTTAATTAGTGGAAGAAATTTTCCCAACAATTTATTATTTGATACGATTAAGTGTAGATATCTGAATTGTGAACAATAGTACATACAGAGAGTGATGTAATCCAGACTATATTTTAGTACTTGCCGAATTATTACTCCATTTTTAAAGCGAAAAAAATTTTCCCCAACAATTTCTTATTTGATGTAATGATAATGAGTAGATATATTAATTTTGAAAAATAGTACATACAGAGAGGGATGTCATTTTAAAAATCATTCGTGTTGGGTTTCTCAATCTTATCTTTAACTCTGATCTGAAGTAATGGAAATTCATATTTTTTAATCACGATGTTTCAGAACCATCCTTACAGAGAATACCCCTTAACAACATATATTTATGATGACAGGTAATGGTAACATTCCTTACTTATGTTATTTTCAGTTGAGTTGTTTTGCAAAAGCGACCATGCTGGTCGCGCAGCGGCTAGTATACAAAAAATTACGACTTCTATAAATTTTAATGTCCAACACGGATTTTTTAAGATAAGAACTTGTACACGATTATTTACTTTTATTCTAAATAGATCAAAAACGAAAGAATAAAATTCGAGGTCCAATGACGGGTACTTCAGCTTTCAAAACTTCGGAACCCATGTTTAAGTCAGAAATGTTTTTCTAAGTAACTTTCTCTATACCGTAAGATGGGTTTACTTTATGACAGATTTTAAGTTTTTTTTCCCTGTAAAAGCAGCCCAAAACGAACAATAGCAAAACATTGGTACATCCTTTCGTTACGTAGTAATGTATTGCCCTAACGCGGATCTTTAATTACCACTGAGATATCAAAGTTAAAATGTGTCACAAAGTTGCCCCGCCGTGTGGGGCTACTTTATGACATCTGAGTTTTCGCCTTGAAATCCGAGAGGAAAAATTACTTGACACAAAGTTAGACAGTAAAACGCTTATTATAAACTTGATACACAATTATATATACCTACTAGCTGAAAACCCGCACTTCGCTACGGAGTACATTCAAATTAAATACAACGGTCAATGTATGCAATTAATGCAAAAATATATATATATATTTATAATAAATACGACGATCAATATATACAATTGATGTAGAAAAAAATATATATTTTTATAGACAAAATAATATCCAATCGTCTGCCGCATTAGCAAGAAAAAAATATTTTTTGTCTATTTAGTTGTTATGCACGTGACGATAAATTTATTTAAAGTACCAGAAAAAGAAGTCACGTGATCGGCATTTAATAAATTAAATTCTAAAAATTAATCTTTAAAAATTCACCAAAAATCAGAAAATGGAGGTAAAGATTCGAAAAAGATTTCATTTTAAAGGAATTTTTATGATCTTTCTCGTGATATAAATTTTATAACCCTCAAATTATTATTTTAAATGCAAACTTAAAAAAAGTTACTAAAACAGCTTCAAAATTTAATTTTAAAAATTCTAAGAAGAATTTTTCAAAAATTTCTCTTAGTGCACCCCTACACCATAGGAAGAATCGCCATGCAAAATTTCAGCCCTTTAGGTCCAGCGGTTTGGTCTGTGCATTGTATGTCAGTCAGTGAGTCAGTTACGGAACTGTTTTATATATACCTATTACAAATATTGGAAGCTTTATCTATATCTTTGACATCAAGGAGATCTCGGTGCCTAGGGCAGCCATCAGTTCTTTGAGAAGATGAGGAAATTCGTCTTTCAACACATTCTGTTCCTTCGGGCAGTTTTTCCCTCCCCCCTCCCAGAAAGTCAATATTTCTCTCTCTCCAGTGGTATTTTAGAGGAAGGAAAAATACAACATCGAGCGGCTGGAGGAGGGGTCTCGACTTCGTGGGTTATTTTGTAACAGTATTAATGTGCCCCAAAGTAACCCCGTCACCTTCCGATATTTAGGTTATGTTCTCATATCCCTCGGAAATCTCACTACACAAAAGTTATATTGCTCCACAATCTAACCAACATATTGACAATAAAAAACAATTACCTGCGGTAGTTGGTTGTAGAAGGTGTTAGCCTTCAGCACACAAAGTTTCCGAAGTTTAAGTCAATAGCTTGACAACGGGTTTGAACAATACACTTGCCTACTGTAACGGAAATTAGTTGTATTTTTCATATGAAGAGGGCGTTAGTCGTCCAGTGTCTTATGTGAATTCGAAATTGCTTTGTCTTTAATATTCTTCAGTGTAAAAACGTTTTTCTTTTTTTTTTTTTTGTTGAACCACCGCGCTTGAGTATGGACGTCCGTTTAATGGACGATCATATAATAAAGGAATATTAACCAGGAAATGAGTAGGCAGATTTTATTTGAGTCTGGTTAAATCTTTTTGTTAAACCTACGAAGACAAATGGCACGCAGAAGCTTCGGACACTGGCCACTAGGTGTCTCTGTATGTCGGACAAGCTGTTGGCGCTGTTCTTTGCCTACCCGGTATCACGGGCGCGAACGAAAAAATTACTATGTGTCACAAAGTCACCCCTGCAGTTGCAAAGTAACCCCACATTACGGTATCTTTACTGCAAATGTAACAAAAACGTTAAACAGTTTATCCATAAACAGTTACCTTAAAACAGCGATTGCCACAAACTGTAAATCCACAGCTAACAAATGGCATGAAACACACCTCGGTTTCTCTGCAGAAACTTTCTCACGATATTTCACCTTAAAAGCATTTATGCCTGTTGAGAAGTTGAACTCGTTTCTCCTTCCCACCCGACAGGTGAGAAAATTCTACAGAGTATCCATCACAAAAATACATCTTAATAAACTCGCAAACTTCCAAAGAAATGTCCGAGGTTTTATTTTAGAATGAACGAGGTTAGCTTACGAAAGAGAACTTCAACAATTCTGTTCGTGAAGTCATGGACTTGAAATTAATATTTTTATTTTTAGTACAATCCTGCATTTAACAGAAATTTCACTGTTAACTAAAATCTGATATTTTGTTGGGCGTCCAAACGAAAATAAGTTAAGCAATACATCTACGAAAATAAATTAAGGAAAATAACATGGATTATTTTAAAAGGCTAAAATATTTAAGGGGACAATGGACTTTCAAAATTGTGAAATTTGTCCAAAAATTCGATTATTTTTTAATTATTTTATTGAATTGTGAAACTACGTACGGGTAGGAATGTGTTTCAAAAAGAATTTTTGATTTCTGTGATTACTTTCCTAGTTATAGGCATTTGAATTTGTAAACAAAGTTACCTGAAGTAGAGTTTCATTTGAATTTCGTTACCCATCATTGAACACGATACTGGTACAATTATGAGAAATGTTGAAAAGCTAAAATATATTTATCTAAATCTATGGGTAATTGCAGTTCCATTGCATTATAAAGTGATATTTATTTCTTATGTAGTAATTTAATTTAGATATTATGTTGTTACTAATAGCAATAACTTTAAATGTGTTTTTCTCAAAATAAAAATTTTCATTGTCATACGAATATTCAGAATTACCCAAAACTAAGTTTATAAAAAACTATTGATCCAATTTAATCTGAAAGAATAACTGATTTACAACCGTTTACAGACGCCAAAATTAACTGTCGATTTCGTATATCTTTCCATTCACATGGATAATATACACATAGAGACACACTATACACTGAAGTTAAGATTTAATTTGCAAATGAATACATCAATTACTTTTAAATTGGTTTCGCTTGGAGCGCTACGGTTAATTTTTTGCGACACGAGGGCTAATTAGACCGGGACCTACTGCTTAAAGCCGATTCCGAACGGGTAGAAACGTCCATGCGAAGATTGGGACTCGAACCCATAGACTGGTACCATATGCCAGCGTCCTAGCCATTCGGCTATCGTCCAGCTCAATTACTTTAAAACAAATATTTTATTCTTAAAATCTACATATATAAAACAGTTCCGTGAGTGACTGACTAACAGATAACGCACAGACCTAACCGCTTGACCTAAAAGGCTGAAATTTTGCATGGCAATTCTTCTTATAGTGTAGGGATGCACTAAGAAAAAATTTTGAAAGACTCTTTTTAGATTTTTTAAATAAAATTTTTAAGCTGTTTTGTAACATTTTTTAAGTTTTCCTTTAAAATAATAATTTGAGGGTTATAAAATTTAAATCACGAGAAAGAGCATAAAAATTCCGTTAAAATAAAATCTTTTTCGAATCTTTACCTCCATTTTCTGATTTTTGGAGAATTTTTAAAGATTAATTTTTAGAATTTAATTTATTAAATGCTGATCACGCGATTTCTTTTCTTTTTGTGATACTTTAAATTAATTTTGCATCACGTGCATAACAACGAAATAAATTGACAAAAAAATATTAAAATACGGTAAAAGATAAAATTTAACCACTAGACTCATTGAGATGAAAGCTTTTTAAGAATTTAATTCAAATTAGTACGTTTTATGGATATTAAATTAAACCTATATATAAAATGCTTCGCCATGACGATAAATAAGTCTCAAGGCCAAAAATTAAAGTACGCTGGCGTAGATTTAAGAGAAAATTGTTTCTCACACGGTCAGTTTTTTGTAGCTTGCTCACGCGTAAGTTCGCGGACAAGCCTGGTAATATTAGTTCTGCCCAATGAAGAAACAAAAAATATTGTTTATAAGGAAATCCTCAAAAAGCAGTTTCAATTTTTTCATTGTAATTATCCTAAAATGCACTCCGTAGCGAAGCACGGGTATTCAGCTAGTAATACATATGAAGATAAGCTGCTAAAAAATACTGAGATATTACCCATTTTACAAAAAGGTACTACGTCTTAAGTACAGTAACCACCGCTTAGTGATCAGTGGTTATAAGAATCAACCGTTTATAAGAATCAATATCGCAAAAACAAAAACAAATGTATTATTTCCATGTTAAAATTTCCGCTTTAAAGAATCATCCGGTTAATCATCCTTTAAAGATCCACCGGTTATAAGAATCAGTTTGCAATCTTCGCCTTCCTTTCATTTATCCAAAAAATGCCACTTGAACTCTCAAAAGGTACGAAATTCTTTCTTAAGATCTTGAAAAGAAAGATTGATAAAACTTTGAGGTGGAAAACAGTCGTAAAATACATTCCTTTAGACATAACATAAGAGTATCTCCTTATACGTTTTTGCTAAACACTGTCTTATTAGCTTTACCTAGGGTATCTAACCCGCCCGGGTCCGATTTCGCTTTTCTCCAGACAGGTACTCCTTTTTTCCCACCACTTACTTCCTGGTTGCGGATTTCTGGACCCTGAAACACATAAATCTTCCGCGAAGTGTCCACCATCACTTACGCAAACGGGACGGTGGATTCAGCACTTCAAACCGTGAAACGTAAACGGATCCATTTTGCTGAATCAGATGAACCAGATGCTGAATCAAACGTTTCACGGTTTGATTCAGAATCAAACCGTGAAACGTAAGCTATAAAGTGAATCTTCGTCTGAGACTGTAATAAGCATACGTCGCTAGTATTCACTTTAGTTTTCTAACAAAATTGCCAGTTAGTGTTAGAACTTTTTGATAGTTGAATTCAAATATGATAAAAACAAGGAAAACTTAGTTTTTCTGAAAAACAGAACTTGTTAATTAGATATGATGCTCTTCCAAAGTGTAGTCAAAGAGAAGCTGCCTCTTGTTGATTTTATAATCATGTGTTGTTACTTATAGGTCTAGAAATTGAGTTATAGTTTTTGTTTAGAAATTGAGTATTTTTAAAATTATAAAAAATAATTTTAATAAATGATAAATAACGTAAATTAAAGAGTATTTAATGGTAAATTATTTATATATGTGTCTGTGTGTTTATATATATGTACAAGTATATATTTGTGTATGTGTGCCTATCCAAAGGGAAGTTTCGGTTATAAGAATCAACCGCTTATAAGAATCAAAAACAGTAATAACAAACGTGATTCTTATAAGCGGAAATCACTGTATATATACACGGCTATTCATTTCAGAGTTAGACCATATAAAAGCACAAACCTCTCTACACTGAATTTCAAGGCCTTAAAATACATATTTCCGTTTCTATCTGCTACATTCGACATCATTCTCAAAATTTACGAAAACAAAATCTATATAAAAGGTCTTCGGTGAAGGGCAAACAAGATTCTTTTCGGCAACCCCCACGTGCTGAAGAATGTGCAGAGAATACATCAAGATATTTTAACTCTTCGATTTTAAAATTACATCTTCCCCGCGACATTTTAAAAAAAAGCGTTAACTTAATCAACGAAGGCATCAATTTCGTCGGGATACTTTCATTAACCGTCCCGTTCGAAATACAGCCGGGTTATGCCTGGTCTGGTTGCGCGCGAGGAGTGTATGTTTCCTCTTGCGGTAATTTTATTGATTTCGTGTTTTAGAGTTTCTTCTATCCCTGGGAAATGCGCTTTTTTGCACTCCGCGTTTCGACATCGCCGGAATAACAATGAGGAAACAACAGAGGATTCAAAATGCGCGTTAAAGTGCAAATGGGCACCGAAACATGGCGAAACCTGCATTTTGGCTTGAAACGTCCACGGCATCATAAAGTAGAATCATAAGCTGTAATTATGAAAATGTTAGTATTCTTGAATGCTCATGAGCATGTACATACATACGTGTATTTGAAATATCCGTGTATTTGAAATTTACCCGTGTATTTGAAATTAAGTAACCACCGCTTACAGTGATCAGTGGTTATAAGAATCAACCGTTTATAAGAATCAATATCGCAAAAACAAAAACAAATGTATTATTTCCATGTTAAAATTTTCGCTTTAAAGAATCAATCCACCGGTTTTAAGTATCAGTTTACACTCTTCGCTTTCCTTTCATTTTTCCAAAAAAGCCACATAAACCCTCAAAAGGTACGAAGTTCTTTCTTTATTTTTTTTTTTTAAAGGAAGAGTGATAAGAGGGGATGGAATACAGTCGTAAAATGCATCCCTTTCTTTGTTGACCATAACATAATAGTTTCCCCTTAAACACTTTAGCTAAACACTGTCCTAATAGCTTGAACCAGGGGCATCCTACCCGATTTCACTTTTCTCCACTGACAAACACAGACAGGGCCTCTTTTTTCCCACCTCCCACATCCTGGTTGCGGCTTCCTGAACCCTGAAACACATAAATCTTCGGGGCAGTGTCCACTATCACTTAGGCAAACGTGACATTATTAGATTCAGCACGTTATCAAACCGTGAAACGTAAGCTAGAAAGTGAATCTTGGTCTGAAACTACTGGTATTGAAAGAGATAACAGCCACCTGAAAACTTCATTACGTCAAACTACCATAGAAAACTTTTTCTTGCACCCTTCCTGTAGTTGAAATGTTAAAACTGTTAAGCAGGTATGTTGTAACAAATATTGGATTTTTTTTCTTCTCTTACTATAATCATGGGTATCTACTTATAGGTCTATAAATTAAGTTGTATTTTTAAAATTATAAAAATAATTTTAATGAAAGATAATTAACGTAAATTAAAGAGTATTTTATGGTAAATTATCTAATATATGTATATATAGGTGTGTGTGTTCCTGTCCAGAAACCTAAATTTCGGCTATAAGAATCAACCGCTTATAAGAATCAAAAACAGTAATAACAAACGTGATTCTTATAAGCGGAAATCACTGTATGTATTTAATAATTATAAATACAGTTAGACCTCTATTTAACGAAATTGCTAAATCCCGACAAAAAGTTCGTTTATATATATCCCGACAAAAGTTCGGAAAATTCGTTAAATAGAGATTCACCTTTTAAAATACTTTAAACTACAGAAAACATATTTTAAATTCATAAACACTAAATACTATTAATAGAAGTAATTAATCACACCTTTATTTTCTAAATTAATTTCTATTTCTTTTATATATCTTACCCATCAAACAGAAATCTGCAAGGAAAACAGGAATAAAACAAAACATTGTCCGGGAATACACTGTATTTTTGATTTTAAAAAGAATATATATTAAAATTAATGAATTTTAATGACATTATCGCATTTATTATAGCAAGTAATTTTAAGCATACATTACCTCATGTGTCCTTAAATTTAATTACTGATAAAGTCTCTTAATTTTGTCTAAGTTTTTTGCTGGAAAAAATGTTTTCTCTCATAATACGTCTCGCATCTTTGCAATGTACTAAAAAGCCTTTTAGGCGTATTTCCTTCAAACTGTAATTCGCTTCGGAATGTGTTAAAAGAAAGTTAATGTGATAAATGTGTTAAAAGAAAGAATAAGTGTAAAATGTTCAGAAATATTTTGAGAAATATATTGAGGAAAAAAATATTGGATCACAGGAAAAAGTTCGTTAAATAGAGAATGCAGTTCGCTATTTGGAGGTTAGTTTACGAAGAAATTCGTAAAATATTCTTGGTTTCAAGGAAAAGTTCGCAAAATAGAGGTTCGTTAAATAGAGGTCCGACTGTACTTCAATATGTATAAAATAGTTATATATATTTCAATATGTATAAAATAGTTATATATATTTTAATATGTATATAATAATTATATTTATATAATAATATGCATATAATAATTATGTGTGTATAATATATGTGTATAATATTTTCAATTTATAAAATCATCGTTCAAACATTTGAATTAAACGCATAAAAACTTCAGTAAACAAAAATAATATATAAATCGTTTACTCACTAAAACAGCAATTAAACCTCACTTGTGAATTCGAATGAATCGTCAACCCTTTTTGTCGTAAAACAGATGCGATAATGACTTAGAGGCTTTACGAAGAAAACAATACAACAATCCCTCAAATAAATAAACGAACAACAGAAGCTTATCAGAACCAAACAATTTTTATTTAATCCTACAGATTTAAAAAGACAACATCATAAAAAAAATTAAGCTCCTAGCCAATAAGAAAAGAAGAAATGTAATATAACAGAAATTATATGATATTACATTATTTTTTCATTAATGACTATCATATTAACGGATATATTTTTTCATAATATTTTTTTCATAAATGGATATCAATCATACTATCAGATTTCATAATTTTTTTTACATAAATGTCTGATATCCATTTATAGCAACCTTCATAATTTGTATTATAATACTATGCTTCATTTTTTTTATTATAATCTAAGAAGCTTGATTTTTTTATGATTTGTCTTTTTCAAACTATGGGATTACACAAAAATCATTTATTTCTGATAAGGTTCCCTTGCTCATTTATTTATTTGAGGGACTGTACAAATGTGATTAGCCGTACATGATTGAATGTTAATAGGAAAAAAAACAGTAAAAACAAATCAAGTGCTCGAAGTTATTTTCTTATCGAAAAATTCTCTAACTGAAATGTTCTAAAAGCAAAAAATTTTAGCACTGTCATATGAGACCACATATGAGACGCCCTATGATCCCTTTTATTATAAACTAGAAGGTAACCCGTCATTTTGACGTCATAAAACTAATAATGACGTCATAATGGAAAAAGTATATGAAAGTTAAAAAATGTCCCGAAATATCTAACAATATTGCATTTAATCCACACCTTGTAAAAGCAAACCCTTTCATTATTTTTTATTTAGTTAGTTTTTCATGCGATTGGAGTAGTAGACTGCCATCCAACCCGTCATTTTGACGTCCTAATACTAATAATGAAATCATAATGGGAAAAGTATATGAAATTTAAAAAATATCCCGAATTATCTAACAATATTGCATTTAATCCATACCTTGTAAAAGCAAACCCTTTCATTATTTATTATTTATTTAGTTTTTCATGCGATTGGAGTAGTAGACTGCCATCCAGTTTTTTACAGCTCACTACGCGATATGAATACTTCAGCTACTTGATTCATTCACATTCAAGTTTGTTTACTTTCAGAATTCATCGCAAAAGTAAACAGATTTTTAAAAACTGTTAAATATACAGCTAAAAGCATCCAATTTTTTTTAGTTCTGAATGTTTTATAGAAAAATAGGCTGAACAAACGTGATTTGATGGAGAAGATATTAGTTTTTAGGTAAGAAAAAATTCTGATCCACAATCTGAAATTAAGCCTAACCGGCCGTTTCTTTACTGAGGGCTTCAATTGAAAGATGAGTACAGCCCGGAAGTGTTATACAGAGACAACGGCTATTATATATATAATAATGTAACTTTTATTATAAATAATACTACTCTACAGTTATTACTGTTAAGTACTTGATGTGCAAATGCACGTAAAAGAAATATCAGAAACATATAAATTTAGAGTAAGTAAAGACAGTAAGCAAAACGATCACTAATTATCTACACGAGAAACTTACGTAGCATTAACCTTATATTTCAGATGATTCAGTGTGGATAAATATTTTAATATTATGCCCTTTATTATTTAAAATATTGTTTTAAATACAATCAGATATTATATATATATATATGAAATGTCCGGAATGGACATCTCATGAAATAGGAGCTTACATCGTGGCCGGAAAATAGGAAAATCAGCTTCAGGAACAAACGAATTTATTAAAGAGTAAAGCAATACGTCTTATTCGCATCGAGCCATTCCAGCGTCTGTCGTAAGAGCGCCAAAATAGAATTAGCTGTCAACTGGTTGCCAGATATTGGCGAGGTAGGTTAGTATTGGCAGAAGACGGAAAGGTTACCATAGAGTGAAAGAACTCTGATTACAGGCGATTAGAGGTGGTTAAAATTTATTACATATACAGTGGAATATCGATCGATCGTTTTCGGATCCATCGTTTTATGTGTCGTTCATTTTATCCAGTCCCAACGATCATATTGCTTTGTTATGCTTCCGCATCTATCGTTTTCCCGCATTTATCGTTCATTTCAATCGGTGCCTTGAAAAACGATCGATCGAGATTCCACTGCATATATAAATGGTGTGTATAAAACAGTGGTGTATTCTGTGCTTTAACTTCCATTGTCGTGCTCTTTCAAACGTATTTACCACTGATCCAAAATCTGCGAAACTCATCTGGTCCCAGGAATTGAGGGACAAACGAAAGCTGGAATACTTTAAGGGATAAATGAAAGCTAGAGATGAAAACTGCCTTAGAGAAAAATAGAGATTATAACCTGGGATGTACGATGTAAAAATGAAATGCTGCTCCATTATTGAATACACATTGCAACTAATGAGTTATGCATTTTGTGAACTCTAGCATTTTCCTTAATGGTTCGGATAAAGCGAACAAAACCTTTGGTCCCTTGAAGTTCGTTATAACGGAGTCAGACTGTACCATAGATAAAGCATTCTTTCATTAAAAACCGATTAATAGTACATTTATTACGGTATACAGGAGCATTTTTGGATTACACGTGTTTTTCGTGAATATCTACGCAATTATTTTTACAGAAACTCCAGAGTTTAGAACACCTGCCGTTGTGATAATTAAAAAAATCATTAATGATTAATAGATAAATTAAATACACCGATTCCAAACCTAATTTTGAAAAAAAATCAGTCATCAAATTATTCTCTCTTATACTGTTAGTAAAAAAATTTCTTACGCGTAAGATTGTGAACAGGAAAACTAAATTGAAAAAAAAACAGCTTATAAAATTCGTCCACAGCGATTTATTATGCCTTTCCGCATGTTGAACTTAGCATTCCATGAACACTACATTTTTAAAATGCCTACATCATGCGTACTCTTCAAATGTTGATATGAAATATAGTTTTATTGCATAGCTTGTCTAGTAACAAATTGAAATAGTTACTCCAATTGCACATGCATATTCCATGGTTGAAAATTGGTTTTTGCTCACTCAGTCACGAAGCAGAAAACGTAATTCTGCAGTTAATTATTTTCCGGAAGGTAAAGTAATGCGATTATTGATGAAGATCAAATGTTTGGGTCCACGAGAATTTTATTTTCCGTTCGACTGGATCGTAGAGAAAGTGCTCGGAGAAACAAATGATCTTTAATCCGTTAACTGCAATGTCAGAAATTCTTGTAATTACGAGTTTTAATTAATTTCAGGTGCTGAAAGTAAGTCCCTTTAGGTAGATTATTTTGAGATGGAATTTCCCTCCGTTTGACATAATAATTAAATAGTTTTCTTCCATAGTTAATAATTAACAAGTAATATATAAAAAAAATTTTTAAAGTCAATTCCTACTTAGGTCAACAAAGAAAAATTTGAGTGTGAACTAATAGTAGGAATTGAAAAAAAGGATTGCCCGCCAGAACCTTGCCTACTGTGCGAGATTAGGAGGGGGGAAAGAGAGAGAAAAAGTTTGTCAGGTTGGGGATTCGATCTCGCAACCTACTGGACGGGAGAAGCCCGCGATACCGCAGTGCTACCGTTTACACAGTAAGAAGAGGGAAATTATTATTCAAGAGCAAGAGACGCTCTAGGTCTAAAACTAAAATCGATTAATTAAATTTAATTAATGAATAAATATTTGAAAACACTGTATTAACATCAAGTGTCATCCACTACAAGTTTAAAAAAATGTATTTGAACTTGAGTGGATGAATAAAAAGTACTTTTATTAACGATTGAAAATTTGAACAAGATATATATAGAGAGAGAGTGAACTAATAGTAGGAATTGAAAAATACCACAAATCGGTATATTTTTATTTGCAATGGACTTTATTTTTTTTTTCCAATGAGGCAAAATGGATATAATGCATCTAGGCTTCACAATTTTAATATCATCTAGGTAAAGTAACACTTATCCCCATACAAAACACACAGCCTATATTTTAACCTTTCCTACAACAGACCCGAGGTAGCCTGGTGGTAGCGCGTTGGGCTTCGGACTAAGGAGGCTCGGATCAAATCCCGATGAACGCCATTAAATATCTCCCTGTCTAGGCCGGATATGGGCAAGTTAAATCTGTAGACCAGAAAGTTATGAAGCCAGAGAGAGTGGGATAAGTCTGAGATGTCACCCTAGGGGTGTTCTGTCAAAATTGAGGTTGCATCAGGGGGTGTTGCTGATTCATCTATACCAGCGGTTCTCAACCAGGGGGGACGTAGAAGAATTTCAAGGGAGGCGTGAGTCAAAATAAAGTAAAATAAAAAGTAAAACTAACTGTAATTTACTGTACTCAATTTTGCGGTCACAATGTAACCATAACGTATTTTCGGCACACGAACACGATAATTGTCGTAATTGTTAAAACACGATAATTGTCGTACGTCTGGACGTTGAAAGTGACCTGAAGTGTGTTTTGTCACAGTTACGACCTAATATTCAAAAACTTGTCAAGGACAAACAGTGCCAGCCCTCTCATTAATGTTGTGAAAGTGACTGGTATTACATGCCAACCTCACATAGATCCTTGATTACCTCAAATATATTTGATCTGAATTTAATTCTTTGATTTCATATGTTCTAATATTAATAATATGGTCCAAATTAAGAAATGTGTAGTAATATTAAATTTTGCGTATGAAATTATCTATTCTATATTTCCATTCAATAACCAGCTTCAGTTTCAAGTTCCGATTGTACTACTTGTATTGACCACATATGGTGGTGGTGGTGGAGGAAGCGTGACGTCACATCAGTGTTCAAAGGGGGGCAACAGGGTCTGAAAGGTAGAAAACCCCTGATCTATACGGTGCTCCCATTGAAAGCAACCAAAGATTTTTGCGGTTAAAGTGCGAATGTCTTCTTTGATAAATAGCCCGCATTGGCAACCAACAACAGCAGACTTTGCTAAAACTCGAAACATACCGGGACGTATATATTTTGACCATCTTTATTGCTAAAACTTTAAATCTTTTAAGCTACCATTTGCTTCGACATACCTCAGTTGTATATGCATAAATCTAAAGTGCAATTTCTCAAAATTCTATTAATTTTATTCGGATTCCATCTTCATTCCACAGTTTTCACTGCTGTTCGAGCTAACATGCAAGTGACAATCGTGAATATTAAGAATTAAAACCTAAGCATTGGCGTCAAAAGAGTAACAAAAATCCAATTAATCTTTTAATCGCAATTTTATTAAACTAAATTACATCGTTTTATCATTTTCTCAGTATACTCATGTACTTGAAAACGCAGTGTACATAAAACTCAGAAGTAGCTCTAAAACTGTGTATACCTTTCCCAGATTCTAGAGCCTTTATATTGGTGTTAAAAAACAGACAAACCAGGAATAATTTAATGAATTAGATTACGGTTTCTATGGATTTAAAAAAAAACAGTTAATCTTAAACACAAAAAAATGTAGCTTTTTTAACAATTATTTAAATAATTTTATGAGTAATACAAAACTCTGAATTATCGGTTTAAAATAGCATTTATTATGTAATTCAAATTTATTTACTTGCAATAACCGTTTACTAATTTCATTCACATAGTAAAGGTCTCCACCGCTCAGATCAAAGCATCGGGTAGTTCACTGGAGACTTGAGTCCATCCGTTATGCAGAAGTTTCACTATGGCAAGTCAAAAAATACGCATCAATACAGAGAGGTCGGGTCTGTACAATTCCCTTTTGCGAACTGATGAAAAACGTGATAAGGATACAGAGTCGAAGGAAGTCGTCGTGATTGACTACAGTTTTCATTCCCTTCAGACGAGTGCCTATGGCTTTCTGCGATTTCACCGCCATCTTCATGAATACGATTTTATATATCAATACTTTAAAATGCATCGTATCTCCTCCGAAAATGAAAAGTGCAATAAGGAGGTCTGTGGCGTTGTTCGACTTCGGCTTTCGGCCCTTTTTCGGGGCTTTTGAATTTATTTTTATTGTTAAGACCCCCCCCCCCCGCTGAAGATTGAATTATTGGAATGGTAAAAGTCCGTTTCAGCATGGGAGGAAGGGAATGCCAAATTTTGAGAATACGATACAGTGGAGTACAATAGCTGCAAAATAGGACAATGGAGTGTTAAAGAAAATACGCCAAATATTTATGGTGGGGGAAAAAATGAGCATCGTTAAGCAAAAAATAAACCGAGAAAAATATGTACAGACAAACACATAGTGCCGTTGGCTTCCCCCCCCCCCCACCAAAAAAAAAAAGCGAGTTATAATAATCGAAAAATTACATTTGATCATATGGCTGGTTTAATTCAGTTTGTAGAATATCGGCCTCTCAGTTATTAAACCCAGGTTCGAACCTTGATCCTGTCAGATGTAGTTACAACTAGATACTTCAGGTATCGAGCATGTTTAAAAATGTTACACAGCAGTGATGAATATTATAAATTCCTTTCTGTATTAAAATTGAGCTGGCATTCATGACTATAAGGGAAAAGTACTCTATATCTCTCTGTTAAATATTGGTTTAATAATTTCAAAAAGAATGCTTTAAACCTTAAAATCATGCTACAAAATTCTGCTAAATCGAAATGCAAGTGGACCTAAAAATTTCTTACAGCTACATAGGTTATTTGGTTGGTTAGTTGATATTTTGGGGGGCAAGGTCCAGAAAGAACAAGCTGCACAAAATCACCTACATGGGATAGGTCATATTAGATCCTTTGCTCATCTCGACTGCCACTTGCATTTTATTTTGAACTGCAGTAAGAGCTCTGGAATTATAATAGAATCCGAGTTAGATAATTTTTCAAGCAAATGGTTATGCGGAAGTTTTAATACACGAAATGGCCAAATATATAAAACTAACAAGGAAGAAAAACAGAACATTGTATCATTTCAAAAGGTGTGAGACTCTCACATAGTGTGAAACAGACTCAATCCCAATTTTGGAAAATCCAGTACAGATGTGGCGAGCTTAAGTTTGATCGACAGGATCATTAGCACCTCAATGGGACTTTTTTGAAATGACCATTGCCAAGTGACAAATCATTTAGAATAGTGAAGCGAAAGACTATTAGCGCAGGAAGGGAGACGAGGTAAGAATGGAGAGCCGACAAAAGACGGTGAATACTTAACCGCAGGAAAAGGCTATGCCGACAAAGGATGAAAGAGGTGACTCTCGGGAGACGTGGAGAATACTACACGTGGTGCGGTAGAACTTCCGAGAATTTTCCTGGAAGAAAGAAAAGGAACGAGACAGCACGATGCAGGGAGCTTTACAGACTGGACCTTGATGCGGTACTGACGTACTGAGAGATCGCGGGAAATCTAGCAGACGTGAGGTCTCGCTTGAACTGTATTTTATGAACCCCGCTCTCCCTAATCGATGTTACGAGAGTTCTACGGAACACACTCGTGAACATTATCATTACTGTACATAGCTTATATTAAACGAGATGTAAATAGATAGCCATTTATCCGTTTCAACTTTAATATTACGAGTTACTTATACATCGGGTCATCAACGATCCGGTTTACAAACGATTTGGAGAATTTAATAAAAATTCAAAAGAAAGATTTATACACACATGACAGATAAGGTTTTAAATGTACCAAAGTTTATCAACGAAGTCCTGTAAACAGCAGAAATTCTCAATATGTATAGAATTAGAAAAAGGAAAATGTTTAATTTCAGCGTAAAATTGCAATAGTTTCTCACTGACATTCAAAACGCCTTTGTAAATAGCGAATATGAGAGAAAACTACGGTGTGTGCTTATATTTAGGATTTCTGCTATTACGAAAAGCCATTAAAATAACTTTCCGTACACTGAAATAATTTAAATCAACCGGAGGGAATTATAATAATTTACCTAGTTGAATCGATGCAGTATTAGGCTGCGAAAGCGGCGGTTTTTCTCGTGACTTGCTTTGATGCCACTGCAAACGTGTATCATTTTGGGTTTATTATGCCTCCGAAACGAATATGCGGACTACAAAAAGGCCTATTCCCTGGGAAAAGGCACGAGAAAATCAATAAAACAACCGCATCAACAAAGAGACGTACTTTTTCTCACGCAACAGAGTGAAGAATCGGCCGGCCGGCCAGCGAGAGTATCGCAATCAGGTCGATGCATTGATCTTCATCGCATCGAAATATTTTTCTTTTCTCCGTTTTCAATCCACACTCCATCACAGCCTTATAAAAATTACGTTACTCTGAAGGGTCACATAATGAGAATCGGTGCACTTCTTTTCTAAAAATTCTCAAATGCACCATATCTACTTTTTTTAATATTTTACGTCAAAACTGATTCATGTAAAGCGACAGGAACTAGATCTTTTTCTTGCTATGCCAGGGCATAAAATTGAGAGCAGAGCCGGGCCGATCCATTTTGGCGACTGAGGCAAGTTTTAAAAACGGCGCCATTTCAAATTTTTGGCGAGACTATGTAATGAACGTGCAGTTAAACCTCGTTTACCCGGCCTAAATGGGACCATAGGCAATCCGTTTAATCCGGGTAATAAGCAAAACAAAATCCTTAACTGAGCAGACTTACCGTTTATTACGATAAAAAACTATGTTTTGTAACAAAATTACATAGTATTGTTTACGAGACATTAAAAAATATAAAAATAACTTTTCACATCATTTCTTAACAAAGAAATGGTTAAGTCTAGTAAAGCTTTCTTAAACTCGACAAAAAGCATTTTATTACCATAATTTATTGTACGTTCTATGCAGGAACTGTGCATATTGAATCAAACTAAAAAGCGAATTTTTGGCGTACTTGTAGTTACGTTCTTGCTATCATAGTTAAAGATTATTATCTAATGTGAACATTAAATAAAAATGCCTTCAAATCTGATCCAGATCAACGAAGGCCGGATAAACAACGTTTTACTGTATCTCTAATAGATATAGTCTACTTAATAGAATAACGGACATTTAGAGAAATGTGTATTTATTTATAAAAAAAACATGAAAAATTTTTTTAATTACAAAACTTTTAAAAAAAGCGAAAAAAGTAAATAAATTTGAATATAATTTATTATGGAATAAGAATAATTTCTAAATTAGGGTTTATACAAAAACCTACTTTTTGAAAAACCGGTTTTCGAATTCCAGATTTCCAAAAAAACCAGCTTTAGCCGGTTTTCGAATTTTTGTCAAAAAACAGAATAGGGGAAAATATTTTTTTTATTTATATAAAATGACAAAAAACGAAATCAATATCAAAGTCAAAATATAAAAAAAAAAAATTAAGGATTACACATTACTTACACAAAATACCGAAAACTCGAACAAAAATTTCAAATTTCAAATAATATTTATATTTATTTCACTAATTTTAATTTCTCCTAAGAAAATAGGATTTTTAAAAACATAAAATATCCACTGAACGGTGGCTAAGTCTGGTTCTTATTTTGGACAGAATATTGCCTGAAATTGAAAATACTCGTTCACTAGCTACCGAGCTTGGTTTTATAGTTTTCAGGGCATCAAATAACAAATCGAAGTTTTTGGTTATTTTATTCGTTGCCTCAAATAATGAAAATTCAGCTTTCAGTGTAAAGCGACAGGAACTAGATCAGAGAGCAGAGCCGGGCCGATCCATTTTGGCGACTGAGGCAAGTTTTAAAAACGGGGCCATTTCAAATTTTTGGCGTGACTATGTAATGAACGTGCAGTTAAACCTCGTTTACCCGGACTAAATAGGACCGGGTTTAAGTTTGTAAGTTTTGTAAGATTTGTTTGTAAGATTTGTTTGTAAGATTTGTTTGTAAGGTTTGTAAGATTTGTTTGTAAGATTTGTAAGTTTTCCTTCAGGGTCCTTCAAGAAATCAAATACGTTAAAAATTAATTTTTACATAATAATTTGAATTCTTTTAAACCGGTTTTCTTAATTTAAAAACCGGTTTTCAAATGTGACAAATTTATTTTAGAAACCGGTTTTTTAAAACCGGGTTTGGAAAACCGTCAAACCTTATTCTAAATTATTCTTCGAGCCTTTATTGCAGCAAATGGCTCGACTGCATCTCTATAATTTTATTTTTTATACCGTCTTTTCTGTAGAATTTATCGCTAGATCATTCAATCGCTCTTGAGTAGTTGTTGTTCACAGATAAGTCTTTAAATTTTTCAGTTTAGAAAAACAGCGCTGAGCTGCTGCTACTACTGTTATAGGTACTGTTAGTAGAATTCTTAGAGCAACAACAACGCTCGGTAATATGCGTTCAAAATTTATTTCTCATACTCTCAAATTCGGCCGTATATAAAAAAATAGTCAAATATTCGCTTCTATTTGCACATTTTTATGAATTTTGTCATACATACGAGATTAAACTATTAATATATTTTCATTATTCCTTAAAACTCATAATTTTACTGTTTCTCATTTTGGCGCCTATTTCAAATTCGGACCCTCGGCACCTCACCTATGGGACCGGCCCTGAATGAGAGGTTACTATAAAATAACTGCTCATTTTGCTACAGTTCAAATAATGTAATAGTTTGAAACGCAAAAGAAGTAACCTAACATTTCGGGAAGGGGGCGTGAAAAGGCTTGGAAGGAAAATTTCTAATAAATATAGCGCTTATTTTACATCAGTCCGAATAGAGCATTATTATGAAAGGAGGGGTTTCAGAGTAAGGGCCTCTTCACATAGGAGTCCGTTGCGTTGCGTTAAGAAAAAGATGACGTTGAGGCGAAAATAAACCAATCATAGGCCTCCAAACGATTAGCAATGAAATTTTTAACGCCTATGATTGGTTTATTTTCGCCTCAACGTCGACTTTTCCTTAACGCAACGCAACGGACTCCTATGTGAACAGGCCCTATAAGTATCGAGTTTTTCGGGAAGGAACATGAAATAGCGAATGTGATTGATTAATCCTCAATATCATCACGCGTTATATCGGAGGAAAAGATCAGAGTTGTGGTTCTAGAGCAGGGGTTTCCAACTGGCGGCCCGCGAAGACTTCTAGGAAAATAATTTGCAGCATCAATTTAGATATTCTCAGTTAACGAAAAATGTTTTTGTAAAAATCTTTATTGTTTTCAAATGCTGTTCATTTACAAAAAAGATTGATTTTCCTCGAATTCCATGAAAAGTAGGATGTCCATTCAAGTTCTATTTCATACCCCCCCCCCACTTATTATTTGACCTACTTCTTATTCAAATACCCACTTCATATTTGACTTTTTTGTGTGTGTCTGTGTAATTTAACGAAAGTTGGCCAGTTATAATCAAGGTCGTTGTTGGAGGTTCATCCTCGAATTTTTAAAAATTTCATAGTACATACTATACACAAATCCTCCAAATCCCCCTCCCTCAAGAAAAAAAGTCCTGGGTATGGTCCTGATTAAATTGCGGCCCGTCACTAGACAGGTGTTTTCGATTGCGGCCCTTGGACACTTGTAAGTTGGAAACCCCTGTTCTAGAGCAAAGATTGATATCTGTAACTCTGTAGGCGAGGACTTGATTCATAGCCGAACGCCGTTGTTTCGAAGGAACATTAAAATTTTAGAGTGAGACTGTAACAAAAAGTGGGTTTTCATTCTCCAAGATAGTTCAAAATATCAAATGCACAAATGAAACGAATCAGAAGTTTAAAATCAATACCTTAAGCACACTTTTCCTCTAAATGTCTTGTTGGTAGGAGAGCTTACCCTTAAATTTTTCCTTGGAGATGGGTTTTTTCGAAAATTCTCTTCCAGATAACCTGAAGAGGAGCTTCTTTATTGATTTATATGTCTATAATGAAGAGTATTCTTCATCCACATCATGGCCAACTCAGTTCCATTACGTTAGTTAGTAATCACCCCCTCCCCCAATAGAGTATTGGCGTACTTACTCTTTCAGAAATGACAGAACAAAACTGATTTATTTGGATTTTTAAGGACCTGTTTTCAGGAGTAGACTTCAGTTTTAAAATCTACTGAATTGACAAAAAATTCGTTTCTTTGTATAGGGAAGCAGTAAATAAAAGTATAATATAGTAAAAAAAAAAAGTCATTCAAGTTACTAGATTTTTTTTAATATTTATTTCGATGAAATTGGAAGAAAATATTTTAAATTCGTTGACAAAACTGATTTATTTGGATCTATTTCAGGAATATTAGGACCTATTTCAAGGATTAAAATTCAGTTTTAAAATCTACTGAAATGACAAAAAAATTTCGTTTCTTCGTATAGCGAGGTAGTAAATAAAAGTATAATATAGTAAAAAAAAAAGTCATTCAAGTTACTAGATTTTTTTAATATTTATTTCGATGAAATTTGAAGAAAATATTTTAAATTCGTTGACAAAACTGATTTATTTCGATTTTTTAAAGGACCTATTTCAGGAATAGAATTCAGTTTTAAAATCTACTGAAATGACAAAAAAAATTCGTTTCAACGTGTAGTGAAGAAGTAAATAACAGTATAATATGGTAAAAAAAAAGTCATTCAAGTTACTAATTTTTTATACTTATTTAAATGAAATTTGAAGAAAATATTTTAAATTCGTTGAAATTTGACCTCGCTGGTAATTTTCTTTTTTTTTTTGGCAATTCCCCTTTAATTGTGTACGAGAAACTTTTTAAACAGTTAGAAAACACGAATTAATTATTCGTAATATTTTTTAAATTTAATTGAATACATTGAATTATCTACACCAAGAACGAGAAAACATTGCCCAAAATTTTCCAATTATTTTCTAGCCAATCATTAAAAGAGAATAAATAGTGTTATCATCACGCAACGTATTCAAAAAGCTAACAATAAATAAAAAGAAAATAATTTTCCAATAATATAATATAAAACAGGCTGTTTATACTTAGTATTTCAGTCCGTGATTGATAAACAAAATATTCCTCGCAAACAGCCTTTTGTACGCTACATCAAAACAATACAATAAATTATTTCCAGGGTAACACCAATAGTTTTAGCTAATAAAAATAAAGAAGGAAAAAAATGCCGAATGCAAAGCATAAAATTATGTATTCAAACCACGTTAGACTGCATACAAAAGCAAAATTTAAAATACATTTCTGCTCTCCCGGCAAAACACGAGAGGGGACTTAAAATGTGATATATTGTTTGCGAATACATTGTGCTACTACTGGTATGTACAGTTTAAAAAACAGTTTAGCTTCTTTTATGTTCCTCGCAAAAATATATCTTTTGGCTCAAGATAAAAAACATTTATTTCCAACAAATATACTAAAAATAAACAAACAAGACTCGTCTCAAAAGATTATTTCCCTGGAAAACTCCAGTATAGAAACAGGACAAGTTACATATTCAACTTTTTTGGTTGCTGAATTTCAAAGGGAAAAAAAAAATTTCGTTTTAAGATTATGTGTGCTTTTATGGGGTATTCTGGAAAGATAATTCTCAATAAAAGCACATTTTCGTTTGTTTCTTTTTTCGGCTTAAAACATCCCAAAGAGCTTTTAGGTACTGCCTACCAAATGCTTGTTTCTACCATGATTACATGGCCAGATGCAACTTTCAACTTGCACATTTTAACTTCTGCATTTCGCAACTTGAAAGTGTAAGGTAGTTGTAATTGCTCCTTTATGAGTTTTCAAACTTTTTTTGCTTTGTTTTTTTGTTTATTAATAAGGCAGTCCTTGTGCACCACAAAGTGCAGCACAAGACTTACAGAAATAAGTAGAAACAACAGATAAAAAAATGATAAAAACAAAGCAAAAAAACAAACAAGACTAATTAAAAATTGAAGCAGCAAAGGCAATAAATTTGCAAAATGAGAAAAAAAGCCATTTTGTGGTCGACCAAAACATGAAGCGGAGGAGGAAACTTAATTTTACAGGCATCTAATTCCACAACAAAATCCCTTCTCCCTTCAGTAAGCTTGGAGCAGTCAAAAAGAAAGTGTTCGACATTTTGAACTCCGCCCACGATGCATAAGCACAGATCAGTGTCCGATAATCCAAATTTCTTAAGATAGCAATATTTCCAACCATTTGCAAGTTATCATGGGAGCTTCTTAGTCGTAATCTGTGTGTGGGATTTTATTTAATATACCGGGTGGCCATAATTAAACTGACAGTGCTCACAGTGTTCTGTAGCGAGATCTATTTGCGAGGATGACGCCACATTTTGTAGGAAGATTAAAC
>OU015495.1:205351131-205371131 GCA_907164885.2 Dolomedes plantarius
TCATTCATCAACAGATAACGGGAAAATTGCACCACTGTAAACTTTATGCAGTTCATCTTTCATCTTTTAGATTGACACCATATGTCTAGCAACAAACGTTTGCGATATGGTTTGTCGATTCATTTGAGAAAAAAAAATAAAACTTATCAGCAGTTAATTGAACACGGAATACAGATTGCAATACGATAATAAGTGTGCGGGGGAGAAGTATTATCGCGTCCTGTAAGGACATATTCTAAATTCTTTTATCTTTTAATTCCATTTCACGATCATATCTTCTCTGATTTCAAGCCTTTTTCACCAATTCCTGCCTTGTTCTTTTGCTTCATTTAACGGGAATGTCCCTTGCATGGGCTGCGGTCAGCAAATATCTCCCCTCTGTGCCTCTCACAAGCGCAAGCCCTTTCATGCGTCCGCTTCTGACGCCGCCTCCCACGACAATCTTTTAGGATTTTGCTTGATGATTCACATTTATCACACCTAATGCTCCTCGGTTCGGTTTGGTTTAGTTTGGAGCGCTACACGGTCAATTTTTTTGTTACACGGGAGCTAATTAGACCGGGACCTAAAAAAAGAACGGGACCGAAAGGCCGATTCCGAACGACTACAAACGTTCATGCCAAGAGTGGGACTCGAACCCACAGACTCTGGCGCCGAAAGCTTACGCCCTAGCCGTTCGGCCATCGTCCGGCAATACTCCTCGGACTGATGAACTATTAATTAGTTCGAATCTAGCAGCCGTCCTTATTTTTTACCGTGGATATAAAGAATTTAATGTGTGCTATTATATGTTAAAAGTTCACACTCAAACACAAATCAGTTGCTAGTTCCGAATCGTACCTCTTGGACATTCTTTTTTGGTTTTGTTACATCAATAATGAATCTCATAAAAATAGACAGAAAAAAAAAGAAGTCCTGCTTTATACCCCTTTAAAAAGTTGGGGGGGGGGAGTTGTTTGGAATAAAATCGCTCTAAATCGTACAAGTTTTAGGAATTCCTTCCTTCTACCCTTTACTCAGAAATCACTGACCTATAATACTTTATTTCGTTAATTTAGCCCCTCCTGCCTCATTTATTTTATATTTTCTTGAGATGATAAAAAAGCACAGAGTACACTTTGCAAAGATAAGAACCAAATTGTGGCTAACGGTTTATTACTTGAAAAGAAGATAAAGTTCTGTGGATATTTGATTGCGCTCATCTTAAGGGGACCGTAGACCTTTATTTGAACAAATATTTTTATTGTAATATTGATTGTGTTATTGTGAATATATATATATATATATATACACATACAGAGGCTGTTCACACATTTTTTAGACGATGTATATTGTATTCACAAAACTAAATTACATTTTTTTCCACTCTTTTTATTTTTAACTTGCCATTATAAGAAAAACCAGCAACAATCATGAATCCCTTTGAAAAACTTTCTTTCGATTCTTTGAACCATGTACTTAAATTTTTTTCTCCCCTTTTATGATAATAAATGGCTCTTTTTTTTTGTTGCAATCATTTAAATACACCCATGATTCATCTATTGTGACAATTGTTTTCCATTTTCCTTTGGATAAGTGTTTCTCATATAGAATTCTGCAGCGTGTCCTGCGTTCAGCGATATGATTTGGAAGAAGACGATGCACATTGCGTTTTTTCGCTTTCTTAAGATTTAAATCAACGTTTATCATTTTGTTTACAGTGGACACCGAGCATTTTAATGATTTTGCAACTGTCCTTTGACTAGGGGGATTTTCTTTTAACATTAAACAACGTACCTTTGCAATAGTCGAAGATGTCCGTTTTTTCCTTGGATACTTGTTTGGAATTTTTGTCCTACTTGAGGCTCCAATTTGACGTTTTTTCCTTTCTTGTTGACGATATTACCTATCGACGCTTTAGATATCACAAAACCATGACTCTCACATCGTTTTTGGATAACGGAGTATGCATATTTCTCTCCGGAAAGAGCATAAATGTAGCCTTCGAACCACTGCTTTGTTAAAAACGCCATTTCGAATAAAAACAAAACTTTCAAGCCGCAGACGATAATTTTGACTTTTTAAAAACATAGTACAATTGCAATTAACGATTTGCAGCAAACGATTTTTTATTACCGCTTACCAAAATCGTCTAAAAAATGTGCGAACAGCCTCTGTATATGTATATTATACACACAAGTATAATATACATATACAGAGTATATGTATATTGTGTATGTATACATACACTCTGTATATGTATACACACAAGATAATAGTACCAAAAAATTTTTTCAACTAAAAAATTATTTATGAAGCTTCTACGAAGTAAGCAAAAAAGGTAAGTGTAGTAATAAACTTTTTTTTTAACCAATGCGGAGGCACTTGTAATCAAACATTCGCCCTTTACTACGCCACAGTTTTACTGTCCATTTTATTATGAGGGCACCATATAGGCGGACAGCATTACCCCCTATGAAGGGACGACACGAACGGAGGCATTTTTCGTGGCCCAACGCCGGGATTCGATATGAGCACCCTCAGCACCGAAAACCAGCGCGCTGCACCACAGGGCCGCCACAACCCCGTGATAAACTTTAAATCTGTTTTTCTCAAAACAGATTTTTCAAGGTTTTTAGATTTTTTAAATGCTCCATGAGACTTAATTTTTGTTCACGAATTCATGAAATTGATAAGGAAGAATCCTGATGCTATTTACAAAGAAACTGGGTATGCATTTTACAATTAAACTTCATTAAGGTAATTAAATTTGATTTATAACTTAGTAAAGGGCAAAATTTTGATTAAAATGGAATGGATAGGATGGAATTCAGAAAAAAAAAAAACTCTCAAAAATTAACTATTCAAGTGATTAAATAATTGATGCCCAGATTTGTTTGTAATACAGTTTTAAGTGATTAAAATGCAAAATCGAGGAAATATCAAAAAAATTAAGTCGCAAGGAGCATTTTAAAATTTTGTTTATAAATTTTAAAGTTTTTTAAAAAATCTTAAAATTATAATAAGATTGTAAATTTCTTTTAAGCTATTCTATATACTTATGGTGAAATGTATATTTGTACAAAATTTCATATCTCTATGATAAAAAGTAAAAATAAATAAATTTTAGCGTCCACTGTTCCCTTAAGGGGACAGTGGACTTTCAAAATTGTGAAATTTGTCCAAAAATTCGATTTTTTGTTATTTTATTGAATTGTGAAACTGCGGACGAGTAGGAATGTGTTGCAAAAATAATTTTTAATTTCTGCGATTGCTTTCCTAGTTATAGGCATTTGTATTTAATTTAGATATTATGTGGTTACTAATAGCAATAAATTTAAATGTGTTTTTCTCAAAATAAAAATTTTCACGTCATACGAATATTCAAACTGCTCCAGCCGCATTTCTAATGATCGTATTGCTTTCAAATTTAAGTTTTATATACTTAACTGTATATCAAATAAATCTTATTGAAAATAATTACGCTTCGTAGCTCAGAATTTCGAAATTTTGTACTCGAAAAGATGATTTATAAGTATTTTGCGTCATAAAAAAGGTGTTTTCCCTATTATTATTTTTTTCTCCTTATATTTTTAATGAATGCTTAAAATAAGCAATAAGTTTCATTGTTAGTTCTAAAAGGTATCCTGTAAATAAAAATTACCGTATTATATGCAAAAGAAATGCGCCTGGAACATTTTTAATTAGGCCAATTTCTGATATAATTCATAATTCATAAATTATTAATATTTCATATTTAAATTTTAACCACTGTTACATATCTATGGTACTAGTCACATATTTAAATTTCAAGCAAATCCATTTAAAATAAAAAAAGTTAGGTTTGAAGATCCACTGTCACCTTAATCAGTCTAAAAGCTATAATTCCTATGCAGGAAAATAATCAAGACTAATAAAAAAAAAAAGCAAAACAAAATATTTTGCCATTTAATTTAAATCAGAGCAAGACAAAAGCGATAATTGGATGTCCCATTTTGTTCACAGGATCGATCAATATGAAGGCGTAAGACGAAACACTCATTCACTCCTGCATGAACATCTCCCGCAAATCTTCTCTGCAGCGCGTTTTATATACATACTGGCACCGCCTTCTTTAATCGAGCGCTCGAAATAAATTTGCAGGCAGGGTGGAATGTGTGATAGATAGCTAAGTGGCTCACGACAGAATGTTCTCTAGATTTCAGAGGAGGAAATAAACGTTAATTAACTATGAGATTGCACGGTTGTCCATCAGACGCGGCGGAAAATTGAAGTTCGTTTTCTGCTATGCACGAATTAAAAATTCAGCAGAAAATTTCATATTCAACGAATGTGGTATTTCTATGGTAATATTTCCCAAGCTCGTGAAAGGACAAATGAAAATACTTAGATGGCATACTTAAATCATTCTTTTTGCCCTAACATAGCGCCCAGGGCTGGGTACAACTTGGCAAAGCCTTTGGAATTCCAATTAGACATTCCAGATTTAATCGTCTATGCAACAACAGTTCGTATTTCAGGAACAAGCGCGTTAAAAGCTTTCGAAAATTCTGAGAGATTATATGACATATTAAGAGGGGGGTCTGTCTCTCTCTGGGGAAATAGCCCATTCCCAGAATCGCTAGAGCTAAAACTGCATTACCTAGGTACGTATATCATCCTCAAGTTGCAGTTCCAAAATTAATATACGCCCCACTGCAGCCAAATACTACCAAGAGAAGAAACATCTATATATTTAAGTTGCTAAGCCGACTTTTTGGGCAGTCCGGGAGAGAAAACTACTGCATCCATTTACTTCATTTTGGTCTTAAGGCTGCTATGTACTAACCCCATTGGATTCGCTCACCTCAATGTTAACCTATGGAGAAAATTTCTCCACGTATTGCCGACTTGGATTCAAAGATTTTTTTTTTAATTGTACTCCGTCACAGAGAAAGAAATTTTACATTTGTGTACCTTTTTCGATTTTTTTTTTAAATGCAATTAATATTTTTAAATTTAAATTATTCGGGGAAAAATCGGGTATAGTGTGTTTTAAACGCTCATAAATTCCTTCGGTGGACGAAATTTATAAAATGAATCCGGTAGCGCTTTGCAGAAGTGTTCAGGCTATCTGACAATACCAATTTTATTGGATTATCAGCATTTATGTACCTGTTAATAGGTGACAAAAATATATTTTAAATAAAAAAATTTGGGGGCAGCGTTTAACCCCCCTATAGAAAGAGAACCATTACAATCCCTCAAAATGTCAATCATAAGGGGGGGGGAATTCTCGAACTGTCAACTGCACTCCTCCCACCAAAAGAATCTGCAAGAAGGGGGAAAGGGAAATACGATTTTTTTCTTAGTACATAGCAGCCTTAAACGAAAGATTGTAACCTGTAGATTTGTCAAATTTGGTTTTTGTAACCGCAATTTCTATTAATGAGCGACAATTTACAATTAAAAAATTGATCTCTGCGCATGCTCAGTGGCATGTTTAAATGACAAACACCATGAAGCTACAGATAAACACGTTTATTCCGAGGAGTCTGTCTAGATCTCTCTCTGCCATTTTTATTTTTATGATAATTATGTTTGTGAAATATAAACCTCATGGAAATTGTTTATTTCGCGACGTTTAATTAGCGATAATTTACAATTTAAAAAAAAATTCTTTCTGCGCATGCTCAGTGACATTTAAATCTGGCTTTAGATGCTCACTAAGCACGAGGCCTCTTAAACACATTAATTTGTTTCTGCGCATTATTATGATTTTCAACATTTGGCAATGATGTGTTTAGTATTAGTACATTTGTGTATTAGTACATTTATTTACTATCTAGTCGTCATATTTTGACGGATACCAAGTAGTAAATGCTTTATAGTATACTAGCCGAAAACCCGCACTTCGCTACGGAGTACATTCAAAGTAAAAACAACGGTCATTGTATGCAATTAATACCAATATATATATATATATATATATATATATATATATATATATATATATATATATAATAAATACGACGATCAATGAATTTAATTAATGCCAATATATATATATATATATATATATATATATATATATATATATATATATATATATATATATATATATATATATATATATATAATCGTAAGGGATATTTTTATAGACAAAATAATGTAGAAGATATTCAAATCAAATCTACTATAAACAATACTAAAGAATATAGTACAGTTAATATAGTACAGTTTGTAGAACATTTCTTTTACTGTATTTTAATATTTTTTTGGATAATGTCCAATCGTCTGCCGCATTATCGAGGAAAAAAATTTTTTTTTGTCTATTTAGTTGTTAGGCACGTGACGATAAATTTGTTTAAAGTACCAGAAAAAGAAGTCACGTGATCGGCATTTAATAAATTAAATTCTAAAAATTAATCTTTAAAAATTCACCAAAAATCAGGAAATGGAGGTAAAGATTCGAAAAAGATTTCATTTTAAAGGAATTCTTATGATCTTTCTTGTGATATAAATTTTATAACCCTCAATTTATTATTTTAAATGCAAACTTTAAAAAAGTTAAAAAAAACAGCTTAAAAATTTAATTTTAAAAAATCTAAGAAGAATTTTTCAAAAATCTTTCTTAATGCGCCTCTACACTATAAGAAGAATCGCCATGCAAAATTTCAGCCCTTTAGGTCCAGCGGTTTGGTCTGTGCGTTGTATGTCAGTCAGTGAGTCAGTTACGGAACTGTTTTATATATATAGACAACTAAACATATTTATCTGTTTAATAACAAATATCATTTGGTATTTCCATTCATATCTATGATTAAATATCCGATGAAATGTTAAGTTGTAGGTTGTTACAGTCAATGGGAAATATCCATTATTTATTGCAATAGCATAATGCCGTTATTCCTCAGTAGAAATCTTATGAGGAAAGCCCTTATATTATATTAAAAAGCGCCTACATTATAAACAAAATTAAATCAAACCCAAGAATATGTATCACGAGTTTTGACGTTAAGGGAACGGTGGACCTTTATTTCAGCAAATCTCGTCATTGTAATACTGATTGTGTTATTGTAAAAAATTTATATATTTCAGTAGATTATTAGTACCAAAATAATTTCTTTGAAGTAAAAAATCATTTATGAAGCTTCTATAAAGTAATTTATAATGAATGGTTAAGTGTAGTAATAAATTTTAAATCTGTTTTTCTCAAAACAGATTTTACAAGGTTTTTCGATTTTTTAAATGCTCCATGCTACTTAATTTTTCTTCAAAATTCATGAAATTGATAAGGAATAATTCTGATACTGTTTACAAAAAAACTGGGTATGCATTTTACAATTAAGCTTCATTAAGGTAATTAAATTTGATTTATAACTTTTCAAAAAGCAAAATTTTGATGAAAATCGGGATGGAATTCAGAAACAAAATCTCAAAAATTAACTATTCAAGGGATTAAAATAATTGATACCCAGATTTGTTTGTTATACAGTTTAAAGAGATTAAAATGCAAAATCGAGGAAATATCTCAAAAATTAAGTAGCAAGGAGCATTTTAAAATTTTGTTTATAAATTAAAATTTTTTAAAAATCTTAAAATTATAATGAGATTGGAAATTTCTTTTAAGGTATTCTATTTATTTATAGTGAAATGTGTATATGTAAAAAATTTCGTATCTCTATGATTAAAAGTAAAAAAAGTAAATTTTAATGTCCACTGTTCCCTTAAAATACTGCTCTTGTTCTCATAACTACAGTCATATAATCGTCTTGCTTTCCCTACACGATATTAAAAATGTCATGGCGAATCGATCACCGCTAAAACAAATCACCGTAATGTCAAAGATTTTCCGACAGAACCTTTCTGAACGATCAGAAGGCGGTGCTTACGACTGTCAAAACACAAGTCAACATCAGCGGTAAAAACATCTGTAGAGATTTTTTTTTACCAATTGAACGTTAAACATGAGCTGAAACTGATACTGTAGAATAAAAAAAAAAGATACGTAGCAGCACTTTAAAGCACTTTAATCCACATTTTTGGATGATGAACCTATAACCACAGAAAGAAATAATTATAGTAACCATATGAGGAAAATGAAAATAGTAGTTAATAGAGAAAATATGTTAATAAAAAAAAAATACGTTTAAAAATTAATGTCATTTAGTAACGCATAAATACGCATAATTCATTTTCATAAAAATTATCCAAAACGTCAAATTGCGTAATATTTTTAAAAAAAACCTAATTCTCGTAATGACTTCCAAATCTCTTGTCATAAAAATATTTCATTCCTTAAGGCGACAATGGACCTTCAGATTGACAAAAATATGTCCCCAAAACGATTTTCTTTTCTTTCAGAAAATGATTTTGCAACTCATCAGCTTTAAATTTAAAAAAAAGTATGGTGATCCGATCATTATTAACCGAGTTATAAGTATTTTTTCCAAACGTAAACAATGGAAATGTCAGTCAAATTAAAACTTTAAATGCCATTTTCTCAAAACAAGTTTTCATGTCGTTTCGGTAAGTTCAAAATGTTCCATGCGTCTTAATTTTACTTGAATTTTCATAAAATTTCATAAAATGATTATTTATATATGTTAGAATAAAACTTAGTAATCAATTCATAATACTATTTTAAAACAACTTAAAATTTTTACAATAAAAAATTTTTTTTTGATAAAATTTTGCATACAATGACCTATTTTTATCGATTTCTTTTCTAGTTATTTATAAATATGACTGTACATCAAATATTGCTACTCACTTTTATTATAACTATATAAAGCTAGCTTAAGAGAGAAAATTAGATATCTGAGACAAAAATTGATGCGCATGGAGCATTAATAGAGTAATTAACAAAGTGATTTTAATTAATATCTTAATTAATTACATTCTAATTTTTTTTAATTTAGAATTTCAATCTCTAAACAACACTGTATAAGTATACAAAATTTCATAGCAATTGGTTAATAAACAACAACAAAAAAGTTTTTCATGGTCCATTGTCGCATTAAGAACATGTCAAAAAACTATACGGATGTGAATTTTTATTTGTGTCATGGCTATGAAGCAGAATTAATACGTTGGATCGCATAAAATAAGGAAAAAAAATTCTCTTCTACATCAAAAATGAATGTTCCACTGTCGAGGCATTTTGACACATGGAAAAGAAAAAATACAGCTTCTATTGATTTGGAGTGTTTGGTACGAACCCATCACACGTATTCTCGTAAAAGCAAGGCAACGGAATACGGAAAAAGGAGCTCCGTAATGCACCATGCATATTTCCTTTTTTCCTTCATTTTCAATCTACGAAAGCGTCGAAAGGATCGAAGACGGTATTAGGAGGGCATTATGGCGTTCTTCTGTGCATCCAAGATTCACTTTCAGATAAGAAAATCTTTCCAGCACGTCGGACAAAACAACGAAAAGAAAACATGTTCCACCGGACTTCAAAACGGTCGTAAAACAGCGTCAACAATCAGGGAGAGGTTGGTTAAGGGCTCCTCCGTTATATTTGAAGAAAAGAGAGATTTTATATTACTTTATCGAACAATACGTGAGAAATTACTCGTATTTTTTTTTAAACAGATGTAAAATGTTCACTTCAGCACAAAGTCTAATACCTTTTGAACACGCCTAGTTTATTTCATGGTTCACATTCAATTACGTAAGTTTTCTAGCTTGCTATTTTTACCATAGAGAATTTAAGATGTGTCGATTTAGGGCCTGTTCACATAGGAGTCCGTTGCGTTGCGTTGCGTTAAGGAAAAGATGACGTTGAGACGAAAATAAACCAATCATAGTCCTCCAAACGATTAGCAATGAAATTTCTAACGCCTGTGATTGGTTTATTTTCGTCTTAACGTCATCTTTTCCTTAACGCTACGCAACGGACTCCTATGTGAACAGGCCCTTAGAAGTCGAATTCGGTTGAAAATATTTTATATAGTCTGAGTTAAGAAACATTCATATTTAGATTTTACGAATTAAGGATATCAAGATGCACAACATAACTAAAAGAATCTCACTAGCGGAGATGGGTGTCTTCCGGCTATAATACCTGATGTAGAATGGTATTCTAAAGAACACTGTAAATCATCATCATCGAGTCATCAAGGATTTGTCTCAAGGATTTTGTCGTAACAGCAAGAAGATGGTGTGTTTCTCAGATATGAAAATAGAATTTTGTAAAGTTAAGTTTCGACGGATTTGTATTTGTACCAATAGATCCCCTTCAGCTATCTCTTTTTGGACCTAAAGTGTACAAGAACAGATTAGCCATGTTCCCATAAAAGAACAGTGGAGCAAAATCTTTAAGGTATCAGAAGAATATTTATCGGATTTCTTTAAACATTAAATAGATTTCTTTAGACATAAAATATTTCAATCAGCAATTAAGATCTTTAAATGTCTTTTCACGCCTTCATGCCCTTCCATCTCTTATCTGCCAAAAGAGTGGTCGTATTAACCAGTACCCACTACAAAAAAATTTACACTTTTTTCCGTGAAGATACATATTGCGGATTGGCAATTAGGTTTCATTTCAGCTGCCCAAGGAATTATCACCCTGGTAGGGAAAACACTATTAACGCTGTTTTACAACTTACTCGTTTTATCTTGCATTCTATCAGACTGCATTACATTGCATACTTTATCACTACGTTCAAGTACAATTGTCCTTTTCAAATTTAGTTTTGTTGGTTATAACAATAGCTACATGCAACCTGGGATTTAAAGTATAAAAACATGAAATTTCATATAATCGAAAGATCTACAATTTTGTTACATACAACCTGACTTATTTAAACTTTTGACTGAAATCTTGATGTCTAATAACATGTTTTATCATGGTTATCTATATTACTACGGAAAGAAAAAAGAAATTCCTTTCGTGTTATCGTTTAAATCAAAAGCATTTATCTAAACTACTAATACTGATTATGATAAACACCTCCCAAAATCTGAAAATAGAATATAGAACATTTTAATCCTGCCTTCAGGCAAATTAAGAAATTAGCGTGTTAAACTATTCTTCAAATTTTCAAACTATTTATGGGAATGTGTCCCATCAAGTTAAGCATTTATCCCTGTATCTAGAACCGTGCAATTGAATATAAATGTATTTCTGAAAACAGGGAAATACCAGTCTCGCATGAAAATAATTGTAATGTATTGTAATGTAGCCAACAATAATTGCAGTGTATGATCAAACTTCCACAGTATGAGTGCCTCGGATATTTGTATAAATACTTTACTATCTCACTAACAAAAAATATCTAACGGCAAAGTCATTTATGATAACTTTTCATCTGTCATTTATAATATCTTATGCAGGTTTTTCTATTTATATGAAATATCACTTCAATTTGAATGCAAAATATTCCTAATTTAAGCTTGAATAAAATTCAGTATAAATCCTTTGCCTCGTGCGCGGAAATGAAGCTAAAATATATTCTTCGGGTGTAATAATTCCTTAGAAAAGACGTTTAAAATACCTAACTTGACAAATTAACAGCGGCAAAACTACGATAAAATGCAGCACAGATTGACCTTTAAGAGGATTCGGTTCTAGCCCAGTAATATAAGAATCTCGAAAGGTTTACGTAAATTATGAAATTCGAGGACTCTTTCCAAAAATTTTGGCACAATTTTGAACTTGAAAGATATAGTAGAAAACTAACCTTTAATAGATGTGTTCTCAGAATTCATTAAGATTAGAATTTTAATAGGATAGATGATAAACTCTGCTTTGGAGAAAAGAATGCGGAAAATTCATTGGAAAAGTACAACCTAAATATATTAATTACTTACTTAATATATTAATTATTACTAAATATATTAATTACTCCTTACCTATGGGCCCTGAGACCGAATGCCTATACTCGAGCCATTCGGCCATCGCCCGGCCTACAGTTATTAAGAAGCCACCGATAAATATTACGACCATTGCCCATTTTTATGTACCACTAGCTGAATACCTGTGCTTCGCTACGGAGTACATTCAAATTAAATACAACGGTAAATGTATGCAATTAATACAAAAAAAATATATATATATTAATAATAAATACGACGATCAATGTATACAATTGATGTAAAAAATATATATATTTATAAAAAAAATCGTAAGGGATATTTTTATAGACAAAATAATGTAGAAGAAAATATTCAAATTAAATGTAATAGGACATACTAAAGAATATAGTACAGTTAATATAGTACAGCTTGAGGAACATAATATCTTTTATTGTATTTTAATATTTTTTTGATAATGTCCAATCGTCTGCCGCATTAGCAAGAGAAAAAAAAATTTTTTTTCTATTTAGTTGTTATGCACGTGACGATAAATTTATTTAAAGTACCAGAAAAAGAAATCACGTGATCGGCATTTAATAAATTTAATTCTAAAAATTAATCTTTAAAAATTCGCCAAAAATCAGAAAATCGAGGTAAAGATTCGAAAAAGATCTCATTTTAAAATAATTTTTATGATCTTTCTCGTGATATAAATTTTATAACGCTCAAATTATTATTTTAAATGCAAACTTAAAAAAAAGTTACAAAAACAGCTTAAAAAATTAATTTTAAAAAATCTAAGAAGAATTTTTCAAAAATCGTTCTTAGTGCACCCCTACACTGTAAGAATAATCGCCATGCAAAATTTCAGCACTTTAGGTCCAGCGGTTTGGTCTGTGCGTTGTATGTCAGTCAGTCAGTGAGTCAGTCAGTTACGGAACTGTTTTATATATATAGATTAAAATCTTCCTAGCTCCGATTTCGAGACCGAGACCTCCTGTGTCGACATGACAATCATGTTATCCGTGGTGCCGAGCCATTTTACACCGCATACCTTTCTTATTGGTGGTATGTCAATACTGTTCGTTATTAAAGAAAAAAAAATATTCGTATTCACATCCGACATCTGACTAACACCCGCAAAAGTGACATAAGAATGAATATAAAACCCTTTCCGTTGAAGAGATATTTAAACATATTTATCTCTAATAAGATAAGAGCACTTATCTCCGATAACAAACCTCCGCACTTCCAATTCATATGTTTTTTAATCGATAACAGAGTTGCCTAAATGGATTTGGACAGGTTTCCTGCTCACATTGAATCCATGGGGTCCTGAATAATATTAGGATTAAATACGGAAAAATAATTACAAGATAAAAAGCCTTTTTATATACCATGTTTTTAAATTTTCTGTTGAATCATATAAACTTGACAATAAAGCGAAACGTCGCAACGTCACTGGCTACGTCAGTTTTCATCTGCTATAGATGACGTCACTATCGGGTGGCAGAAAACAGAAGCAGTTCCTATGCGTTTGCATGTGTTTTTGGACGATACCTTCATTTTGAGTAAAATAATTTAAGTTTATTTATAAAATTCCTCATATTAGTTGTAAGTAACAGGTATTTTAACACTTTTTTTTAATATTTCGCAAGGATTAAGAGAATATAATCATTCTTTCGTTGAGAATGATTATTATTATGTTGAGATATGTATAGATATCAGGATAAGTTACTTCAGGCCAGCGTCTTGTATCGTAACTCTAGTCTTCCTTTGTCAATAAATACGGGTCATATACTGAATAAACCTTTCCGGGCTGTACCTGAATGTTTAATTGAGTGATATACCTTTGTTTAGATACCGTATCTAAAGACTTTGCGTAATCTGAGAGCATTTTATTCGACAAGCTGTAAGAATGCTCATTGAGCGCCATGTTAAATTATGCAATGATTTGCCACTCCTCGCCAAACAAGAAGTAAAATCTGCAAGAGTTGAGATGTGTGACATGCTGCGAGAGATTGCCCTATTCTATGTATTAATAAATACTTTTTAAAAAAAAAATTTTATGAATTATCCCATGAACTTGAAAGAAAATGATGAAATGCGTAATAAAGATTGCAATTATAAGAAATTTTCAAACATTTCTTTATTGAATAACATTTATAAAACACATTACCCGAATAATTTCGCTATTACGTTAATAGATGTCGCCTGTAGCGTAGTTACTTTTGGCTCCAGACGCTACTCGTATTTTTACGTAATGGATTTTAAAATATGGAATGAAGATGGCTAAAAGTATTAAAATAATGCATTGTCATCGTGTTCTGAGCTATTCTAAAAGTTTCTAATGTCTAGCTAGTCGGGAAGTTAGTTAAAAATCGATTGCAAGATATGTACCAGACAAACACACACACAAACAAGAAAGCAAGTTAATAAAAACATGGTAATAACAGATAAAACTGCTTTAATACCAATTAACCCTTCAGCGGGCGCGCCCGTGTATAAAGTGCAACATTTTTGTAATTTTGAATGGTTTGTTTTTACAAGTAAGGTTTGAATGTTCTAAGCAGTTTCTATTTATAGCTACACCCTTTCTAATACAGGTCTGATTTTCTGACCCTCGTATTCCTTTCCATTCATTGTTAGTCGTGCTTTAACCGTGGTAAACCAGCGATTATACTGGATTGCAATACGAGAAAATTATGAGTTGATGTAGTAAATCAAATTTGCAGCTATTACACGGTATTCCGCATATCACGAAGATGGACAATCTCGTTGTTGTTTAGGTTTTTGGACATAATAGGAATCGATTCGCAAGTTGTCCTTAGATGCATTAAACCAGACAGTTTTGTATTAAGGCGATTGTATCTGCATTCTTTGGCCTTTAATTATAAATATATCTCAATATTATCAACATGTTATATCTTGTCATAAAACGCAGAATTAATATTTTCAATTTGAAAAAAGAAAGTTTATTACAAAAGGAATAATCAAGGTTAAAAGAGACGTTGCACTTTATGCAACTCGCGCCTGCTTTTCTACCAAAAATTGGCACGCCCGCTGAAAGGTTAAAGCTGCTGTGTACTAACCCTATTGGATTCGCTCAGCTCAATGTTAACCTATAGAGAAAATCTGTCAACTATTTACAACTACATAAATGCTGATAATCCAATAAAAATGGCATTTTCAGATAGCCTGATCTTTCCTGCACCTTGCAACAGGATTTGTTTTATAAATTTCGTCCACCAAAGGAATTGATGAACGTTTACAACACAACTATAGTAGATTTCTTCCCTGAATAAATTAAATTTTAAAATATTTGCATTTAAAAGAAAATGAAAAATGCCAAGCTGTAAAATTTCTTTCTCTAATACGGAGTACAATTAAAAAAAAAATCTTTAAATCCAAGTCGGCAATCCTTGGACAAATTTTCTCCATAGGTTAACATTAAGGTGGGCGAATCCAATAGGGTTATAGTACACTGTAGTCTTAATATTACTTAGCAGTGGAATTGAACTTTTTCATTTCCCAATAAAACTAAACATATTGACCCAATTTACTGTGAGTATCAACCCTATTTACTGTGCCACTGCTTTCATGACATGTTTGTAAAGTTTGCATTTAATTTGTTTCAGGTATGTTTCTGTGTAAATTATAACCTACTCGTTTTTCGTAACATAGGAAGTGAATGGATTGAACTTTTCCGTAGTAAATATCAACGAGTAGCTTTTATTCCATATGTTAACACAAAATATACACATCCTTTTAAAATGAAAACAAAATACACAGTCATAACTCCAGGGTGAAAAAAAAAATCAATTCTGGACTGATACAGTACGCTACTTTGAACACACTAGCCAGCAGTAATTATATGTTTTTAAATATTCCGCAATAATTAATAATTCTACTGTAATTAAGAATTATCATGCTTTGAACAGAAAGCCAAGCGGGAAAAATAACTGAATAAATTTCTACCCTCTCCTTAAATTATGACAATAATTCATTTAGAATTTTAGAAGAAAAAATAATCGTAAATTTTTACCTTGCTAATTAACACAATCGCAAATTATTGCATTGCTAATCAACACAATCTCAGTTTTGAACTTTTTTTTACACTTCAAAGATACACTCCAGACATGAAGCAAAATAATTATAAAGGATTTGAAACTCATAATGAAACATGTTTTTAAAAACCAAAGATAATTAACGGGGAGCTCAAATTATCCATGCTTACCACTGAAACTTACATTTGAGTAATTAATAAACTATGCAAAAATCTATACTTTCAGAGGAAACTCTGAAAGATATTTTAAATACTATACCCATTACTTATTATACATACTTCAATTCCATATAACTTCCGGTTAACCAGAACGCTTTTATTACTCTACAACTAAATTTGCCGGTTTAGAACTCAAAGAAAATTTTAACGTTATTTGGTTACATACTGTTGTTCTTTCAGTTCTTATATTAAATACGGGAAAACGGCACATACTATTCGCGTAACATACTATACGTACTGTATAGTACTAAATAACACAACAACGTATACGTGGCGATATGGCTGTACTGTTGATTATTCTAATGGGTAAAATTTATTGGATTCATGAAGATATAGTTTATTATGAGTATTTGTAATTTATATAATGTGTATATAAATATTTTTTACAAAGCAAGTAATAGTGTATAACTTTATACTTGTATATTGGGCTCACATATTTTGCATGTGCCCCTTTTGATAATGTTAAGGGGAGAGTGGACCTTCAAACCTAACTTTTTCTGTTTTGAATGCATTTGCTTGAAATCTGAATATGTGATTAGCACCATAGATATGTAAAAGTGGTTAAAATTTAAAGATGAAATATTAATAATTTATCAATTATGAATTATTAATTATATCAAAAACTTGCCTAATTAAAAATGTTCCATGCGCATTTTTTTTTTGCATATAATAAGGTAATTTTTATTTACAGGATACTTTATAGAACTAACAATGAAACGTATTGCTTATTTTAAGCATTCATCAAAAATATAAAGAGAAATAAATAATAATAGGGAAAACACCCTTTTTATGACGCAAAATACCTCTAAATCATCTTTTCGAGTCCAAAATTTAGAAATTCTGAGCTACGAAGCATAATTATTTTCGATAAGATTTATTTGATATACAGTTCAGTATATAAAACTTAAATTTCAAAGCAATACGATAAATAGAAATGCGCCCGGAGCAGTTTGAATATTCGTATGACACGAAAATTTTTATTTTGAGAAAAACGCATTTAAAGTTATTGCTATTAGTAACCACACAATATCTAAATTAAATACAAATGCCAATAACTAGGAAAGTAATCGCAGAAATTAAAAATTCTTATTGCAACACATTCCTACTCGTCCGTACTTTCACAATTCAATAAAATAAAAAAAATCGAATTTTTGGACAAATTTCACAATTTTGAAAGTCCACTGTCCCCTTAAGTAAATTCAAAGAAATATTCATTCAAAAACTAGCAACTAATAGTTAACTTCCCCTGTTTTGATCGCTCATTTACTGTACAACTTGCATTCATTTTAAAGTAAAAATAAACATTCACCGTTAAATGATACATTAAAAAATCGTTTCTCGGAGTTATCAATAATTTTAACACGTAATTTTTGGTTTCACCGTTTCGATATACAACACCAACCAAATATCACGAAACAAAAAAGATACATCCCTTGCATACCGCAATATTCTATTTATGTTCACTACGTAGCTTCGGAAGTCAACAGGCATTTGATCAGATATACTAAACACAGTCCCAGCGTTGTTTCCTTCCGCTCTCCAACGGCATTATGAACAAAAAGGCCGTAAACTTTTAATGTTGCCAACAGCTGTTGATGACCCAACGGTATAACACTCTTTTTACGACTTAAGACAAGCACGCTTGGAGCTCCGGGCAAGGAAAGATCTAAGTTTAAGGATACTTCGACGGCCATTGAGCTCTCTTGTAGTGCACAGCATATTTCTTTCTTTTTTGCCATATTCCGTTACAAAATACGGCGATATAAAAAAATACGTATAAATAACTTATAATTTATTGAGGTAATGCCTTTATTTATTCGAGTAAATAAAATATGCACGAGGAAATAGTTATTTAAGCGTAAGAGAAAAAAAATTGTCACTCTTAATGACTTCCATTATTTTAAAAGAGCTCTCTAATTAAAGTTGGTAAAGTTTCAAGCCTAAGAAAGTTTTGTTGGTTATACCAAATATTTTTTTAGAGCAGAAAGCTGAATTTTGTTCAATTATGGTAACAGAAAATTGAAGGAATTTCGCCTTTTAAAAAAAAATTGTGGTCGTGGTTGAAAAAATATCTTAATGATAAAGAATACATTTTATAAGAGTGTTAGTCGGCTATTCAGGTCAGCAAGTGCTTGCTTTCTTAAAAATTAAGTAGATTTTTTTTTAAAAAACTGATATTAAAGAAGCAAATTTATTCGATTCAATAAGTAAGCAAATTTATTCGATTCAATGTGTAAGCAAATTTATTCGATTCGATTCATAAGTAAGTAAATTTATTCGATTCAATAAGTAAGCAAATTTATTCGATTCCATGTGTAAGCAAATTTATACGATTCGATTCATAAGCAAGCAAATTTATTCGATTCAATGTGTAAGCAAATTTATTCGATTCAATAAGTAAGCAAATTTATTCGATTCAATGTGTAAGCAAATTTATTCGATTCGATTCATAAGTAAGTAAATTTATTCGATTCATTAATTAAGTAAAGTTTTCTGTATGATGTAGAAACTCTAGTAGTAGAAGAACAAAACATTAAAACTCCCTTTTCCCCGCTAACTCGAATATTTCTTAGTCGTTTAGATGTTTCTTTTGTATATTATTAGAATGAAAAATAAATGGTTATCTATTCTCCTTCTAGAAAAAAAAAATGGATCTTCTAGATCGCAGCAGAAAATTTCCAAACAATCATGTACTATGAAGTCTATATTTAATGAAGTTATTATGTTCCAAGTAGGTCAATCGTTTACATTCACGAGCCTATAAATATAACGCGGGGCGAAGAACCGATTTACCAGTGTCAACATATTTTAGATTAAGTATCAATATACCCTTGATTCTCCGACATTTAAGATAACTGTGTGCGACAGATATAATCTTATCTATCGAGTAAAATTTTCATAACAAAGGCTATTTATCTAAATGGAGAGCACTGTACTAGAATCCACCATAAAATTAGCTTAATTTAAAAGCTTATTTAAAAATAAATTCACGAAATGTTGCAAATATCTAGAGTAATAAATATTTATTTAGAAATGATTTTTTTTTTTTTTTTCATTTTTTTCTCTCATTTTCTTATTTTTTGAGAGAAACAATTTTTAACTAGACCACGTCCCCTTTTCCAGTCTAATACGAGGGTTGTAAATAAAGTAATGGCAACATTCCCTTAAAACATTTTTTAATGAACTCACAAGCAAAATTACATTACATTCCTTCAATATAATCGCCAGCAAAGTCAAGTACCTTTTGCCAGATGTCAGGAAGCCGTGGGATACCGTTGGCAAGGTGTCGTGTGTTGATGTCAGCGACGGAGCACCCTAAGGCTACGGCCACACGAGCGTATTTTCCTGCTACGTCTTTTCCCGCAGCTTGAAAATCTACACAAGCCGCTAGAAAAATAGGTCTGGTTCTATCCTCCAGCGGGCGACCTTGAGAAAGCGACAGATAACTCCCCCGCTAGCGAGAAAAACAGCTGCGTTTGGCCACCCCTATGTTACAGAAGCTTATCTATATTTTGGTGCTTGTTTCTGCGGGAAAAAAACGCTCTTGTGGCCGTAGCCTAAGGGCCTGTTCACATAGGAATCCGTTGCGTTGCGTTAAGGATGACGTTGAGACGAAAATAAACCAATCATAGGCCTCCAAACGATTAGCAATGAGACTTTTAACGCCTATGATTGGTTTATTTTCCTCTCAACGTCATCTTTTCCTTAACGCAACGCAACGGACTCCTATGTGAACAGGCCCTAATGCTCGGATAACTGACGGCACGTCAAGAAATCTGATGCCTCGAAGGGGTTCTTTCAACTTAGGAAAGAGGTCGTGTCAAGGCAGTACGAGGGTGTTCAACAACTCACAAGACCACCGCGGAAAAAGATCATTTACAGCTCGCACAACATGACAATGAGCACTGCCATGCAACACGTAAAGAAGATTGTCCCGCAATAAAGG
>OU015495.1:205378631-205768631 GCA_907164885.2 Dolomedes plantarius
GTAACTTAGGCCGCAATCTAAACGCTTCATTGTATATTTTATATTTTTGTTTCCTTGTGTAGAATAAGACTCTAAATATTCTTTGAGTACTATACATGAAATGCGAGTTTTTATTTGACGTTTTGCCGCTCTATAGGGCAAAACTTTAGTGTGATGATCTGTGTATCTCCTCACATTTAAGAATGTTCCATTTTCACAAATTAGGGAAGATACAATATGTCATACAATATAGTGACTTGGCATCGAACATTTTGCTGGACTGCCCATTTTACACACGTAAGTTGGGCTATGTCTGTGGTGACTCCATGTTCATAAATATTTTCGCCTCCAAAATTTCACTGTTTTGGATTGGCAACACTGTCTGTTTATGTTCGCGCGTTCCGTTTCTCTTTGCTAGCTGCGACGATGTTTTTCGCTTAGCTAGAGGCAATTAGCAATATGATTAGTATGTTGTAAATAAAGTGTAAATAATATAAAAATTATATTTCCTTGAACATCAGTACATCAACATACGGCTCATGTCCTTATTGCGTTAAATATGCAGAAATTCTTGCAAGAGCCTTTTCTATACTTTAATTCAATAAACTAAAATCCAATTTTTACAAAATAATCAGATACTGTATCTTTTCCAAAACAAACTATTCTGCTTTACATCAAGATTCGTTACGAGCGATAATAAAATTTCATTCATACTGTCTCACAAGAGAGAATAGATTGCTTGATTAGCATACTTAGGGCTCCTTTCAGAGACTACTAGAAAACCAGCATAATTTACCCGCCGACTAATTAATGAGCAAGAATGGCGTTCGCTGCCCCTTATTTCGCGACAAATATACGCTGACATTATTCCAGTAACGGGATACACAATTTTTTCGCAGAGGCTGAATACGTCGTGACGCGGAACGCCTACATCTACGTGGATATAAAGACTTTTAGTGCTACTTTTTATTCATGAATTATTAGAGATTTTTGTACGATTGAATAACATTCCTTAGCGTAGTAGCGCTGGAAAAAATTATCTTACGAAACGCTCCGGTGCGGGTATCAGGAAGGAATTGCTTTCATATAAATTGAGTTATAATGCGGAGCTTTTATTTATTTATTTAATACATGTTACACGCAAGAGAAGACTGCGTTAATAATATAAGATTTAAGTCTTAGTATGTTCAGTTCACAAGTGAATTAATACAAACACACCACTTTAATCTTGTTATGTAAATTTGATACGGGAAGGGATATTTGTGAAAGATTACACAGCCAGACTAAGAATTCTATTACAAAAGTTTAAATCTTTTTTTTTTTCGAAACCATCCCAACCAATAAATTCCTCCTTAGAAATGGAATTATTTACTCTGCAACAAGATTACTAATGAACGCGTCTGAATTACAGATCCATAAAAAAAAAATCGGGGGCAGGCTTAAACAAACTATCAAAATATAAAAGAACCACTTCAGAAATTTCACTTTCCAACAGAGTAAATTTGTCGCAAAATCCATTACAACAACAACACAATTACAGTGGAATCTCGATCGATCGTTTTCGGATCCATCGTTTTTCCGTACGTGTCGTTCATTTTATCCAGTCCCAACGATCATATTGCTTTGTTATGTTTCCGCATCTATCGTTTTCCCGTATTTATCGTTCATTTCAATCGGTCCCTTGAAAAACGATAGATCGAGATTCCACTGTATTTCAAACACAATTTTTGCTAGCATACCGCTTTCAATGACGAGGAAAAAAATGCCTATCCTCCAGTCCAGATAATGTTTCCGGGAGGTCAGGTCATATGTACAGTTCTAATGCGCAGATCATATTTTCAAGGCATTTGCCATAACTCAGTGTTTTTCGAGTTTCTGCTCAATAAGTTTGTCGAAAAATCTTTACAGTTAATCAATTCAAAAAAATCTGAAGAATGCAGTTTTTCAATTCCTACTATTAGTTCACACTCTCTCTATATATATATCTTGTTCAAATTTTCAATCGTTAATAAAAGTACTTTTTATTCATCCACTCAAGTTCAAATACATTTTTTTAAACTAGTAGTGGATGACACTTGATGTTAATACAGTTTTTCAAATATTAATTCATTAATTAAATTTAATTAATCAATTTTAGTTTTAGACCTAGAGCGTCTCTTGCTCTTGAATAGTAATTTCCCTCTTGTTACTGTGTAAACGGTAGCACTGCGGTATCGCGGGCTCCTCCCGTCCTGTAGGTTGCGAGATCGAATCCCCAACCTGACAAACTTTTTCTCTCTCTTTCCCCCCACCCCTCCTAATCTCACAGTAGGCAAGGTTCTGGTAGGCAATCCTTTTTTTTCAATTCCTACTATTAGTTCACACTCAAATTTTTCTTTGTTGACCTAAGTAGGCATTGACTTTAAAATTTTTTTTATATATTACTGTTTTTTTATTATCTGCGGAAATGGTTTGACAACATACGACGACACTTGGACATAACCTTTGAGATGCGAATCAATTCGAGGTCCCTTGTTGTAATCCATTACCGGTAGTCACGACAGATAACCTCGTTTAATTGGAGCCAAACTGAGCAGTCATAAATATTTCGATCCTTAAACGCGAATAATGGAAAGCGAGTTGACGTTATTGGAGTTTTTGAAGTGGAGTTCTTGTGTCTTGGCGACTTTATCTCCAGTTGCAAGGTAGTTATTTCAAGGTGCAATCAGTTGCGTAGCGAGCATAACTGGCGCCCGGGGCACGATACCTTTGTGCCCCCCCCCCTGAAAAACATATAGTAATATAATATATAGACCATATATTGGCACCCTCGATAAACATATAACATAATATATAGACCTTATATTGGCACTCCCCCCCCCCCGAAAAGCATATAGTAACATAATATATAGACCTTATGTTGGTGCCCTCCCCTAAAAACATATAGAAATATAAAATATAGACCTTATATTGGCGCCCTCCACAAAATAATATAGTAATATAATATATATACCTTATATTGGCGCCCTCCCCGAAAAACATATAGTAATATAATATATAGACCTTATATTGGGGCCCTCCCCTGAAAAACATATAGTAATATAATATATAGACCTTATATTGGCATCCACCTCGAAAACATATAGTAATATAATATATGGATCTGACATTGGCGCCCCTCTGCGAGTGGCGCCCGAGGCATGATAGACCCCCTTGCCCCCCCCCTTTGCTACGCCACTGGGTGCAAGTGCTGGGAAATTAAAATTTTAAAGTTAAGGGAAAAAATTAAAAAGAAAATGAAGAATTAAAAATTTAAAAATAATCAAAAAATAAGAACAAGTAGTAAATAATTGAGAGAGTAAATAGTCAAAAAATTTAAAGATTAAAGTTTTAAAAAAAAATGTGAAAAAATTAATTTATCAAGGTATTAAAATTTTAAGATAAGAGGATTGGCCCTTAGCAGAATACAAAGATGTTAAAAAATAAATAAATAACGTACTCAAGGAAGAAATGCTTTTGATTTTAAAAAAAGTTCGTATTGAGATAATTGTAAAGTTCCATGGGGAAGCTAAAAATTGCGATAGGGGAAATTTGGAATAAGTTAATTAAAAAACGTTAATTAAACTAAGCAAGATGAATAAGGAAAGGGAGTTCCTCTAATTCAGTGGTTATTAATCGGTGGTCCGTGAACCACACGTGGTCCGGGAGAACCCAAGAAGTGGGCCGCAAATTCAACAGTGATTTTAAAAAAAAATTGAATGTTGTCATCGTTTTAAAGTTACCGCAAATTTAAGAATTTATAAAACTGGGATCAAAAAAATTTCTGATGCCGAATTTTTTGTTTCAATTACTGTATTTTTCCGTTTCCTGACTTTTCAATGTACGAAAAAAAATCCCTGTTCTGCTTAAAGATCCCTAATATACTTTCTGACGCAGAGTCACAGCCATTTCGCAGCTAATAAAACAAAGCAAGTGGAAGTTTTTAAAATCTCTAACTTTTAAGTTTTCATAGGCTTTTACGTTTGCTATTAGCCGTCCACGTGGAGTAGTGGTTAGCGTTCTGAGCTGCCATGCAGTGGGCTTGAGTTCGAATCCCGAATAAGGCTTGGTCCTTTCGGTGCCGTCCCCCATATAGGAAGCAATGCTGGCTCACCTATATGGTGCTCCCATAATAAAGTAGCCAGTAAAAATAGCGGTGAATAACAAAAGGTGAATGTCTAACGACAAGTGCCTCCGCATTAGACTAATTTTTTTTTTCTTTTAAAGTTTGCTATTATATTTACACTAGAAGGTAACCCGTCATTTTGACGTCATAATACTAATAATGACGTCATAATGGAAAAAGTATATGAAAGTTAAAAAATATCCCGAATTATCTAACAATATTGCATTTAATCCACACCTTGTAAAAGCAAACCCTTTCATTATTTTTTATTTATTTAGTTTTTCATGCCATTGGAGTAGTAGACTGCCATCCAGCTTTTTACAGCTCACTACGCGATATAAATACTTGAGCTACTTGATTCATTCGCATTCAAGTTTGTTTACTTTCAGAATTCATCGCAAGAGTAAACAGATTTTTAAAAACTGTTAAATATACAGCTAAAAGCATCCAATTTTTTTTTAGTTCTGAATGTTTTATAGAAAAATAGGCTGAACAAACGTGATTTGACGGAGAAGATATTAGCTTTTAGGTAAGAAAAAATTCTGATCCACATCTGAAATTGAAATTAAGCCTAACTGACTGTTTGTTTACTGAGGGCTTCAATTGAAAGATGAGTACAGCCCGGAAGTGTTATACAGAGACTATAAAGGACGGAAAAGACTATAAAGGTTGTAAGATAGATGGCGACGTGAAGTTCAAGTTATTTTATGGTCCACAATAAAACTTTCAAATAATTGTCAAAGAGGCATCTCAAACGAAAATTATGGTGGGGAGGCACTTGCTATACTGTGAACATGAGCAGTGAAATAAGGAAACAATTGGGGCAGGACCTGGTAAGAGAAAAAGGCAGCCCACTGTCCAATGAGAGAAAAAGGGGTGGGCCAAAATGGCCCCGGGAAACGGACACCAACCCCTTCTTAAAAAAAAGGGGGGGGGTCAACAAATTTCGCTGGCTGATCCCCGAGCTCTGACCCTGTAGAGCCGATTGCGTTGTCGAGCTATCGATGAGACCTGCGGAGGTTCCCGTAGTCTGACATTATGATGCCGAGTCTGACCTGATGTGGGTACTTGTCAACGGAAGCCTTCATCGCTGTATTCTTCAACAGTCGTAAGTGCCTCCCGAAAGAACTTAGAGATATTTGCTTTGACTGAATATTTTGCCTCTGCTTCTGGATTCCTCATGTATTAGTTGATAATATGAATGTGAACCTTATTTTATTATTAATTTTACTTTAAAAGAATTTTTAGTACTGTCGAATAAAAGTATGATAAAGGCCGATTCTCTCATTGTTTCCTTGCTTGTCCCACACATGCACGCATCAATTCATTAAGGTTCTCTATTCTAACCAATACTTTACCCTTCATAAATTTCATAATAGTGGTTGTACTTGATGTTTTAAACATTATTTTTCCTAATCAGTTTAATTTTTTTTCATCCCTTTCATTCAGTCCGAAACTCGTAGGTCCCGTTAGATCAGAACCTTTGGAATTAAAATGTTGATTTGTTATTGGAAGTAGTCAACATGAGGTTCAGTGGTTAAAAGTTTCTAAATCAAACGACAAAAGAAACGAAAGTCAACAGAATTAATATTAAGAATAACATTTAATGAAAATAGAATGTGCTCTTAGTAAGAAGCACCCTTTCGAAGTGACAAAAATTTACTTAACGCGGGAATCGAAATGTTGAAAATCAATGCGCATGCGCGCTATACAGGAAGTGATCTATTTATAGAAATCTCGCGCTACAATTCACTATAGCAGCTGTTAGTAGAATTACATTGCGAACAGTTTATGATTAAAAATAAAAAAAGAGTTAATATAATCGAAGAAGGAAAAGTCCGGAGATGATCAGACTGGAACAGTTATTTTGTTCAACAACATGCGTTGTTGAACAAAATACAAACTTGTGTGATACAAGAAATATCTTCAAAAGGTGTGAATTTCTTGGACATAAAAAATGCCAGAAGAGATTTCCAAAGATCTGAATGAAATTTATAAATATATGAGAAATAAATCATTAGTTTCTGATACTTTCATGCTTTCTGTTTATATATAGCTTAGACTTTAAAACAAAATATGACGAATATCAAATAATACATTGTAAAATTTTTCACTCGTTCCCACTTAATCGATTGAAAAACACAAAAGAACAAATAAAAATCCTTTTTATAGTGGTGATTTTATAAAACTCTCTTCGAATTTTAGACAGCCCACTAGCGGCAATAAAAAATATTAACTTAAGTATACACTAAGACCTTTTTTCATTACAGGAACAAGCAAATACTTGGATTAAATATCAGAGTCCTTCCGATAAGCAGAGCCAGAAAAACATTACATTAAATATCTTACGAAAAAAAAAATATCCACAATGACAAGAATCGCAGGCAGAAATGATATCATTTAATTAGCCGTAATTCTTTTTCGAGTTTAGATACATTGCTAAAGCCCGCCTAAAGCATGTTTCTTTCGGTATACACTGTAACAACTTCTAGACCAAGATATAACATTAAATAAAACAGGACGAAAATGGAAGAAAATGTTTTAAAAGCTACTTTGAAATTTGCTGTTTTCAAATTTTATCACCCCATAAAAGTTAATGCTCCCTTTAAAGGAAATTGGAATTACACATTGCTAATATTTAAATTGAAGAGGATTTTTATCCTCGGCACATCTGTTATAATATACATTTAATAGCAAGTATACGAAGTCAGTAATTTCTTTATCCAATCTAATGTAATTAGATTTTCAGTATTAATTAGGCTTGCTGTACTGCAATCCATAGGAATTTATCATTTTTTAAATATGTTTAAGAACTTGAAATTAATTTTTTTTTTTTTTTTTTTTTTTTTTTTTTTTTGGGGGGGGGGGGGGCTCAAAACAGGCATACACAGTGGAAATCTAGTCCATCATGAATGACAAATAGATTAAAAGTGAGGCATTGAAGCATTACGGGGTTTTAAAAAGAAAAATATTTTATTCAAAAATTTATATTCAGCGTAAATATAAGACGTATCTTTAACTTATAAATGCTTACTATCAGAATAGAACCGTTTTATATTCTATAAGAAATTGGAGCCGAGGCCCACGTAACTGGTTTATGGGTTTTAGTAAAAATGCGTACTTTCTTCTTAAGTTATATTTATCAATATACAGAGACTGTTCACATTTTTTAGACGATGTATATTGTATTCACAAAACTAAATTACATAAAATTCTTGTGTTTTAAATGTTCTATTTAACATCCCTTATTTTGAACTATTTTTCGACACCGCAATTTCCAGGATAATAATGCCTTTTGAAGTGTCAGAAGAGGTATTCTATCCCATTCCTCCTGAACAGCTTTCCAGAGTCCTATAAGGGTTTTGGGACGACGTTTGGATAATGCAGATTTTAAAAGTCGGAAAGCACAAAAATCCATAGGTGATACATCGGGAGATTTAGTAGGGATATCAGTGAAGGGTATGGCCTTGATACCAGTTTTTTGTTTCATTTCTTTTAGGAAATTTACAGTGGATTTCGATGTGTGACTGCTAGCTTTGTCCTGATTGAGTCTCACAGATTGATGGCACTGTTGGTAAACCGATGGTATTTCATTCAGAAAAATTGGCGATAAAATATGTTCCTGATAGTATTTGGAGTTAATCTTGACATTTTTTTCACTCTCTTTATTTTTAACTTGCCATTATAAGAAAAACCAGCAACAATCATGAATCCCTTAGAAAAACTTTCTTTCAATTCTTTTAACCACGTACTTAAATTTTTTTCTCCCCTTTTATGATAATAAATGACTCTTTTTTGTTGCAATCATTTAAATACACCCATGATTCATCTATTGTGGCAATTGTTTTCCATTTTTCTTTGGATAAGTGTTTCTCATATAGAATTCTGCAGCGCGTCCTGCGTTCAGCGATATGATTTGGAAGAAGACGATGCACATTGCGTTTTTTCGCTTTCTTAAGATTTAAATCAACGTTTATCATTTTGTTTACAGTGGACACCGAGCATTTTAATCATTTTGCAACTGTCCTTTGACTAGGGGGATTTTCTTTTAACATTAAACAACGTACCTTTGCAATAGTCGAAGATGTCCGTTTTTTCCTTGGATACTGGTTTGGAATTTTTGTTCCACTTGAGGCTCGAATTTGACGTTTTTTTCCTTTCTTGTTGACGATATTACCTATCGACGCTTTAGATATCACAAAACCATGACTCTCACATCGTTTTTGGATAACGGAGTATGCATATTTCTCTTCGGAAAGAGCATAAATGTAGCCTTCGAACCACTGCTTTGTTAAAAACGCCATTTTGAATAAAAACAAAACTTTCAAGCCGCAGACGATAATTTTGACTTTTAAAAACATAGTACAATTGCAGTTATTTCTTTTGCAGCAAACGATTTTTTATTACCGCTTACCCAAATCATCTAAAAAATGTGCGAACAGCCTCTGTATAACGCATAGTTCATACTCTATGATTTATTATATACTGAACATTGGCTACTTCCTTATCATTATGAGTTCCTCCCTGAAACGTAAAACATCCTCTAATAATTATTTATCAGACATTAGAAACTAAACAGATTTTTTTTCCCAACAGTAAATATCAAACAGATCATAATTGAAATTAATGATAATTTTCTACATAATAATCATGCAGAAATTAAGAAAAATGTCACTCTTTCGCCAACTGTCGCAAAACAGTAGATTGTTTCACAGACTAAATTAAAAACAGTTATATAACTAAAAATAAATAATCCAACAGAGCTAGATAATTATAAGGAAAATGCAGACAAAAAAACAAACAGAAATAAGCACTCAGGGCTCCACGCACCAGAGGCAAGATTCTGTAGTAGTGCCGGAACTAAACCAGAAATATATATATATATATATATATATATATATATATATATATATATATATATATATATATATATATATATATATATATATATATATATATACACACACCCCTTACAATCGGAATGCCTCTGTAAATCTATTTTGGGACGAAAGGGTACTCTCTCCGAGTTGGATTTTGGGTGATTTGAATGCCAAAAAGGAAACAGCAGAAAATTTCATTTTTCCGTGTCCTTCTATCTGTGGACAAGATAAAAAAAATGACTTGCGCAGCCTCTATTCGCCAGAAAAATGTTATAATCATTCACCTCAGATGTCTGACATGCCCATCTTTCGCGAAAATAAAAATTTCCCGCTTCAAGTACTGCTATTATTTTGCGATGCTGTATTAGCGTGAGAATTTTTCAAGCTTTATAGACAATTAATACAAATATATTACAAATGTAGGCATATAAGAAGGTAGTATCTATGTAAAATGTAAATCCTGCAGAGTCTAGACTATACATTATACAGTCAAACTCTTGAAAAAAAAAAATATCTCTTTAGCTCTCATACCATCTGTTACCTCTAAAGCAAAGATAAACTCATAAAGTGTATTTTAGGTGGCAAAGACAACAGCTTAACGAGAGCGTTGTTAAATAATATGAAAGCTTATTAAAATGTAATCCAAAGAATGGCTCCCGCGCTTTCATTAACTTCTTTGAATATTTAATCACGAGTAAACATTCATGAGAATTTTATGGATAGTAATAAAATACAAAATTCTATCATTTAAAGCTAAATGTTTTTAAAAGCCCTGTAAAATAACTGTTAAGGACATCTGATTATTTAAATTTTAGGCTTCCAACTAGAAAAATTTAACTTTAAAACTTATCTTGAAGCTAGTAGTTGAAAATTGAATTCCAGCAAACCGCCGACAGCAGAATGTTTTAAAACTTCTTTCTGTACTGGTTATCCATATTGTAAACTAGACCGAAACTGGGATAATAAAAAAAACTTCTTGGTTACATCATAACGTTGCCGAAACTGCTAAACGCAACTGATGTTAATTTTCAGTAATTTTTCTTCAAAATATATTAACAAAGTTTTTACTTTCCATTTTCCGAGGCTTTACATAGTATTCAGTTAAAACCTAGAAAAGTTTAATAATCGTTCAAAATTGACAAATTTACTTTAGTCCTATTTTGCTGAAATTTCCTTTACAGTGAACTTAAATCCATCCTTATTACTGAATTATAATTACACTGAAATACTTCATTAGTTTGCAGAGCTTCAAAACGGACCGAGTTAATTTCAGAAATTACCTTCGGCTTGCCTCTTTGTGTATAGCCTGTCAAAATAACTTAGATAATAGGAATTGCAATAGCTACGCTTTGACAGAAATCTATATAAAGCTATGCAACTAATTGTTGGCAGAATATTTTTTTAATCAACAGAAATTGTGTAACTTCCTTAAACACCATATTTCTAAAATAAAAATAATGCTTATAACTATCAATAGAATTGTATACCATTGCATTCTTACGTATTGTAACGAAATGAAACTTTTAAAAATCCGCTGAACATTAATTTCATCCAAGAGATTCACAAACAGCTCACGTCTAATTTAAAATGTCAGATTTATTGTCTGATATTATTTACAAAATATGAATAAAAATTTAATAATGCGGTTGCGAACAAAGATAAACCGTAGTTAAATTTTAACGTAGTAACGTACAGTACCATAGCCATCATAAACGGTAAAGAGAACATGTTAATTTATGGAATATATGTGATGCAAGTGTTATTTATTCCTATCCTATTCCTCTTTTCCATTTCAGTACACATTTTAAACAGACAACCTAGAAAGGCTGCATAATTTATATTGCATATAACGCTATCTTGCTTGAAAAAGATTCTAGTACGCAATCAAATGCTCCATCGTTATAATGAAAATCAAGCCCACATCTTCTGTACCTCCCGAAATATTTTGCATTGTCAATTAGAAAAAGTACTTTAAACTCAACAATACGCACATAAATATTGCGCCAAACTCAGCCAAAGCGGAATTTAATGCCGATAAACCGAATACAAATTTACTCTTAAAATAAATTATCAAAATTTTACAGGGGAATAAACTTACGATGCAACCTATATGCGTTAAATTCGGAATCAGACAGTTAACATACTACAATCATCCAGCTTAAAAGGTTGTAGTACCAACGGTATGCAACAATAATAGTTAGTCCTGAGACAGAAACGATTTTTTTTTTTTTAAGCTAGGGGCTCGCTCCTCTGTTATGGCTAATAGCGAGATACATAGGGGTGATTCTCGGGCAATGTAACAGCCATTTACTGTTGTCAGTCACCCTTATGCGAAGGGGAATCACTGTTTCAGCTTTAAAATTCAATTAAAAATCGAAATTTTAAGATAGAGACTTGAAATGAGGTTTATACGAATGAGAAAGCTTTCATCTTCCAGATGATGTAAATATTTTCTTTGTGAGATAAAAACTCGAGGAGCATCGATATTACATCCACATATGTGACGATATTTCTCGAAAAAATGGGTTTAATATTTTGATGAAAATATTAGTCTGTTTTAAATTATTTTTAAACAAATGAGGCCTTGTTTGAAGGAGAAATGTCTGTAGTCTTAGAGTGTAAAAAGATCAAAATTCTGCGATTAATTTTTGGCGAGTTATCGTAATCTGAACATGAAAAAGTCAATATTTTTCCACAAAACATAAAATTAAAATAACTTGAAGTCCGACGAAGATGAGACATGTCTTACTTTGTTCCCCGCATTTTTCTGCATCTATTGGTATCGGTCTCGACCCCATACCCCCAGCGGTTTCGGAGGAGATAGCGTGACAAGCTTTTGACAGCGCACCAGTTACTTTTTTTTTAATAGAGAGATACCTAAAACTGCATATTCCGATTACATTTTTAGAACTACTTAACCAAGTTCTTGTGTCCCAATACCCCTTTACAGAGTTCAAAACATATCTCAGTTTCTAAAAAATATGTCTATGAATCCGATTAACCTCATTGTAATAGGTAATGAGACATCCTTTCAGCCGTATTCTCATACCATTTTTTTCTTTAAAAGTCATAGTTTAATTGAAATGATCGATCCTCCAGTAGTCAGAGAAGGGTTATCACATCGGAGCACAAAACGCGCAACTGGGTTTTACTAAAAACGTAAAGGAACCGCGTTATTAATGTTTTTAGTAATTCCAGTGATGTTCTCATTACCTGTATAAGAAATGATAGTTGATGACTGGAAGTCAATTTAATTCAGATTCAAACCGTGCGTTTGCACGCGAGGAAAGTGGACAAATTACTTCTTAACAACTCCCAGTTATCAGTAAGTTAAGAGTCAAACTCAAGTGAGATGACGTGGATTCATCTCAGACTACAGGAAAAAATTCATTCTACAGGAAAATCTCAGTCCAGCATTTTCACTTCCCGCGCGTGCACATGCTGATTTATCAAACTAGGTATATAAGGCAAATCGCGCTCAAGCACAGTCTCTTCTCCAAAGCGAAATTATAAATATAAACAAAAAAATTAAAGATCCTTATTTCAAATTCATCCAAATGAAAACGAGAAAACAATAAATGAAATAAAAACAAAGAAAATGTGAGATAACTTTTTGTTTATTGTGTTTAAACAAAATCATTAGTTTTATTAAATAAAACTTATCTCGAACTGATTCTACAAGCCAATCATTACAAGATGTGAAATTCCGATTACCTTTGGCACGCATTTTATGTAAATCTCAATCCACATCTACTATGAAAATCACATCATTTTGAAAACTTTGAGGATAAAGCATGGATACTTAGTGATTACCAAAGTTTTAGAGAAGAAAGACGAAGTCACAAATAGTATGCAAATTTCGACGAAAACGAATATCATATTAAAAAATATATATATACGCATACTGTTATCTGATATCCTCATTTCGAAATTAACATCCAGAAGCTCCGTTAAAAACAAAATTTTAAATAATTTCCTATAATTTTTTTTCAAGAAAGAAATAAGTGATAAAGTTAATGAATGAGTGAAAAGATCAAAGGCTAAATGCGAAGTTAATGATGTTTGGTGTATTAAAATGAAATCATTCATTTTATTAAATACGTTGCACAAGAAAACTTATCAAGTCCAGATGATACGCCCAAATGGACAGCTTATAGATTAATATGATGTATTACAAACATTTTCAAAAGAAAAACTTAATTTTTCTTTTAATATTTCCTTTCACCAGTAACGAAAGCTTTTTCCTAGGGTACCATTGTTTGAAACCGTTTACGGAATTCCTTAACTATACCACAGATATAAACAACTCCTCTCTAATGGTTATGGAAAACGTTGTGATACAAGGCTTAGATTATTAAGATGCCATAATTTTCCAAATTTAAAGCAAGTAAAGTAGAATTTTATATGTTTATAATTATATCTTTTTATTAAGTACAAACAACCTCTAAGCAGTTTTAAGCTTGCATTTTTGTTTCCTTCATAAAATCCTTCAAGTCAATTATTTCAAGATTTAAGGCAAAAAAGCATCAGGAGAATTTAACTTACAATTAATTTTTCAAATAAATTAGTTCATTGATCGAGGTAAGTTAAGATAAATAATTATTGACTTCATTTATAAAAAGAAGAGTATTAAAAAAGTTAATAACTACCAAAAAAATTCTGATGAACATTTTTGGATGAAAAAAAAATTGTTCCACGTTTGACTAACATCCGGTTGTGAAGAAATAGAGGGGGGGGCTGAAAATTGGTTGTGTTGAAGGCCAGCTACAAAGTTTAATCCGCCAGAGCCTGTGGGATGAAAAAATTAGAAAAAAGTCAGTTCAACCAGAAAAAAAATAGGGTGCTACCCATTACTTTTAAACAAGTATACCTTTTTTTCCCAGTTTAGGGATTTTTTTTTCAGATTTTAATCCGTAACCGGTGAGAAATTAATTTTTTTTAATTTGTGGACTCTGCAGCGAATCAACACAAAATTAAAAAGCTATTACTACTGAAGCCGAAAAACAGATGTTAAGATTTTACATTTAATTTTTCTACGGATTCATTGTAAACAAAGTAAATGCATCTAAAAAAAACTACACTTCGTAAAAAAAACTATTGATCAAAATTTTCGGCACATAATTTCCCAAAATATTGAAGACACAGGCAAAAAAAAGGCCCGAATAATTAGTTTTACTGATGACGAGTGTTTATGATAAAATATTACTATTTTAATATATTAACATTTTAATATATTGACATATTAATATATTAACATTTGAGCTTCATTAGTTGCACATAATTTGTGCAACTAGTGAAGCTCAAATTTACGAGTGATAAATCTCAAATATTATAATTCTGATGTCAGGGAGGATTTAAAATTCTAAAAAGTATTCGAACAAAACATAATAAAAGCATCATATCGGCAATTTATCGCAAATTTTTCAAAGCCACAAATTTACTGAAATCAAGTTTTAAAAATCATTTATGTTTCACTGGAAGAGTTAATGTGCATTAACAAGCATTAATTGTGGAAAATAAAAATCAGTCGAGACTTTAGAAACGATTCAAAGTCAAGTCAAGTGACTAATCTGGAGGATGGATTATTCAAAAATTGAATGAGTTTGTCTCTCTAACGGGAATAAACGTAAATATTTTCAAAAACTAAAAAATTACGATGATTATTATAGAAGCTACAATACTAGACCATGTATGTCGAAAAACAAAAAATGAGCTCCATTTCCAATTTTACGTGACTTTTTACGGGGACCGGCTTAAGAAACTGTCGTGGAAATTTGAAAAGAAATTGTTTCACATCTTAAATCAATATATACGGAATTAAAATGAATAATTCTCTTACTAAAAGATAACTACAGGATATTTGATTCTCTGAAAATTAAAGAAAAAAATCCACAAAAGCTATTACACAATACAAAATTATCTTTGACCTTACATTAAACCGCAAATAAAAGCTTTTAGTAAATTTCATTAATCAAGCTTTTAGACCATTTAAAAGATGAATATTCAAACGCATTCAAAAAGACAGCTCAATGTCTGTAGCCGTTTATCACCACAATTTAAGTGAAAGTGGATTTTCACTCTGCTCTGCGACAAAAAATAAAATGCAGAAGAACGTTACATACCATTTTTAATATTGGAATCCAGCTGTCCACAATGAAAAATTTTTTTGAAAGAACAGGCGAAGTTTAATCCTTCATCATTTAATATCAGCTTGATAAAATAATATTTGCTTTTCCATAATTCTTCTACTTTTTTTTTCTGTAATTTCAAAAAACTGGGGTTTTTTTTTTTACTACTTTTATATAAAATCAAAAAAAAAATTGTCAGGGTTCCAAATTTTTATCGAAGAGAAAAGCGTTCGGCTATGAAATTAAGTTAGGAACCGATTATGTAAACAATGCCGGGGAGGTTTGGGGCCTTTTTTTAGATTGCGAAATTTGAGATTCTTGCCTCTTTGACAAGGATATCATCCAGCACTAAGCAAGGAGAGACCAATCGAAAATAAAATTCGCCAGACACACACACAAAACAAAAAAAAGTCCGGTATGACTTTACGGACACTTGTACAGCTACAATTCATTAATGTTTTTCTTGAACAGAAGGGGTAAACAAGGGTCTAGTCATACTATTCGTAATGAGTTACTGTTTGTTTTTTCATCAACATTTAAAATCATTTGTGGCAACAGAAGAGATCTCGCCTTACGCAATGCGCATTGTGCTTACGCATAACAAAATAGAAGAGCTGTATATATTTTGGCCGAGAGCTGTGTGTGTTCTATCGTCGCCTGTAAGATACGAATAAAGTTAGTTGTTGTGTTTGACTATCGATGTATTTCTTTCCCGAACCGACTGATATTTAAGTACGCAACATCATTAATCCATATTAAACTTGAAATGCGACCCCGTGTCGTCATATTCTGAAGCATAAAGAACAAGAGATTTACTGACTTACGTCATATAAAAAGGTTTGTAATTATTTTAAGAAAAGCACGCAATTTCATATGTTCAGAAAATTCGCAGGACATTGGCATTCGCATGGTTCACCTCTGTCCGCAAAATATTGATGTTAACAGCATCAATGCATCAGTCGTATTATACTCGTATTTGCCTTTTTAATGAAACTGGGCGAAAAGAAGTAATTTTAACATACTGATTGGTCTGCATTTAAGTCATATTCATAACTTTTTTCTACTCTTTGTTCTAGTGACCATAACTTTTTATTTCGCTAAACTTAAATCTTGAATTTTTACAAGAAAAGGACACAATTAGGGATTTCTCTCACGGGGAAATTTCACACTATTCTGAACATAGACATCTTTCTTTCTTCCTTCCTTTTAAGGGGACTCACTACCCTTAAATCTTTAAAACATTCGATTTTTTGAAAAAAATATATGTTAAAGCCTGATCATTTCTGAACAAAATAAAGCAAACCGCATGAAAATATTCCGCTTAGTTACGGAGATATTGATATTCTAAATATTTAGTTACTGATCAAGTTTATGGTAAGAAAAATTTTAAACTCATTTTTCTCAAAATGTAATTTTGCATCATTCCGCAACTGATATCTCAAAAACTATGAAACATAATTCCATGAAATTTTTATCACTGCATAATCACGTTATTTTATTGCGTCTGAACTGGAATTATTGCAATCGCTGCCTATTTTGTTATTTTTTCAAGGGTAAATTAAAGCAAAAATTTAAGGAAATTTTAAGTATATTTTGAGCAGTTTTTTTAAAAAAATTGAAAAAATATTTTAATGTTGAATGTTTTATGTTCAATTGTATTTTGAATTATTTATTTTAAATATAAAACAGGAATTATACATTTAAGTGTACAATTAAGTGTACAATTAATTTCATAGTTCTTCGCGCAAGCCAGTACACAATAAAAATGCTTACAAAAACAAGGTATATCTAAAGCATTTTTTTAAAAAAATTGTTTAAAATTATTTGGAGCGTTGAAAATTTGTTTATTAAAATAAATATATCAGTTTATCATATACTTAAAATTTGGAAAAATTGGGAGTAAATTGAAATAGTTACAAAGAGTCAAAAAGTATGAAAATATGCCTTATGAGCTGTGACTTAAGAGCCGTGAGTCCCCTTAAGTAAACCGGAAGAAAATAAATGATTCTTCCCTGCTTTTCAAAACTTTTTACGGATTTTAAAACTTGACTTCGCCTTGAATACGCCCCTATTCGTACTCACTTTAGCACATAAATAGATTATACTCCAATTATATCCAGTATATAAATGCATAAAGTTACTCACGATTGGCGTCAGAATATAGTGAGTTATCATACATCACACTCCCCCTTCACCCAAATAATTCTAAGGCTATTATTTAAAAGAACCTGCTGATAAACTGCAATGATCTATAATTGGTCGTTAGTTTATCATTCCTCGTCGCACATTCATATCATCTACCGATAATAGAATACGTAATGCGGATATTTCGGACCTGCAGATAATTGAATCTGGCGTAACTATGAGAGCAGGCCAAACTAATCGAGAACATTTTCATTGCATCAACGTTCACCACAAACAAGAAATGGCAGTATCCAAAACACGCAGCTGTCGCTGAGAGGACAGAGACAGCACGAATTTGATTTTGTCGGGGTGGAAAAAAAAAACCTCCAGCTCAGTAAACAAGACGTTATCCTTTTTAGTTTCCGATAAAATCCCCCAGGCGGTGCAAACAAATCAATAATGACGGGGGATCTTAAGAATGCCAAGAGTTTGAACAACAATGTCTGGAAACGTTAATTTGTTGCGACTACAGCTAGAGCCATCTATCGACGTATTTAACGGTTAATTCAAAATGAGTTCCTGTCACTTGTGATGGTGAAAACTTCTAGAATAATATTTTTCCTGTGCGTATCTAAAGATTTTTGGGAAACGAATGGCAACAAACCTGACTGAAAATCAAGTTCAGTGTCATTAAACTGTCATTTCAATTCCTTGAGAAAAGTTTAATACTATTAACTCCCATCGTAAGAATTTACATTTACGCAAAATATTATCTATGGAATTAATATGGGTTTTGTTATGGCTTATCAACAGACAAATTAAAAACAAATTAAAGAAAAAAGAAAGAAAATGTAAAAATTATTCAATCACCTTAAAAAAAAAAAAATCAGTTCTAACATTGAATAATTGCTTTATTTAAATTTTATGTCAGCACTCAGCTTGTATGGTAATTTCAGGCATTTTTTTTTTCCTTTTTGCTCAACTGTGTTTCACATTTTAAAATAATACTATATGTTTAAGTACTATAAACTGAATTAATTGATTAATCTCCAAGCCACCAAAAAAAAAAAACTTTTCAGGCTTACTGTATGCACATATGTCAAGGAATGAAAAATATAAAGTACAAGGGTAAAAAAAATCTCTAAAATAAATAAGAAATGGAACTTAATATTACTTCAAATGAAATTGACGTAAAAAATAATTTTTAATTAATATTTTAGAAGAAGAATATTAGAGAAGGTTAACCAGCGCTAACTAGTTACTTGAACAATTAACTGAAAAAAATTTGCCAACAACGACAAAATGCAATTACTTATGGGAAAAAATATTTTCCATAACAGGTGCTTTAAGATCAACAAAATCAAAATGGAACATCTGCTACACTAGCTTGTTCACCTGTCTGCAAATGTTCTAAATACCGAAACATATTTATCAACACAAATGAAATTCTTGCAGCATTAAACTGCATGCAGTAGGACCGAACTCCGTTGATTTTCGTCAAGATCTGTAAATTGGGGCTTCTGGTGGCCCTGTGACACAGCGCGCTGGCTTTCGGTGCTGAGGGTGCTCGGATCGAATCCCGGCGACGAGCCACTAAAAATACCTCCGTTTGTGTCGTCCCTTCAGAGGGGGTAATACTGGTCCGCCTATATGGTGTCCCCATCATAAAATGGCCAGCAAACTGCGGTGAATTATAGGCGAATGTCTACAAGAGAAGTGCCTCCGCAAGGAAAAAAGGTCTGTAAATTATTTTGTCTTTCGAAGAACATAAAGGTCAGATGTACATTTCCAAGAGGACTCGCGGGTTTTAAGGGGGTCCAGGACACAAAATTGTTCGAATTTTCGAAAAAAAAATTTATTGCATTAAAATTTTTTGTGTTCTTTTACGCTTAAAATGACGTTTAAATCATGTTTCTATCTTAATTAGTACAGGGGATTTTTTTTTTTTTTTTTTTTTTTTTTTTTTTTGGGGGGGGGGGGGGGCATCAACATTCTAATAGTAGCCAAGCGTTGTTTAAACCTGTAAGTGCGTTTTTGCTGCATGATGGGTTTTTCCCCATTTCTCGTCTTTAAATTGTTAAGTCAAGAACCGTTAAAGATAAATGGTTGAAACTTGGAACACGTCTTTTTCAACTATTTTACTTTAATTTTGATTCAGCAAATTTGAAAAAAATATTTACTTTTAAAAATATGATTTTTTTAAATGTTACATCATTTTTTTTGAAATTTTTAATATAAATATTTAAAATTTTTAAAAAGATTAATATTTAAAAAAATTCTGAATCAAAATTAAAACATATATTTATGTTTAATTAAATGAAAAAGAATTGAAATTCGACAAATAATATTTCGAGTTATAACAATTTTAAATTACCCCATTTTTTTTTAATTTTTAAATTTTTAAATTTTTTTTAAACATTTTGAGAAGTTTTATGTAGTTATTTTGTTTATAAATTATATGGTTAACCATCACAAAAAAATTCAAAATTTTAACTCAATAAATAAAAAAAAATTTTAAATGTGTCCTGGACCCCCTTAAGGATTTTAAGTTTTCTGGTGTATTTTTTTCCAAGGGTTTGCTGATACATAGTCGTTTATGATTTGCAAGATCCCCTAGAATCCATACTTCAGTAAATGAATCCACGATTTTAAGAAAGTTGCTTTTTTCCTCATACACTTCTCGTGAATGTTAGAAAATATTTGCAACTAACATACCAAAATTTCAATTGTATGGAACCCTATATGCCGCAAACTTCGTTGTCCGTCTTAAACACTTGTCCGAAGACAAACTACGAAGCATTTTTACAACTATTAATTTTTTTTCTTCACAAAAAAAATTTTTCATCTTGTAACGTGCTTCCAGTTTGAAGCGTAGATCAAAAGTTCAACTAAAGAGACAGTTTGATGAGCTAGAAATTTCAGTGCTACAAACATATTAAAGATTGTTTTTTATTATTACTAGCTGTACCCGTCCCGGCGTTGCTCGGGTAATGTAATTACCAATTTTTTAGTAGCCTTAACCCTTTGTTAATGGGCGTCGCTGTCATCCTTTTCCTCACCACGATACATTATTTTACCCATATAAATTTAATCCTTTCTGGCACATTTTGGCAAAATGTTTGATATAGGATTACTTAAAACTTTCCACAACAGTCAGCGAGACGAAAAACGTATTAAGATGTTTATTGTGCTGAAATTCTTTGAAATCTTCATATATTTTTTCCACAAACACACCACAAATTATATATTAACTAAGTGTTGACCAAAAAAATTACGGCATTACTAAATGCGATTTTTTAATCGATTATTATTGCAATAGTAATCGATTTCCTTTAACCACCCAATCCCTCATAGAAAACAAACGCCCCAACACATCACGTGCTTGACGTCGAAAAAGACACGCCTATTTTCCCCCGCTTTACCTTCGTCCGGAAATGAAGAACGAAATCTCCAAAATGAGATTTCTCGCAAGAGTTTCCGAATCATAAAATAAATTATTAAAAAATAACTACAATATGTAAATTAATTTTGGTTCTGGCTTTCGAAACTGTGATGTCTAGGGTCTCTGAGATAAAAATTTCGTAAAAATGTAACGACATTTACGTATCGATTCGACAATTTGGAAAAAAGGTCGTGGCCAAAATCGCGTTTTTTCCGAAAAACGGGTGCGTACAGGCGATCGAAAAAAAATCACAATTAAACGATAAATTAAGACAGACAATTTTAATTGTGATTTCCGTATAGTGTCATCTTTCCCGTATAGGCTTGTCCGAAAAAAAAATTCTTGGACGGATACGTTAGGATTTACGGAGCTTTTACTCGTCCGGGAGCTCCAAATCGCGACTAAATATTTAATTACGGAAAATCTAATTAAAAAATCGAAAAAAGGGCTTCGAGGTGCATAATGTGACCTCGGGGGGCATCTTCGTGTCGAATCTCAAGACTGTCCGACCTGCCGTCTTTGCGCCGTGCCGCGAGCAGACAAAAACTCGGTCACACACACACAGACTTTGCCTTTTATATATAAAGATTGGGGGGAGGTTACTTACGCAATTTCTGAAGCAATAGTACTTAATTTCATACATATATTTGGGATCATTTAGTTAAAAATTTTTTAAATGGACGAAAAGGTTAGAAAAGATTAGACAGACATAATTTTTCGCAGCTCTGTTTTTTTTTTTACTGCAAGTCATTTTGCTATAGCATTCAAACTACAAACATTACTTTCGGTTATATTAAATCATTTAGATCGGGAAACCAAAAAGCATATCGCATAACAATAATCTGCTTTCAAAATTTTCATCATATATATAATTTTCTTTATTTAGTTGTAGATTATTACGCCCTCGACTCTATTAAAACAACTATGTCCTCATTTCTAAGGGATGGAAATTTTATTTCGTATTTCACAACTGTATATGATAAGGTTTCTTTTTTACTGATAACATTTTTATCAGGCCTTTATTTTGTTCGTTTATGTGACTTAGGAGAACCCAATGTTTAGTGTGCGCTTGCATGTTTTGTAGACTATTTGCAAGATAAAGCATCCAGTTATTATTTTATTGCGATTGGACAATTTTGGTCAATGAACTCAGTTTACTAGCTCAGTTTCTTTGTAACTGCTGAACTTTCACATGAAGTAATGAAATTAAATACAGATGGCTCTGTTTAACGACGCTCTACTTAACGACGATCTCTATTTAAAGACGATATTTCCCAGTCCCGGCCCCTCCGACGTAAAAAAATTCTATTTAAAGACGACGTTGTTTCTGTTTAACGACGATTTTTTTTTTACATGATAAACTACGTGATTTCTACAATTGTGATGAATCTGTTTTAACAACAGATTACAGAAATGTAGAACAAATTTATGAAGATATAGTACACGAAAACACACTGTCAGACGAAGAAGGTGAAGTTGAAGACACGGAAAACGAGACACTGCCACTGTCTAACACAGATGATTTTCTGCTCTAGATGTTCTCCAACGCTATATTACATCGAATATGGAAGATGATACATTTAACATTTTAGTAAATCTGGAAAAGAGAATAACGAAAACAAGGCGAAATATGGAGCAATCAATACTTTTTGACTTTTTAAAAACCTAATTTATTGTATTGTTTGTACTCTTTTTACAATGTAATTTAAAATAACTTTTTGTGAATAAAATAATAATGATAATAAAAATAACATTTTTAAACTCGCCAATAGGGCAATGTCTCGCAGTATGTCACATCTCAACTCTTGCAGATTTTACTTCTTGTTTAGCGAGGAGTGGCAAATCATTGCATAATTTAACATGGCGCTCAATGGGCATTCTTACAGCTTGTCGAATAAAATGCTCTCAGATTATGCAAAGTCTTTACGGTATCTAAACAAAGGTATATCTCTAAATTAAACATTTAGGTACAGCCCGGAAAGGTTTATTCAGTATGTGACCCGTATTTATTGACAGAGGAAGATTGGAGTTAGGATACAAGACGCTGGCCTGAAGTAACTTATCCTGATATCTATACATATCTGAACATAATAATAATCATTCTCGACGAAAGAATGATTATATTCTCTTAAACCTTGCGAAATATTTAAAAAAATGTGTTAAAATACCTGTTACATACAACTAATATGAGGAATTTTATAAATAAACTTAAATTATTAAACTCAAAATGAAGGTATCGTCCAAAACCACATGCAAACGCATAGGAACTGCTTCTGTTTTCTGCCACCCGATAATGACGTCATCTATAGCAGACGAAAACTGACGTAGCCAGTGACGTTGCGACGTTTCGCCTTATAGGGTAGGTGGGGGCAAAGGTTCGCATGGGGCAAAGGTTCGCACATACATTTTAAAATGACCGGGAAGAGTTTTAGGAAGAATAGGGTAGGCAATGCATTCCTCTACTTCCAGTCAGTTGCCTCGTAAAAAATGTTGAGTTAAGACCCCCTTTTGCAGAGAAAATGAGGTAAGTTTATTTTCGTCTCTTTTAATGTAATTTTTTGCAACTTTTGAGTAATTTTGAGCATCACTCAAACTCACGAACTGTTTTGGGCTTATTTTCGCATGTTAGGGTGGTAAATAACCTTTCAAATCCTACCTTAAGTTTTTGGTTAACTCAAATACAGTGGCGTCCATTCTGCAGAAACAGAACGAGCACGAAATGGGGTAAAGGTTTGCAGGAGTCATGGGGTAAAGGTTCGCAGTGCAAACCTTTGCCCCATCTGCAAACCTTTGCCGCTCTAACTATTAACATTTGTTTCATGTCCTCTTTTCATTAGGAATCCTTATTAACAACGTCTTTTATTATTAATGGGAATTCACATTTTTGTAATTTGAAAAAAAATTATGGTTTTTGATAAAAACTGCCTGTTTTTAATCAGAAATTTTTTTGTAAAATGCTTGAAAATCCATAAATTAAAAATAAAATAAATTAGTACAACACAAAAATAAAATAGCTCTGAACAAAGACCTATTTTACAAGATAAAGGAATTAAATGTTGTTACAAGACATTATAAGCTTCGAAGGTCTGGTTAGGGAAAAAACTCTAAATGAGTAATTTCCAGATTTGCAAGTCTTTAAAAGGCTCCTTGCGTCACAATTTTTGACGAAATTTTATAAAATTTATTACACAGACTCCTCTTATAGATTAAAATAAAGTTATGTATCCATTTCAGGTTTAGACATCATTCAGATTATCAAAGTTTAACTTAAGCGTGGAAAAGTACAAAAATTTCACGAGAATTCAGAGTACAAGCATAAAAATATTTCCTAAAAATTAATTATTCAACGAAAGCACAAATCAAAACATAACCCTGATCAAAATGTATAAGCAATCTAAATGCAAAATTAAGGATAAGGTTAAAAATTGGATCGCAAGGAGCATTTTCAAAAACATAATAAAAATTTCAATTTTTTAAATATAAAAAATAAAATTTTAAATATTTATAAAATTTTATAAGGTGTTTGAAATAGTTTTACTTTAATGAATATTTATGCCCAATTTCATATCTCTGAGGTAAAAATTTCAAAAATTGCTTTGTAATGTCCCCCATCCCCTTATTTTGCTTAATTTTTACGGATTTTAAAAGAATGAGTAAAGTCTAAGATATAATATAGCGATAGTGTTAATAGTTGATATTTTAATTGGAAGTTCTTTAGTTTAAGAAAAAAAATTATTGAGATTAACCCCTTTTCATTTTGTGAATTTCTTTGTTAGATTCAACTTTCTGTGTTAATAGTTGATATATCATTTTGAAGTTATTTAGTTTAAGAAAAAATTTATTGAGATTAACCTGTTCAATTTGTGATTTTCTATATATGTAACACCTTTAAAAAGATTACAAAATGTGAAATAAAATTATTTAGACAACTCTTTTTGTGATTTTCGATGCCTATGCAGTAAGAAACCAACGAGTGGGGTAAAGGTTTGCAGTGCGAACCTTTGCCCCACCGATTGGGGCAAAGGTTCGCAAACAGGTCTTTTGGTAAAATTAAAAATTTGGTGACTAAATATTTCGGGAAAAAATTCATTATTTTATAGAAGGTAGAGGGGATACCCAACTACAATACAAGTGACATTTTGGGGTGATAGGATCTAACGGAGGCCCGTAAGAAACCCAAAACTCAAAACTGCAAACCTTTGCCCCCACCTACCCTATATTAAGAAATATATTGACAGTCCTAAGCCCGTAAAGTGTGAAGGGAAATATTATTCTTTCACAAATTCTGTTTAACGGCGATCTCTACTTAAGGACGATTTTTCACGGTCCCTTGAAAGTCGCTAAACAGAGAGCCAACTGTATATAAAAACTACGAACAAAAGAATTAGCATCCAAACTCAAATCGATAATCAATATTTCCTTTGTATAGTCGTGTCGTGACATGTCATTCTCGTAGCCCAAGATCACTCATAAAATATCGCTCATAGTTTCTCCATAAATATTCAGTAAGCAAACTGAAAGATTTTATTGCCATAACGTGCTTATCAGTTTAAAAAACCAAAATAAATGCTAGAAAGCAGATCGATATCGAGTTTTCACAGACGCTAAGACATTATCAGTGTCTGATCCATTATCGTAGTAACAAGCAATACACATTGTACATAACGAGAATATGGAAGTAGTGTAATTACAACATAAAATCTTGAGAAATCATGTATCTTAGAAACCGGCAAAATAAAGGAACACGCGTTAGAAATTATTAAAAGCAATGACTGCAGAAAATATAAAATTGAAGACAGAAGTAACTAGTATATACAAATATATTTGTTCAGTTATCATATTACATCACATAACATGTTAAGATTAACGTGCATTAAGCAAAATATTTTATGGGCAAATTTAAGTTTTGTCAGAGCAATTCAAATGAAATATTTAAAAATTAGAGCCTACAGAATGGCGCAAAAAAAAAAGGGTAATGATTATGTAGTTGCATGCATTGTAATATGATGACGTATTGGAATTTTTATTAGTGAGATAATAATTGAATTAAATCAGCTTCATTGAATCACTAAATCTAAATTAAATCAGCTTTATTGTGTTCTAGAAAAAAAATCTAAAATAGTACATTTTTTACAAGTCAACAGAGAGTGAAAGGAATTATTTAAAACGTTTTATATTTCATACAATTTTATTTAAAATACCTGGAAGCTATAACTTTTTTTATACAAAGACAGCCAAAAAACCTTTAAACAGCTGTATAATTACGTCAGTGGTCGATAAAAATGACATTTAATTTTTTTCTTCTTCAAGAAAACGTATTTCAGTTTATTATAATAGAATACTCTGCATTATTAAAATCTGTAACTAAAAAGCTATTTATATTCTTTCAGACTCGTAAATCGTATAAATGTAAATTACCTTCCCTTATTTAGTTTCTTCTGGATGCTTTTTTTTGTGAAATGTCCTGAGGATGCATAAATAAGGTTTTCCTACTTAGCATTTCCAGACTTTGAATTTTACTTATGCTTTTTAAATTTACTATATTTTCACTTAATATTAATTTTTGCATATTATAATGTTGAATTCTTTTCCGATATAAGCACTACACTTGGCGCATTTTTAATCTTGGCGGAATTTGAAAGAAAAAAAGGTAAAAAACATACCTTGAACAGGTTAAAAAATTTTTAAAACCAGTTCAAGCTCATCATATGATTGAACGAAAAATACGAATTTTACGAAGAATGATTATTTACACACTTTCTTTCTTTATGAAGGAAACCTTGTTCTTGAAGTAATAAAATAGCTGCCTGCTCATCTTTAGGCAAATTCCATATTTTACAATCCATTACGTAAAAATACGGTCCAATTTTCTGACGGATTCTATAGTATTTAATTACGGCATTCCACGAAGTCTTGTTATCTCCATGACCATGAAAATAATCGTCATCATATTGTCTCGTGATCCTTGAATCTCGAGATTTGTATATTTTAACAGGGCAGTGTCTCGTAGCATGTCACATCTCAACTCTTGCAGATTTTACTTCTTGTTTGGCGAAGAGTGGCAAAACATTGCAGAATTTAACACGACGTTCAATGCGCATTCTTACAGCTTGTCGAATAAAATGCTCTCAGATGACGCAAAGTCTTTCGATACGGTATCTAAACAAAGGTATATCACTAAATTAAACATTCAGATACAGCCCGGAAAGGTTTATTCGGTATGTGACCCGTATTTATTGACAGAGGAAGACTGGAATTACGATACAAGACGCTGGCCTGAAGTAACTTATCCCGATATCTATACATATCTCAACATAATAATAATCATTCTCGACGAAAGAATGATTATATTCTCTTAAACCTTGCGAAATACTGAAAAAAAGTGTTAAAATACCTGTTACATACAACTAATATGAGGAATTTTATAAATAAACTTAAATTATTTAACTCAAAATGAAGGTATCGTCCAAAAACACATGCAAACGCATAGGAACTGCTTCCATTTTCTGCCACCCGATGACGTCATCTATAGCAGACGAAAACTAACGTAGCCAGTGACGTTGCAACGTTTCGCCTTATAGTATTTAATTACGGCATTCCATGAAGTCTTGTTATCTCCATGACCATCAAAATAATCGTCATCATATTGTCTCGTGATCCTTGAATCTCTAGATTTGTATATTTTAATATCGTAATTTGCCAATCATTAGTGTCATTATATCGCGTTACTTTTCTCTCGTTGCGGCGATTTTTGAAAATGCGCCAAATCGGCGTGAAAACAATTGTAGTGCTTATAACGGCAAAGTACCGGAAAGGAATATTAATCTATTTCATGCACTAATGACCTATCTTTTTAAGTCCATTTTCCCTTAGTTTTCCGAATCGCAATATCATTTTAACTTTCTCCCTTTTTTAAAGTTTTTGCAGGAGTTCCGACATTCACCTTTCTTTCTTAACAACATTCGGAGATTTCGAGCAGAATTTCTGGAGCGTAGTATCACCGGGGGGGAAGTTAGAAATTTCGTCACGGGCGGGGGTAAATAAAATTTCGTCGCCGAGCCCCTGTTGGCGCACTTTGAATAATGGCTCGCTGGAACTTTCATTATAATAAAAACTATTATGGAGCGTGTAATTTGATGGCTCAACTTTCGACGCCGCGTCGGAGGTATTCGACTGTTACTGAGCCGTGAGCGCATCAACGGAGACAGAAAATTCTTTACTTGAAAAGGGACAATTACCGCTTGGTCTTTATCGGGCCATTACTCTGAAGTGCAGTAGGCTTCTTTTTTAATTCCGGGCCTATGCGTCGGTGACAGCTTGCTTACATTAGCATGCATAAGACGCATATAGTTTTTAATTTCAGTTCTTGATTACATATTGTTCTTGTTTCAAATGGGCATTTAATATCTATATATTTAAGTTGCTAAGCCAACTTTTTGGGCGGTCCGTGAGAGAAAACTACTGCATCAATTCACTTCATTTTGGTCTTAAACGAAAGGTTGTAATCTGTAGATTTGTCAAATTTGGTTTTTGTAACTGCAATTTCTATTAATGAGCGATAATTTGAAATTAAAAATTGATTTCTGCGCATGCTCAGTGGCACGTTTAAAACTGTCTTTAGAAACTCACTGTTTCTGCGCATGCTCAGTGACATGTTTTAATCATAAACACGTTTATTCCGAGAATTCTCTCTAGATCTCTCTCTGCCATTTTTATTTTTATGATAATTATGTTTGTGAAATATAAGATTAAACCTCGTGGAAATTGTTTATTTCGTGCTGTTTAATTAGTGATAATTTACAATTTTAAAAAATTGCTTTCTGCGCATGCTCAGTGACATTTTTAAATCTGGCTTTTGATGCTCACTAAGTAAAAGGCCGCTTAAACACATTAATTTGTTTCTGCGCACTGTTATGATTTTCAACATTTGACAATGATGTGTTGAGTATAATTTGTGTATTAGTACATTTATTTACTATCTAGCCGTCATGTTTTGACGGGTACAAACTAGAATGCATATGACACATAGTTTTTAATTTCAGTTCCTGATTACATATTGTTCTTGTTTCAAATGGGCATTTAGTATCTATATATTTAAGTTGCTACGCCGACTTTTTGAGCGGTCCGTGAGAGAAAACTACTGCATCAATTTACTTCATTTTGGTCTTAAACGAAAGATTGCAACCTGTAGATTTGTCAAATTTGGTTTTTGTAACTGCAATTTTTATGAATGAGCTACAATTTACAGTTAAAATTTGATTTCATCGTCTGCTACAAAATTGAAGTAACAAACAACTTTAAATGCGTTTTTCTCAGAATTGTATTTTTTAGCCCAAATATCTACCATTATCATGATATTTCACATAAAAATGCATATAATTTGGTAAAATTTTCAGGAAATGTTTTAGATGCTATTGTTAATGAAATGACGCACAGTAATTGATGTATAATAAATAGTTTTTCAATTGGGGCTTTTTTTAATAAGGAAAGGAATGACGAATCGGGGAAAATTTTCATATTCGAACATAAAATTGTCTGTATTATTTTTGAATTTTAAAATTTCTCTTAGATTGTGGGTCATTTTGAAGATGACTGTCATATGCATCATGTGGGAGAAGGAAATTAAAATAGTAGCATTAGAATTTTGTGTAGAGTGAAAGGCGTTTTAGCTAAATTTCATTAAATTTACATCAAATTGACCAATTTATAAAAAAAGTATGGCATTTACAGGCAAGTGTTCGTTTATTTTTTAATTTTTAAATGCTATTTTACCATAAAAGACCAAAAAATTCTTTAAAAAACGATTTTTAAAACAAATTGGATCCGAACGTAGGCAGTCACCTTAATTTACTTCAAGTTAAGTTGGGGGGGGGGGGGGGGGGGACTACAAAAGTAGAAAGAAGACGCAAGTTTTAAAATGGTTTGTTTTGTTCGATTATAAACAAACAAAAACAAAATTGCAAAAAACTCGATTTTTAAATTTTTTAATTTTAAATCGTCTTCTTTACTAAGCATACAAAATAGTCTGCACTCAATTGAACAGAACGTTGCACTGATAAAAATAGTGTACTATAGCAGAATAATTAATATTCAAAAGTAAAAAAAATGTACACTAATTAATAACAATAAGCTTGTGGAAAGCGCAATTCTGTATACTTAAGGGGACAGTGGACCTTCAAACCTAACCATTTTGTTTTGAATGGATTATCTTGAAATTTGAATATGTGATTAGTACCATAGATATGTAAAAGTGGTTAAAATTTAATGATGAAATATTAATTTATGAATTATTAATTATATCAAAAATTGGCCTCATTAAAAATGTTCCACGCGCATTTCTTTTACATATAATACGGTAATTTTTATTTACAGGATACCTTATAGAACTAACGATGAAACTTATTGCTTATTTTAAGCATTCATTAAAAATATGAAGAGAAAAAAGTAATAAAAGTGATAACACCCTTTTATTACGCAAAATACCTATAAATCATCTTTTCAAGTACAAAATTAAGAAATTCTGGGATACGAAGCATCATTTTTTTCAATAAGATTTATTTGATATACAGTTAAGTATATAAAACTTAAATTTCAAAGCAATACGATCATTAGAAATGCACTCGGAGCAGTTTGAATATTCGTATGGCATGGAAACTTTTATTTTGAGAAAAACACATTTTAAAGTTATTGCTATTAGTAACCACATAATATCTAAATTAAATACAAATGCCTATAACTAGGAAAGTAATCGCAGAAATTAAAAGTTCTTTTTGCAACACATTCCTACTCGTCCGTAGTTTCACAATTCAATAAAATAAAAATATGGAATTTTTGGACAAATTTCACAATTTTGAAAGTCCACTGTTCCCTTAATAAAGGTCTATCAAAGCAAACTTATTAAGTCTATGTTTATGATTTTTCTTCGATTGTTCCTTCAAGGTTATTTAATTATTTCTTTTTGTACCTTATTGCTTTCAAAAAACTAGGATTCCAAGGTCGACTGCCTGAGAAGTCTTCGGGTCTCGACGGGATGTCGTCATTTTTAGATCTTTCCCGCTGATGATATTCACGGGTTCTTACATTTGTCTGGGTGGTTTACAGAAGAAATAAATTGTAAAGGAACAGGAGAAAGATGGGGGAATTTTCGTCTTAGAATATCTTTATTTTTATTTATCAACCAATTGCTATGAAATTTTGTATACTTATACAGTGTTGTTTAGAGATGGAAATTCTAAATTTGAAAAAAATCAAAATGTAATTAATTAAGATATTAATTAAAATCAGTTTGTTAATTACTCTATTTAAAAATGCTCCATGCGCATTAATTTTTGGCTCAGATATCTAATTTTCTCTCTTAAGCTAGCTTTATATAGTTATAATAAAAGTGAGTAGCAATATTTGATTTTCAGGTCCTATTTATAAAAACTAGAAAAGAAATCGATAAAAATAGGTCATTTTATGCAAAATTTTATCAAAAAAAATCTTTTTTATTGTAAAAAGTTTTAATTGTTTTAAAATAGTATAGTGAATTGATTACTAAGTTTTATTCTAACATATATAAATAATCATTTTATGAAATTTTATGAAAATTCAAGAAAAATTATGAGGCATGGAACATTTTGAACTTACCGAAACGACTTGAAAACTTGTTTTGTGAAAATGACATTTAAAGTTTTAATTTGACTAACATTTCCATTGTTTACGTTTGAAAAAAATACTTATAACTCGGTTAATAATGATCGGATCTACATATTTTTTTTTTTTTAATTTTAAAGCTGATGAGTTGGAGAATCATTTTCTGAAAGAAAAAAAAATCGTTTAGGGGACATATTTTTGTCAATCTGAAGGTCCATTGTCGCCTTAAGGGCAATTTTTTCTTTGAATTCCTGTGGAATTCAGATAAATAAATGAAATAGAAAACGGTTTGTATGATCAGTTTTTATCCTGTATTGAATTGCGATAATTGACAGTGAGAATTATTCTCGTGCCGTCGCTGAATTTACGTTTAATTTACTCAGCTATTTATAAGAGTTTTATGCGACATTTGAGTCTCTTAATAGCCCCAAAAATCGATATCGAAATTTTGTGTGAAAATTGGTGTTTTAAGTAAGTGAAAGTTCGCCGTCTTTGTATATATTTATAGGTAAACTTTCAGTTTCGAAGAAACAAACCCCCTGTTAATTGGGGTTAGAATCCAACACATTGCTGGCTATTAAATGTGTTTCATCAGTTGATCTCGCAGGTAAACAATCCTCATGCTGAGCTATGGGGTATTTTCTCTCAGTATTTTTCTAATCATAGATTAGAAAATGCATATTTTGCGACTGTTTTCTTTATTCAAAAAATATCTTTTTATGAAATTCACGTAGCTTTTTAATTTTTTTTAAAATTAACTTTTTAGAAAGCTATTATAATTTTGTAGCGATAAACTTTAATAGTTTAATTCTCTGTGCAAAATTAACGACTGAAATATTTTAAAAAATACGGTCTCTTCATTCTAAAATGTACCTTTTATTTAAAAAAAATATATATATATACAGATTTCAAACATATGCATTAGCAAATCTGATTAGAAAATTAACGAGAGAAAAACTTCCCGAGGCTTAACATGGGAATTGAAGGTTTGGAATGTCAATTGATGCGTTGTCTTATAGCAGAAATTGAAAAAACTTTAACATTGCGCTTGGTGTATTGAGAAATATGTAGTTGTATATATAGATCTTGAGTATTCAATACTCTGAAATAAAGCTTTATTTGTAACTAGCTGAAAACCCGCACTTCGCTACGGAGTACATTCAAATCAAATACAACGGTCAATGTATGCAATTCATACCAAAACAAAGAAATATATATATATGTATATATCTATATTTATAATAAATACGATGATCAATATATACAATTGATGTAGAAAAAAAATATATATATATATTTTAAAATATCGTAAGGGATATTTTTATAGACAAAATAATGTCCAATCGTCTGCCGCATTAGCAAGGAAAAAAATATTTTTTTGTCTATTTAGTTGTTATGCACGTGACGATAAATTTATTTAAAGTACCAGAAAAAGAAATCACGTGATCGGCATTTAATAAAATAAATTCTAAAAATTAATCTTTAAAAATTCTCCAAAAATCAGAAAATAGAGGTAAAGATTCGTAAAAGATTTCATTTTAAAGGAATTTTTAGGATCTTTCTCGTGATATACATTTTATAACCCTCAAACTATTATTTTAAATGCAAACATAAAAAAAGTTACTAAAACAGCTTAAAAATTTAATTCTAAAAAATCTAAGAAGAATTTTTCAAAAATCTCTCTTAGTGCACCCTACACTATAAGAAGAATCGCCATGCAAAATTTCAGCCCTTTAGGTCCAGGGGTTTGGTCTGTGCGTTGTATGTCAGTCAGTGACGGAACTGTTTTATATACACAGTGCGTCAAATAAGTTTTAAGACTCGTCTCAGAGCGCAGGTTGTAATGGTGCTGTGAATGTAAATGTGCATGTGTCATAACGTCCAACGTCTGCTGGTACACTGTCAACAAGTTGAGCGCATTTCGTTAAGTAGTTGAGAGAAGGCGAGCATTTATTGCAGAAGTGAATTTTTTTCATGTTGATTTTTTAAGATGGAGCAAAGAGCTGTAATTAATTTTAACGCAAAACTTGGTAAAAGTGCTTCGGAAACATACCAACTCATGATACAAGTTTACGGTGACTGTTATTTAAGTAGATCAAATGTTTTTGTGTGGCACAAACGTTTTTTTTTTTGGACGGAAGAGATACGGTAGAAGATAATCAGCGTAGTGGAAGACCAATTTCATCTAGGACACCAGAAGTTATTGAGAAAGTACGAAATTTCGTAACAAATGATCGCTGTGCATGACTGAGAATGATGGCAGACTCTTTAAACATGAACAAAGAAACAATTCGAGCCATCCTGCATGAAGATTTGGGCAAAACAAAAGTGTGTGCTAAATTTGTTCCACACACTTTAACCCCTGAAAAAAAAGCAATGAGAAGTGCACATTGCAGAGACATCGTTTCAACCGCTGAAAACGATCCAAACTTCTTGAAGTCCATTGTTACAGGTGATGAAACCTGGTGTTTCCAATATGATCCTCAAACAAAGCGACAAAGTGCGGAATGGAAGTCACCAAATTCAACGGAAGCCAAAAAAGCAAGAAAAGTTCCATCCAAAATCAAAACAATGTCATTACATTCTTCGATATTAAAGGCATTATCCACAAAGAATTAGTTCCAACTGGACAAACAATTACAGGTCAATACTACTTAGCTGTTTTAAAGCGTTTGATGGTCAAAATTCGTCGCATTCGTCCAGACTACACAAGCACTGAAAGCAGTTGGTGTTTGTCACACGACACTGCACCCAGTCACACCTCCCTTATTGTTCGTCGAATTTTGGCGAAAATAATGTCTGCGTGTTGAACCATCCACCGTATTAACCTGATTTAGCACCCTGTGACTACTCCTTAATCCCAAAACTTAAAATGAAGTTAAAAGGGTATTATTTTGAGGGTATTTCGATCATACAAGAAACATCGACATGTGCTTTGGAGGCCATTCCACAAAGTGATTTACAACAGGTGTTTGATTCATTAATAAATCGCTGCAAAAAGTGCATTGAAGCCGGAGGGTCCTATTTTGAATAAAAAACCAAAACAGGTATTAATTTCTTGTTTCCATTTCTTTTTACAGACCCAGTCTTAAAACTTATTTGACGCATTGTGTACATAGATATTTGCAAGCAAATGGATTGAACCCATTTTAGTGATATTCTTCAATTGTGTTTATTTTTAATGTCTTATAAAACGATGAAATTTTGTCATTTTATAACACCCAACGTAAGTCAGTGGAAAAATTGTGCTCCCGTTACAAGTAATTCGAGCTAATTTTTTTTTTACTCATAAATATATCGGTCCTTTTAATTTGCCGCCTTCTTGTCTGACAAACTTTTGTGTAACCAACTCATCTGCCATTGGTTTTTAGTTCCAACATTGGTCACTGAGTATGGAGTTACGACTTGAAAATTTTAATCGTAAATATTTCGAATTGGCAAATTAAACTTCTTTTTTTTTTTTAGAAGGACAGGTTACAATTCTGGCCCCTGATGATTGCCATCTGTATATTTAAGTTGCTAAGCCGATTTTTTTGGGCAGTTCGTGAGAGAAAACTGCTGTATCAGTTTACTTCATTTTGGCCTTAAACGAAAGATTATAATCTGTAGATTTGTCAAATTTGCTTTTTGTAACAGCAAATTCTATAAATTAAGAGATAATTTACAATTAAAATTTGCTTTCTACACATGCTCAGTGGCATGTATAAATCTGGCTTTTATATACTCACTTGGCACGAGGCCGCATAAACACATTAATTTGTTTCTGCGCATGCTCAGTGACATATTTAAATAGGGTTTTAAATGCTTACTAAGTACAAGGCCGCATAAACACGTTAATTTGTTTAATCCGAAGAATCTGTCTAGCTCTTTCGGCTAATTTTTAAAAAATTGCGTTTGTGAGATATAGAATTAAACCTGACAGAAATTGTTTATTTCGCTCTGTTGAGTAACCGTATTTCTTGTTATCGGGTTCAATAGTAATTTTTTAAAGTGTAATTCTCTATTCTTAATATTATGATTTTCAACAATTGGAAATAATGTGCTGAGTATAATTTGTGTATTGGTACATTTATTTACCATCCAGCCGTTATGCTTTGACGGGTAACAACTAGTTCAATTATTAATTACTAGCGGCCCGTCCCGACTTTGTCCGGGTTGAACAAAATATTATACCAATAAATTTCCAGTTGATAGCCAATAAATTGTAAATCTTTTTTTACCTTAATAATAACCTAAATAATACCTTAAATTAATTTTATGTTAGTTAATAATTAAAATAAATTTTTTAAAAGAAAAAGGCGTGCCGGAGAACGGCTAGGTTCGAACCGCTAGCGCCAGAACAGAAGCCCACCGCGATAGCACCACGCTAAGGATCGTTGAAGACTTCGGCGCAAAAAGCGGTAGAGGACAGTAGCGGAAACAATGGAGATTGTTGGGATTAAGACCCTACCTTTATTTCTACTGATCAGATATACATAATATATAGCCTATGTCCATCTGGAATAATGTACCTTTCAAACAGTGAAAGAATTTTTCAAATAGATGAAGTGGTTCTGGAGATTACCCTCCACGTACAAAATCGCTCTCTCTTTATATATAAGTATAGATCATTATCGATGACTTAAAATGAAATTCATGTTGTAAAAAATTGCCATTGTTCCTAAACAAGATCTGCAATTGCGCTCCTAGGCTTCAAATTATCACTGACAGTAATAGTTAAAAAACAGCTCCTTTATTTACTTTGTTTTAAAACTCAATTTTCTCTAATTCCAAGGTTGTCCACTCCTCTTTGAGGGAAGAGCATTTATTGCTGGTGGGTAGTCCGAAGTGGATTGAAAATTTTCTCCCAGAAGAATAAATAAATGGAGACGGCATACATTGCAGTTTCATTACGAGTATTCTCCCTTCACTTATTGACCTCCAAGGCCGAGTACTTGTAAAACTACTTACCGCTGGAAAGCAGAACAAGCGTGTGGGGTGGTTTAATTTTAGTCGGAGCTCTTCGGGTGATGTCATATCCGCCGTCAAACTTAGAACTGTTCCCGAAGGTTTTGACAGCCAAATCATCATTATTTTCGTAGAGAGCGGCGGAAAGGAATCCGGGTAGTTCGTTTTTTGTGATTTTTTCTTCTTGCGAAAATGTGAAATTAGCGGTGGAGTGTGTTTATTTTTCTTTTTCATTCAATGCTCGGATATTTGGTCCGACAATAGCTGCTGTCTATCTGAAGCCGTGGTCGCCTCGATTCATTATGCGAATTCGGCGGAGTTTTACAAAAATGTAAAATGCAAGCTACGGCAATATTAATGAGTATATTTATTTCCAGTAACATTTAAACGTGTGTTTAATATATGTGATACATCACTTACTTTTAAGCATCACTTTTCAGACACCGATCTGTCAATCAAATTACAACCTGGAGGTTCCTGTGCATTTTTTACCCAATTTGGTACAGATGTGTTATACGCACCTCCCTGCCAAGTTTGGCGATTTTGTGTTTGGGGTGGTAACCGTGCGATTTTGGTGAGATTTTATTTTGTATTAGTTTGGATTAGATTTATTATTTTAGTATTAGTTTGGATAGTATTAGTTATTTTTGATCTTTTATTCATTATGCCTGCAGTATTTAATGTAATTGAGAAATATCAGGGGAGTTTTGTGTCTAACAGAGGCGATATAATGTAAATAGATCCTTTTTTTAAATTATATTGTCAGCACGAATTTTTTCAATTGAATTTGTGCTGTAATTTATGTTACAGCACAAATTGAAGAAATTAAGCACAAATTAAGAAATATATATATTTAACCAAGGTGTATTTTATGTTTATTTAAATGAGTTATTATTAGTTGCATTATACTGACTTATTTTAGCGGGGGAGTTGGGGGGGAGCCCCCCTCCCCACCTAACAAATTTCTAATTATTTTTAAGCTTTTATTTTTTGTATTTATGTGTTGTTAAGATCCCGTGGGCGCCTACGTCTTTATTAAAGTCAGCAGTAAGACTTTATTCCAATTTATTACGTTTACTACATCTGTTCCATATTTTGTTCACATTTCACACGTTAAGCCTATCATGTCTGCAGAAACCCTGTTGGCGACAAGTTGGCACAAAAAAAATTTGGCGCCAAGTGGGGTGCGTATAACACATCTGTTCCTTTAATTTTACGAAGGAGGATGTTTATCCCCAATCTTATATCATCCTAAATAGAGATGTAATTTATTACTGTTTTTTATTTTAAATAGTTGCATTTTTCGCGATCAGAAAGTTAAGATGCCACATATATCAGACTTTCAATAGTCTTTAATTCTGTAATTCTAGTTTGCAAGTTAGTTCCTAGTTTTCCATATTTGCTAGGAAAAAGGATCTACTGACATCTAAGAACTATATCAAGTAATATGCTTATTATATAACAAATAATGGATTCTAACTAAAATTGAGCAGTTCTTCGCACGAGTCAACATATTGATATGTTTCGACAATTTTGTTTCCTTGGATTAAATTTGTTTTTTACCTTTAAAAAAATATAAACCACTACTACTATTTCAACATTAGGTACTTTTCGGTTATAAGCACTACTGACCCGTTCTTACCAGCAGGTGGCGGGACCTTCTACGTCCGTGTTTTGATTATTGCCTTGGCCTTGGAGGTTTGGCATGTAGGAAAGAACTAGATCCATGGTCATGTGTTTTTTTGTACTCTATTCTCTCTTTTAGGTTGGAAGTAGTCGCTTAAAAGTGCTATTCTAAAGAAAGCTTTTATAGCTGATGGTTGTAATATTTAGACAGTGGTGTAATTCGCCTCTGAATGTGCTAGTTTCTTCATGTAAATCTTAAGAATAAATGTTTTGTGATGTACAAAGACCATGATTTTGCCTGAATCCACACTGACTACAAAACAACGCCGGCGTAATCGAAAAGACCCGTCAGGTAAACTAAGATTTTAATTATAATTTCTAGTTTGGAATTTTTGAGACGGGACATTTTTTGGCGCCCGGAACAGGGACGCCGGTCTTGAAAGTTGTTTTGAAGTAAAATATTGATATCCTTTAACTGATTGGATAAATGAATGGAATATATTCTATATTTTTGAAGATGTTTATTTAAACAGTATTGAATTTTGAATAGATATATTCTATATTGAAGAAATGTTTTATAGTATTGAATAGAATTGTTTTCTATAAGTAACGGTTTTTTTTAATAATCTGAAGTTAGTGAAGAATAATATTATCTTGTTTGAATTTGCAACGTTGTGTTTTCATTTAATAAACTTTCGATTTATGAATATCTGTTGAAAGGGAAATTAGTCTTATGCTATGGATCAGCTAATTAAATTGCGTGGCTCTTATCGAGGTACCTTTACAAAATTTGCAGAAAAGGTGAAGGACTTTTTGAAATCAGAAGCCATTGATCTTGATTCTTGCGCCGGATTTTTGGCACAGCTGCAAGAAAAATATTCTAAAATTGAATCCTTTGATGAGGAAATTCTTAACACTTTGCGGAGCGACAAGAATTGTACTCAGAAAATGTTGAACGATGAAATCGAAAGTGCTGATAATTATAGTGGTACATTTATTGACTTAAAAACGAAACTTGAACGACGATTGAATTCTTCAGGCGATTTGAATGGAACACATATTGAAAGCGAAGCAAATTCCAAAAGAAATTTTAAACTACCAAAAATTGAATTACAAAAGTTTGATGGTAATCTAAAGGATTGGCTTTCGTTTTGGGGGTTATTTGAAAAAATTCATAAAGATGCAAATATTTCGGAAGTAGACAAATTTCAATATCTTCTCCAATCGACTCAAAAGGGTTCAAGAGCTAGGGAAGTGGTGGAATCTTTTCCTGTAACAGCTGAAAATTATCAACAGGCTGTTGAATGTTTACACACGCGTTTTGGCCGAGAAGACGTATTAGTTGAAGTTTATGTCAGGGAATTGTTAAGCCTTGTGCTTGGTAATACTTTAGGTCAGGAACATAAACTACCGATTTCGAAACTTTACGACAGATTAGAGACACAATTAAGATCTCTAAAAATGCTTGGCGTCACCAGTGACAAGTATGCGTCTATGTTGTACCCCTTAGTTGAATCCAGTCTACCAATTGAGCTTTTACGCATTTGGGAAAGACACTTAAATTCTGTTTCTCTTGGATCTAACGATAAAACTTTTAATAAATTAGAAACATTGATGCAATTTCTACGTAATGAAATTCAAGGGGAAGAGAGAATTAATCTTGCTACAAGTGGCTTTGGGTTTGAAAACAAAACAAAGAAATCTTTTCAAAATAAGTCCAAATATTTTCCAAATCAAAATAAAGCTATCCCAACTGGTATGGAACTTTTAACCTCATCCCAAGGTAAACAGAGTAGAGAACATGAGTGTGTATTCTGCGATAAGCCCCATCCCAGTGCGGAATGCAGAAAGGTAGTAAATTTTACTTATGAACAAAGAAAGCAAAGCCTTATGAACCGGGGAGGCTGCTTTAAATGCTTAAAATTGAACCATGTTTCTAGTTCGTGTAGAAGTAAATATAACTGCACGATTTGTGGAAAATCCCACCATAGTCTCCTCTGCAGAAATAATCAAAAATTCACTCCCAATACACAAGGTGTTAGGAGTGACAAAGCTACTTCCGTGCAAGACGAAACATTGGCTAATGTTTCTTCGACTCCAAGAGTTTTGTTGCCAACACTCGTTGTCGTTTTGAAGGGTGATAACAGGAGTTTGAAAATACGTGCAATAATCGATTCCGCATCCCACAGATCCTACCTGTTAGAAAGCACTGCGGAAAAGGTCGGCTACAAGTCGATGAGGAAGGAAAAATTGAAACATTCCTTATTTGGCGGTTCAAGCACGAATACTTGTGAACACAATGTCTATAAAGCTTACCTCTCTGATATCGGTGACAACTACCGCTGTAATTTTGATGTTCTTAACCAGACTACAATTTGTCAAACTATGCCACCTAGCACACAACTGTGTGAAGATGATTTGTCCGATATGGGGATACGTTTAGAAGATTGCCTTGGCCCCATAGAACTTCTCATGGGTGCAGATGTGGCCGGTAAGCTAATGACAGGGAAATTGAAAAGACTTAAATCTGGTCTTACAGCTGTGGAAACAAAGTTAGGTTGGACGGTCTTGGGTCGTACAAAGGGACATTCGGAGCAGACTGAAAACCTTGTAGTTACTTCGATGTTAGCTACAGATGTACGAATTGCAGACCTGTGGGAATTAGATAGCCTTGGTATCAGAGATCCTGCCGAAAAACAATCCCAATTAGAACTTGAAGAGGCATCTGGAAAACATTTTGAAAAGACCCTAAGCAGAGATGGTGATGGCCGATACGTGGTCTCATTGCCATGGATAGAGGGACACCAAGTTCTCTCAGATAATAAGGGCTTAATTGAAGATTATGAAGAAGTCTTTAATGAATGGCTTGGTGAAAAAATAATCGAAGAAGTGAAACCCGATGAGTTAGAGAAGACAAATTGTCATTACCTGCCACATAGAGCAGTCATCAAGGAGCATTCGACGACGAGAATTCGACCTGTTTTCGATGCTTCCGCGAAAGAAAAGGGTAGCTTCTCACTTAATGATTGTCTAACTAAAGGCCCAAACTACATCAAGTTAATTCCGAGTGTTTTGAATAAGTTTCGTTTGAACAAGTACGGAGTGATTGCAGACATCCGGAAAGCTTTTTTGCAAATTGGAATAAATGAAGCGGATTGCGACTTTCTCAGATTTCTGTGGTGGGAGAATGGTGATCCTAACAAAATGAAAATTTTCAGACATCGCCGAGTAGTTTTTGGGGTGAACTCCAGTCCATTCCTTTTAGGAGCTACCCTGAACTACCATTTAAGTAATGTTCCTGTTTACTTGCAAGAGACAGCTACCAAACTGAAGATGTCTATGTACGTGGATAACTGCGTTACGAGTTGCGACTCAGAAGAAGAAGTGATTAATTTTATTAAAGAATCAAAAGAGATCATGTCATCAGCATGTTTTGATCTCAGGGGTTGGATGGTTAATGGTCTGCAACCAGAAACATCAGAAACTCTAGAAGAAACTGTCTCTGTTCTAGGATTAAATTGGAATGTTTCGGAGGATACTCTATACTGCGATCCGAAATTTAGTGATTACGAAGATGTAAATTTGAGCAAGAGAATTATTCTGTCTTTAGCTAGTCAGATATTCGATCCGATAGGTTTTCTTTGTCCCGTGATTTTGATTCCAAAAATTTTATTACAAGAATGTTGGCGAAGAAAATTGCCGTGGGATGCCAGACTGACTACCCAGTGATCTCGAGAAAAAATTCCAAAAATGGAAAAATGAATTGAAATTCTTGCAAGATATCAGAATCCCTAGAAGAATATTGAGAAATTCTGATCTGGATACTAATTTGTCATTTCACGTGTTTTGTGATGCGTCACAACACGCTTATGCAACCTGTATATATCTTAGACAAGAAAATAATTTTGGCGCTAAATGTCAATTGGTGCAAGCTCGTGCTCGTGTAGCACCTTTGAAATCTGTCTCAATTTCCAGGCTTGAACTCCTAGCATGTTGTTTGGGAGTTAGACTGATGAACTCTATTAAGAAAGATTTTCCTTACGAGAGAGCTCAGATTTTTTACTGGACAGATTCCATGAATGCTTTGTTCTGGATAAAAAACCAAGAAGCTTGGGCGGTGTTTGTTATGAACCGTGTTATTGAAATCAGATCTTTGAGCAACACAGATGAGTGGAAATTTGTTCCAGGAAGTATGAATCCTGCCGACCTCCCGTCACGTGGTTGTAATGCTGCTGTCCTACTCGAATCTGTCTGGTGGGAGGGTCCTGAGTTTTTGAAAACACCCATCAGTGAATGGCCAAAGCACAAAGCGTCCCCTGAAATGCATATCGTTAACTCGGAAAAGAAGAAATCAATTATTTCCGCCTTGAACACAGAAAACACGGGAAAGTTTTATGAAAGATACTCTTCTTACATGAAGTTATTGAGAATTACAGCATGGATATGCAGATTCATCTCGAACATACGAAATTCCCATCGTACTTCAGGGGAACTTAACAACAAAGAATTGAAGCATGCTGAAATAATCTTGATGAAGATGGTTCAGAGAGAAGAGTTTCCTAACGGAATTGAAGGCCGTTTGCAGAGATTACATCCTATGGTAGATAAAGAAGGACTTTTAAGAGTAAAGTCTCTTATCCTCAGAAGCAAAGATAGCACAGATTTTCGTTTGCCTATTATTCTACCTGGAAATCACTACATAGTGCAGAGACTAATAGAGTGGAAACATAAAGAGTTGAATCACGCAGGTGTCCAAATATTAATGAATAACCTACGGGAGAGGTATTGGATACTGAGATGTAGAAGATCCATCCGACAAGTGACATTGCGTTGTGTTAGATGCAGAAGGTTTACTGTGAACTCTGTTCAACCAGAATCCCCTGCTTTGCCAGAAGATCGAATTAGAGATGCAGCCCCGTTCGAGGTTACCGGTGTTGATCTAGCTGGTCCTTTACATTTGAGACACGGGGGAAAATGTTGGATCGTGCTGTACACTTGTGCAGTTTACAGAGCGGTTCACTTCGAATTATTAACGTCATTGTCATCAGAAGCATTTTTGCAAACACTGAGAAGGTTTGTTGCGAGAAGACGCAGACCTTTAATTATATACAGTGATCGAGGTACAAATTTTTGTGGAGCTTCGAAGTTATTCGCCGACCCTGCACATGCAAAAATCCGTAATGAAGCTCTTGTAAAGAACATAACATGGAAATTCAACCCTCCAGCTGCACCATGGTGGGGTGGCTGGTGGGAGCGGTTAATAGGCTGTACAAAGCAAATTTTGAGAAGAGTATTGGGACGAGCAGCCTTGGACTTTGAAGAACTTTATACGGTTATATGCGATATTGAAGGCTTGATGAACTCTAGACCACTAACTACTATCTCCGAAGATACTGATGATTTGGTTCCCTTGACTCCTAATATGTTTATACAAGGAATTACAGAAACTGGACTTCCCGACCTAGATAACCTTGAAAACGTGAATCTAAAAAGAAGATTTCGATATTTGTTAAAGTTGAAGAAAAATTTACGTAGCAGATTCAGAGTCGAGTACCTGGGGCAATTAAAAAATTCTAAAGGGATGGCCAAGAACAACAAGAAAATTGCTGTAGGAGATATTGTTCTGGTAGGTCACGATAGCCAAAGAAGAATCAATTGGCCATTGGCTAAGATAGTGGAAGTATATCCTGGTAAGGATGGATTGGTTAGGGTGGCTAAAATTAAGACGGAAAACGGTTTTTTGATACGTCCAGTACAAAGACTGTATCCTTTGGAAATTTCTACTGAGGAAAGTGGCAACATTCGAGCAAAATGTGTTACACTTAGAGCTAAGATACCTCCTCGAGAAACTTCGAAGAGATGCACTGATAATTCGAAGCTGTCCCCGAGTACAGACCCCAGTGCTGTCAAGAAGACGGACTCTGTTGTGAGATCCAGTCAGCAACCACGAGTTACTAGAAAGGGCAGAATCATTAAGACTCCAAATAGACTGAATTTATGAACTCATTGACTATTTTCTTTGCTTCCCATTTATTTGATTATTGTAACATGTTTATTAATGTTTTCTTTTCCTTTTGTTTGATTTTGAGCCTTGGTGACCAAAACCAAAGGTGGGAGGATGACCCGTTCTTACCAGCAGGTGGCGGGACCTTCTACGTCCGTGTTTTGATTATTGCCTTGGCCTTGGAGGTTTGGCATGTAGGAAAGAACTAGATCCATGGTCATGTGTTTTTTTGTACTCTATTCTCTCTTTTAGGTTGGAAGTAGTCGCTTAAAAGTGCTATTCTAAAGAAAGCTTTTATAGCTGATGGTTGTAATATTTAGACAGTGGTGTAATTCGCCTCTGAATGTGCTAGTTTCTTCATGTAAATCTTAAGAATAAATGTTTTGTGATGTACAAAGACCATGATTTTGCCTGAATCCACACTGACTACAAAACAACGCCGGCGTAATCGAAAAGACCCGTCAGGTAAACTAAGATTTTAATTATAATTTCTAGTTTGGAATTTTTGAGACGGGACAACTACAATCGTTGTTGACACCAATTTGGCGCATTTTTAAAAATCGCCGCAACGAGAGAAAAGTAACGCAATATACTCACACTAATAATTGTCAAATTACAATATCTATATATCTATATCTATAAAAATAAATGCTTGTTTGTTCGTATTTTATGCGCTGCCGTACCGTTCATCCGATTGCGATAAAACTTGGACAACTTATTGCTTGAACTTGCAAGAAGGTTGTAGACTATTTTCATCCCGCTACGACGTTCCATTCCCGAATTATGTTAGAACAAGTTTGCGCGGTATCAACGGATATTATTGTTCAAAGCCATTGTAACATTTCATTGTTGCCAATTAAATTATAACATTTCCGTAAAAATAAATAGACATGAATTAAAATTGTGATTTATTCATATATTGGCACATGCAAGAATGAATTTGATATATTATTTTCACATACGTGAAACACGTGCGTTTAGCCTTGACGCGATGATTTATATAACTGAAGTGACATTGAAACATAGCAGATGATTTAGTTTTGAGAAAGAATTACAATCATGAAATACGTGTATATTATAATTAAGAAAGTCTTAAAGTGACATTGAAACGTAGCAGACGATTTAGTTTTGAGCAGAAGTAAGGGCAAAATGTCAAAGATTGTTGAGAAATGAGCAATGTGATGAAAAAAAAAAAACAGAAGAGCGCGAAGCCAATAGAATTCGAAATGCAGTTAGACGAACACAAGAATCTGAAGAAAAACATTCCCAAGCGCGCGAAGCCAACAGAATTCAAAATGCAGTTAGACCCACACAAGAATCTGAATAAAAACATTCCCAAGAACTCGAAGGCAACAGAATTCGAATTGTAGTGATCCGAAGCAGTGAGACTGATGAAGAAACTTTTAACGCGTCGAACATACGATCGTCTTCGAGCTTCAACATCGAAAGGAGAGGAAAGCGATGAACAACGACAGCACCGACAACAAACTAATGCTATTTGCTACCGCAAAAGAATTTTAGCGAAAACTTTAGAACATCATAACATGAGACTAATCATCAAAAAATAATAATAACAGAAACTGAATCCCGAGCGAAGCCGGGTAATACATCTAGTTAAAATATAAAAATCGTGAGATTCAAGGATCCCGAGACAATATGAGGACAATTATTATCGTGGTCATGGAGATAAACAGACTTGATGGAATGCCGTAATTAAATACGCCTATTTTAGTTTGTAAGGAATTTAGAATCCGTCAGGAAATCGGACCGTATTTGTACGTAATGGATTTTAAAATAATTTGCCTAAAGTTGAGCAGACAACGTTTGAGTAACATCCGGAGTTATTTTGAGTTCTTTCATTCGCCAATACGATGTGTTGTATCTGTGCGTCGCCAAGATTAAAAATACGCCAAGCATAGTGCTTATAACGGAAAAGTACCTTAAGGGGTATCTAATATGTATTTTCATAAATTTCGCTGTTTTATGAACCGTAAACAATCAATTCTATTGATCTTTCTCAACACAAGGTAACTAGTTTTTCAGCCAATATCGTGCTTTCTCAAGCTTATAACGTAAGAAAAAAAAATAAGTAAAAAAAAAAAAAGGTGGTCTCTTCTAACGAAACTACCGCAGGTTATTAACGTAGGATTAATTATCGTTGCTTACCTCTTTTGCATTTATATATGTATCGATATATATGTACGTATATATATATATATATATATATATATATATATATATATATATATATATATATATATATATATATGTCAAAGTTTTGACGCATCTTGATACTTTTCTCTTTAACTTGTCCAAGCGATAGACAGGGTTTGGCACGCTGCCAAAATTATAACTCGCGAGGACGGATGGACGGACAGTTTTAGCGTCTGAAATTTTTCTTTCCGCAGGACCGTTATAGAGGAACATAATCTTACGTTAAAATAATACGAGATTTATGGTAAAGTAACAGCGAGAAAATTTTTGAAAATTACAATAACAAATTCGATACTAAGACAGTAAAATTTTAAACGAAAAAAAAATTATTTTTTTGGAGAGTACTAGCAATATTTTATGACGCCATACATCTTCACAATTCCCGACTCCTCCATAGGGATGCGACATCGACAACAAAACATCGATGTTTTGAAACATCGATGCTAATAAAACATCGCCCCAAAACCACCGATGCTTTTAAACATCGATGCTTTTGAACATCGGTGTTTCCGTCCAAATATCTGTTGTGAAACACATTTGAGACATTGCTCAATCGCTCTTTTAACATAAATGACACTGTTTCGTACTTCTTTTCTATCATTGAATCTGTTGTTCTTCGTGATGGAACAGTATATAAAGGCACAGTTACTTTTAACAAGTATTTAAAACCCTCGTCTTCAATGACTGAAATCGGTTGAGAATCTCTACAAATTATGTAAAGAATAGCTTGAGAAATTTTGCAGTGCATATCTCCACCATCTTTAAAAGAAATCACATTTGTGAAACTGTTTATCAAAGTGTTTTGATGGAACCTAGGAATATTGGAATACGGACTTACGGTTTCTTCTCTATGTTCCGTTTCAGTCACCGAAATGCTTGGAATGGCTGGGGCCGCAGCATCTGGATTGTGTGGTCTACTTTTTGAATTGGGCTTCATTGATGACTCAAAATACACCTTAAGGCAAATATTCCATTTCGCCAATTTGTCAGAGGTTTTGGAAAAATATTTCCAAACGGTACTTTTGGGAGACATCTTACTAATAACATTAACTTATATAAAACCAGAACAAAACAAAAACTTAAATGACCGCTCTCGTGTTTATACTATTTATAAAATAAAACCCCATGGAAGGTTCTGGAGTGTCGAGAACATTCCAAGCGCTCTAATTGGTTCATTGGTTGTTGATTGCCATTTGTCTCGTTCCTAGGGTATCGTTCCCCCTTGTAGAGAAATATGTCAAGAGATGGCGCTGCAAGCACATCGTTTGATTTTATTCTCAAATGTTTGGAATTCGAATTCGTCTCCTCCTTCTTTGTTATTGCTAGAGTGATGAATAGTTTTAGAATGTAGCTTGCTTTGAAGGGGATTAAGATCCCGTAATATGTCTATTCTGCTGAATTTAGTTCATTTTGAGGCTTTTCAGCCTATTATCATCTTCTTGTAAATATGTAAATATATTAAATTCATTAAAAAAACATGCAAAACTGATTTGAACTTTGCACCACTTTCGTTTTGAAGTTTCTCACTCTTTAGTTTCGTTTCTAGTAGAACATACTAGCCATAAATTCTTCACCCTTTTGCATTCGTCCTTTTCAGAATTCAGACTTGCATATACTGAGTGCGAAAATTATGCTACGTGGTTAATTTTTTTTTATTATGGTACTTTTCGTTTAAAAAAAACATCGAAACAACGTAAAACATCGAGCACAAAACATCGATGTTAAAAAAACATCGACTTCAATAAATCGATGTTTATAACATCGATGTCTTGAAAACATCGACATCGATGTCGCATGCCTACTCCTCCACCCACACTAACACACGCAGTAACACTCATCTCTTAATTATCAACTCGACAATGTTTCCGTATTATGCACGATGCATTAAAGTAAATATAACTGCCTCTCTGGAGTTACGCAACATACTCACAGCCCTATCGGAAGGTAATCCATCAAATTGCATACACCACCACATCAGAATTCTTTTCCATCACGCAGAGAGACAGGAAACCATTATTCAAATTATACTATCGAAAACAGACGCGACAAATGTGGTTTATCGTCGAATGTGACCAAATTTCGCAGCGAGCAGAAATAATATGGCCATTGACTTTGTTATGCGGACATTAAAATAGGCGGGGTTATATTTAGGCATAACAGGACAAATGGAAGTGGTTTGTCGGAGAGAATGTGCCGGAGGAAAACGTTTAGGGAGCAGGTGGGCCATATGAGACGTGCGGTTAAGGGTACAAAGGACAATTAACCTCGTAATTTTAATTTTTCAATATTTTACTCTTCTATACGAAATGAGAATAATTAATATTCTTTCCTACTACGTTGAAGACAATTTGAATTCACAAATAAATATTTTGTGGAAGAATAAGACTTGTTTATCAAAAAATTCTTCAAAAATGCTAGAATTTTTCAAAATGCTCCACGTGCATTACTTTTCTTCCGATTTCTTCCAAATTTCTCGGGATTGTTAATTGAAGTGTTTTCCATGAACCCGTGCATCATTATTTGAAAACACCAATATTTTTCAAATGTATAGACCGTGAAATAAAGCGAAAACATGAAGAAAACAAAAGGCAGATTTAAAAAATAATTATTTATGGCTTTAGAGTCATAACAAAAAAAATCATTGCGCAATTATGTTTATAAATGTACGGTAAACTTATATTAAAAAAATTAAGGTTTTTGAATGATTTGAAATACACCTAGAACATTTTGAAAAATGCTAGAAAATTTTGAAATTTTTTTTGAAAACTAGTCAATATTCTGCTAAAGAATCCTTTTTTCTTTTTTTTTTGAATTCTCAGAGTCTTCAATGTTGTAAAAATGAACGCAAATTATTCTCTTTTGGGATATAAAGTTAAGAATTGAAAATTTAAGTATTCAAGTTTGAAGGTCTTTTGTCCCATTAAAAAGAGAAGACCACAGACAGAGTACGCGAATTCCAAAAATCACCTTTGTCTGTCCAACAAATATGCCATAAATATATACGCCTCTGACATTACCTGTTTTATAAAAAGAAAAATGTTCGATTGCATTACAATTTTACAACCCTAAAATCCAAATATTTCAGTACCAGTCAGGGAGTACCATCATAAGGAATGCAATTCAAAATTAAAGCCGAAAATTATGTTACTATTTCAATATCTTGTAGTTTCACTGTTGCCATCATGAAGAGAAAAAGGTAAAAATGCACTTCGGGGTGCCCCTTGTATTTTTGGCGCCAATAGTGCAAACGTGCCATTCAAGATGGCGGCGATAAACATCCATAAAAGCAATGAAAATGCAATATAAAGCATAAAGTATGAGTATTGAAAGAGTAAAAAACACAGTATAGAAAAATAGGCGCAAATGGCTAGGCCATGAATATGCTGGCTGTAGCGATCAGTGAAACAAACCTACCGCTGTCTGTGTGAAAATCGTAGGCGCAAATGGCATCTTTGCTACGCTCCGATAGCCGGCTCCGTTTCGCTGCGCCCATAACTGTTACATCACTGGGGTTCGTCAACCACCAGCTACGCTATGAATATGCTAGCTGTATGAAAATAGTAGGCTCAATATTTTCATTTCTATACTTATACACCCACATGTACATCATTTTCAAAATAACATTCAACGAGAGCTTGCTTTCGCTAACTTACTTTCGTAGGAAAAGACCCCATCCTTAGAGACCTACGAATAAAATATGCATTTTCTCTACACGCGACACCACTGTAAGGTATCACCTCTTACTATCTTGAAGAACATCAATTGTCTCCTCGTAAAAGGAAGAATACCTACACTAGTCGTTATTGTGTAGACGAATAATCACACTTTATTTCTCTTGAAAAAACACGACTTTACTTACAAAACGACACATTTTTACAATTAAATATAAACAATAAAAAAGAACATGAATATATTTTGCTACCATTTTCATCTCTCTCCCTTCTCTCTCATTCCATCCGGCGCCCGTCGCGCCACCTGCTGGTTCACGGAAGTGCGTCATATGACGTCACAACCACCATTCAAACACATCCGAAATATCCTTTCGTTCACACAACTCCATTTTTCTGTTAACACCTCTCACGTTCCAAACCACTCGATATCAAACAATTCTCCATACAAAAATCAATCACATACCTGGTCCCCATAAAATCTATTCGAAACAACACACTCAAATCAATGACCTCCCTCATTTTGCAACAAGCTACTCTCTAGAAGACACGAACACAAAATTGAACTTGAAGCGCCGTATTTAAAATCGTTCCACATGGCAGGTTTCTTCTAATTGGTCAGGATAAATCACCTGTCAAAATCGTGTGATATATGCGTCACGAAATAATCACATGACAAACACGTCAGAAATTTGCAGTGGAGTAACGACATTGACACCCGCGTGAGAAAACTCGCACACTTGGCGACCAAATACCGGGGGACCATCTAGCGCAGTGAAGCCGAGAAAAAAAAATTTTTTAACCTGCTGATGAATATCACCGTTGACATCAAACTCACATAACTCCACCCGCCGTAACTTGCGCTTCTAAGTAACGTGTCAAAACTTAGAGGCGCAGAACAGCAATAATAATTTTAATTATCTAATCCTATTCTAACGGTGTCTCGGAAGCTCTTTCAATCAAGGGGAGAGTCAACTGCACTCTCTTACGTAGATAATAAGATAATTACAAGATAAAAAGAACTTTTTATATACCATGTTTTTAAATTTTCTGTTGAATCATATAAACTTGACAATTCTATGTATTAATAAATGCTTTTAAAAAAAATTTTTGATGAATTATCCCATCAATTTGAAAGAAAATGAAGTTAATTGGAAGTTAACTTGCATTTAACTTTTCGTTCCCGTCCCGGTCCGGGATCAAGGATCTAGGTGAGGTTGGCATGCAATACCAGTCACTTTCACAACATTAATGAGAGGGCTGGCACTGTTTGTCCTCGACAAGTTTTTGAATATTAGGTTATAACTGTGACAAAGCACACCTCAGGTCACTTTCAACGTCCAGCTTTGCTCGATATTTTCACTTTATGTATGCTAATGCTGAAAATCCAGATTCACGGAGATATGTGGATGAAAAACTGCCGTAACAACCTCAAAGCTTCCAAAGCAACTTCTGGGTAAACAGGAAAATAGAGTAACCAAAAATTTTCCACATCCATGTTTTCGAATTCTGCGTTTGCTTGAGAATCACATTGTAGGTCGATTGCCTTTTCCTGAATATCATCCGAAAGTACATCCACGTCGATTTTAAAAGCATCTCTTATCAACTTAAGACTCCCGGTTCTCTGAACTAATATCTGGAAAATAGTCTAATTTCATTTTGCAATGCTACCAAATGGCATGATATAAGGTCCTTCAATTCATTTATCTGTTGAAATGGGAGATTTTTTTATCAACGAGGAGGTCGTTCAATCTTGGAATAAAACTCACGCCACCCTTGAAATTCTTCTACGCCCCCCACGTTGAGAACCGCTGTGCTACTGAATTAATTCACCAGTTAGGGCATGCGCACTTACGTCGATAGTCCCGACAAACACGGACGAACTACACGGAACGCGCAAGGGTTTCTGAATTTCATCACGATGCATCCCGCTCTCGATTAGCGCGAGTTATAAAATTTAAATATTTTTTTTGTTTATTTCCCATTATATTTTCGAGCCACAATAAACCACTGAATCTGAATCAATGGGAGTGCGACAGAAGATTGCAATTGAAAATAAAAAATAAATAAATATAAAAATACGAAAAAACCCGAATAAATAATTTATATATTTCAACTCAAAGACGGTTATTTTTAATGGTCATCAATGCAACGTAAACAGAAATTTTATCACCGCAATGTAGAGTACCTCCAACAATTTCTAGCTAAATAACTGACAGTTATTACCATGGATGATAAAACACTCGAATGATAATTTTAGTCACCGCATTTCAATATATTTACACCATCAGTGTTTAAAAATAAAAACAAAACAACAAGCATTAACCATAATAAACGTAAAAGATGGAAGTTTAAATTACATATTATTCAAAGTAATTACAGCCTACTTTTTCGCCCCCAGATCTAATATTTTCTGCCTCAATAAATTTTGGCAACCATTTCTAATGTTTTGGACGAGAACCAACTACGAGTATCCGACTCTGAGGGAAACAAATCTTTAAACTCTTGATAGTAATTAAACATTAAAATTTCATCTCTCCCTCACGTTCTGTTGCCACAGACAGGAAAAGCCATAAACTAATGTCACAATTAAATCAGGGGACTGCAATGCTCTAAAAGATTATTTAGTATCCATCATAACTGATACAATGTCTTGAGCGCGGGTAGAGATAATTGTTTTTCGCTTAGAGAAAGAATACTCTCATTTCTGCTCAGGATTCGCAGCGTAGTTACCTGGTTAAAAGCATTTAAAGCGCCGTCATGAGTTAAGCCATCGAATTACGCGTCATGTATAATGGTCTGGAGTTTAATGGATGCTTAGACGTGCGCTTCAGACTTTGGGATATGGAGACAGCTATGGTTTTAACGACCGTAATATCGATGTCGGATTACAAAAGAGTTGAAGTTTATGCGTGAAATTAGCAGACGGATGAAAGTTTAAGTGCTAATGTGTGCGTGAATAATAAGGCAGGGTGTCATAAAGACGGTGCGTAAATTTTCGAATGACAAATAATAAGAGTATAACTCATTATTTCAAATTATAAAATACTAGCTCAAAACCCGCACTTCGCTACGGGGTACATTCAAATTAAATACAACGGTCAATGTATGCAATTAATGCTAAAAATAAATAAATATATATAATAAATACGACGATCAATATATACAATTGATGTAGAAAAAAAAATATAATTTATAAAAAAATCGTAAGGGATATTTTTATAGACAAAATAATGTCCAATCGTCTGCCGCATTAGCAAGAAAAAAAATATATTTTTGTCTATTTAGTTGTTATGCGCGTGACGATAAATTTATTTAAAGTACCAGAAAAAGAAATCACGTGATCCGCATTTAATAAATTAAATTCTAAAATTTAATCTTTAAAAATTCACCAAAAATCGAGAAATGGAGGTAAAGATTCGAAAAAGATTTCATTTTAAAGGAATTTTTATGATCTTTCTCGTGAAATAAATTTTATAACCCTCAATTATTATTTTTAATGCAAACTTAAAAAAAGTTACTAAAACAGCTTAAAAATTTAATTTAAAAAAATCTAAGAAGAATTTTTCAAAAAACTCTCTTAGTGCACCCCTACACCATAAGAAGAATCGCCATGCAAAATTTCAGCCCTTTAAGTCCAGCGGTTTGGTCTGTGCGTTATATGTCAGTCAGTGAGTCAGTTACGGAACTGTTTTACATATAGAGATTTATACACAATTCGCGTGATTAATTAAGACTCAAAATATATATCCACCGACGAGGAGTCTTTTAAACCCCTTCAATGAGTATGTATACGTGTAAAGGAAAGCCAATACGAAATATTACGCTAATGTCACTTTAACCCTTCAGCGGGCGCGCCCGTGTACAAAGTGCAACATTTTCGTAATTTTGAATGGTTCTTTTTTACGTGCAAGGGTTGAATGTTCTAAGCAGTTTCTATTTATAGCTACAGCCTTTCTAATGCAGGTCCGATTTTCTGACCCTTGTACTCCTTTCCATTCATTGTTAGTCGTGATTTAACCGTGGTAAACCAGCGATTATACCTGATTGCAATACGACAAAATTATGAGTTGATGTAGTAAATCAAATGTGCAGCTATTGCACTGTATTCCGCATATCACGAAGATGGACAATCTCATTGTTTTTTTTAGGTTTTGGGACATAATAGGAATCCATTCGAAAGTTGTCCTTAGATCCAATAAACCGGACAGTTTTGAAATAAGACGATTGTATCTGCATTCTTTGGCCTTTAATTATAAATATTTCTCAGTATTATCAACATTTTATACCTTGTCATGAAACTCAGAGTTATTATTTTCAATATGAAAAAAAAAGTTTATTACAAAAAGAATAATCAACGTTATAAGAGACGTTGCACTTTGTGCCACGCGCGCCTGCTAGTTCTCCAAAAATTGGCGCGCCCAGGGTTTAAAACAAAATGCATTTTATTACGAATACAGGGATAAAAAGATTAAACACAAGATCTGAAAATAGTGCTTTTTGAATAACACGACACCATTCATGGATATATTCAGGTTCCCTTGTGCCTATTAATATATGCCCAAGCTGCACAATGGAACGTGTGTATTTTACCTTGGGTTTCTCCGGTAAAGAGTAAAGGGCAACTTCAAAACAGAAACGTAGGATGATTTATCTGCCACAAGGGTAGAACACCAACAACAAATGCTCCTCTCTTCAGATGTATATCACATGTAGTAAACCACAAACTTACTCCTCATCACAAATGTGAGCATCGAGGTTGGGACTCACGAACTGGGGAGTTGTAACCACAAGAGTGCTGAGAATATATTGCTTGCCGCTGCTCTTCCTTTTATCATGAGAACGTCAACCATGGTAGTTATAGACTGCACTGGGGTTCACTGGGAAGAAAAAGTATAACGATTGCTTGTATTTTACTTAAATAAATATATGGCTTTACATTTTGCTGAAGTAAATACATTTGCGTTTGGGCTGTATTTCGTTCCTTTTCCTACGAAATTGTTGCAGAGGAAAGTATATGTACCGTATAATCTGGCTATCAGTTTATCTGTAGAATCGTGTAAATCAACTCCCATCTGTAATACAAAATTTCTAAATTTGGTAATTTAATTTAGTTTAATAACGTTAAGTAATTTTTTTAAATATATATATAAAGAGGTGCATAATACACAAACTGAAAACTTAAACATTATTCAATTGGTAATTTGCTTTGTTTGGATCACGACAACACACAATCCAACGTTTGTTGGGCATATTTACATTTATTCTCCCATTGTTATATATATATATAGCTTATAAACTGCGCAAAAGTATTCTCTTGTCCAAAGGTAATGTTCCAAGACCTGCCGTAGTTGCTGTAGATCTTGGAGCATGTCACTGTAGAGAGTCGCATAGTCTACAGCCCTTAACCACTGGAACTCCCCGGAAGACTTCTAAATATTTAATTTACTCGTACTGACAGATCTGAAGTCTATAATAATATTCAATTTTATTTTTGCAAGGATGATACAGGACCATAAACATTTAACAACCACAAGAAATTTAGGGGATTGTATTAAGAAAAATATTTTATACCCCTAAGTGTCCCCTAAACTTTGTTTTTTTAAATCAAGACACACAGCTTTATACACTTGGTGGATATTAATTTTTATTAGTAAGATTTTACCAGTGATACAAATGAAGAAAACACCCACCACATATACCATTCAAAATATTTTAACTCTCCTTTTCTCCTGTCTCAGTCTTTCGAAACAAGTCAAACTCCAGTCAATGTTTCATTACTTTTAGGGTACATGGTACATCAGCCTTCTCTTTGTGCGTGTAGTTGTAAGCGTTTTATAAAAAGCACAAACCTGCAGTTTGACATATTCGTAACGAATGTACATTATCCCGCTGCTGGATATGAAGCAAGCAACATATTTTCCTAAAAATTTTGTACGAACTGTCTCATTTATAGCTCAGAGATGACGTTTTGCTGTTCGTGTTATTTTCCCAATAAAATTTATAATAAACATCCTCACCAAAAGCACAGATCTTGATTTATACAGCTAAAGCAAAATAAAATTTGAACACATTGGACAAAAACGTAACGTTAAGTTCACCAATATTTTTTTCCTTTATTCTCAAAGCAAACCGAAGTATTTTGTCGTATAGATTGCACAATTTTTCCCAGGTTAGTGACTATTGTATGACATGGCATTTGATTCATCGATCCACGAAAAGTGTCAGAAAAGCATTACGTGACAGTCTCTCTATTCAAGAACTTCTGGATATATTCTACAATTTTTCAAAATAGGATAAATATGTCAGCGATATGACAGAAAATCATTTACTAAAATTTTGAATCATAACTATTACTACAAAGATTAAGCACATAGTAATCATTAAAGAAGCGTATCATTTTTGCTCTTTTTTTTCCCGCTTATAATAGAAGCTACCAAAATCTGTTCTTTCAAAAGAAGAGGGTCTATTTTAGAGCAACTTTACAAGAGAAGCAATATGAATGCAGAGATTGTTCGCACATTTTTTAGACGATTTTGGTAAGCGGTAATAAAAAATCGTTTGCTGCAAAAGAAATAATTGCAATTGAACTATGTTTTTAAAAGTCAAAATTATCGTCTGCGCCTTGAAAGTTTTGTTTTTATTCAAAATGGCGTTTTTAACAAAGCAGTGGTTCGAAGGCTACATTTATGCTCTTTCCGAAGAGAAATATGCATACTACGTTATCCAAAAACGATGTGAGAGTCATGGTTTTGTGATATCTAAAGCGTCGATAGGTAATATCGTCAACAAGAAAGGAAAAAACGTCAAATTGGAGGCTCAAGTGGGACAAAAATTCCAAACAAGTATCCGAGGAAAAAAAGGACATCTTCGACTATTGCAAAGGTACGTTGTTTAATGTTAAAAGAAAATCCCCCTTGTCAAAGGACAGTTGCAAAATCATTGAAATGCTCGGTGTCCACTGTAAACAAAATGATAAACATTGATTTAAATCTTAAGAAAGCGAAAAAACGCAATGTGCATCGTCTTCTTCCAAATCATATCGCTGAATGCAGGACACGCTGCAGAATTCTATATGAGAAACACTTATCCAAAGAAAAATGGAAAACAATTGTCACAATAGATGAATCATGGGTGTATTTAAATGATTGCAACAAAAAAAAGAGCCATTTATTACCATAAAAGGGGAGAAAAAAATTTAAGTACGTGGTTCAAAGAATCGAATGAAAGTTTTTCTAAGGGATTCATGATTGTTGCTGGTTTTTCTTATAATGGCAAGTTAAAAATAAAGAGAGTGGAAAAAATGTCAACATTAACTCCAAATACTATCAGGAACATATTTTATCGCCAATTTTTCTGAATGAAATACCATCGCCTTACCAACAGTGCCATCAATCTGTGAGACTCCATGAGGACAAAGCTAGCAGTCACACATCAAAATCCACTGTAAATTTCCTAAAAGAAATGGAACAAAAAACTGGTATCAAGGCCATACCCTTCACTGATATCCCTACTAAATCTCCCGATGTATCACCTATGAATTTTTGTGCTTTCGGACTTTTAAAATCTGCATTATCCAAACGTCGTCCCAAAACCCTTACAGGACTCTGGAATGCTGTTCAGGAGGAATGGGATAGAATACCTCTCCTGACACTTCAAAAGGCATTATTATCCTGGAAATTGCGGTGTCGAAAGATAGTTCAGAATAAGGGATGTCAAATAGAACATTTAAAACACAAGAATTTTATGTAATTTAGTTTTTTGAATACAATATACATCGTCTAAAAAATGCGTGAACAGCCTCTGTATACATATTATATATATATATATATATATATATATATATATATATATATATATATATATATATATATATATATATATATACACATATATATATATACGTATATATATATACGTATATATATATATATATATATACGTATACATATATAATATATATATATATATAAATATATATATATATATATATATAATTAATATATATATATATATATATATATATATATATATATATATATATATATATATATATATATATATAATTAATATATATATATATATATATATATATATATATATATATATATATATATACACATATATATATATATTCATTCATTCATTCTTGGGCCCGTATTCTTGGGATACATGCTATCCCACCCCGTAAGGAAAAGGTTAAAAATTCAATATGCAAAAACCGGCATCAAGCCTTTCGCGGGTTCACCTCTACAATTTATTCCCAGTCCCCTTACCTGTACTCCAGAAAAATAACTTCTTGGAGCAATCAGTATCTAAAGGTTCGTACAAATTCGAAAACTCCCGAAATATACTTCTCAGCCCACACGTCAGTAACGTCTATTTTCCCGATATGTTTTCTGGGGCTTTTATCCCGGCACTGCGTCCCCGTTCTTTCCTTCTTTTTTCCATGTGTCTCTTTAGCTTCTCTCTTTTTATACCACCCTCATCTGACCCTCTTTCGAGTCGGCTGCAGTGTAGGTGTTGGTGAGAAATACCCAGGAAGGGAGTGCTCCGGATTCGGGTCGATTTCGATTTCCCGCCCCTCCACCCCACCCCACTCCTTTCCTTTCTCCGGCAGAGAGGGACATGCAGAGAATTCCGAAGTATTTAGTGGGAGTTTAAAAGAGGAACCTTGGAAGTTTACGCCATGCTTTTGGCTCTTACATCCGATTGCTTCTAATGATAAGTTGGCAAACACTTGCCATCGAGAGAGGTCAGCTTTATTTTTTTATGCACTTTAGGTTGTTGTTGTTTTTTTTTTTTTTTTGCCTTCACTTAACTCCTTTCACTACATTGTTAACAAAGTATCTCCTAACGGCAAAGTGATTTGAGCACATTTACAAGAATTCAGAAGCAAACATTTTTGCTCGAGCGCTTAATTACTTGACTCGATGAAGGCAGAATTATTTTAAGGTAGCAGGAGTAGAGCCCAGTTCAGATATTATATTCTTCTTTATTTTCTTCCACTATCTATATAAATAAACTATCTGAAAACCCGCGCTTCGCTACGGAGTACATTCAAATTAAATACAACAGTTAATGTATGCAATTAACGGCAAAAAATATATATATATATATTTATAATAAATGCGATGATCAATGTATACAATTGATGTAATATATATATATATATATATATAAAATCGTAAGGGATATTAATCTATTTTGGATAATATCCAATCGTCTGCTGCATTAGAAAGAGAAAAAAAAATTTGTCTAATTAGTTGCTATGCACGTGACGATAAATTTATTGAAAGTACCAGAAAAAGAGATCACGTGATCGGCATTTAATAAATTAAATTCTAAAAATTAATCTTTAAAAATTCACCAAAAATCAGATAATGGAGGTAATGATTCGAAAAAGATTTCATTTTAAAGGAATTTTTAGGATCTTTCCTGTGATATAAATTGTATAACCCTCAAGTTATTATTTTAAATGCAAACTTAAAAAAAGTTACAAAAACAGCTTAAAAATTTTATTTTAAAAAATCTAAGAAGAATTTTTCAAAAATCTTTCTTAGTACACCCCTACACCATAAGGAGAATCGCCATGCAAAATGTCAGCCCTTTAGGTCCAGCGGTTAGGTCTGTGCGTTGTATGTCAGTGAGTCAGTTACGGAACTGTTTTATATATATAGATAAATAAATAAATAAATACAAATAGTAAAATCAAATTTTAAAGTTAGAATATTCCAAAACGCGATAAAACGGTATACGTTATATTGCGTTTAGGGATATTTTAACTTAAGACTGAATATATGAATTACGGGAGAATTACAGTCATGTTTTTTAAACGCCACAAGACCAGACCTACTAGGATATAAACAAACATTTTCTAACTTTCAAATTTAAAAAAAAAAAAATTAGTGACATAAAATCAGATATGATTATATTGCGCTTGTATGATTTCAATTCTTTTACCATAATTTTTATCGTGATACTCTCCTTATTTGACCACTGCCAAAAACATAAATGTAAGGAATATGAAATATGATTAAACTAAACATTCCTAACTATTACAGGTAATATCTCCGTTTATCTATATATATAAAACAGTTCCGTAACTGACTGACATACAACGCACAGACCAAACCGCTGGACCTAAAGGGCTGAAATTTTGCACGGCGATTCTTCTTATAGTGTTCTAAGAAAGATTTTTGAAAAATTCTTCTTATATTTTTTTAATTAAATTTTTAAGCTGTTTTAGTGAATTTTTTTAAGTTTGCATTTAAAATAATAATTTGAGGGTTATAAAATTTATATCACGAGAAAGATCCTAAAAATTCCTTTAAAATGAGATCTTTTTCGAATCTTTACCTCCATTTTCTGATTTTTGGTGAATTTTTAAAGATTCATTTTTAGAATTTAATTTATTAGATGCCGATCACGTGATTTCTTTTCTGGTACTTTAAATAAATTTATCGTCACGTGCATAACAACTAAATAGACAAAAAAAAATTTATTTTTCTTGCTAATGTGGCAGACGATTGGACATTATCCAAAAAATATTAAAATACGGTAAAAGATATCATGTTCCTCCAACTGTACTATATTAACTGTACTATATTCTTTAGTATGACCTATTAGATTTAATTTGAATATTTTCTTCTACATTATTTTGTCTATAAAAATATCCCTTACGATTTTTTTATAAATATATTTTTTGTTTTTTTTACATCGATTGTATACATTGATCGTTGTATTTATTATTAATATATTTATACATATATTTGGCATTAATTGCATACATTGACCATTGTATTTAATTTGAATGTACTCCGTAGCGAAGTGCGGGTTTTCAGCTAGTTTTTCATATATACTTTTTTTTTTTTTGGCTTTTGCTCGCTTACGTACACAAACACACACTTTGAATTATATTCTTTACATTTTCTTGCATTCATTTCTCTTACCGCTACAGAAACATCAATAGTGGTACGAGGTATATATTAAATTGACCATTAAAATTACTTTTAAAGTTGATGTCATTCGTCATTAAAAAAAAATACAGTATTTTCTTAAAACTGTTCAACAGAACTGCGATTTCATGCAACCAAATGGGATAAATCCTTATTTTTCAGAATACTTATCTTAAACTGATATTTGTCACATGAAGGACTAATCTTACGGTGCCTTCGGGTCTTTCGTTTAATAACCCGACGAGTTTTAATTGTTCAAATGATTAACTACTGCACAGTCTACCAAATGTTTAAAAAAAAATACGCGTTGCTTTTTGGGGGCGCGTACACTAACAACGCCGTGAAACAGATTTACAGGCAAAGGTTTATCAGTTATTTTTAAATCTATCGCCCACTATGCGTAGTAAATTCAGTTATACTGCCTGAAAGTTCAAAATTATACTTGCGTGCGCATCCAAATTTGTGAAACTAAGAATTTGTGAGAAATTGTGCAATAATTATATCGATATAATTCTACATAGATAATTGCCAACTGTTAGACAAAATGATAAAATTTAAAAATTTGTTAAAATATTAATACATCATTAGATAGATTTAGCTTTTTGAAAAAAATTGATATTTTCAGTCTAAACCAAAACTTAAGACTTATACGGAATAAATCAGTCATAAGTTTATTTAAAATACAAAAAGTTTATTTACTGTCTTATATACAAAGCATTTTAAATTAGAATTTTTCCGATAGACCGTTTAAAGTAGTGTGTATATTTTCAAAATCATCGTTATAACCAAGTGAACATTTTTAGAAAAATTAAAAACTGAGGAATAATTTCAACACATTTTATTACTCTTATGCTCTTTTATGAACAAACTTAGCATAATTAGATACAGCAAAATAACATTTAGCATTTCGCAAAAAAAAAATAAATAAATAACGACTTGAAGCTAACTTATTTTTTACTTTCTCGCGAAATCGCATCTGCAGATCTTTGCGTGCGGTGTGTGAACGTTTATTGTTTCTCATTAGTCTTTTAAAGGTAATTATCACATGAAGTAAAACGAATTTAATTCACAAATCTAAATATAAAACAAGCATGAAAAAAATGTTGGAAGTAGAAATATAAAATTCAAGCATTTCACTTCAAATTCAACCACTTTTTTTTCTTTTTTAAACAAAATCACCCACCAGGTATGAATTTACTTGCTGAATACCCGTGCTTCGCTACGGAGTACATTCAAATTAAATACATCGGTCAATGTATGCAATTACTGCCAAAATATATTTATAAAAAAATCGTAACGGATATTTTTATAGACAAAATAATGTAGAAGAAAATTATGCTATTAATGCTATTAATTTGTATGTTATGCTATTGTATGTTATGCTATTGTATGTTATGCTATTGTATGTTATGCTATTTGTATGTTATGCTATTTGTATGTTATGCTATTTGTATGTTATGCTATTTGTATGTTATGCTATTTGTATGTTATGCTATTTGTATGTTATGCTATTTGTATGTTATGCTATTTGTATGTTATGCTATTTGTATGTTATACTATTTGTATGTTATGCTATGATTATGCTATTAATTTGTATGTTTAATATCCATAAAACATACTAATTTGAATTAAATTCTTAAAAAACTTCCATTTCAATGAGTCTAGTGGTTAAATTTAATCTTTTACCGTATTTTAATATTTTTGTCAATTTCGTTGTTATGCACGTGACTCAAAATTAATTTAAAGTATCACAAAAAGAAAAGAAACCACGTGATCAGCATTTAATAAATTAAATTCTAAAAATTAATCTTTGAAAATTCCCCAAAAATCAGAAAATGGAGGTTCAAAACAGATTCAAAAAAGATTTCATTTTAAAGGAATTTTTATAACCTTTCTCGTGATATAAATTTTATAACCCTCAGATTATTATTTTAAATGCAAACTTTAAAGAATGTTACAAACACAGCTTTAAAATTTAATTTTTAAAAAATCTAAGAAGAATTTTCCAACAATCTTTCTTAGTGCACCCCTACACTATAAGAAGAATCGCCATACAAAATTTCAGCCCTTTAGGTCCAGCGGTTTGGTCTGTGCGTTATCCGTCTGTCAGTCAGTCAGTCACGGAACTGTTTTATATATATATATATATATATATATATATATATATATATTTATATTGTCCCCCAACATGAAGTAAAAGTTAAAGCTATAGTAGCCTTTGACTTTAATTTTTGTTATTCAATCAACTGGATACGCTTTTAAATGCAAATCCTGAATATTTATCTCTCTGGCAATCTTGAACCAAAACTTTAGCTACAATTTGGCGGTGCTAAACATACTACTTCAGGCAATCTGTTATATTACATTCCCCAAAACTACAAACTCTGGAAAAGAAAAAAGAAACTTCTTGCTGCTTAGGATGCTAAATGAATAAGCCTCAACCTTAATGATCAATTTCAAAACTAGCGGTTGACTTAAGATTCTGAATTTTAGTATATAAAATTTCCTTATTTGTGGCAATGCATTTAAAACAAAAAGCTGTATTTAATATCGCAAATTAGTCTACAGAAGTTCAAACAAAAAGATATTCCTACATTTGGAAAAAAAAAGACTATAAAGTAGAAACATGCTCTTTAATACCAAAGACAGATCAAGAAAATTAAAGGAATTATTCAAACATATTATATAGTATAATAGCCGTTGTCTCTGTATAACACTTCCGGGCTGTACTCATCTTTCAATTGAAGCCCTCAGTAAACAAACAGCCGGTTAGGCTTAATTTCAATTTCAGATGTGGATCAGAATTTTTTCTTACCTAAAAACTAATATCTTCTCCATCAAATCACGATTTTTTCAGCCTATTTTTCTATAAAACATCCAGAACTAAAAAATTGGATGCTTTTAGCTGTATATTTAACAGTTTTTAAAAATCTGTTTACTTTTGCGATGAATTCTGAAAGTAAACAAACTTGAATGTGAATGAGTCAAGTAGCTCAAGTATTCATATCGCGTAGTGAGCTGTAAAAAACTGGATAGCAGTCTACTACTACTCCAATCGCATGAAAAACTAAATAAATAAAAAATAATGAAAGGGTTTGCTTTTACAAGGTGTGGATTAAATGCAATACTGTTAAATAATTCGGGATATTTTTTAACTTTCATATACTTTTTCCATTATGACGTCATTATTAGCATTATGACGTCAAAATGACGGGTTACCTTCTAGTTATACATAAATATGATCGTTAAACAAAGAGAGAAAAGCACGTTCTTGGGGGTGAACACGCGTTTAGGAGAGACAAAAGAAGAAAAAAATACGCGCATTTATATATTTAAAAAAGAAGATTGTTTCACTTAAGATGTTTGCAATCGCATAACATCACACTTCTATTAAATTATCAAAGTCAGAGGAGGCTCTAAAGCCTTAGAATCATATTCTAACTTTCAATATACCACTGCTAAACATTAGACTTCTCATAACATTGCCGAAAAACCCGTGGGAATTTGTTAAGGGGGTCCGGGACACATTTTGAAAAAAATGTTATTTATTGAGTTAAAATTTTGAATTTTTTTGTGATGGTCAACCATATAATTTGTAAACAAAATCACACCATAAAACTTCACCAAAAATTTTTTAAAAAATTTTTGAATTTAAAATTTTTAATAAAAATGGGATGATTTAAAATCGTTATAACTCGAAATATTTGTCTAATTCCAAATTTTTTTCATTTAATTAAACAGAAATATGTAAATTTTAATTTTTATTCACCATTTTTTAAAATATTAATTTTTTTTAAAATTAAAAATTTTTAGATCAAAAATAACGAAAAAAATTATGTAACTTAATTTTAAAAAATCATATTTTCCAAAGTAAATATTTTTTTCAAATTTGCTGAATCGAAATTAAAGTAAAATAGTTGAAAAAGACATGTTGCAAGTTTCAACCATTTATCTTTAACGGTTCTTGACTTATAACAATTTAAAAGACGAGAAATGGGGGGAAAAAACCCATCACGCAGAAAAACGCACTTACGGGTTTAAATAACTATTGGCTACTATTAGAATGTTGGAAAAAAAAAAATAATTTCTCCTGTTCTAATTAAGATAGAAACACGATTTAAACGTCATTTTAAGCGCAAAAGAACACAAAAATTTTAAATGCAATAAAAAAAATTTCGAAAATTCGAACAATTTTGTGTCCTGGACCCCCTTTTAACTCAATCAAAACTGCTGCCGGAGTTTTGACAGTCAGAATAACCCTTACACACACACACACACACACACACACACATCCACACAGAAAATATATCCTGGGCTCAATTCACAGACAACAACAATATTTGTGTGCGGAGAAAAGAAAACGTCATAACTTTCGCTACAACCTGTACCCACCCTAGACATACAGTCGAACCTCCATATATCGAACTTCCCTATATCGAAATTTTCTATATATCGAACTCTTAGCAAATCTCCATGTTCATTACATAGAAAAACTGTTTCTATATATCGAAAAAATCTCTATATATCGAAATTTATTTCACGACATATTGGGAGATTTTATTCCACTTTAGAATAAAATCTCCCAATTTTTGGCATTTGAAACAATACTTCGTGGACTTTAATTCGCGGAAAATGTCCCTGATGAAGTTTTTAAATGGACTGAATAAATGCGAGCATTTCTTTGATGAACTTTCCGCAAAACTGGCTGTTCAGCAAGATATTCGTAGTTTTTTTTTAAAGAATGTAACTGTGATCACTGTAACCACTGTCTGGATTATTGATTTTTTAAAGGTATATAGTACTCAAATCTTTCACATTAATTCATTTTTTAGTTATTAACTTTCATTTAATATGATTCGCATATAAACTGGAAATGGAGTTACGTATACTAAAATTAGCTTTAATTTTAATGTTTTAGGAGAATTATGATAAAACTAAGATCAATTCTATATATCGAAATTTCTATATATATCGAATTTTTTTCCGACATTTTGCTACTTCGATATATGGAGGTTCGACTGTATATAAGTTCCCAATCAATTCCACTTCCACGCTAACAAATACATACGGCAAAACTTCCCCCGTTTCCTGGCCTTTTCACCCTGGATGCGGATAGCCAACACAACAGTAGCCGTCTTCTTTTCCGCTCGCTTCCATGCCATGCTACGATGCTGCAAACCACATCTCTGCAATCTTTAAACACTTGATCCACCCGCATTCTCGGAGATTTAGAAAGCAGTAACTTTCTCCGCTGCGCAAGTGAACGAGTCAGGAGTGGCCCCACGAGGGTCGTTCCTTCCATTCATCCCGGAATAAGGCCGATCGATACGGGTAGCTTGCATTGGCCACTTCGAGAGGGTCAAAGACATTTGGATTTAATCAAGTAAAACGCGTGTATGAATATTTGTGACTTTAAGTGGGTGAATATATTTATGTGTATCTACATCTACAAACGCGGTCACTACGTGCTCATTCAACATACAATACATTAATCTATACTTATATATAAAGAGAGAGCGGATTTTGTATGTGGAGGGTAATCTCCAGAACCACTGCACCTATTTGAAAAATTCTTTCACTGTTTGAAAGGTACATTATTCCAGATGGACATAGGCTATATATTATGTATATCTGATCAGTAGAAATAAAGTTAGGGGCTCAATCCTGACAATCTCCATTGTTTCCGCTACTGTCTTCTACCGCTTTTTGTTCCGAAGATTTCAACGGTCCTTATCGTGTTGCTATCGCGGTGGGCTTCTGTTCTGACGGTAGCGGTTCGAAACTAGCCGTTCTCCGGCACGCCTTTTTCTTTTAAAAGAATAACTTTAATTATTAACTACATCCAAACTACATTTGGAACTACGCTTTTTATTGGACATTTAAGGTAAATAAAGATTTACAATTTATTGGCTATCAACTGGAAATTTATTGGTATAATATTTTGTTCAACCCGGACAAAGTCGGGACGGGCCGCTAGTAAATATTAAATGTATAAGCTGCGTTGCACACGTTCGCTATATCATCAAAAGTGTCCACCAGACAGATGCGCTGTGAGTGCGGAGGTAGGCACATAAATCGGAGAAAATCAGTCACGTAATTGTTGTTGTTGTTGCTTATGCCCCTTGACCGACATGTAACATCAGGTCAAGTCCCGAAGGCTATGGGCGATGAAGGTGCGGCTCCTGTTTTGAAATAGCACCGCAAGGGTCGGAGTCCGACTTGGCTAAATGACCGGACCCGTAGTTTTAAACCGAGTCAAGTGATGAGACCGGAACACTTGACCCAGCACCTCCAGAGGTAAATTTGAGAACATGGAGGACATTGTAGCCACGCCCTATTTTACGTGCCCCGGCCACCATTAGTGAACACGGCGGTAGATTTGCAGCGACGAGCATCGAACCAGGGACGTTCAAGTCATGAAATTAAAAACTCTTAACGAGATATGCCACTTGGACGTTGATTTTCCTCATTACAATGTAATCATACATTACAACGTTGGTCATATGTCATTACATTAACGTTTCCATAAGAATCACTCCAGCTAAACTACACAATCCTAAGTTAACTGTAAGTGATGTGGTAAAGAAACAAGTAATATCTTTAAAAAAAATTTTAAAGTCAATTCCTACTTAGGTCAACAAAGAAAAATTTGAGTGTGAACTAATAGTAGGAATTGAAAAAAAAGGATTGCCTGCCAGAACCTTGCCTACTGTGCGAGATTAGGAGGGGGGAAAAGAGAGAGAAAAAGTTTGTCAGGTTGGGGATTCGATCCCGCAACCTACAAGACGGGAGGAGCCCGCGCTACCGCAGTGCTACCGTTTACACAGTAACAAGAGAGAAATTACTATTCAAGGGCAAGAGACGCTCTAGGTCTAAAACTAAAATTGATTAATTAAATTTAATTAATGAATTAATATTTGAAAAAAGTGTATTAACATCAAGTGTCATCCACTACAAGTTTAAAAAAAATGTATTTGAACTTGAGTGGATGAATAAAAAGTATTTTATTAACGATTGAAAATTTGAACAAGATATATAAAGGGAGAGTTTGAACTAATAGTAGGAATTGAAAAAAGAAAAGAAAAGCACGCTAAGTGACAAAACATGATAGAAACGGACCTGTTTTTTTCCCTTTTTTTAATCCTGCTCTTTTACTGATATCTCCATCACTGTTGAAGCAAGAAATGCTAGTTCTGGTTCTTTAACCATAAATATATACAGAGAGTTACACGGGCTAAGTTTTTATAACATAGCAGATTCACACAAAGCCTAGTCACTAGCGGGAAATACGAAGTTCCGTTTGAAATGGTGTGTCTCGCGTCTTTCGTGAACTACAGACGACTATAGAAAACTTTTCTTTGGAGTTAAAGAGTCACGCTTTTTTAGCTTAATCTGATGGACGAATTAGAATTTGACACCACCCCGCCATACGGGTTGCTGAAATAAGGCTCGATGGTAATTCAGCACCAGTCCATGAACTCTGATCATTCGATATTCAGGACAGTTCAGCTTAACTACGCAAAAAAAAGGCAGAATTATAAAAAAATGACCGTTGTATTTTTCAACACAATCGAGCTCTATGCCACAGCGTGAGCAGGACTAATTAATTCAGAATAAAGAAGTAATCGAGTGTACAACTGTGAGTCCAGATCTTAATGCCGTAGAACGTGGGATAAGAAATAACAAACACTGTCACCACACTAACCTCTGCCGACAGCTTTGCCATTCCAGTTGAAGTCTGGATAATTGGTTAATAACATTAATAACATACAAATTTTCACAGTTGTACAACTGTGAGTCCAGATCTTAATGCCGTAGAACGTGGGATAAGAAATAACAAACACTGTCACCACACTAACCTCTGCCGACAGCTTTGCCATTCCAGTTGAAGTCTGGATAATTGGTTAATAACATGCGTCTACTTATTGTTGCAGTCATACAAATGAAAGGTAGACTGAGTTATAAACTGTAATAATAAAGACATTTTTCCCAAAGCATGGTGTTCGAATATCATTTTTCAATTCCTACTATTAGTTCACACTCCCCCTATATTTATATATCTTGTTCAAATTTTCAATCGTTAATAAAATACTTTTTCAATTCCTACTATTAGTTCACACTCTCCCTATATTTATATATCTTGTTAAAATTTTCAATCGTTAATAAAATACTTTTTATTCATCCACTCAAGTTCAAATACATTTTTTTAAACTTCTAGTGGATGGCACTTGATGTTAATATAGTTTTTTTCAAATATTAATTCATTCATTAAATTTAATTAATTAATTTTAGTTTTATATGGGAGAAAAAAAATTTCTCGGCAATAATGGTGTTCACAGAATCGAGCCAATATCAGTGCAATTCCACGCCAAACGCAATTCCACGCCAAAAATTAACTAAAATAAAATTTTTCTTTGTTGACCTAAGTAGGAATTGACTTTAAAAAAAAAATTTTTATATTACTTGTTTAGTATAAAGAGCCAACAATACACATGCGTATATACTACAAAAGTGAGAAATGACTGCAACAAGTGGGAATAACGTTGCATGCGAAAAGAAAGTATTAGTGACTCGTCAAGGCCTGAATTCGGGCATGCCCCATCGAAGATAGCAGCAGTTCGTAAGACTCTTCGAGTTTAAATTTAAGAGGATTTCAGGGCTGGATGAGATTTCCTCCCTTTTTTGCGAAATTGCTGCTAGTACTGGAAAGAATATTAGAGTGGTAGAAAGTCAGTCGAATAAGGTGATCAAAACCTGAATGGATTATTTTAAGCTCACTGGAGAAAGTGGAGAATCTTAAAATTAAAAATTTCTGACTCAAATTCCAATGAAATATACATATATACCTTAAAAAAAGTTCACTGCTGTAAAACAAAGTTCGTTCGACAGAAAATTTTCTTTGAATTATGCGTTTGCATTTATGTGTACAACGCATAAGGCGAAACGTCGCAACGTCACTGGCTACGTCAGTTTTCGTCTACTATAGATCACGTGATTATCGGATGGCAGAAAACAGAAGCCGTTCCTATGCGTTTGCATGTGTTTTTGGACGATACCTTCATTTTGAGTTAAATAATTTAAGTTTATTTATAAAATTCCTCATACTAGTTGCATGTAACATGTATTTTAACACTTTTTTTTCAATATTTCGCAAGGTTTAAGAGAATATAATCATTCTTTCGTCGAGAATGATTATTATTATGTCGAAATATGTATAGATATCAGGATAAGTTACTTCAGGCCAGCGTCTTGTATCGTAACTCCAGTCTTCCTCTGTCAATAAATACGGGTCACATACTGAATAAACCTTTCCGGGCTGTACCTGAATGTTTAATTTAGTGATATACCTTTGTTTAGATACCGTATCTAAAGACTTTGCGAAATCTGAGAGCATTTTATTCAACAAGCTGTAAGAATGCTCATTGAACGCCATGTTAAATTATGCAATGTTTTGCCACTCCCCGCCAAACAAGAAGTAAAATCTGCAAGAGTTAAGATGTGACATACTGCGAGACACTGCCCTATTGGCTTAGGAGGAAAAATAACAAAATAAGCAAAATAGCAATTTAAGATCCATACGTTAGTAAACTGACGATAAATTAGAAACAAGACGCTCCGCGTATTTACAACTAAAATTATATAACTATATCCCTTAATTTTATCTTTTCGCAAATCGATGTAGATTAACGCTACAAATTTAACTAACAGATTGTAATTAAAGTAATTGACTTCCTTTTTAAAAAAAAAAAAATTATGAACGAGACAGCTTCGAAACGTTCATTTTTTTTTCAAATCAATTTTCGATACAGGATTGAAACGATTCATGACATCAATAATCATCTCTCCAATGAACTCTACATTTGATGAACCAAGAGCAATTTCGGAGCAGCCGTTTCGTGCTTTTCGGACGGAAGTATGAGATTAGGTTTTATCATTTTTTTTTCCCCTTCGTAGAAGCGTAATAGGAAATCGAAAACACATTCCGGTTTCCGAATGTAGTTCATTCAATAAATCCTCCCATAGCACATCAAAATAGGCATAGTAACATGTTTTGCTACTATGTTACACTATATCACAGAGGTGGGGAACGCGCGGCCTTCATAAAAGCTAGCACTTGCATTAATTAATTTTTAATTTTATAGATTACTACAATTTTGAAATCAATGGAATTAAATAAAAAACGGCATGAATGTATGTACGCAGGCTTCGCGTTACGAAGCTTGATCCAAATATTCAATTACTTTCAAGCAAGAAACAAATGCAAATATCATACTAGCTTAAATTTTCCGTCGGATTTTAAAATTATTTTAGGAATTGTTGCTATGTCAGTTATTTATAATTTAATACTATAATTTTTCTATTGTATTTCTTTATAATTTTAAAATTATTTAAAAATACTTCTACTTTATTATTTTTATTTGAAGTGGTATTTATATATGTAGTTGTTTATTAAAATTTAAAAATCTGGATATATATATATATATACGTGCTTACATACTTTCTAAAAACCAATGGATTGTTTCTGATAAGTATGATCTGAGCAATAAACATACTTAGACACCGTACAATCCATAAGACACAGTAGAAGTGAATATACTATATATATGTGTGTATATATATATATATATATATATATATATATATAAAATGAAACTTCTTTAGCCAACTACCCCTCTCCCCGGACATATTTTCTTCAGAACCGATTAAAGACTCCATGGAACCAACGTGATGGAAGGCGACTCTTTCCGTTGGCCACCCCTCAGAACGGCCACTTTTTTTAGGAACCATTACTGGCCGCCATAAAGAAGTTGCACTGCATGTATATTGTAGACCAACGGGCTTCTTTGCGGACTAAGCCATAACAAATGGTTTTCCGGGCACCGTGAAGCTGAGCGGGAGTTGTAAGACTTTCGTTCAAGTAAATTAAAGAAGGATACAAAATACAACAAGATATCACGTGAAAATACTTAAACCATGGAGATATCCTTGAGATCGAGCGTAACGTTTTGATTTATAGCAGTAAAATCTCGAATATGATCTAAATTCCCATGTAACCAAAGGAGAAGACTGTGGAAAAGTATCAGAAATTCATTGTTTGATTTATAGAAAAAACAAACCTAAATATACAATTTCATTTTTAGTGAAGGTACTTTCACGAAGTTGCTAAAGATGTAGACAAGAGCTGGTTTGGAAACTCGTATTAGAGTTCTTATTTTAAAAATTTACCCATTGGACAGCATGGAAATCCCCAGAGAAGATTCTTTATCAATTAGGGGTCGATCCATTTCAAATCACCTAGGTGGTGTTGCTCAACAATTTTAATTTTCCTAATTTTTTAACCAATTTTTCTTCAGGGTTTTATGAGTTGAGAAACATGATTAAAAATCTTTAGACCTTATAATTTTTGGAGAACAGCCATTTTTAACCAGCTACGGAGTCATTTTTTGGTGAAAAACGTGTTTCACGGAAAACGCCGCAGCTGCTTGATTTTTATACCTATCAAGATGAATAAAAAAACTGAAATGTTCAGCATGAAATTGTCTACATTTTAGGTTATTAAAGAATTTCCATTAGACTTAAAGATCTAGGCCCAAAAAAATATTAAAAACTTCATAAATAAAAGGTCAAACACCCCATTTCGCTACCATTATTTTTTTATGAAGACAATCAGACTCACCTTAAATATTTTTTTTTCTTGCATAAATCTCTCATAGGGCTACGTGTTGTAAAAATTTCAATCTTGAAAACATTTTTTTTTATTATTTTTTTACAGCTTATCCAAAAACCGTGTTAAACCTGTTTTTGGGCAGTTTTCACTAATTACTATCCCAAAGGGGACTGGGTAAAAAATTCTGAAAACTTAGGATAGTAAACATCTTTGTAATATAAAGTTACAATATAAATTTTATAAGTGAGACATCACTGATTTTTTAATTACGGTTCACTAAAAATGCACAAAAACTATTTTCCTTCAGTCCAGAGAAAGGAAGTTTTAACTTTTCTCTATATGATGCTTTCTATTTTTTTTTTTTAAATTATCCAAGATTGTTCTTTAATCTTAAATAACAAAACTTTCATGAATAAATTGTATCCCTTATGTTTTTATTGCAATTATAAGAACATCAATGTAGAAAGTATTCAAATTAGCGGGTACAATTCTATTTTATTCATTCATTTAAAGATTATTTATTAAAATATGTGAAGATCTTGTTTTTATTAACTTACTTCTTTGCATTTTAAAATCTATTTTCAATATTAAACAGTGCTGAAATTTCATTGCATATCTTTTCTGAGATATTGAATGTCCGTCCAGAAATAGTTGTCAGTTCAATCGGTATCAATTTACATACGAATTTAGAGACAGGAACCCAAACACTATCACTTTTTTGATAACTTAAACGCAGTTGCTGGTACTGATGGATGAAAAAAGTGCACTAAAATACGATTGTCCTCTTAACTTTTATCTTTTAACTATTTATCGTCATAAATGCATGCCATGCTGTTGTTATTGTCAAAGGATGAGGCTTTTGTAAACTCAATTGAGGTTTTGAAATCATCAAATCTCTGGCATTTCAAAGTAGTATAGCACCTAATTTGATTTTCCCTCATGGGTACATACTGATGATAACCTCGAGTTTCTGGGATTGGTACACCAACATACAAATATTTTTTTTAAGCAAAGATTCATTTTGTATTATTTCTTCTGTCGAGATAAAAATATAATTTATCCCTAATATTTCCTCTGAACAAAGATGATGATGCAAAAAAGTTCCTTTCTGCTGTTATGCCAAAATCGTGTTTGTGTTGGCAGATATTGATGAAATTCTCTTTGTTTTTGTACTCACTGCTTTCACCAACACTAAAGTAAAAAAAATTTCTGTATTCTAGATACAACATTCTTCACCTCATGTATAACGTATTGTTGAAATGTATACACAGTGGTTGTATCGTGTATAAGGTGGTCAGTACTAATACAAATACTTTTACAACAGATTTGATTGTTTCTTAAAATAAACAAAAGCATGTAGTGGTCTAATGAAAGCTTTGAATTTCATCTTGGACCGTCAAAATATAATTCTCTGAGAAATCTCCGATAACTGTACATTCAAAATCTGTAAGATTCTCTTTCAGTTCTCTAAAGTGTTGAGCTTAGATCTTTGATATAAAATGTGGTTTTAATGACATCAGTTTTTCCACAAGAGTTTGTAGAAACTCATCACTAGGTAAAAATTGTGTGATAAGATCAGCTCTTCACCCACTATTTGAAACTACTTCATCAGATAAATTATCAATCTCATTCATTAAGGCTGCTATGTACTAAGAAAAAAATCGTATTTCCCTTTTCCTCTTCTTGCAGATTCTTTTGGTGGGAGGAGTCAGTTGACAGTTCGAGAATTCCACCCCCCTTAGGATTGACATTTTGAGGGATTGTAGTGGTTCTCTCTCTATAGGGGGGGGGTTAAGCGCTGCCCCCAAATTTTTTATTCAAAATATATTATTGTCACGTATTTACAGATACATAAATGCTGATAATCCAATAAAATTGGTATTGTCAGATAGCCTGAACTTTTCTGCAAAGCGCTACGGGATTCATTTTATAAATTTCGTCCACCGAAGGAATTTGTGAGCGTTTAAAACACACTATACCAGATTTTTCCCCGAATAATTTAAATTTTAAAATATTAATTGCATTTTATAAAAAAATCGAAAAAGGTACACAAATGTAAAATTTCTTTCTCTGTGACGGAGCACAATTTAAAAAAAAAAAAAAAATCTTTGAATCCAAGTCGGCAATCCGTGGACAAATTTTCTCCATAGGTTAACATTGAGGTGAGCGAATCCAATGGGGTTAGTACATAGCAGCCTTAAGACTTCAAGAAGTACTTCTGGTCGAGGACATTCCAAGCATTTATTCACCATACAGGTTTCACTCTCAATGTCACACACAAAGAAGTCTAACAAAGTCCGGTAATTGGTGTTTAGTTTTGCCCCTTCCATCATCAATTTAACATTCTGGTGATATTTACAACACTGTGAGGGCCAGATGTTCCAGGCAGAACACGCCATTTTGGCCGGAGAGCACAGAACATTGATCTACCAATTATATGTTCTGGATACCTCTGTTTGTAAAGACTAAGAAGCTCATTTAAGGGTATCAAGACTAACCTTTTTTGTATATATACCTTCACAATGTTAATTTTACCTCGGACACATTCTTTTTTACCAGAGAGACAACTGTTCCCAATAATCTTGAAAAAACTCGATCACACAGTTGATAACTACTTCACTTATCTTGTGTCCACCTGGTCTTTTACAAAGATGTGCAAGGATACCTTGCTCCTGAATTGTCTTGTTTGTCTTACAAGATTCTCAGAAACACCAAAATTTTTTAATTAATCATGAATCTGTTAAGAGACAAATTATTTTTTTTTTCATCTTTATTCACCAAGCTGTATTTTTCTTTTAGTTTGTCGATCAAAATTTCATGCTCACTTTAAGCTGATTTAGAGCACGTCTGGTTTTGTTGTGCCTATAAATCTTCAATTTCCTATTTACAGCTATTTCAATTTTATCTGTCTTTTTCTGTAAAGATGACAATTCCTTTTCTTTATCCAGTTTCGTTATTTTACTGATCGGTGACAACTCCAATGTAGCACATATTGAGTTCACTTGATTCAAATGATTTTCTGCCACTAACTAATAAGCATCATGGACAGGGCCTTTTTATCGCATGGGCAAATCGGGACTTTGCCCAGGGCCCCCTGATGCTAGGGGGCCCCAAAACCCCCTTGGTGTATGCACCTAGTACTTCTAATAGTATGTATAGCCCATGGATAGTTCTTATTTTTATAAATGTTCGTTAGTGGGGGCCCCCAAAATAACATCTGCCCAGGGGCCCCCAGCGTTCATAATCGGGCCCTGATCATGGACATAAAAGCTTCAGGGACAAGTTTTAGGCTTAGATCTAACAAAACATTTATGTTTTTGAAACAAGAACAACAGGCTTTAATAAGGATTTTGAAAGTGACTAGTCCGAAAAAATTAGCACAATTTTTTTCATAAATTTAATGCTCTACCACTCTAAAACCAGTCTCACTCATAAAATTTATACCGTAGCTTTATATTACAAAGATGTTTATTATCCTAAGTTTTCAGAATTTTTCACTCAGTCCCTTTTGGGATGTTAATTAGTGAAAACTGCCAAAAACAGGTTTAACACTGTTTTTGATAAGATGTACTACGAAAAAAAAAAAAAAAGGTTTTCAAGATAGAAATTTTTACAAGTAACCCTATGAGATAATTGTGCAAGAAAAAAATATTTAAGGCGAGTCTGATTTCCTTCATAAAAAATAAGGTTAGCGAAATGTGGTGTTTGACGTTTTATTTCTAGCGTTTTTAAACATTTTTTTGGCCTAGATCCTTGAGTCTAATGAAATTTCTCTAATAACCAAAAATGTAGATAATTTTATGCTGAACATTTTAGTTTTTTATTCATTTTGATAGGCATAAAAATAAAGCAGCCACAGCATTTTCCGTGAAACACGTTTTTCACCAAAAAATAACTCCGTAGCTAGTTGAAAATCACCCAAAAAAATTATAAGGTTAAAAAAAAAATTAATAATGCTTTTCAACTCATACAACCATGGAAAAAACTTGGTTAAAAAATTAGGACAATTAAAAATGTCGAGCAACTTTATCTTCCCAAATTTGGTGATTTGAAATGGATTGTTCCTTAGATATTTTCATGGTATTGATATAAAATTTACAAATAAACATAAACGAGTGAATTTAAGTGAATTTTCCCTGAAACTCCTTAAAAGTTTCTAAAAAAATTGATAAAAGAAACTTAAATTTTATCAGACCTCATTAGGGTAACACCAGCTGTAAACAATTGCATACCTTATTCACTCACTGAAGAACTAAAAGTTTGGGAAGATTTTATTGAAAATTATGAATAAGTTTTCCCTTATTGTTAGGATACACAAAATATAAGGCACAGGCTTAGAATTCTATTAAGTTAGAGGAAGAAAATATTAGTCGAATGTTATTCCTCGAATTACACACTTCAACATAATTCTAAACATAGAAAAACTACATACATGAAAGTGTTGTGTTATACACAAATTTAGATTTTTTATGACCTTTTTATGACCCTTTTTTTAGATTTTTTTCTATACCTTACCCAAGAGGTAAGGTATAGAAAATCACCGTGGCCTTCTGTAGTAGGATTATCTCAAAATACCAGCCAGTTTAATTTTCTTTAACAGCAATTTTAGGATAAATAATACCAAAATAAAACAATGGTATAATTGAGTGCCATAAAATCTTATGGCATCTAGCACTGAAAATAGTACAACAATTTTCACGTCGTTTCTTAATTCTCTCAGAAAAATTTATAAAGTTGACTCCGCTAAAAATATCATCCTGATTTAAGAGAACAATATATGATCTTATCAAAATGGCTAAACTTTACCACAAGCTTAAGGGGACAGTGGACCTTCAAACCTAACTTTTTTTTGTTTTGAATGGATTTGCTTGAAATTTGAATATGTGATTAGTACCATATATATGAAAAAGTAGTTAGAATTTAATGATGAAATATTAATAATTTCTGAATTATTAATTAACAATTACATCAAAAATTGGCCTCATTAAAAATGTTCCACGCGCATTTCTTTTGCATATAATATGGTCATTTTTATTTACAGGATACCTTATAGAACTAACAATGAAAGTTATTACTTATTTTAAACATTCGTTAAAAATATAAAGACAAAAAAATATTAATAGTGAAAACACCCTTTTTATGACGCAAAATACCTCTAAATCATCTTTTCAAGCACAAAATTTAGAAATTCTGAGCTACGAAGCATAATTATTTTCAATAAGATTTATTCGATATACAGTTAAGTATACAAAACTTAAATTTCAAAGCAATACGATCATTAGAAATGCGCCCGGAGCAGTTTGAATATTCGTATGACACGAAAATTTTAATTTTGAGAAAAACACATTTAAAGTTATTGCTATTAGTAACCACATTATATCTAAATTAAATACAAATGCCTATAACTAGGAAAGTAATCGCAGAAATTAAAAATTCTTTTTGCAACACATTCCTACTCGTCCGTAGTTTCACAATTCAATAAAATTTTAAAAAATCGAATTTTTTTGACAAATTTCACAATTTGGAAAGTCCACTGTCCCCTTAAGCATTATTATTTTTTTCCAATACAGTTTATTGAATTAACTATATGGAAATAGCAGCCTACTGATTTGAGCAAATGAGGATTAGAGCATCTGTATGTTTATCTCGAAAAAGGTTCGTTTACTAGTCGGTCGTCAGCTTCATAGCGGAGTGCTGATCAAACCGGGATCTACGGTTAAAAAAAGCCAATCAAATAATCTTGTCAACAGCAGTTCTCAAACCTATAATAGACTCTCGAACCGAATGCCAGATGCAGCCCTCGCCAGTTGAATAGGGTTTTAGTGCCCTTTAACACATTTTGCCGTACATTAATATCCGTACGACTTGATATAGTTCTGGCAACAACAATTCAGTTATGAAAAAAAACACCAAAACATAAAATTCAGAATCTAAATTTAACATTTGCATAAGATGGTGTTTAAATTTACTGGTTTTCTAAAACATTAATTATTTCAAGTCAGATTTAGTATATTGGCCATCTAAAACGCCAATAAAATTCATTATTTGATCTACTATTAAAATAATAACTACTAAAATGCCATGATCAGGTATCATGTATAAATTTTAAATTTAAAAAACTGAATTCTAAAGACATTTCAGTATTTAATAATATCCAAAAAAGGATTTTATCTTAGTGATTTTTTTTTTTTTAAATTTACAATAGTACACAAAAAGTTTCTAAGATAATTGTTCCTAGTTTTATGCTATTGTTTTTTAAATATATTTAACAAGTGAAAACCACTATAATTTACAATGAAAAAATTATCAAATCAACATACTGTACTTCAAATTTTCTTCATTATATGAAAAATGTTTAAAGCAACGCTTGACCAGAACACTTTGTAAAGTAAAAAAAAAAAAAAAAAAAAAAATCACGAAAACTGAAACTTAATAATACATCTAATACGTAAAAAAATTTGTTGAAGGCTATCAAGTAAGCTAACAGCAGATGAAAATCTTTCTCAAAGATACTTTAACCTCTCGGGTACATTTGACGAGTCAGACTCGTCATGTATTTTTTTTTTTCGCTAAAAAATGACGAGTCTGACTCGTCAAGCGATTTGAAACGATATTTAGCAGATTAAATGAGATCCATGTGGAGAATTTCTTCAAATTAAATCGGTGCCCAAGGGTTTAACTGAAGTAATATTTCACCCCGTTTAACTTGATGTAGTGCAGTTCAGCCGAACGTACAGGGTAAAGTTAAAGGGACATCTCATCCGTAAAATCAAATTGTAGTTTCCATTTTGTGATGAATTTTTCAGCAGTTTAACGGAAAGAAAAACAAAACTCGAAACTATTTTATAATTGAGTAACAGAAACAATTAATTTTACCACGTTTCACTTTCAATTCAAAACGGTTTAATACCTTTAAACGTAAACATTTATAGGAGCTGATTTTACAAGAAAACAGAGGTTTATAAATTGTGCTTGTGCTTTATATGCATTTAAATGCACACAAAAAATATGAATTAAAAACATAATTGCTACTAATCATCCATAAATATAAATTTGTTTCAAAAACTCTTAATCTTTTAACAAAATTGATATTTTTACTACACAAATCAAAGTAAATAAAGCTGAAAAAAACCAACATCAAAAGACTATTAGAAAACATTTTCCTTGCACATGACTCTAAATGTTAGTTGGACGGCGAGGGTACAGTCAAATTAAATTTTTTATAAATGTACGTTATAAATAAAATGAATACTTAAATATAACATAAATCAACAACTATTAAAATGGCGTAATTTGATGATGCGATATGCATGGGAAAAGACTTTTTCAAGAAAGGTTTAAACAGCTAATATACTTAGCATCATAAATCACTGTCGTTATAAATAATAAAAACACGTTGTAGCTAGCAAAACTAGACTAAACTATTATAACCAAAAGAAACTTAGTGCACCTAATTATGTTTTGTAACTGCTCACAATAAGTGCGTTTTACTAAAAAGTGCATGATTTTAAATTTTTACTTCAAAACTTCAGATACCACAAAAGAATTGTCGTATCAAGAATGACATATACACTTGACACAATTTAAAATTTACTTTAAAAAACTGCAAAAAACATGTTTTTATAATTATTACAATTAACTCTTTTCACAACTTAATAATACAAGTTAGTAAAACTACTTAATCATGTTCGTAAAAAATAATATTGTCCGAATTCAGACGTCTCATAAAACTTCAGCGGTTTAAGTCGAATATAATGTTCACTACTAGAGCGTCTAATCTACTATTATACGATGCCTGTATATGCCTCGATGACGTTTTTTTGTTCACAAAATACAGTAGTCATCACCGAGTTTTATAAAATATTCATAAATAAAGTATTGTTGGCTTAATTTTCCAACAAAAATAGTTGGAAATTTATTTTATTCAGACTTCTGAATTTTATTTTCATTTTTTAACATCAACATTAATATTATCATATCTAATAACCACGTGTGATTGTTTTCAAATCTCAGCTGTCAGTGTCATTTGACAGACATCAATAATTGAATCGCCTAAACTCCTCACTCAGACGCATAGTAACCAAACCATAGTCAACGGAACTGTAAAATTTAAATTGTCCGAGTTTTCTTTATTGCCATCATGTTGTTTGATAAATAATTACATGTTTATACGCGTATCATTTGGCGGCAGAAGTGTCAAAATATATATTGATTCCGCCACACCTACGGTACGCTAATGTATGAATTTATTTTCTTACTTGATACAAGCAGAAGGAACTGTTTTGCCTCCATATTCCGAACGTTGTGTTTGTTAAACCCCATGCGATTTCAGGCATCCTTTTTAAAGGCATTAATGCCATCACAACACTTTACACACTCAAGACAGCGTTCACTCCACACTTAGAAGATCGGACCACAAGCCACATTTGGCGCACACCATATGAACATGATATATGTCTGCTTCGAGTGATGTTGCCAACTCATAAGTCCCAATGAAACCCAAACACGAATGGAAGTTCCTACTTTCCTGTTCATATCATACTTATTATTAGGGAGAAAAACTATTGCTTCAAATAATATTATTTATTTAAAGAAAAATTAAATAATCAATATTACTAATAGAAAAGAAAAAATAAGAAAAATTTGAAGGGTTTAATATTTTTAAACTTGTTTTGAACTAAATTAACATAATTTAAAATTAATTTTGAATTTATTTATCAGTTCCATTTTGTATTTCAATATTTTGTATACATTTGATTAATATTGCATTTCGCAAATTCGAACTGCGATATCAGTCAAGAATAATCGAAACTAAAGTTGAATTTTCAAACATATGGTACGAAGTCGGTAGTTTCGAAGTCTGTACGGAGGGAGTTACCCGAGGAAAACAGATTTTCTTTGCATTTAAACTAAAATTGATTTCTATACTGTGTTACATATACTTTTTAAAATCGTCACCATAGACCGCAAATGAAAAATCTTATACTTATTCACGACCTAAGTAAAAATAAATGTAAGGTAGACAGTATTGTTTATCTTTTTATTAAAACTATAAAAGCTCAGAAAAAATAATACTTTAATAATACTGCTTAGTAATAATGATACGTTAGTGTGTTAATGGAACATCTTTACAATCACAATATAAATCTAACATTTTTATTTTAATTGTTCTTTTTCTCATGTATATCCGAGATGAAAACATTTAATGAACTCGGGCTTCCTGTTATTATTTGGTGGACGAATTTGCTTTTTCCTCATTTAGGGAATGAATCTGAAATTCAATGTTCTGCCGGAAAGTGTTTATCGATTACAAAGCGATTATACAGAGATGATCATGTAAATGTTACATACTTATTTTATGGAACTGATTTTGAGCCTGAACAATTACCTCTTCCAAGAAAAAGCAATCACTTATGGGCACTACTCCATGAGGAATCACCGATGAATAACTATATGCTTTCTCATATTCCTGGTATAACTTTATTCAACCTTACTAGTACTTTTTCACGCTATTCAGACCATCCATTAACGACACAGTTTATTCCATCCCTAAACTATTTTATTGATAGGAAGCCAGTTTCAATTGAAAAAAAGAATAAACTGAGAAAAGAAGGTTTAGCACCTGTTTTATACCTACAATCTCATTGTAATGTTGCATCTGACAGAGATAACTATGTGCGAAATTTAATGAACTTTATTGAAGTTGATTCCTATGGGACTTGTTTACATAATAAAGATTTGCCTAATCACCTATCATCCACAAGCACATATAATGATAAGAGCTTGTTTTCTTTTGTAGCAAACTATAAATTTCTCATTGCATTTGAAAATGCACTTTGTGATGATTATATAACTGAAAAATTATACAGGGCTTTTTATGTTGGTTCTGTTCCAATTTATAAGGGTTCAACAACAGTTAAAGATTGGATACCAAACAATAGTTCTATTATTATAGCTGATGATTTCTCTTCTCCTGAAGAATTAGCTAAATTTATAACTCTTATCGATCAGAATGATACATTATATAATGCATTTTTGGAGTTTAAAGATATTGGTGTTACAAATAATTTTCTGAAGAACACAATTTTAGATAGACAGTGGGGTGTTAATGATATTAATAAAATTGATTTTATTCAGAGTTTTGAATGTAATATATGTGACAAAATGCATTTACTTGGTAATACGTATCATCACTATGCGGCTAATTTAAAGCATATGAACTGTCCTCAACCACATCCATCACTTGGTATAGAAAATATTGATGAAATGTAAGTTAACGATCAATATTTCTTTTTTTCATCTCTAAGTGTAGTAATATACTAAATTTTCTGGAAAAGAAAATTCTCTCCCTTAGTAAATTAACCAAATTTGTTTAATTTATTGTGCTTTAACATTTTATGATCATTTTCATGAGCTGAACATGTATTTTGAATATGTATATAGGTATATTCTGTATAAAAAATATTTGCTTTTAAACCAGAGGAAGTCTATGTTGTTTCACTAGTTTTCGTACTATATTTCTTATCAAATGAAAGCTGTTTTCTGTTATAAAACTATTAATGTATATTTGATTCTTTTTTTTCATTTAACTATTATTTAAAGATTTATTGCTTCTATTAGACTTAGCTATGATGTTTTGAAGCTAAATTGAATATTAATATAGTACAGTATAAAAAATCTTGCAAAAGTAGAATCTATGGAAACTGAGTATAAAACAATTTTTGAACCACTGAAATTTATAAATTTTCTGGCAATCAAGAAAGGATACCAAGTTAATTTTTCTTTTCTTTTTCTCCTCTAAAACTCAATTCATGGAAATATTACATGTGCTGAGTACTTTGATCCCCATTTAAAAAAATTTGTAAATTAGTTTAGATATAATATAATGGTATATCAACAAAATAAATACTAAATTCAAAGAATGTAATTTTTATTAATTTTACATTTAACCGATGTTCTACTTCCGCCTCTTTACATTATTCCCCTAGAAATAATATAAAGGTATATCAACAAAATAAATATTAAATTTTAAAAATGTAATTTTTATTAATTTTACATTTAAACAATATTTTACTTCCTCGAAAGATTTAACATCGTGCTTTCATGATTAGCAAAGCAATTTACTTTTTCTAATTTTCATTTATTCATTTCATGTGTCAGGATTTATTTTACAGTTGAAAAAGTTCTTCAGCATTAAAAATTTGGGACAGTTTTATAGAGACAAGAAATAGAATTGCAACCATGGGGGACAGGACAGATGTTAAGATCATACTTCTTAGACACTTTTAAAAATAAATGGTAATTCAAGATAAATTTTTATCAAATCCCTTCGTAGGAAATTTAATTTTTTTTCAAAAGTGGAAGGAAAAACACCTAGAAATAGATTTTACTTAGGCACTGTTTAATACTTGAAAAGGGCTTGGTAAAGTGATATATATAAAAATCACCTGGCTAGAACACTGTTAATTTCTGAAATGAAATGTAAGATCTTGAACTCTATTTAATAAATTTTTTTTTAGAGTTTTCTGTTTAAAAAAAAAAGTATGATCAGTTAGTTTTAAAAAACAAGATATATTTAATCAAACATGTTGCATTACAGAAACTGCCACTTTGGAACAGATTTCTCCTGATTTTAAAATATCTATATTTATGTCTGTATTAATTTTGAATATTTTGTTCTGTGGTAGGTCTAAAGTTATGTTGTTCTCTTGCCAGAATCATAAGTAAACTTTTACAGACAGTTCCATTTTTTTTATCACATATGTAACATATATGTTAGAGTAAAAATAAATTTTATAAATTAAAATGCTTAATATATGCACACTGCTGTTTGAAAAATATAAGTGTTATGTTTTTCATACAGTAATATATGAAAAATATAAATGTTTTGTAGTGGGAATTTTTAATTAAGATTTCTATAAAGAAACTAATTGTTCTCAATTTCAGAGATATTCTTATTTTACCTACCCCCTATTTATCTGTGTGCATTTGGAAACTAAGGAATTATCATTTTTACATCTTATTTTCTTTTCAGGTGGCAACAAGAAGAATGGATTGAAAATTATTGGTTTTCATATGATAAAGCAAAAGCTATCCAAATGATGATACAAAATGGTGACAAAAATACATCCAACTTCATGAAATATATATATAAGCTAAAATATCAAAATCCATGACAGTGAGATGGCCTTTTTTCTATCTGTATTCTTATCTAGTATTCTATCTGTATTATTCTTAACTATTAGTTTAAAAAAAAGAAAGAAAAAGCCTTTCTAAACTCCTGTCACTTCCAGAGGACTTTGAGATTTTTTAAAACTTTTATTTCAGTTGTCTGATTGTTCAATCATCATCATTTAGTCTCTTTTTTTTTCATATACATGTGGGTATAAAGTTACCTGGGATAACTGTTAACTGATATATAGGAAATGGTTTATTATGTTAGGTAATAGAGTGCAATTTGTTTTGCCCTTCAGTATTACTATACCAAATGTCACATATTCATATACAATTGAAACTTCTCTAGCCATCGACCCCACAAAATGACCACTTTTTTCAGAACCATTACTGGCCACCATAGAGAAATCCCCCTAACAAAACGGCCACTTTTTTTAAGAATCATGACTGACTTCCATAGAGAAGTTTCACTGTACAAATTTTTAAAATATCATGGTGAAATAAAACTTTAAAAACCTCAAAGAGAGTATTCTTTTGAAAATAATTAATGTTCTAAATTGAATTTTGTTGAAAAGAACCAACATTTTAAAATTTGGGGGAGAGAGAGGGGGTTCTTGGCATATAAGATTTATATACTTTTTTTACATATCACCTTGATAAGTAAAACAATAAGCACTAATCAAAATTAATTCTGAATTTAGGTCAAAGAAATTATTACAGAGAATTAGGAGACTTATTTATGTATCATATTATTAAGAATTATTAAAGTAATATTTAATGTTAAAATCAGAGTAATAAAATGAAAACTTAAAGTATCTATACCTTATTCAAAGTGTCCAGTTAATAGCTGACTGAATTACTCCATTCTAAGGGGAATAAATAAATAAAATTATTATATTTCTGAAAACTTTTGAAATCTTTGGAGTATCTCCACAATTTCAAGAAAACCTATTAAATCTATTCATTTTGTTTTCAGATTAAAAGATTTTGATCTTAACAATGTTAATTCTAAATTAATGAAATCAAGTATTTATATGTCTGTTAAGAAACTATTGGTCTACAAATTGTCTTTTTATTAATATTTTTCCTGAATCCTAGTTTGAAACATACTATTTTCCTTGGTTATAGAAGAATTCCTTTATTGCATATGTTTTCTTGCATATTGTAGCAAAGTTCAACCAGTTCAAATATCAGTCTAATAGAAAATTCCTAGTACATAGTAGTATTGAAAAAAATTCCATACTGCATTTATAAACTGCTGTACTACACATACGTATAGCAAAATAAAAAGTTCATCTTACAGAAATACTAAAAATTATATTTTTGTGCAAGTTAAATACCTTATAACTGGATGATGTCATTAGTCAAATAATCTACAGAAAAAAAAATTTAATGTGAAGACACATCAGATATATTCATTGACCTTTCTTTATACTGTACAAAGATAAAACTGTATACAAATTAAAAAATAAAAAGAATACTCTTTTGAACTAGATCCTAAATTGAAGAGATCAGACATTTTTCAATTTTTATATATTTTCATCTACTATAATGTAAGTTACCGATTCTGTTCCAGAGAGAAAAGAATGAATGTGTATATGTATATATATATATATATATATATATTTCTAGTCACCATAAGTGAAACATAAAATCAAAGCACAGACAAAAATAAAGATTGAAAGAAAAATGAGAGTCCTGCAGTGCATTTTCACTGGAGCCTTCCATTATCTAATGTGGGCATCTACCCCTGATAAAGCCATTTATTTAAATTTTTGGGCCCCATTTTGACAGTCTGTTAGTGCAGGACAGAGTTTGGACTTTCAAAAAAACATTAATACTGATGTCCACTCAAGCAGTTTAAGTGCTTGAGTGGACAATCATGTCTACTAAAGAATCTAGCTGTTAAAACAATTATTTGTTTGTTTGTGATCATTATTGCCTCTTCTTCACCATGAAACCAAGATATTGAGCAATATTTGGACCAATGGTTCCAGAAAAAGAAAATTTTATAGTATATATATTGTCCACCTCTGACGAGTTGAGCCCCGAGTCTATATTTGAGGTTGCTTCTTAGGGAAATTGAACCTCGAAATTAGGGGTCTGAAATAATAAACTTGCTATAGAATAGCCACAAGATGTATATCGCTTATAAGGCTTGAAAAAAACTATTAATTTTGCTTTTTTAAGTAATCTACGTATTTTACAACCTAACTCTGCATTATGCTACTTACTATTTCCTGAGAAAACAAAACTGAGTTTCAGAAATCCTTGATAAAATGAAAAATCAGGTTTTCACGTATTAATGATGGATTTTTACTTAGTTTATTTTTTTATCATAGATACAGTAGATTCTCGAGCATTTGAGTTTTTGAGATTCATGGGGAAAAAAAGGATATCAGCAGCCCATAGCAACATAGATTTACTCTTAAATAATGATAAATAATGATTTTCAATAATATTTTTTTTTCATAGCATGTATAGTTGAGTGTCGATTATTATCAAAGTTTCGGCAAATGTAGTGTTTGGATTTTTGCAAGGTATTTCTTATATATCCTATTTAAGAAAGAAAAAAAATTATTTGTGAAATTATTATTTGTGAATCATTTTCAAAAATGAAATAATCTGAAAATGCATTTATACTTCCTTTAATGTACACTGAAGAGCCAGGAAAACTGGTAACCTGTCAAATATCTTGTAGGGCCCCCACGAGCACGCAGAAGTGCCGCAACACGACGTGGCATGGACTTGACTAGAGTCTGAAGCTAGCTAGGAGGCAATTCACACCATGAATACACATCCATAGGAGTTGGGGCGGGGGGGTCAATTCTGAACAGCACGTTACAAGGCATCCCAGATATGCTCAGTAATGTTAATGTCTGGGGATTAAGGTAGCCAAAGGAAGTGTCTAAAGTCAGAAGAGTGATCCTGGAGCTACTCGGTAGCAACTCTCGACATGTGTGGTGTCGCATTGCCCTGCTGGAATTGTTCAAATCCGTCGGAATGCACAATCGACATGAATGGGTGTAGATGATCGGACATGGTGCTTATGTACCTGTCACCTGTCAGAGTCGTCACTAGACATATTAGGGTCCCATATCACACGAACTACACATGCCCCATACCATCACAGAGGCTCCTTCAGTTTGAACAGTGCCCTGTTGGCATGTACAGTCCATGGATTCATGAGGTCTACATAACCACCCACATCCATCCGCCCGATACAATTGGAAACGAGACTCATCAGGCCAGACGTGTTTCTAGTCATCAACAGTCCAATGGTGATGTTGGCAGGCCCAGCCTAGGCGTAAAGCTTTGTGCAGTACTGTCAACAACGGTACATGAGTGGGCCTGCAGCTTCGAAAGCCCATATCAATGACGGTCCATTGAACAGTTCGCATGCTGACACTTGTTGATACCCCAGCTTTGAAATCCACAGCAGTTTGAGGATTCTCATCAGGCGTTCACGGTCTCATTCTTTCAAGGTCTTTTTCCGGCCACACCGCTGTCGGAGATTTGATGTTTTAACGGACACCTGATATTCATGGTACATTCGTGAAATGGTCGTGCGCGAAAATCCAAATTGCATCGCTACCTCAGTGATGCTATGTCCCATCTCTCGTGTGCTGACTATAACGCCATGTTCAAAGTCACATAAATCGTGATAACCTGCCATTGTAGCAACAGGAACCCATCTAACAGCTTCGCCACAGCTGTTGTTTTATATAGATGCTGCCGACAGCATCGCATTACGCTCGTTAAGTATATCTCCGTTATTGTCATATGCATGCCTTTACCAGTTTTTTTGGCTCTTCAGTGTAAGTACTATGAAAATGAATATATAATCTGATAAATAATATTTACATGTGGGGGGGGGGTTGTTATAACATCATTCCCCAGATAAAAACTGATACAAAAAGGGTATGACTCCAGTATTATTTTCCCCTAATCCTCCTTTCAAATATAGTAGGAATAGAATTTTCCCTTTGAGTGTTATGATAACTACACAAATGCTATATCCTACTGAAAAATCAAATGCACCTTTATTAATTTGTTTCAACACGCTAAAAAATTTTCACATTTTCTGGAATTTGTATTTGGAAAATTTTTATCCTTTAAATTTAGCTTTAAAACTCCAATTTCATCCTCTACATCTTGTCATAATTTGGTTTTTATTGGCTATATTTTCAGCAGTTAAAACCAGAGAGATGTTTTGTTTTAGTCATAAATTTATAAAATATTAATAACATAAATTTATAAACATAGAAAATAAATGTAATGTCTAAAATATTTAAATGTCTCAACAATTAAATATTTTAGATTTATGGTAAATAATATTCCAATTGACAGATAGATGAAAATTTCCTTTTTAATCATTAACAGTATATGAGTATTCTTTTCCATTTGTCTGTTAAAACTGAGTTTTATTCAGGCAAAAACCATCACCCCTCAGCAAAAATAAAAAATAAGCCTGTTGTTCAAGCATTAACAGATCTTGATTAGGATAGGTGTGTCTCAGCCCATGAGAAAAAGATTAAAGGTCGACAAAAAGTGTAGGATGATTGGCGACACTCTCCTCCTCACCACATATAGGTCTGTGGCCAGTGGATGGGAATGAGATTCCCTTGACACACTTTTTTGTTGCTTTCCACTCCTCAAGAAAAAAGAACCCTCCTCAAGTGACTGTTTAGTGAGGAATCCTCAGATCTGTAATGCTTCCACCTGTTTTTGTCTCAATTTAAGAGTTATAGTTCATCTGTATAAATATGCTCTACTTGGGTGTATATAGTATAAACTTACCAACTGGAACCTGCCATACTATTATTAAATATTATTTATAATAGTATCTTTGTTTATGGGTAATATGAGACTGGTTTCTATAATAATAATAAAAAATTTGGAGATTTGTTACTTTACCTGGTCATTTATCCACCTATTTATATATCTTTAAATGCTATAATACATACTCGATACTCAAAATCTGAAATGCAATATTTGAAGGCTGAATACCTAATAATACAGGTGATAATTTAACAGCCATTTCATTCAAATTTTTGATGTAAAAATATTTTTTTAAACTCTTCATAGTCTTAAGTTAACTAGGAGGAAAGTTTTATTATCTGGCATTCTGCACTACCCTAAACTAACCCTTTTTTTTTCACAATGGTGGTTTCATTTATTATAGGTACTCTCCTATTAGCTAAACTGCTATATGGGGAGAGATCTTTCAGTGCATTTGGAATTCCTACATATTAACTAGGAGTGTTATTATTCTTTCAATAAGTGAAGAATGAGTCGCACACAAATATATTAACATTTAGCTTACGGGGCCTATTTTTCTGATTCCCTCTTTAGATTAGAATGGGAAATTTCATACTCCCTTTGTAAGAACAGCCATTAAGGACGTTATATATATATTCATTCTTGGGCCTGTATTTTTGGGATACATGCTATACCAACCCGTAAGGTAAAGGTTAATCATGTGTAAGGCAATCACTGAATGTTTGAACAACACTAGGCTCTCTAAGACATTTACAAAGTCATAGAACTACCATGATATAGGACAAAGGAAGATATGATTTTTCAAAAGCAGATAATTGGATAATTTCTTGCTACTGCACATTTTTAACGTAATGATTTTACTATAGAATATCCACTTAATAATCATATATATGTGTTCACATATGAATGTACTATGTATTATGATGCAGATGCAGTCAAAAAAAAAATATTTAAGTATCTTGTTTGTACATATTAAATTTATTTTCTGAACTTTAAAAAAATTTAAAATAAATTTTTTATATTGTATTTTGACATTTCAATTCTTTGTTAATTTTTACAGTTTAATAGCATTTACACCTATTTTTCTGTCATCAGTAGTTATGAAATTATTCCATCTGAACTGATGTATATCAATAATTTCAAGAGAAAGGTGATATATGTACAAAATAAACACTGTTTCAGAATTTAATCATATAAGTGCTATATTCTTGTTGGCTTAGAGCAAAACAAAGATAGGTCAGGTGAGGTAATTGTAAACAGAAGGGAAATTTCTGATTCGATTTCCCCAAATAAATATCTTGAAAAGGCAATTTCTAATCTTGCATGATAGTACAGGAAATCTATCATCTAGATTAGTGTGCACAAACTTTTTTCAACCACGATCCGTTTTCTTTCAATGAAAAATTTGTTGACCCCCAATGAAAAATTTTTGGTAGTATTTTTTTTTTTAAATTTGAAAAATGTTAAAAACTAGAGATGAGCAAATTTTGACAAACTATTTTAACTGTAGAATTTGGGTTTATAATATCTATTCGGCGAAATAATAATTCAAAAAATATCGTGGTCACCCTATACACTTATTTTTGCTAAATCTCAGGTGACAAAAACTTTATATTTAACAATCTAATATATATTTGTATTTCATTTAGATAAAAATTAACAATCATCAAAATTAAAAAAGAGCAAGATTACAAAATTATAAATTATCAAAATATTAAAAATTTATAAATTTAGTTTAATTTATCACAAAAAATTTAATTATAAGGTGCGAGTCTGGACCTCAGGTAATATTTATACCTTATTTAACAATATTTATTTTTTACTACATGTAAATAAAAATATTATAAATTTGCTATTACAGAAAATTTAAAGCATTTTTTAATTAAATAATTCAATATGATATAAATTTACTTCAAAGTGTCTGCAACCCAACCCATTTTTTTCGCAACCCACAGTTTGAGCACCACTGATCTAGATTGTCACAATAGTTTGGATTTTTCTTTGTCCGATCCCCTATGTAAAATAAAATTTCATAGAGATACTTCAGAAAAACCAATATTCGAACCTCTGCAACAATATTTTCAATTTTCGATCTTGTATGCAAATGATTTTCAATTTGAATTTCTTTGTAAATATTACTTCATTATAATGTTCATTACACAAAATAACAAAATGATTCTGTTTAAGAATTTAGTGAAGAAAATTTCAATTTTCAAACAATGATTTTATAAGTTTATAGAAAATGGTCACTATAAATAGTTACACTGGTTTTTATCTCTGGTATCCATTGGAATCAGCATAAATCAATAAAACACATTGGTATGTTTCCTACAAAATTTTTACTATTTTGTGCTGAGAATGAGTGATAAAATATGACCAGTAAAATATCATGAAGAAATTTCGGTTTATAGCTGTGTTTAAAAATATGATTATTGGGTATATTTATAGAATTTCCCTCTTTTAGGATTATACTTTACTTGTCATTGTACTTTTTTTGCAAAGCAAGTTTTCAAAATTCTATCGTAGATCAAATTAAATAATCTTTCTTCATGTTGTTAAAGCACAATAACATTTGGTTTCTTGATATCATTAAAATTCATGTGTTCTACTATTAAGTTACCCATTGCTTTATTAGAAAATATTAACTATAATCTATGTATTTATGCATAAACACAAGTTTGTATATCTTAACATGGACACTTATTAGATGTGCTTAAGTTTTTCTTTTTTAAATAAACTGACTATTTTCCTTTGTAAAATAGGCGAATGTTGCGAATTCGCATCTGTTGATAGATGCGAATAAAATTAATTTTCTGTTATATGAAAACAAGAAACTTTTTAATATTCACAATCATATAACTTAGATAACATGGTTCAAACTTTAAGGATAACACTCCCTAAACAGTCTATATATATCTTTCAAATGCATCAGAACTTAATGTATATGTGTTGATGGATGTTACAGATTTAGATATGTGAAATTTTTGACAAACAGATTATTTTCATATGCTATCAAAACTGAAAGGAGATTATTTGATATAAACTTTTTAAAGACTTTTGGGCTGAGTAGTATATTTTATAGAACTGTTTAGAACTCTCCATATAAATCCTAATAGTGTGTTGGAGCTGTTTGTTTTCCTCCTAACTTGAAGACTTTTGTTTTTGATTTTTATTTCTTTCCCTGTTAGATCAGAACAAAATCTTTTCTTTTGCTTTGTTTTCTGTAGTTTTGTTAATTATATTAAAAATAATCATCCCTTGTTCTACTTGAATCCATTGGATTATTCACTATTTAACTGAATTATTTTTAAGAAATTATATTTACTACTTAGTGAAGTTCTTGAAATTCAGTGTTAGCAAATAGACATTGCTAATAAAAATTTAATGATATATAAAATTTTCTCATTTATATATTTTTTTTAGTAAGTGATATCAGTTCAAACAAAACATGCAATAAAAAGGTTACAATTTTCATCAAATGGTAAGTCTTAGGTAAGTTAAATTTTTACACTTAAAAAAAAATTTTGGGATTTGCTTTTTATAAACACAAATTAAAATTAACAGACACAAAAACTGAAAATATAACATTCTTCAATTTTATGTTAAATTTCAAATTCTCACAAGATAAGATTTTTGTAAATGTCAGGAATAAGTATAATGTAGTTAGACAGGATATAATTAAATACAAATTACTAATGAAACTTGTTTTGTGTGTTAAAACATTTCAGTCAAAACATAAATATATAGGAAAGAGAACTGTTTTTAATTTGATTTTTTAAATTCACATTAATTTCACTAAAAACTTTAGTTCTCAAAAATTATTTTGTCTGCAAAATATATTAATGTAGATAACATTGGAAATACAAAGAGGTAAATACATGAAATGAAAGGTGAATATTTTGCGAGTTATATTAATCAGTGTAGCATCTTTTATGCAGGTGTATCCTAAATATATTAGAATATAAAGGCTATGTTACAAATAACTAAAACTGCTTTGAGTTTACTGGAGTATTTACTTGAAAACGAGATTCAATGATTTTTTTTTTTTCTAATGGCATGCAGGGTACAAGTTAAAATAAAGAGAACAAATAATAAAAAGACAAGAAAGGAAAATTAGCTGCTTATCAGCACTTTTGCCTCTCAGTATCAACTACAAAAGGTCCTGGTTAAGAGCACTGCATTTTTATCTCTTAACTAGATGTCAATTTATTGGGATCAATTTTGAAGGAGACCAGAGATATTCTGAGAGATGTTTATATGATTCAAATGTTTTGCTGAACAATTATGGAAAGTCAAGTCATTGCAGTAGATTCTTTTCTTAAGTTATCTGGGAGATATTTACTGTTAAGAAGCCTTCAGAAATGTTTTGCTGAACAATTATGGAAAGTCAAGTCATTGCAGCAGATTCTTTTCTTAAGTTATCTGGGAGATATTTACTGTTAAGAAGCCTTCAGAAATATTTCTTTTTAAATTTCAATTTGTTAGATTTTAAAAGGAGTTCCTTCATTTCTTTATGAACTGTTTATGGAATGCTAAGAAATTTTCTTATCTAGAATCTGAAGAATTTTGGTACCCGTCTATGCTAGACACAGTTCACAAGTTTATCTTAAATGCAGTGTGCTGGTTAAACTATTATTTTAAGCTTATTTTCCCCCCTTTTAGTGCAAGCATAGTTATCATAAAGTGGTAGAAAAATTCTTGAACACTGAAATATGCTAAACCATCACTAGAAAGTTCATACCAATGTTCACAAACCCACATCATTTAATATCATTATGGACTGAGGTCTTCATGACTTTGTGATGAAATGTAGCCTATTCAGTGATTAAACACTTATCTAAAGGTTAATGAAACTGCAATAATGATTTTTCTCTTTTAAAGCAACCAGGAATTTTATAATCGGATAGTTTAGAGATTCTCTCCCACATATGTATTTAAAATATCATAACATTACTATTTTTCAGATTGTAAATGTCAAAATATATAGTATTCTGAAAAGCTTTTTACCTAATTTATTAATAAGTACCAGTGTGCATTTCAATATTTAAAAAAAAATTTACAATTTGCAATATCTGAATTTCCATCACAATTTTGAGGATCACTGAAAACAACACATGAAAGTTTTCATAATAATTTTAATTTTCAGTCACATGAAATAACATAACTCAGTTTCAGTTGCTGCATAAAAAAACACTAAATTACTGAGATTTGTGTTCACACCAGATAATACATAATTGAGCTGCCAAAATGTAAGCCTTTCTTATATATAGTTGTGCAAGTTATTATAAAATTCCCAATTTACAAAGTAATTTTACAAACCATAAGACATGCACAGTGTTTAAAGAACTGCAATAAAAAAATCATTAGCTTTTCTTAAAGAAAAAAAATCAATCAACAACCAATAGCTTTAGATGGACAAATGTTCTAATGGGTAAAAAGTGGAGGCTGCTGATTAATAAAACTCGTAATTTATTCTTAAAATATTGAATCTATAACAGGTGATAAATCATACTAGGTAAGCTTACATAACATTCATATTTCTAATAAAAAGTACAAGAAAACATTTGTACTAGGATCTTAATTTAAAATTCATTACTAGAAAATCAGTGAGTAGAATATTAAATGCACATTAAAAAAATCTACATACGTTATAATAATGTAATGCATGCATTATATATCAACTACAATTTTTATATAACTACGTTTTTGCATTCTGAATGTATCTCCAACTGCCATGACATGTTATGATTAATTTACATGAACTCAATGAAACTTACTGAGAAATACTAAAAAATCAAGTAAAAACCAGTAAATTAATCCATAAGCACCTAATAATATTTTTAATTTTTCTGAATCCTGAAAGATTTTATTTCAAATAAGAATGTATTGTGCCTCCCTAAGTATAATGTACATAGCACCATCAACAACACTTTCTATCAATATATAACAGTCAATGAGATACCATGAATGAAACTTAAAGAATGAAGAGTACACATTACAAACAATAACAAATACACTATAAAAAAGCAAAAATGACTAAAGCCAAACAAAGACTTTGTAAAACTGGTGGTATGGAATAATACTTAGAAGAGACACTGATAAATTTATTACTTTAAAATTCATACAATACATTTATTTTATATTAAATATTTTATCACACATATTTAGCATTTAAGATCTCAAAAGGTGCAAAGGGATTAATTTTTCATGTGACATTTCTACATCAGCAACTTCCACGGGTAATTAAAAAGGTTCAACAAAGCTTAAAATTTAAACAAACACTTAACTTTCATAAACAAAACAGTGAAATGTCAGTGAGTGACTGGTGATGACTGAATCCTGCAGTCATTTGATGTAAAGGATATCTAGTGAAGGTCAGAAGAAGGGCTACTATTAACAAAGAATTATCGATAAAACACCCAACACCATTTTTTTAAATTTTTTTTTGTCAAGTTTCACTAATAGCAATAACATGTCAAATTATTTGGCTGCATCTTGGCTCTGATGTACTACCACATTCAATAGACACCAAAACCTTGACTTGATCTTGTACATTTTCAGTCGGCTCAATTTACAAAGAGGATAAAAATATTACAAAATATTGTTTTGAGAATAGCTACTACAATTGAACATTTAGAGATCAAATTAAAAAGAGTATATGTGTATTTATACTTTAAATAGGAATTTTAGATTATACATTCATTGCTTTGACACATTCATAATTCGTTATAATTCAGAAGTTACAAAATTAGGCATTATCAGTCACAAGTCGAAATGCATAAAAATAATTTGAATTTTTGGTTGTATTCAAAAATGACAAAAAATTTAATGTACAGTAAAAATGCAAAGTTACATAAAAAAAACAATTTTTGATTCCCAATCAAGAGTTATATATTATAATTCTTTAGTTGTAGGTAAACATATGTACACATACACTTATTGATTTTGTATGTATATGTATATACATATAACTAAAGAATTAAGTTACAATGTGAATTTGCAATATATATTTGCTAGAACAAAATAATGAGAAAAATTTGATAATCTGCTTTTTAAAAAGAAAGCTTAGATAATACACTTATAAGATATCTTGATGTCTCAAAGAATTTCACTACCACCAGACTTTTTTACACTGAAACTAATACAAAAAGTAATGTATAATTAGGAGTTTCATTTCTTACATTTGCAAGCAATACAAAAAATTTTAATTTGAGAGCAAAACTGCACATGACCAAACAATCTGCTGAATATTCTTTAAAATAGCATTATTTTATTTTATTAGTAGTTCATTTATTTCCCTGGCCAATACAATCGCGACTTAAGCTTTTCACCTTAATTTAACAAGCATCAGATTTCATATCAGTATGAAAGTTAACAGCTAAATTTAAGCTGTCTAAAGCAACAGATTATGGACATAAAAAATTGCTTTTTAAACTGACATTTATAAAGAAATATAATTCAAATTACATCTAAAATAAGAAAATTAGTTTTGTTATATTAAATATTCAAAAATACATATGTTTGGTCATAAATCAATTAAAATTTTACTTTTTGTAAGTTTTTAAATAAATTTATATTAAACTTAATGTTATTTCAAAATCTAATAATGAAAAGCTGTAGATAAGTAAAATTCTGAAGGTTAAATTTTATAATATATACACAATTTTGATTAAAATAAAATACAAAAGAAAACTTTGAGTCTGAAAGCGCTACAAAACTTTACAGGATTGTTAAATTTTGCAGTTCATATTGCCTGAGCAAGTATTTTACTACACATCGCGCATTCATGCACCAGCTTAAATAGGCATCATACATAAACAAAACACAACAAAATAAATATATTGAGAATAGAACATGCCACAGATGCAATACTTTCACCTGCTGGTAAAAATGAGCTACAATTTCTGGCAGGTTTTGTCCACTTTTTCTTAGTTTCAAACATACAGTTCCATGTCCCACACTCAAAGAAACAATGTATTTCACAATTAGTGTAAAGATCCCCTGAGATTTAATGAACAAAAAGATGGGAAGACTGAAATATGACAGTCTTGCTCGGAACTTTTTATTTCATTTCACACAAAAGGGAATATACTAATAGTGAAATAACAAAGTAGCCTATCATTCCATTTGGGACAAACTGCAGCTTCAACATTAATTTTCACACGATGTCATCTTGCAGTAAAGAAATTAAGTCCTTGCTAAATGACTGGAAAGTGGGAAGTTGAACGTCCGTCTTAGCAAACGGCCGACGTTTTGGCAGGATCGAAGACGGAGTTGCGTCCACTGGCGACTAGTTTGTACAGAACCCTACATACGGTGGGCATGGCAGTCAAAGACTAAGACAAAGAAGAGAGTATTATGTCTATCTACGATGACCGTATGGGTTTGCAGGACCATTGGAGGCTTGATCTGAGACGTCTTCTGGACAGTCTTCTTCTATTGCACCATCTAGAAATATACATTTTTATTTTACATACAAATGAAGAGCAATCATATCACCAAACAAACTAATATTTTCCTGGTTCATTCCTAAATTTTGGAAACTCTTCTGAATACCTCAATAGGACTCTTTTTTAATGATGTCAGTTTCATTTTCTAATTGGCACTCATTTTTAATCTTGTTAGGCACATATTAAATCATTTTACATTTTGTATGTTTCTGCTAAACATGGACAAATTTAGAATATTTCAGATTTCACTGCAAATTATAATTATCACAAAAAATATTGCAAATCTTAATGTTCTCCACCTCATAGACAGACTTAATCATGACGATACTTTTTATTTATTATTCTTTATTTGGGCCTTCTAGCTTTTTTTTTTATTATTCATATTTACTTGTCATTTTAGAAGTGAATTAACTAATTCATAAAATTTTATCTTTTTCTTGTTTCTTTTCAGATCTGGTCACCTGCCATCTCTATTACAGTAACATGGCACATGCAGAATGGTGTGTGTGTGTGGGGGGGGGGGGGGGACGACGAATAGAGGTAATCCATATTTAGGGAATTAACCAAAGCTAAGACGTTATTAGCATGTCACTAACTAAACTACCCATAGCAAATATGACTCCTATACTCATTTCTAAAGAGTAAAATAAAAGAATTAAGTAGTTTTAGAAACGTTCAAATTTTCGATGAACCCAAAAATATTAAGAGATGGTTGGAAAAGAAATTCTACATTAGTTAGGAATTTTTGTACTTGCTCTTTGGGACATCTTCCATGATACACTCATTCTGTGTCACTTATGAAATTGCAAATGAAATTGTAATTATGCAAGAATTATATGCATTTTTGCTTTTCAAATAGCCAATATCAATTATCAATGTGCATTTAATTTTTTTTTTAAATAGTGTTATTTCCTCACAGAAAAAAAAAAAAAAAACAGTTCCTGCTTTAGAACGGTAAATTCCATGAAGACAAGAAAAAACCTTCATAATTAATAGCTTCAAAGAAGAAACCAAGAAAGGAGAAATTAGGCTTCTCATAATATAGGCAGGTGATGCTGATACAGTTGTCTATGAGTAATTCTGTTCTTGGTTTGAGTAATTGCCCAGAAAAAGCCATGGATGCTACAAAAGAATTAGGGTTACATAAATTTCACAGCTAGTACACAGCTTTCACAATAGTTGGTTTAAATTGTCCACAGTAATATCAATGAATAACCTTCAGTAACTAATTAAAAATGGCTCAAAAGGCAATCAATATTTTAAAAAGCATTTATTAAAAAATAAGTAAAAATATCCCTAAGTAACCTGGACAGAAACTGTAAGCACAACTATTAAAAAACATAACCAAGTTCAAAAACTAGGGAACTGCTAAGCCAACACATCAACACTACTGTGAACTACTCTAATATCTTGTACATCACAGTTATGTCACACTAGCTCTGCTGTCTGAATAGAGCTCCTAAAGCATCAGCATCCCTCGGTTCTAATCTCACCAAAATACAAGCCACACAATACCTTTGTTGAAGATTTAATGACAGTTTATGAAACATCCATATAAACTGCTTTGTTCTTTAATAACTACTTTATGAATTTGATTATTATCTTCTCTAAAATAATCCATCACATACATACATATGAATATAAAATTCATAGAATACATATTTTTCAAAGAACTTGAACTGCAAATAGTGTTTGAAAGAATACTCATTTAGTATTTGAATTTAAGATAAGTATGGCATTTAACATTAACCTTCCCTTTCTAATTATCTTTAAGAACTTCATGAATTTTTTTTATTTTTTTTAATACAGGAACCATTAGAGAAAAGAACATTTTTATAATCATCAAATCATAATGGTGACCTTCTTTCACAATAACTGGTAACAAAATGTTTGATGCATTAGCTCAGGTACTTTAGAGACCTTATACCTCAAGAACCTAAAGATTGCATTAACCTATTTAGTATATTTACATGAACCAACCTCTTTTGTGCAGGCTTTTACTAATACTGCATTGAAATATGAAATACAACTAAATCATGAGTTTTAAGATATAAAAACTTAAATATATACAAGTTGAATCTTTTTTTTTTTAATAGCTATGCAAGCAAAACAGGTTGGAAAATGAAATTCAGAAACCTATGCCACAAAGTCAATTCTGCATGAGACATATCTTTTTAAGAAACCTTCTTAAGAAAACTATCTTGAGATTCTGATACCCTCAAAGATTTGAGGAAAATAGTTTAAAGAATTGTGATAACTTACAGAAAATTAATCTATAAAAGATATTAAAAACAATGCTTAAACTGGGTTTTTTTTTTTTTTTTTGTTATTTTTAAATTGAGCTGCTCCCAAGAAGAAACCTTCTGCAAAAATGAACAAGGCAGAAGAATTGCCTAGAAGGATTTAAAATTTTTAACAAATGTTGTCATAAAGAACACCAAGATAAAGCCTTTAGTGATAAGGAAAGAAACCAGACTCCATTGTACCAAAGGACTAAATGTATTTCACATGTCTGTAGAAAGGAACTCCAAAAAGCATGATTGACCTTCCAAACCCTGTCAATGTGGCTGATGAATAAAATAAGGAGAAAAAAATTTTTACATGAAAAAAGGAAAGCTCTATTTCTGATAAACAATACCTTTCTCATCATTTATACCACATTAAACAAGACACCTATATTCCAACTTAAGGAAGTTGATTAAAGCCAACATTAAATAGGTATTATGTAGGAAGATATGGATAAGCCAGCATTTAGTATGTACAAGTCAGTTTTAAATTCCAGGAAATGAAATGAGCCAAAACCTCATCTAAATTAACTAAACTTTGGAAAGATTATTTTAGAAAATAAAACAATTACACCTCATGTAAAATAATCCAATTTCAAAAAGTAAAATTACCAGCCTGAGAGTTGTGGTGAGCAGTCAGTGGACGGCCTAATCCTAAAGTATTGTGTGTCTGCTCATATTCCAAAACTTCATGGTATATCAACTCTAAAAGAATTTAAAAAAAAGAAAAATGTCAATCAATTTCAACATGCACAACAGTTTTTACATTCTCTTTAAGTCTTTCATCTACAGAAATGTAACATTTTAAGAGAATTACTAATCTCAAAAGTTCAAACAAAACTCAACACTAAAATTCAAAATTAACAGCAGTCTTGGAAACAATTTTATATTCAGCTTTTCAATAACATAATTTAATAAAATTCTGGCTTACCCTTCCACTGCTCAACAGTGTGTTCCCTCTCGTCAACTGAATGATCATATGGTCCAGGTGCTGGCTGCAAATTACAAACATTTTCACTGTGATACACTCAACTATATTTGAAAAAAATGCTTATATTTCAAGTTAAGAGAAGTCAGCAAACTTATTAGGTACAATTACATATTAATTGAGAAGGATTAAAATGTAACCACATTGATTTTATATGTAAAATAAGGAATATATATACATAATTAAAAATTTTTACTTAAGCTTAAAAAAAATACCACTCACTAGCCTTTTTTTCCAGTTTTAAGTTTTGAATAATTGTTTTTCTCTAATGTCTAAGTTTCAAAGCTTTGTATTCTGTACATGAATACCAACAAACATTCCAATGACAAAGCAAATATTTCCAAGTTTTTCAAAACAGTATTTTTTACATATGTATTCTCCAAAATAATAATAATAAAGTACGAACTCTAATTGGTTACATGAAAGCTTAAGAAAAATTTAATAAATACTTAAACCAACATTTTACTGCATATCAAAATTGGTGACATAGCAGATCAACTTGAGGGGTACCTAGATATATTAAAACTTGTTTAGGGTAGTGTTTTAAATGAAATCAAATTTATATAGAGCATATATGAAATTGGCCTTCTCTAACAAAGACCTTTGTGTAACAAAGATATACACTACTTTTATTTCCATTTGAAACTATTTCAAACAAAAATTCTGTAAATTTAATGCAACGCACAATTATAGAAATTCATTACTAAAATATCTGAAGTAACACTAATATATTTCTGCATAATTCTAAGAATAAAAATTATTTTATTTCTAGCTAACATCACAGATAAGATTAGTATGCACATGAACAATAGTACTATTAAAGCAGGATATGAAAATGATAATTTCTCAAAAATACATTTCATGAAACATTAGTTTACAGAAATGTAAATGAGAAATAATTACAAGATAAAAAGAACTTTTTATATATCATGTTTTTAAATTTTCTGTTGAATCATATAAACTTGACAATTCTATGTATTAATAAATACTTTTTAAAATTTTTTGATGAATTATCCCATCAACTTGAAAGAAAATGAAGTTAATTGGAAGTTAACTTGCATTTAACTTTTCGTTCCCGTCCCGGCCAATAGATAGCTGCACCAGTCTACAAAACAAAATTCACTGAAAATGACTGCAAATTAATTTAATTCTGCAATTTAAAGATGGTTAAAAGTATTAAAATAATGCATTGTCATTGTGTTCTGGGCTATTCTAAAAATTTCAAATGTTTAGCTAGTCGGGAAGTTAGTTAAAAATCGATTGCAAGATTTGTACTTGACAAACACACACACACACAAACAAACAAGGAAGCGAGTTAATAAAAACATGGTAATAATTGAAAAGGAATTTGGGGGGGAAAAAAGTAAAATAAAAAAAATCTTATCAATGGTAAAAATATTGTGCAGTAAGGAATTTTTAAGACACAGACAGGAATAGGAACTTCAGTACCAACTGGTAACACAAAATTCTATTTCAGCATAAGAATATCAATTCCACAACTCACTGAAAACTGTTCAAAAGGATGTGTTACACACAAGACTTCTCTAAGTGAGAAATTGTTTTGATATGATTCACTTATAATCTAATAGCATTTATATTTCTAGAATAAAATTCTACTTTTATAACAAACTTTATTATACTAAATAAGGTTATTATGAGTTATATTTATGAATTTAAATTTATTAAAGATTACTTCCTGTGCCTACTGATTATTAGAAAATTATCAACATCTAAATCAAAATGAAAAAATTTATATGCCAAATGTTTGTGCATCATAAAACTTGTTTAGAAGTCTCAAACAGCATTCAAAATATAGCAATTAATTTATAAAAAATCTTTAAAACTATTTTATAAAATTTTCATAATACTTACAGCATTGACTTCACTTTCTTCATACCATACATTAATGTAAGGGTGAAGTAATGCATCTTCAACCGATATCCTTCTCTCTGGATCTATAACAAGCATCTTTGACAACAAATCTCGAGCTTGACTAGCTGAAAATTTAATTACATGACATTATCATCATACTGAGGAATGATGAAATTACAATACACTTGCTTATCATTTAAAACAATTTTTTATCTTACATATTGAGTCAGAATAACAAGTCGAATTCTGAAAATTACTCAAATGTTTAACATTTAAGATTTTACATAAAGAAAGAATATCTAACACGAGAGCTTTAAATATTTTTTAGGCAAGTTCAACCTCTTTTAAAACTTCATCCAATTTGATCATTGGAAGAATGTATACCCATAGTAATTAAAAACACGTCAGAAATTTGTATATGAACATGAATAAGTAAGGGCTAAATAAAAGCCTTTCAGAAAAAATAATTTACCTTGAATACCTGAAAATTGAAAAAACTTTCCAAGTTTTTTTTACAACTTTAAAACTAAATCAACTGTTTGTTAGCAGTTTTACCATCATAAAATTACTGTTGCTTTCTAATACAGTTACAACTGCAAAAGGATTTTTTTCTGGGGAAGGGGGGGGGGACATTCTATGAAGAAAAGCATTATATAAAAACTAAGCTGAATACCCGTGCTTCGCTACCGAGTACATTCAAATTAAATACAACGGTTAATGTATGCAATTAATTTGCATGTTTAATATCCATAACACTAATTAAATTAAATTCTTAAAAAACTTCCATCACAATTAGTCCAGTGGTTAAATTTTTTCTTTTACCGTATTTTAATATTTTTTTGTTAATTTATATTGTTATGAACATGATGCAAAATTTATTTGAAGTATCACAAAAAGAAAAGAAACCACGTGATCAGCATTTAAAAAAATTAAATTCTAAAAATTAATCTTTAAAAATTCACCAAAAATCAGAAAATGGAGGTAAAGATTCGAAAAGGGTTTCATTTTAAAGGAATTTTTTGGATCTTTTTTGTGATATAAATTTTATAACCCTCAGATTATTATTTTAAATGCAACTTTAAAGAATGTTACAAAAACAGCTTAAAAATTTTTAAAAAAATCTAAGAATTTTTCAAAAATCTTTCTTAGTGCACCCCCTACACTATAAGAAGAATCGCCATGCAAAATTTCGGCCCAATAGGTCCAGCAGTTAGGTCTGTGCATTATCTGTCAGTCAGTTATGGAACTGTTTTATATATATAGACTATAAAAGTTGAGTACAATGAATTTGAAAACATTGTATTCAGGATCTAAACCTTAGGTCACATTTTAGTCCATGAGAAAACAGGATGCAGCAAATCTAATGAATAATTTTTTTTCATTATTCTTAGATGAGGCATAAATTTATCAGAGTAGAAAATACTACATGATGAGTTAGGAAAATTACAGAAATGTCAATACTTGCACCATGTGAGACCTACAGGTATGGATGGATATTCAAATTATAACCATAAATCACGGTAATTTTGGTGTTGAGTAAAGGTAACCAATCAGTAACAGATCAACATCTCTTCATTCTCAAAATCTCTTTGGCACAAGCATCACAACAGGGCACCACCATCATTTTGCACTTGCAAATGTAGTTTTAAACTTAGGAACTTGCCTTATATATCTCCTTTCCAATCATCTTCCCCCCCCCCCAATGAAAGGTAGAACAGCCATGTTAATTGGCAATATAAAACACAAAGGAAAGAATCAAAGAGAACAGCAAAGCTATGAAAGTAAGCAAGTGACAACCAGGGCTTGATAATATCTATCCGAAGAATGAATCCTTTTTGCTCCAACCCAAATAAAAATATTAAGGGTCAAACAATTTCTTAGGAACACGAAAAAAGCTGATCTCTTGGATAAAGTTCCTTTGCAGATTGAATCCAAAGGATAAAAAATTTGTTTTAAATCCTTCTGAGTTTATCCAGCTTGGACCAAAAAAATTTTACTCCTAGAAATTTTACAGATTTAAAAAGAATGTTTTTTTCCAGAAATCTGTTTCACCATTCTAAAATGTGAGTTAAGGTTGTCACTTTATGTTATCTAAGGTGTTTCTTTTAACGTGTACTACCCAGGATGAGAGTGGAATTCAATGCTGTTTTAATTTTTGGATTCAAAATTAAAAATAAATAAATACCATGTCATGAAGAAATATATAATAGTTCTGAAAAAAGAAATTAATGCCTTGTATGCATGAAATTATATTTACCTATACATAATGGAAAAACCCAATATTTTGGAAATGAATAAAAGGTTCATTTAACGAATTTAACACAGATTATTGAAAACACTTGTGAAAAGAATCCTTCTAACTCTAAACAAATTACACAAACCAGTTGAATCAATAGACTTGATTTTAGCCTTGTTCGATTCAGAATGAAAAAATACACAAAAACAGACACTCAACTCGAGACATTCGGTTAAAACCTCAATCTTGAGAACAATACGAAAATTTTGCATTGAAATCTCACCATTTTTCCATGACCACATTTTGCTGGCCAGTGAACTTTTATTTTTACTAGACAAGAACTATTTTGAGGCCAAAGTTGAACTCTGTATCTCAACCCTATTCAAAAGTTATCACACAGGGTTTATATATATATTGATCTATACCTAAGTATAGTACACATACCAAAAAATGATAAAGTTTATTAAGTAAGTAACTGGGATCTGGAATGCTTGAGACAATTTTTTGTATAGAAATATCCTGTAAATTCCAAAATTTTTAATTTTAGCCACATCAGAATAGCTTAATAATCTTTCAAAATTGCTACAGAGGAAAATGAGTAAAATTGTGAGAGATATTTTATGTTCCAGCTCGAAATAATTCCTTACTCAGAGCAAATGGATTGCTCTGGGTCCGATAAAATCCGGAACAATTAAAATCTTTAGGAGCAAAATCAAATCAATCCCAAAATATGGTTTCATGTGGATAAATAAATAAAAAATTCCACTTGAACTAATTTGATCGGAACTTTTCATTTCGGTTCATATCCATTTCAAGCCCTAGTGACAAGCACACATATAACTCCTCTAAAATCTAGGAATTTGGGGAGATTTTGTATGATACGAAAGGAAAGGGAGGAACTGCTTTAAAATTTTTCAGATAAAACATTAACCCCAAAATTTTTTCCTGTGATTTTTAAATAAAATATACCTTAACTTTAATGAGTTTGCAAATGTCAAAATCCAACCCCTCTCTATAAACACATTTTCCTTCATACATCAGATATTTAAAACTTAGTTAAATTTATACAATACATATCAGATATTAAAATTGCAAAAAAATTTAAGAACTTAAAATATCAATGTACTTTTTCATTTAAAATTATGAGAATAGACTTACCTTTTAACCTGCTGTGCTCAGAACTATCTGCTGGAAAAAGTACATCTGGAAAGAGTCTTTCAAAAGAATAACCAGCATATTTTGGCCTATTTTCCACATAATTACGAACAGTAGGTTGTAACCTTTTCATGAATTCTTGGGAAGGAGTTCCCAGCTGCTCTATTATTTTATTCCATTGATCGATGTCTGGTTTCAAAATGTAAGGAATATTACAGAGAAAAAAAATTTAAAATAGTTTGTATACTATTTGCTACATAGGCTAGTTTTGACATACCAAGGCAATTCTGAATGCTAGGGAACAATAATTTAGAGAGCATAAGTTTGGGGTTTGAAACAAATTTTATCATATAAGTTTGAAATAATGCCAATGACAAATTAGAATATACTGAAAGTACAACAAAAGCAATAGAAGCTACTGAGTTCAGAAAATTCTTGCTTGAATCTTATGACAATTAACAATGATTTCTCTCCATATAATTATGAGTTATATATATAACTTCATATAGTATTCTAAAAAATGCTATTAATTCAAAAATTACTTTAAATACATTAGCAGTGAAATATTCACATAAATTCACAAATGAATAATTACAAGTTGAAGATAAGTAATTAGTAACACAACAATTTATTGTGACTGTTCTCTAAAACAGTGCTCACCAACATTTTTATCACCGTGGACCGGTCAACGTTTGATAATTTTACTGCAGCCCGCTGAGGGGGGGGGGGGGGGGGGGGGGGGATGTTTATATTTTAGATTGTTTTGATTTAATAATTTTAATTTAATTGTACTTAAATATGCCTTCAAAATAAAATACAGTTACACCAAAAAATTAATATAAAGTGATTTAACATTTTAACTCACTAGAACGCTAAATCAATGAGAACCCTGAGCTTGTGACCCTAAGCTGGTGGCCCGGTACCATTTGATCCATGGACCGGTACCGGTCCGCGGCCCGGGGGTTGGGGACCACTGCTCTAAAACACTACTGACAGCAAAAGCCCCAACAACTCATACTTGTATCATGTTGTCCCTTAAGTCATGTTTTTCTTTATTTTATTATAATTAAAATGTTTTGTAGGTGGAAAATTTAAAATTGTCCACATCCCATTCAGTAAAACAGAATTAATAGTCACAAACATACTTCTTTAAATCAACCAGCTTGATATTTAACAGCATTAATTAATAAATTGAGAAATGGTGTAGTTATCAAACCCTGAAACTTTCACACTAGAACTATGGTAGGGGTCATTTTGACCCCTAAATGAAATTCATCCTCTTGTATACATTTAATTTTCTTTCACACAATGTTGCAATTTTAAAACTTTTTCTTAAGTATTATAAATATTATACTTGCAATTTTTTTTTAATTTCATCTATTAGTTTATTTACAGTAACTGCTTATACCTAGAACTACTGCTAGGAGTCAATTTGACCCCTAACACTAGATAATTCCTAGAGCTCGCCTTCGTTTCCATTTTATGAGTTTATTATTCTGTAGATAATGCAGTCTTGTTTAGATTAGCACCTGCTTTTTGTTTACTGGAATTTGGTACAAGCATGGGGGGAAGGGGTAGAAATCTTGGAAAAGGATTGGAGTTTGTTTTTTCAAGAAAATACAAATTGGGACAGATTTGTAGAAACCATGGAATACATACTATTGGATATGAAATCCTCGAGATCCCAGCATTTACAAAATGACAGATTTGTTCCAAATAAAGTCTGGAATATTTTTATCAAGAAATATTATTTGTGCTACAAACCGTCTGAGAATATAACGATAGATGAGCAACTTTTTCCAACCAAGACAAGATGCAAGTTTAAAAAAAAAAAAAGTCCAAAACAAATTTATAGTCATGGCAAAATTTTGGATAATATTTCTCATGCATATCATGGTACACTTAAAAAAGTTCAGAGAAATGGTAGGAACATTTTCAAACACTGCCATATATATTGCATTGTGAGAAGATTGTATTTTGAAGAACGCCAAATTGTCTGTAGTATGCACACCAGAATGATTGCTGACTCTCAAACATCTCTCAAACGTAAAAAATGCCAAATCAAATTATGTAAAGGAAACAAAATTTCCATGAACTGTTTCAAATGTAACTTAGCTGTATGTGGATATTGTATTACAGAAAAAGAGTGCTTTAACTACGGCATAAATTGCTGTAAGAAGGAATAAATCTGCCAGTACTAATATAATTTAAAAATTAACTTTCTATGTTGTCATATTTTATTTCTACACATCTTAAATTAAAATAAATGCTTTTAATGAATGAATTAACTTTATGATGTTATACTTTATTTTTACACATCTTTAATATAAAAAGATATTTTCTAAATGTATATGCATAAAAACATCTTTATGTACATTCAAGAAAATTACTTCAAAATTCATGTTTTGCATGCTACATTCTTTAAAAAAAAATATTTTAAACTGAATGCACATGTAGCTTACTTTGTTATGTTTATACATATTTAAAATAATAAGGTTATAAAGGCCTTTCTTGCGAAGGGTCAAAATGACTCCTCTCCATAGTTCTAGGTATACCGAAATGCCGTAGTTCTAGTGTTATCCAAAAAAAATTTTATAGTCATGGCAAAATTTTGGATAATATTTCTCATGCATATCATAGTACAATTAAAAAAGTAAAATGTAAACAATAGAAATAAACAAAATTAAAATTCAAGCATAGACTGCTAAATCACTATAACATAAAACTTATCCAGCAAAGAAAAGAAAAGAAAACATTTTCAATAGAGGATAGCGCAGAAGCTTCATATCCCCATAATGAAAAAAACAAATAAATAAACCAACAGAGAAAGAAAAAAATACTAAAATAGACAAAAAAAACAAACAGAAATCAAGCAATCTGGGCATCCACGCACCAACGGCAAGATTCTGTATAAGTGCCGCAACTGAACCATAAAACAACAGAGGTAACCGACAGGTCTCATCATCAGGGAGCCTAACCATGTCAGTTACCTCAAGGGGAACTTTCTGAATAGGATGCAGGTAAGCCCAAAAAACATCCCAAGGCCCCGAGTCCCCCAAAGTAGCAATAAGATCTTTCTCTGTTGGTTTATTTACAATTAAAAAAGTTCAGAGAAATGGTGGGAACATTTTCAAACACTGTCGTATATATTGCATCATTTTGGTTCACATGAAAGACAAAAATCTTTATAAAAAAAAAAAAATCAAGAGCATATTTAAACATAGAATTCACATGAGTCATATAAATAAAGATATTTTTACATGAAAATCCTTATAAAATTTCAAAGGATACGATCAGTGCCAGGGAAAAGAACGGTACCTCTAATCATTTCTCCCATTATACATCCCACTGACCAGATATCCACTACAAGAAAAATAATAAGCAACTTAAAATAAAGATTCTAAAATACACACAATATCTAAAACACAAAAATAAGTTCTTAATCCATAAATAAAACTTCTTAATATCAATACCACTCACTTATACATAACAAGTAAAATCAAACACCTGGAATAACCTATCAAATCATTTTATCCAGTTCTAGAATTCCATGCTCAAAAAACATCCGATATGGTACATTTTTTATGCTTTTCACACATCAAACTTTAAATGCTACATAAGCTGAAACTATGTGACAGAAAAAGTGTCTGAAACACTTTTTCTGTCTTCATCCATGTGTGATGTAAATTTCATAGCACTAAATGCACTGGTCTATCATTGGGCGAACTAGGCAAGCTGTCATTGAGGCTTTCGTTTTACTTGAGAATGCAGCAGGAAAGATGGGTCTAACCATCAATGAGGATAAAACTAAATTTATGATTGCAACAAATAAAAAAAATAGATACAGCCCCTCTGGAGATCAATAACTACACATGTAAGAATGCAAAGAATTTTAAATACCTGGGCACAATGATCTCAAGCAGCAATGACCTAAAAATTGAAATTAAAAGCAGACTAGCCATGGCTAATAGATGTTTCTATGGCCTTCGAAACCAACTGAAATCCAAATTCATCAGCATTAAAACAAAAATAAGCCTATATAAGACCCTGATAAGACCTGTTGTCTTATAGGGCCCTGAATAGGGCAGAAGAAGACCGTTTATTGATTTTTGAAAGAAAAATTTTGAGGAAGATTTTTGGACCAATTATGCAAAACATTTGGAAAATCGCCTATAATCACGAAATATATAAAAAGTATTGTGAACCAGACATCTTAAAGGTGGCAAAAGCATCTCGTATTAGGTGGCTAGGCCACATATTCAGATATGATGACACATTTCCCACAAAAAAAGTCACCTTTTCAAATTTGGAGGGAAGGCGACAAAGAGGAAGACCCCCAACCAGATGGTTGGATGAGGTAGAAAAAGTCCCAAGAACAATTGGAGTGAACTGATGGAGGGCCATTGCACAGGATCGAGCTAGGTGGGGAAAAATTGGCATGACAGCCTTGGCCTGTAACAGGCTGTAGTGCTAGCGAAGAAGAAATGCACTGGTTAAAAAACAATACAGTGCATTTAGTACTATGAAATTTACATCACACATGGATGCTCCAGCTGGATCAACTGATTTTCACAATGGATTAATTATTGGGCAACTACATTGCTTGACAAATGATGGTTAAGTTCCATGCTTTACCAGTGAACAACCCCACCAACAAATTCCTTTTTAAAACCATTAAAATTAATATTGCTTTTCAAAAATTTAAACATCATTCTAGCAGATAGTGTAAGAACAATAGCCCTTTAAAAGAATTACAACATTCAGCTTTTACTTAAAACAAAAGGTTTATTGAAAATCCTTAAACTCAAAAACATAAAAGCATACTGCAAACGAAACATCAAGTACACGACAGCCGACAACTTACGGCCAAACCGCCTTTATATAGCCTTCAAACAGATTTGCATAAAACTGCTCAGTAACTGCAGCTCAGTTTACCTTACCATTAATCACCTAAAAATTACACTGCCGTCTGGCAGGCGAAAAGCTGAGCAGTCAAGCGAAAGAATAACCAAGGAGGAAATGCGTATTTCCCTATCAAAAATCAACAGTTCTGTTCATTCATTAATATATCTTACCTTAAATCTTTTCTATTAATACATCCAAATTTTATCAAAATTTAGTATTTGTATCAAACAAGTTCATTTAATTCAATTATTCAAATTCGCATATTCAATTTATTTAAGAGTTTCTTCTCATTAAGGTTACATTTGCTGCTCTAAACATTAAGCATTTTTGTTTACATTCACTACTCACAAAGTCACATCAAAGCTTTTAGACAGAATATGTCATTATAAATTTCCCATACATAATATAAATGAACAGTGCAAATATAGAGAAAAATTAAATTCATTGGGATTGTATTGAGGTTTAATTTTTTTATTTTTATTTTGAGGCTTACCATTTTCCTTATAACCCATTCCCAAAATGACTTCAGGAGCTCTGTAATATCTGGTCACAACATATGGAGTCATCATGAAAGTGGTCCCTGCAGTTCGTGCTAAACCAAAGTCTAGGATCTTGAGGGTGCAGTCGGCTTTCACAACAATATTGCTTGGTTTCAAATCCTTCAATAAGAATTCATAAATACATAAGGGTTTTATTTAATTCAATTAAAAACATAAAGGTAGAAACATAAGGTACAAATCACTATCCACGCATACATCCATTATTTTAATACTTAACACGTTCCCTGCCACTGACGCACTAGTGTGTCAGCATGGTGCTACCTCGTATGCCAGCAACGCTCTGGGACAACGGTTGACTAAGATAAGTTAAATGCTTTATTTTTAGTGGGGTCTTGGAGTTTGAATGAAGAGGTTTTTGAAGGCATGTAAATAAAGCATTATTTTTGTATTTTACGTGCGTGGGTTTCAAATTTTGTGTTTCAATTTTTTTATGCGCATTTTTAAAAATGGAGGACAGTACAAGTATGGCAGGACCTTCACAGCCCAAGAAAAGGAAAGTAAATAAAAAAATTGACTGAAGCCGAAATAGTAGAATTATTAGAAAAGAGTGATCTTTCTGATTATGACAGCACAGACGATGAAGATTACGGTTGGGATTCTACCAGCGAATCGAAAGCAGATAGCGATGTTGAGGTGGACACCGTAGAAACGTCAGCATCTGAGGATATGCCAATTTTAGTGGCAGCGAACGTGTTAAATCATATAAATTCCTAGTTTCAACATAAATTAACAAAACACTCCTACTTTCCATTGAAATATAGAAGTTTATAGAGCCCCTGAATTAATTAGATAGATAGAGAGAGATATATAGAGAGAGATATAGAGATAGAGAAAGATAGAGAGATTTATATATATATAGATATATATATATATATATATATATATATATATATATATATATATATATATATATAGAGAGAGAGAGAGAGAGAGAGAAAGATAGAGAGAGAGAGAGAGATGAGATGAGATAGATAGATAGATAAATGCAAGCCTATTCCAGCTAAACTCTGGAGAAATTTCAACCAAACTTGGTACACACACGACTTGCAATCTGGAAAAAAAATTCTGTTGGGGTAAGACACCCTAAGTACCCCTAGGGGTGGGGGTAGGAAGGGGGTGACATGTAAAAATAATCGAAAATGACTGATATTAGTATCAAATCCATAGTTTTGGGGAGTGGGGGTCACTGAGATGAATAGTAACACTCCCAATGACGTTTAATTGCAAGTTCAGCCCCCATCAGCATGGAGTGAGAAAGTAAAAATAAAATGTCCAAAATGACTGAAAGCAGTTTAAATCCATAGTTTTTGGGGATCACTGAGCTGATTGGTGACAGTACCAATAACGTTTAAGCCCAAGTTTAGTACACCCCTAGGGATGACCGTTGGAAGGGGATGGCATTTAAAAAACGAGATTAAGAGTTCAATCCATAGTTTTGGGGTCACTGATATGAATGGTGACACTTCCAATGCCATTTAAGTCCAAGTTCAGCCCTATCGGTATGGGGGAAGGGGGGTTAGAAATAAAATTCCGAAATCGCCAAGATGTCCCTAATACACAGACAATGCTGGGCAAACAACTAGTATTTTATATAAATGCCAAATTTTTATTTCTACTCTATTTTTTAGGCAGAGTTTGGTTTGAAAAAAAGGACAACAAATAAGTAATTAAATATTACGGAATCAGTAAAAAGGCATAAAAAACTTTTTTAAGAGACATTTCAAAGTTTCTTACTCTGTGAATTATTCCAGCAGAGTGTAAATGCTTAATACCACATAACATCTGATATAGAAGATATGACATTCTTTCATGATCAAGGTCCATTTGTATGACTTGGCACAAATTTGCATCCATCAATTCCATAACAAGATATCTAAATAAATTAAATTTTATAAACAAAAACAAATAATCATTCATAAATAGATCGATGTTCCCATATCTACATACCTATGTACATATGAGAATCACATACATATACAAAGATATATCAATACACATGAACTTCCTAGAAATATGAAATTAGTATGAAAGACACTGGCAGAGAATTTTGACACACGATCTCTTTATTTTACATACGTATATTCATGTACATTATGTACACACACATACATGCATGCACACACACACACACATACATGCATGCATGCACACACACACACACACACACACACACACACACACACACATATATGCACATACACACACACATATGCACACACACACATACCTATACCTCGCTTTACGGCCTAGAAATATTCCAGAAAAGTTGGCCGTACAGCGAAAAGCCATATAACGAATCAATTATTTTGATACCAACATATACAAATTTAATTGGATCTGTTACAATCTTTTATAAATATAGTTTTTACTTCATAACGCTCCTTTTTATTTTTATTTCCTATAAAAATGCTTACACAAAAATAAAAGTACAAAAGAATGTAATAATAAACAGAAATTCAAAAAATAAACATATAAACAAAAAACAAAAGAAATCATACGCACATATGTATATATAATAAAAACATAAAATAAACTGTTTAAAAACTGTTTTAATGTGATGATGAACATTAACATGAAGAATCACTAAGCTTTAACTTAGTGAAGCTAAAGCTTAATGAGTTTAGCACTTAGCTTAGTGAAGAATCACTAAGCTAATCATAACTTTCACTGTTGTGGCCGTATAACGAAACATTGTGAGCCATAAATTGAAAAAGTGCCACAATTAAAAAAGGCTGTTATAGTGAAATGCTGTATAAAGAGCAACTGTATAGCGAGGTATAGGTATATATATATATATATTATACATAAGCTAGGAATAATTGACATACCAAGGCAATTTCGAATGCTAGGGAACAATAATTTCGGGAGCATAAGTTTGGAGTTTGATACAAACTTGCATATATATATATATACAGTCGAACCTCCATATATCGAAGTAGCAAATTGCCGGAAAAAAATTCGATATATAGAAATTTCGATATATAGAATTAAGCTTAGTTTTATCATAATTCTCCTAAAAAAATTTAAGCTAATTTTCGTATACGAAACTCCATTTCTAACTTATATGCGAATCCCATTAAATGAAAGTTAATAACTAAAAAATGAATTAATATGAAAGATTTATTGAGTACTACATACCTTTAAAAAACAATTATCCAGACAGTGGTTACAATGATCACAGTTACATTTTTTATTTATTCAGTCCACTTAAAACTTAATCAGGGACATTTTCCGCGAATTGAAGTCTATGACATATTGTTTCAAATGCCAAAAATTGAGATATTTTGTTCTAAAGTGGAATAAAATCTCCCAATTTGTCTTGAAAAAATTTCGATATATAGAGATTTTTTCGATATATAGAAACAATTTTTCTATGTAATGAACATGGAGATTTGCTAAGAGTTCGATATATAGAAAATTTCGATATGTGGAAGTTCGATATATGGAGGTTCGACTGTGTATATATATATATATATATATATATATGCACATATATATATATATATGCACATATATATATATATATGCACATATATATATATATATATATGCACATATATATATATATATGCACATATATATATATATATATGCACATATATATATATATATATGCACATATATATATATATATGCACATATATATATATATGCACATATATATATATATATGCACATATATATATATATATGCACATATATATATATATGCACATATATATATATATGCACATATAATATATATATATATATATATATATATATATATATATATATATATGCACATATATATATATATGCACATATAATATATATATATATATATATATATATATATATATATATATATATATGTGCATATATATATATATATGTGCATATATATATATGTGCATATATATATATATATGCGCATATATATATATGCACATATATATATATATATATATATATATATATATATATATATATATATATATATATATATATATATGCATATATATATGTATATAAAACATAAAACCCAAAAAAACTTTTAAAATTCCAAAATTCATCCATAAATGCTCGGGCGTATCGTGAAGAAAATCAATTGCGTAGTCAGTTCCAAGAACAAAGGAATTGACCTTAATTAGGCATTTTCTACACAACCCCTGTGTTGTTCTCCAATCTTTTCGTGCATAGGTGACACATCTCGTGATTCGAGATCAGATCCCTGGGCTCAGACCAATAATTGCAGGAGATTTTGATCACGAGACAAGACTTCTATAGAGTTATAAATAGGCATGCAGCCAAGTAGAAGTGGAATTTTATGAATTGTCACTGTCTGATCTACATGTGAAGACTAGAAAGGATAGCTGTTTGCTGCGGATGCACGTCTGTCGTGAGCACAGATGATTGAAAATGGCATTTTAGATGGGTTGGTTAGATTTTTTAATAATGTTGAGAAATACAGTTGTTTGAATGTTATTTAAGTTATTAGTTCTTTCACTGGCCTATTGTTTAATGACTGCCATTTAGATGAATTATTAGATAAAAGGGTATGCAGCGAAGTGCCGTGACATATATATACACACACACACATATATATATATATATATATATATATATATATATATATATATATATATATATATATATATATGCACACACACTGAAAGATATAATCAGTATTATAAACTAAGTTTTCAATTAACAGATTAAACATAAAAAATTGATGAAACACACTAAAATAATAAGCAAATTAAATAGAAATTCAAAATAACCACCACACAAAGAAAATCTATTTTAAAAATTGATTATTGTACTTTCTAAATGAAGCCGGCCATGTAGTGCAATGGTTTTGCCAACAGGAATTCTATGAATGCCTTCACCGTCAGGTTGTGGGTTCGAATCTCGCTTGTCCAAGGACAAGATTCAGATTTCAGAGCTATACAGGCTCACCTATATGGTGTTCTCGTAAAAAAGCCAAGAAAAATTTTCAGTGTGAATGGGAGAATGTTGTAATAAATAAAGTGCCAGCCATATTGGAAATGACAACTTTCTAAAACAATGTACTATCCAAAAAGAAAAAAAAAATCCTCTTAAATATTAAAAATACAGATTGGCTGAAGTTGCTTAGTTGTTAACTTCAGACTTTTTCTTAATTTTTATACAATCTCCATATGAAACACCAATGCTGCACAACTAAAAAAGCTCCCCATATACAAACACTAATAAAACTCATTTTTCTATTTTTCTACAAAGTAAGGATAGTACAATTTTCTCCTTGGCTAGAAAAAATCCAAACAATAGAATGGTTTTTTTCTTTTTTGCACTTAGGTTACATATACAAAAAACCCTCATAGGAGATTTACCTAAGGGATGATTTCTTTACAAGTAACCCTAAAAGAAAATGGACCATATTTGTAACATACTAGAAAACCTACTATACTAGATACTACTAACAGTATTACAGTGAAATAAACAGCAACAATTTAGAATGGAATACTATGGGAAATAAAATGGAATAAGAGAGGATACTACAAACTATAATTTTGAAAACTGCAATTTTCTTTCTTTATATTTCAGCAGGGGGGGGGGGATCTTATAAACCCCCAAGGCTTTCACAGATTTTTATGCCACTAAATAATAGGCATGCTGTGGTACTATGACTGTTATGAACTTAAATTATAAAAGGTTAAGGCCAAAAACTGCTAATTTTCAGTATAGGCAAAACAAAATACATGCTAAATGCATTGTGTAATATTAATTTCCAAATAAAATTACATTTTTTTATTGATGCAATATTTAGTTCAATACTTACACATCTTGAAATTCCTCCATTGTTTTCTGTGGTGTAAATGCATTTAAAAGGCCAATTATCTGCAAAAAAATATAAGGAATAATATGTTTATTAAGGTAAAACTTCAATTGAAAAAAAAAATTCATTTTTCAGTAAAAACACAGTTCTTTGTTTCTAGCATGACCTGAATTAGCTTAGTGATAACCACGTTGGGCTTCAGGCTCAGAGTGCTCAGTTCAAAAGGTATGAGCCCTCGAGATATCTCTCCTGGGGGTTACTCGGTCAAAACTGAGGTGGAACCAGGGGGGGGGTTGGCTCACATATAAGAGGCTCCCATTGGAGGCAATCAATGATTCTCACAGTTTTAGTGCAAATGTATTCATTGACAAGTGCCCCAGACTGGCAAACATGTTTCTAGCAAGGTGGTTACCCTTCAAAAATGATCTTTTAATAACAACCCATGCTTAGTGGTTTTTGCCACGTCTTATAACAAAAACCACTAAGCATGGGTTTGACAAAATTGATGATTTGTGATAGATGGCATGCTCTCAGTACATGTAAACGACTGCGGTGTGCATGAGCGAAAGGAAGGGAATTATGTAGGCCCAGTTAGAAATCTAACAATAGAGGAAATAGCAGCACTCTGGGAGGTAGAGATTTCTGGGAAGTAACTTTTAAAAACTATTACTAAGTTTAAAATAATTTATATACACATATACAAATTTCAAATGGAACAAATTTATGTTCAATTCAGAATATATGCTTTGCAAACAATAGCACTTGCTTATTTACAAAATTAGCAAAAGAATAAGAAATATTTCTTAAAGGAAGAATTATTTTTGTAATGCAATACTGGTTGCATGACAAGAAAAAAATTTTAGATGAACTTCCTGTAAAACTTTCAGACATTTACATAAATACAGATTATGCACAGATATAAATAGAGACTGATAAATATTGACTGAAAAAATAAATGCATCATTCTGCTTCATGCAAAGTATACCTAAAAATACTGCAATAAAAATCTACAATTAAATTTGATTATTAGTGCAAAAAGAAGAGGTGATTGATTATTTTTAGCCTGCAAAGAGTTAGAACTATATAAAAGACACTTACATAAATGTAAACTTTGCAGGAAAAAATACAAATAATCAGTTAAAAAAACTTTTTCAAATATTAAAGCACAAAATCCATCCTTGATTCTGGTCACTAGGTATTAAATTAAGTTCATGGCTAAAAATTTAAACCAATATAATGAAGTACAACAAATAAATCTAAAGTAACGAACATATTTTTTGTCTGCAAAGAGCTGTTGTGAAATGAACAGCATATTAGAAACTTACATAAATAGAAAATGTTTAACAGAACATTGAAAAAGCTACAAAGCAATGAGAATAAAACATCAATGCATCATTTAGGATAATAAATTCAATTAAAAATAGATCAATAAAAGTTTATAACTACACTGGTTTATTCAAAGGAAATCTAAAGATATTTGAACATTTTCATTTGTAAAGAGTTAACACAATAATAAGACATTTACATAAAAACATACTATGCCCCCAAAAATATATGGAAGTAGAAAAACTATAAAATATGAAAATACAAAACTACACATTTTGGCCACAAAAAGGGTCATTAAATGCTTTTCCAACACAACAAACTATAACAGAAAAAAGGGAGGACTGAACATATTCAACTCAAAGAATGGATACGAGAAGATCAGCACACTACATACTTACATAAATAAAAACTATTACGTATGCACACAGCACAGACTACCCTCTCATAATGTTCAAAATATAAATCTCTAATACAGCTTTTAAAAAAAGAAAAAATACTTGCATGCATTTATTGTAAGATTTTGAAAGGGAAAAAAAGGCTGCCTTCTAACTTTAAATATAGTATAAGAGAGGTTAAATATAAAGTGACAATAACACACAACTCAATAGAATGGACAACATAGCATATGGTTTTCAATGACTAAGAAGGTGCCAATACCTTAAGTATATGCCTCAACATGAAAAGAGAATACAAAAAAGGCAAAAAGTTTGCTGGTTGAAAGCACTATGGTCACCTTTTTGCTACTCAAGAAATAACCACTACAATCTAAAGCTGGTTCTATATGACTATTAACACCAATGCTCACTGTGGAATTTAAACATGCAGACTCAGGTACTGAATGCTAGCACTATAACCATTTTGTGAATGCACTGCAAATATGTGAAAAGGATAACAATATCCTAATTAAATGAAAAATAATCCATTTTTCAGCAACACTATTGCTATATAACAGTTGAAATAAATGTCTATTTACATACATTGCCTCTATTTTTAATGCTGTAGTTAAAAAAAAAAATACACCATGTAACGGTGAACTGAAATACTATTGCACAGAAAAAAATAGGTAAATTGTGCTTTTTAAACACGCAAAATGGAATTTTACTGTAGTGCAAAGAAAATATAAATATATAATAGACATTGACAGAATGATATTGCCTTTACAATATCCCTATGATAAATAAGTTTTCAAAATTTTCAAACATGTAAACCATTTTCTAATACTATATTTTACTAATAACAAAAACAATCATTTCTGTCTTAGAAATTGCTTTTGTATTTCTTAAAGTCTTTATGATCTGATATTTAAAGAATGAGAGGGGGGGGGGGGGGCAAGAGATTTTGGTTTGTCCATTTAATGTTAAGAAAAAAAAACTCCTTTGAAAGGTTAAAAATCCATTTCCTTAAGGAGAAATAAATATCAAAAATTTTTAATGAGCATTTTTGACAATATTTTACTGTGACTCTTCACTGATTTCTTTTATTTTTTTACTGCCAGTATAACAAGGATGTATTAATAATACAAATTTATGCCACATAAAATATTTAGCACTAAGAAGAGCATATCTCAATTACCATTAACAGTTATCAGTTTTTTTATTCTCAAATTTAAAGAATAGGGAGAAGATTTTTTTGGTTGTATAATCAGCTACTAAAGCAATCTGTAGTAATACACATTTCGTTTCTGATAGGTACTTTTATACTTCATACTGATCTACATTTTATAAAATAAAGTTTAGATAATGGTTAGTAAGAAAAATTGAAATCCATCAAATCTGTCATCAAAATAATGTGGTGATTGTCAGGGAAATCCAGCAGTTTTTAAACATATGTATTTTGGTACAAATATTTCACAAGGCAAGTGATTTTTTTTCCTCATAGAGGAATCTGACAGTAATAGCAACAGTTTTCTAGAGAAAGATTTTAAATACTTAGAACAAAAGAGATCTGTATCTGACAAGGCTACATCAAGCCAAATTAATAAATATTGTATTTCAATATAACAATACTATAAATACGCAGGAGATACCATGGGACATACATCATATTCCTGCAGCATGTGAAAAAATCTACAAAAAATTATTAGTCTAGGAAAAGGAAAAACAGCTCTTCTGAATTCATAACATCCAGGATCATTAACATATTGAGCCATTTACTGATTTTAAATAACTCTTAAAATGTATGATACAAACATTTCTTACAGTTACAGAAGTATCTCAAATCACAAAAACATTTTGCGATAGATCAATTATTACCAAGACCAGTCTGATAATGACCAGGTGAGGTGGAGAGGCAATTGCCTCATGTGCCCAACTGAAATAGGTGCCAAAATAAGAAAAAGTAAAAATATGAAATTTTTAAAGTATCTAAAACCATAAATTATAGAGATGCAAACAAGCAATTAACTAGAATAAAGGCTTCAAGAATGATTTATTAATCATTTTTATTACATAACAAATCACATTTGAATTTTATTTTTTGTTTTTCTTTTCAGCTTTGTATTTTTAAAATTTTTTTTATTAAATAAGTGAAACTATTTTATTTGATGCATATTTTTCCAAAAATGTCCATTACTCTATTACACAGACTATTTTTAATAGTGATATGTTCATTAATAAGAGTCTTTCAAAAAATCTAGAAAGGAGCCATTTTAATAACTTGTCTCAGGCACCACAGTTGATCAGCTCAGCCTGAAAGACTCTGTAGAACTGTGTTTTAACCAAAATTTGATATTCATTCCCAATTCTTCCCTTTGCTCTGGTTTGAGGTTTAACTAATTCAGGCTTTTCAATACTGATTTTTTTTTTAATAACAAGTATTTCAAATTTGAAAGCTTTTGTCCACAAAGATATATACAAGATTCTACTTAATAAAAGAACAAAGCATCACTTACATGTAAAATAAATATTTATAAATATATTGTAGTCATACAATTCCCTCTAAATATATAACATTTTAATATATAGATATACATAACATTTAAATAAATAAATATATATATATATATATATATATATATATATATATATATATATATATATCCTTTAAATACGAATTAGATTAAATGTATATTACAAAGTAAAAATTAAATGTTGAGTTTTAAAGTATTATTCACCTGTAAGACTAAAACTACAGAATATTTTTTAATGTTTTAAGATATATCTCAAATATAAGATTACTAGAGCTTATAAGAATCATTTTTCTTTAGAATAAGGTTTTATTAATTTTATCACTGTGCTATCAAAGTAATATACTTCATAGCAATATATGAATGGATAAAAAATTATCACATATTCATCAACATCATTGAGCCTCATAGTTAATAATTAAAATATGTGTATGCAAACCTATAAATTATAATCATGAAGCACACAGCAAACTTAGCAGGAAAAAAAAGAAAAAAAATCAAGACAATTTCAACAAAATACACAATTTGAATTGTCTCGTATGTCTCTTCCTCAGCAGGGCCAATCCTTACCAATAAACTAAAAAGGTACATTTTGAATAATCTTTGAAAATACCAACCATGTTATAGAACCTTCTTTCATAAATATATATATATATATATATATATATATATATATATATGTGTGTGTGTGTGTTATAAATATTGCCTTTGATAAAATAAAAATTAGACTTTTCTTTCACATATCATACTCTAAACTTTTAAGATTATAAACTACAAAATTTTTACTCACATTTTTGTGATTAACCAACTTCATTAACTTGAATTCACGGTATGCTCTTTTAGCATGGGTCACATTTTGAAAGGGGCGACTTAGCTTTTTTATGGCAACATTTTGCTCTGTTACGGTATCAAAAGCAGCACTAAAATAGAACAAACACAGATCAATAATTATAACAAAAAACTATAACTGAACTTCTATGACAAAGAATAAATGTAATCTAATACAATGGTTCTGAAAATAGTCTGTTGAACTGTATCTGGGTATCCAATCAAAATGGTAGTATGGAGTTTGAAGATAAAATCTGCCGATTGCATTTTTAAAAGCCATTTTTTCCCAGTTATTAGATCAGAAAGATTTTATAATGTAAATAATGAAATGCAAGAACATTTAATATGTATAAGATTATTCAGGGCATAAACAAAGAGTACTTTAAACTAAAAAAAAAAGTTTAACTATAAGCACACAGTTCATACTAAAAGTATAATTTATAACATTAAAACTTATAATTACCAAGTGAAGAGTTAATAAAAATAAGTTTCTTTTAAAAATAAACAAACAATAAAGGTTAAATTTTTTTTAAGTTAAAAGGGAGGAATCAGTATATTACACTTCCTAAATATTAACAACTGCACAGAAAATTCTTGTAAGTATGGCAAATATCCTTAATTTGTAAATCTTCACATTCTGGACACTAACAGTGACAACTTTTTGTTCGACATTGTTTCTAATCAATTTTTAAAACAGACAGCATTACCCTTTTAACCACTGACAAAGTATTTTGTTACAAAGAGATTATTTGCATGAGATATTTTCTTTTCGTCATATACAATTCATTTCCTGGTTTAGTAATTGGGCCTAACCCACAGAAAATAACAAGGGTTATCTGTGGTTAGCCCATAAACAAACAACAAAAAAAAACACAGTTTGTATTGGTAAGATCACACATTTCTAACAAAAACCTGCAGGAATTTTGCAAAAAAGTTTTTTTTTTACATAAAATCTGGTATATATTTTAAAAGTTTAATAATTTTCACAAAATGCAGTATTATTACAATGTTTAAATGTGTTTTTCCAATGTTTCTGAAAAATTATATACAAGGTAATATAATGTACATTGATAAATTATATTACCTTGTATAATACAAGGTATAATTCTAGTTTACAATTTTCCCTTGTCAGCTTTTATAGCTATTTAAAGCATTCTTAGAATATTTTAGCTGCTCGTAAACCTCATATGCAAAAAAACATAACCAACAACATAGTTAATTGAATAAAAAATTAATAGTATTTTCCCGTCAATACTGTTTATTTCTCATGTATTTTCACCGAAAAGTATACCTTTTATATCTCAAATTTTTGTCATCTAGGGTTTTGACTTGAAAATATATGTAGTTGTCTGGTTTAATAGAAATATAAAAAAAATCCAGATGAATAACATTTACTCAGATATGCTTTACTAATCTCGGCATTTATTCACACTCACCTAAATACCTTGCCTAATAATCTACCTTGATGAACATTTGCCTTGTACTTTTTTCATAGTATTTGATTCTATCTATGTGCTACCTGTCATTAATATAATATTTGCATAATACACTGTTAATGTTACTCATAATGTGAATAGCTTTACTCTTCAGATACATTTCTTATTACAATAATTTAGCTTTTTATTGAGTTTTTAAGTAGAAAGAACTAGCAGTATCTTATCAAGCTATGGACAAAAAGTTAAGTGATATGCACAAAAGTTAAGTGATGGTAAATGTGCATTTTCATCTACCTAGACTCTCAGAACAGACAGTATATTTTTCTATAGCTGATCAGTGGGATATCCTCTACTGCTCCTCTTAGCAGTTGCAGCAACCATCAACAGTCCTGTTCTATCAGATATTACAAATAAACTGAGTGAAATTGTTTAATAAACCTATAATAAAAGTTCAATAAACCTGCTATCTCTCTAAAATTATTATTGAACAGACTTGTTTTACAAATTTGTTTAGAAAATGGGGACAAAATTTGGGTAGTTTAAACTTTTACATATTAAGCAAAATTAGATCAGAAATTAAAGAACTTCACAAATATTTAGAAATACTGACCAAAACCCATAACGACCCATGATGGCAAGATTTTTACTTTCCCTGACTATTTCTAATTCTAGAAATATTTCTTTGCTTTTTATCTTCAGTTCTTTATCTTAAAATTATAAAACATTAATTCTCAAAACATTTAACATAAAGGATATCATAAACCCATCTGAAAATAATCCTTTATACATCACATAAGAGAGATATCAAATCAACATTATGATACACAATGCCATTTTTTATACAGTTATAAAACTTCATTACCAGTGAAGAAGTAATTGACTTACAGTTGTTTAGTAAATGATACATATTACAAAATGAGATTGTTTTCCCTCGCTTAAGGGACTCATGATAATTACAGCTACATCTTTCAGAAACCTAAACTTGGGAAATGTAAATCACTGTCTTACTAACGATATGTCCTGGAAGTATTTATTTATTAATGGATTTTAGTGTACCAACAACAATAAGGTCAGTTTCATACTATATTGATTATTAGCTTATAATCACACTTCAAGACTAATTACTCAATTTTAAGATCAACAAACAACTGTATCCCTTGATAAACTTTCATTTTTAATAAAAGCTTATGAGTTAACTGGTCAGAAAATGTGTCACTCATTAATCTGGTTTACTAGTAAATGATATAAAAATGGAAATTTTTCTGAAATTGCAATAAGAATTTCATCAATAACATATTCAGATTATGTACAGGATAATGTGGAATTCATTAGAAAAAAAAAATTTCACAAACACGCAATGAAATTTATAATCACACCACTATTCCCATGAATAGAATAAAACCTAAAACATGCCAAAGGAAAGCAGAATAACAAAATTATAACTGTCCAAAACATATCTACAGCCATAAAATCTGACCCCACAAGTCATCTTAATTGAGTTTTACAGGTTTTGTGAAACTCTGGAACAATAAAAGCTGTACCAAGAAGATTATGATTTATATTTTTTTATTAAAACTGGTGTGAAACTGTTAAAAATTGGCTAGACTTTTTTTTCCTCTCATTATACAACATAATGTAATGACAAGTGATTTCGTTCATCAAACTGTTTAAAGAGATCATTTTGATCATGCTTTTTATTTATTATCATCCAACAGGGTATTCTTTTAAGTTTTAGAGCTTGAATACCCTCATTATTCAATTTATGACCTTTTTCTAATGTGAACTTTTACTCAGATAGTCTTCAATTAATTTACCGTGGTCAGAATCACTACTTACTTCATCTATTAAGCATGGCACTTATTTGGCCTTCATATTCCATTAAATTATTCCATATCAGAAGTTAAATAACAGCTAAAAGTGATCCAGAAAACAAATACCTTGCATTAAATCATTTAAACTACTGTGCTCCCATAGTGTGGTTCAACACAGTTAAACAAGAACAAAATAGTCTTTACCCACCAAGGAAACTCCAGAAAAATGAATTGATCCAAGAACTGAATAAACTAGGATATTGTAAGGAAACATATGTACTTAATCACAAATGAGTTTCCATCTTGAGAACAAACAAAAATAACTATAAAGATTGTGTAACTTCCTCTTGCACTATCAGAGGTTCAACAAGAACTCTTTGAAAACTGTATCAGACTTAATAAACAGGGAAATAATCATATATCTATGTCATAGCAAATTTGATCACTTCTACGCAAGATAAATTGATAAAGCTAAAGTTATTAACTTTTCAAGAATTGTTTTAAAACTGAACAGCCTCCAAAATTGAATTATCAAAGAGAAAAATTTATACACAATTATTAAAAAAGCTCTGAAATATCTGCTTATATTTTGAACAACTACAATTAGTTTGCAAGATTTCATGCTGCTATGGTCTGGCCATCAAGAGAGAAAAGATGTTTGTAAATTGTGATATAACCAACCAACCTAGTCTGCTTTACTTTAAAAAATAAAAGATATGAAATGCAACTTCAGAATCAAGATGTCAAATATTTAACCTCAGATTACCTGACACTGGAGAAAAGAAATATCCACCTCAAAGTTACAGAATAATAAGTCATATACATTCTTTAAGTTCTATAAAGTGAGGCATTTGATAACATTGCTATATTATATAAAATATGGTTATTTTATCATTTAGAAATAGTTACATAAAAAGTTGCTTAAGGTTACTGCTGTCTAATATTTTTATGAAATAAAAACTAACAGAAGAAATTTATAGGTTCACCAAAAGGGTTCTCAGATGAGTCCTTAGACTTTTTAAGCTTCCAAACCACTTATGAAATCTAATGAATTTCTTACTAATTTATACAGCAATCAGAAATGATTTAAAACTTATTATACCTATTATAAATATGATCCTAAATTTTTAAACATGAAAATAATGCCAGTGAAAACTTTTAATCAAAACCAGCATACAGGTAGAGCAGGTGTCAAACTTGCTGCCCACGACGAACATTTTTGCGGCCCGGCCAATATATTGGAATATATATAATATCCCTCCAATATATTGGAGAAGAGATGTCAAGTGTCAGGATGTAAACATTAAATTTTCCTGTTCTTTTATATATGTCTATTATAATGTATTATTTAAAATACACCTACGTTTCTATTAATATTGATTTTTTTTGCTGCCCACCTTTAGTTAAACCTTGTTTGTTTCGTCCAAGTTAGCCTTTGAGTTTGACACCCCTGAGGTAGAGCAAGTAATGACAATATTCCTTTTCATGAAAAATAATTATGTATCTCATAATAAAATTTCTAGATGTCATGTTTATGATTCAAGACCTATAAAAGTGCCATTTATCATGGAGATAGCAGCTTCAACTAAACTTTTCATTTAATACTATTTTATTCACAGAACTCAATCTCTACATTTATCATCCTCTACTGTTTCATGTCCTTCAACTTCAAATTTCAGCCAAAACTATTTTCATATGTATATCAACCTCTTTATCACCAAGTATGAAAATTATATTGCTGAATGTATAAATTTTCTCCATCATTTAACATGCAATATTTAAAAGATTCATTTTGTGTGTATGTGAGTGTTGGTTGTTGGGGGGGAGGGGGAGAACTAAACACTTCCCTCAAATATATTTCATTAAAATAAATGGTTTTCATTTTGTTGCAGAATAAGTGATTTTGTTGTTATAGGTGTAAAAACAGTCACTAAAAATTTTATATACATATATGTATATATATATTTTTTAAGTGACTTGTGAACTGAATCTCTCAATTTAAACACTAAATAAATTCAAATTAGAAATCAAAAAATTTTAATACTTTTTGATAAAAAAAAAAAAAATCACTAGTACAACTATTAAAATAGTTTTTTTTTTTTTTTTTTTTTAAGAAAAACTAGAGCAAATACTTTTGTAATTTTAAATTGAAAACTTGAAAGACTGATTCCATTAATTACTGCCCAACTGAATGCTTAACCCTCTAAACATACGACTTCATTTTTTAATGTCACTTTCTTCCAATTTAAAAAGGTGTTTGTAATGAAATATTTCATCCTTCTAGTTTGGTATTCAACAGAATTGAAAATTAAAAAAAACCTCTCAGGCAGTTTTTAAAAATTATCAAATTAAATAATCCATAACAAATGCTTTTAAAGCTAAAAGTACATGAATGAAAAATACATTTCAAACTCTTAGACTACAGTTTAGAGCCTAGAGTTTAAAGAGGAGCTAGAGTTTATATGCCTTGAATGAGAAGAAAAATTAGAAAATTAGATTTGTTAACTCATTGTTTTCCCTATAAACGTTTAACAGAACTGTTCACATTACGAAAAAGGTTATATTTATTAATGAATAAGGCATAAAATATTTTTTGTAACCATCAAAAATTATATTGAATTTATATTTACTTAGATTTAATAATAAAATACATATATTTATGAATTATTTTTAAAAAAATAACAAATTAAAATCAACTTTTTTTAATAAACTTCACGATTTAAATTGACTAAAATAACCAATTTTTCCCATTTCTGTCTATGAAATATTTTACGTCAAGTTTTTATATAACAATGTTATGAAGCTAAGATTTTTGCCTTTCAAACATGCAATTTTTATATTTATAACAAACAACTTTGAATGAGAAAGTTTCAATTTTGGCTAAAATACTAATGGAAAATTGAAAATGTAAAAAAAAAATTAATTTGATTCAAATAGCATTTGTAACTTTACCACTCACTAAAAGATTGACTAAAACTGTTTCTAACAAAAACACATTTTTAGAATATCAAGCAAAAAATTTATAATTTATATAAAAGTACTAATGCCTTTGGGCTGATGACAAGATAAAAGTAGAACTGAAAATATTTATTAACACAAGAATAACCATGCATTTAAAAAAAAAAAATTATATTAAATTCAACACAAATGACTTACCATACAATTCCTTGTGCTCCAGACCCTATTGGTTTCAGATTCTGATAACGCTTCAGAATCGTAAATTTGGTATCACCAACTTCCACGGTGTAGAATACAGCAGAGTTCTTGCTCATGGTGGAAAAGTACAGCAGGTGTTACAAGGATTGGTCATCAGTATTTATCTTTGCATTCTTGAAAATTTAGTTTTGTTAGTTTCGGAATTACTCTACCTACATTCTTAGTCTACTTTAGATGTATACGATCCTGTAATATTTTAACTTATGAAGCCCACAGATAAAAGAAATAAACATACATATACATCTATAAATAATAAACTATTTTAAAGTTAAAATTTTTGAAATTATTTTATTATACATTTTAAAGACTGCTGACAAGAAGTATTAATATAAAAACAGATACTTTACTAAAATATACAATTTCAATGTAGATACAAAAAATTATATATATATATATGCAGATAACCTGATGACACCTGTAAGTGAATAGTTTATTTCAGAAACCTGTCGTCATTTTTGGGGATTTTTTAATTTTTTTACAGAACCAGGGTCTTCAATCTAAAATGCCTATTTTTGTACAGAAATCAGCCGACTACCATTCCTCTTTTAGGGGTTTCTATTGACAGTGCATATTAACTTTAGTACAGAAACCCAACAAGCGACATCACATAGCATGTTTCTGCAGTGTATCTAATTTGCATACTGCTTTCAACACTGCTGTTGACAACATTAGAGTTGCTTTTGTTTTTTTGTGTAGAGGTTACTATGTTATGGGTATAATTTTATTGTACGGTTTTGCGTAGTGCTTTATGATGGGTTTTTTCGTTTTTTTTTTTAAATGGCTAGTAATAGTTCTGAAGACAAACACCAAACAAAAAGGAAACAAGGTATTACAAATGAAGAGAACTATACACAAAATGTCATATAAAAAGCAAGAGTGAAAGGTGAAGGCTACAAAAGCAATAAAGTAACATGGTTCCATCAAAGTCTGTTCCTGATGAGATAATGTGCAAATGTCCAGATAAATGTAGTTTATCTATTGCTGATGAAACAAAAAATAAGGTATGGAATTCTTTTTATTTGTTAGATACTAAAAACAATCAAGATATATATTTGCAAACATTGATAGAAGTAAGAAAAATTAAGCGTAGTTTTTCAAGTAAAACTCCATCCTCAAACACAAGAAATAGATCATTTGTGTACAGTATTAAGATCAAAAGTGTTTCCAGTTTGCAAAAAAAATTTTTTTTTTTTTTTACAAATCCATGGAATTTCTCACAATTGAGTTTGAAAGCTGACTAACCTATTATTTCAGAATAAAACACGTGGAAGAACATGGAACATCTGGGAGAGGTGTTCCCAAGAACCAAAGAATACCATTTAAAGTCTCACCTTACGAACAATTTAAATTCAACAAAGCTAACCAAGAAAAAGTTAATTTATTGATGGTGGTAGGTCCTCAACGTTCGCCTTAAAAAAGTACAAGAATGTTCCTGAGCACCTAACGGTAAGAGCATACGCTTCTGGAAAAGTACCGATGAATAACAAAAAAACTTATCTGAAAAAGCTAAGTATCTACACTATAGGGTATGAAAGTTAACATTTTCCAGTGGCCTACTATGGAAGCAGAGTGCAATGTAAACAGGAAATACAAAGATGAGATGGTCAAGAGACAGAAAGCAGAATAGGATGAAAGTTTGTTTTTTTTAACTGTAATATTAATTTGTAGCTTTTTAACATTTGATTCTGTGTTCAAATAGAAAAATATAGATTATAAAATTGTATTCATTATTAAAAATCCTAATAATACAACAAAATGAGGAAATTAGCTTTTAAAACCTTACGTTTTTAAAGAAAAAAATTTTATTGCAGAAACCTGCTAACTGCAAAACTTTAAAAATATAAGTAATAAATATTATAAGTTAATTACAGGCAACATGCACTTCAAGATGATATTAACTAATGCTATAATTTTTTTTTATGCTAAAATCTATAATATCAAAAATAAGTTTTTTCTATTGTTTCCAAAAATTTGAAAAAGCGCACTTAACATGTTTCTGAAATAACGATTCAATCACAAAAAGAGGGTAGAATACAAAATTTCTCTAATTGTCAGAACTCATTACATTTCAACATTATCCTAATCGATCATGACTTTTACACAGTTTTACCTTAGTTTCTATTAAAGTATGAACTATTTATTATCCACTGAACACAGATTTTTTTTTTTTTTTTTTGCTATTTCATTAAATGACTTTGAATCAATATTTCAGAATTCATTTTTTTACCAAATAACTATTTAATTTTATACAAAAAAAGGAATTTTTGTTCTTTTCCTTTTCTAACATTCCTCTTATTAAAACTTGAAAAAAATTAAGTATATGATTCAGCCATTTTCAGGACACTGGGATAGCAAAATATATATATGCGTGTGTGTATGTATATGCTTGCTTTAAATATTTAAACAACTGAACAATTAAGAGTATTCCCACTATTAGAGTTGAAGAATATAATTGCAATTCTGAATAAGCTTTATGCAAGTCTAATAATATTAATTCATATTATTAAAGCATAGCGAACTGTAAGTACTATGGTTTTCTGATATACAGAACAAGTCATATTTTAACGGACTTCAGCTAAATGTCATATACATATGACAGCAAGTTATTCAAAATGAAACAAAATAATTAGTGCTTCACTTTTTATATGGCATCAGAAATGCCTGTTATAAATGATAAAATTTGATTTCCTGTAATACAAGCAGCATAATTAATGCATTAAAGATCAAATAAGTTAAACACACTATATAACAGCTATTTTTTTTTTTGTTTAAATTACAGTTAACCAGAGTCATCTCAATAAAAAAGAAATTTCATTTCAAAATGTCATAGGACATTAAATCTAGGTTTTATATGACACATCCTTTTAAAAAAAAAAAAAAATTGGGGTGAATATACAATTATGTTAAGAATTTTTATGCCATGAATCAATTTTTCACAACAATTAATATTTTTCCAGAATAACTAAATGACAGTAGAGTTATTTACTGAAATTAGAAATATTATGATCTATGAAGAACCAAAGTATGCCACATTTTGCTAACAGCTAAGTAGCTATGTTGAGTGTGCTTCTCACAGTCTTTTAAATTTAAAGTGTAAAAATAACACTCTTCAATGCTTCAAAGAATTCAAAATTCATTTAAAAAAGAAAAAAAAACGGCGGGGGGCATATATTTGAGTGCAATAAGGGGAAAAATAGCTTCATATCAAATTAGGAAAAATCAATACTTGGTTTATATTGAGTCTGAGCATATCCTGATATTTCAACATACAAAATACAAACTTCTCAGCTATAGAAAGGTAATTAATAGCATTTAATATGAAGGTCGTTTACATTATAGTGGCGTATAGATAAAGTTTTTGTAAACAAGTATATTCAAAATAAGTTCACACTATCAATGCACAAAATTGTGTGTACGACAGTGAATGTATTAAACTATTAAAAATATTATGAAAAAAACACAACGAAAACCTTAAGCATTAAATGATGAAGGAAATGATGAAACACATTATTAAGTATAGTTATTTTTATATGATTATACTGCGTGTGTGAACAAAAATATATACACAAACAATGTATTTTGATGACTCTGGAAGAAAATGGAAAATGAACTAAGCTTGATGACTGGATAGAATTTAAAATTATACACTACTGTTAAAAGAAAACACAATGACGAAAAACAATAAAAGGCGAAAAATAAGCTTCACACTAAAGCCAAGCATTGAATACCATTATATTGAACGCTACGAGCTTTAACTCGTTGAAGAGTAGAGAGAACATCAAACACAAATGGCAACACAACGTAAGAGTGATGACGTCAAGCACGCCAGCGCTACAAATTACGCAGAAATAAATCCATAAATGCGCATAATTTAAAGTTCTATTTTAAACCATAAAAGTTAAAATTTTTGTGTATGACAATTTCTTAAATTTTTAAAAGTTTCTATTCAAAAATATTACTACGATAAATATGAGAGAAAAGTGGTTAAATGTATTCATAAGAGAGAAGCTTATCCATCTTGTCAAACTTCCTGCGAGCATCATGACAAGCAAGGAAGAGAGAGTCATCAAGAAAGTTTCATTTTGGAACACCCCCCCCCCTCATTAGTTCCTCCGTTTATACATGCATATATATCAATAAGTGTATGTGTGTGTGTGTGAAAGATATTAGAATTACTGAGGACACAACTAAATTCACATTTTTTCTCGCCGGTATTGAATCTGACATTTTTAATTCTGTTCATAACAAATACAGTTTTGAAACGAACTAAAGAAACATTCAGTTCTTAAAAGACGGTTAGTCGAAATTCCTTCAGAGGGTGAACCTCCTAAGATACGAACATTATTTCAAGAATTTGAAGGTCATCGAAGTCCCTCTTAATATATGATTCGGATGCGTGTGGTGACAAAAACCAATTTTAGGGAAGATTTACTTATAAATTTGGCTGCAGCGCTTGAACAGATGGCTTCAAACAAGCAATACTAAAAAGTATAGCCTTCAAAATAGTTGGGCTTGTAATACCTATGTACCAGTTGGTTTAATTGGTCCAAAATGTTCGGGAGTAATCCTCCATTGTGGATTTTCAATTTAACATAGGCAGCAAATGTTTTACTTGGAGCTTTACTGGAGAGCGAAAACCGGAATAAAGGTCCCTATCCTAAAACATTATAAAGAACCCACATTAGGTTTATGCCTTCTCAATAAATTGTTAACTGTATGTCAGTGGAGTGACCGCCGCATTTGAATTTCGCTGGCTGATAACTTGACCCACCTTACATTTCTAATAGATAATGGAAATTATATACACTGAAGTGCCACTAAATTAGGGATAGCAAAGCCTATGCAAATTGTGTAGCGCTGCGCATCATGTATGCGCAAGTGAGGGCGCTGTGGTAACTGCATATATAGCGCGTACTGTGGTTGTTCTGAATTAGTTGTTGGAATTGCCAGTATGGGTAAACTGCCTGATTTAGACGCCTTCGATCGCGGACAAATCGTAGGTGCGTGACGCATGGGCCATTCAATTTCCGAAATCCTCAGACAGCTAGGATTTTCAAGGTCGACAGTGTCAAGAGTATACCAAGAATACATGGATGGTGGGAAAAAAACTAGCGATCGGGCAAACTGCAAAGGACAATTAGCCTTGACAGTGAGTGGTGAGAGACGGCTCAGGCGTATTGTACGTAGCCAGCGAAGCCAAACATTAGCTCAAATTACCACCCAGTTTAATGACGGTGCCAGTCGTACAGTCAGTAAACGGACTGTGCAACGCTCGCTTCACCGTATGGGTTTCGGGAGCCGTCGACCTACGAGAGTACCATTGCTCTATACTCGCCATCGGGCTGCACGTCTTGTCTGGGCAAGAGAGCACAGAGACTGGAGTGTAGAGGACTGGAAACGAATAGCATGGAGTGATGAGTCTCGATTCCGACTACTTAACGCCGACGGGAGGCTGAGAATATGGCGTCAGGCTCATGAAGCCATGGATCCTGCATGCCTGGCTGGAACTGTGCAAGGGCATGGTGACTCAATCATGGTCTGGGGTGTTTTTTCGTGACACAGTTTGGGATCCTTGGTGCGTGTACCAACCTCCCTCAATGCAATTCGGTACGTAGAGTTGCTGGGTGATCACCTCCATCCGTTTATGCTGTTCTGTTATCCGAACGGTAATGGAGTTTTCCAGCAAGACAACTGTACCTCTCACAAGTCCCGGTTGGCTACTGGCTGGTTGGATGAGCATTCCTCTGACTTCTCTGTCATGAATTGGCCACCTAGAAGCCCAGATTTAAATCCTATTGAGCATCTTTGGGATGTTTTGGAACAAGGCGTGAAAGGCCATCACACAGCACCAAAGAACCTTACTGAATTATGGAAAGCTTTAGCCAATATTTGGCAAGCCATTCCCGTGGAACGTTTCCAGAAACTTGTTGAATCTATGCCCCGTCGTGTGGCAGCCGTTATCAAGGCCAGGGGAGGCCCAACTCGTTACTAGGTAGGTATCCCTAATTCAGTGGCACTTCAGTGTATTTTGTGCCGAAATCAGCATTACCTTGTGCTAAAACTCCCGACAAATTTGCTCTTTTTGTTTTTAACTGCGTTATCATTTTTACATGGAGTACTAAAAGTTAGGATTTAACTATATCTAAAAGCATCTCAAATGTTCCTGGATATTAATTTTGGTCTCTAATACATAATTCCACAATCTTTTTCCGATCCATTTATCTAAAATCCTTCGCACGTCAGCGCGATTAACCAGTCTTGTCCTTTGTTCTGTCGCATTGAGGTAAATAATCTACCAATTTTTTCCACACCGTGAAGTATATCGCAGAAACTCTACCGTCAGTCCAAAAGAAATTCGAAATTTTTTTTGTCTTAGGTATTATTTGGCTGTCTAAAAATCCGGGAGCTTACCATATCCACATGATCGCTCAGGCAAATGACAAGTGATGACCTCGTCATTACTCAGTATCACATTACTCATAGAGAAAGAGAGAAAAACTCTACGCTCGATTTAATGCTGACATATTAAATCCTATAAAACCAGATTTTTTTAATTTTTTTTGGGGGGGGGAGGCCCAAAGATCATAATTCCCCAAGGGCAGACCAGTAGCAGTGAGCTCTATCATAAATATCAGCGACAAAAAAGTGTTTGTCTTGAAGAGAAGAACACATTAAAAGGTGGATAAAACCCATAGGTTCCGCAGCAGAACAAAAAGGGCAGTCAGGAGACAATGCAGCTCCAATGAGGTGCTGCTACGTAAAAAGTCTTGAGATGTCAATATTCAAAAATTTGCAACAGCAATGCGTCTTGGGAGGTCCTGATAGGTAAAGAAAGCAGTTCACTCCATGTCTTTCATACCCGCGACCTGAAGTTTGTTTATTGCCTACTGCTTCCTTGAATTTTTTGTCTATCTTAGCACAAACTCGGACTTATGGAAAATAGTATACGGGTTGAGGTAACCTACAAACCTCTTTAGAAAGATAACCTGCTCGCTCGTTACCAGGTTTACCGCAATAGGTAGGAGCCATTGCTATGTAATGTTCCAACCGGAGTTCCAACCGGACCAAGACGTTGCTGGCTAGTAAACGTGTCTTAGCCAGACGAGTAGAGTACGCATGGTGATAGGTACAAAGAGCTAAAATTGATGCTTGGGAATCAATAAGAAAGACAGCCCTGTTATGAGTTTCGATGGAAGAAAGTCTGGATAAGGCTTGATTAATAGCCTCAATCTCAGCCTCGAAGTTGGCTGTGTGCATTCCAGTAGCTACAGGACCCTCAAACCTGTCCTCTAGCAAAAATCGAAACCCAAGGTACCATTTGGTTTGAATGAATCGTCAGTGTAGATATGAGGCTACCAGTGTCTACCAGGATAACGGATATGAATAGTCTCCAGGGAATAAACTTTTAGAGCACATGATAGGGCCTCATAATTTTTCCCATTAGCCCTTATAGAGAGGTTGAAAATGGGATTGATAAATTCTGAAGGCAAAAAATTTGTTTCTTGGAAATGTTCACGTATAGGCATGATTAGATTGTAGCTGGTTCTAAGCTCCTCTGCAGCAGCAAGGAAGGTTCTATGGGTTTTTAATCTAAGTTGGCTAGGTAAGTGATGGAGTGAATGGTTCAAACGAAGTCTTGAGCATTTTTGAGACAATTTTAAAAGCTTTTTTTTCTCATCTGAAGTTTAGGGGTGCCAGACTAGTTAAGATCTCCATGGCAGCAATCGGTGTAGAGCAAGCAACCCCAGTAATAAGTCCTAAGGCCTTATTTGGAACTTTAGCTAAAATTTCACCATAGGTCTTCGAGGCAGTAAAGAGAAGCTCACCACCATAGGCAAGGTCAGGTCTAATACAAGTTTTATAAATTGCACTTAGAACTTCTTGAGTGGAACCCCAAGAAATACCACTGTGAAGAATAGGAATTCTTCAAGGTAAGCGACCTTGTGAAGAGTTTGAAATGTCATTAGCCACCCCAAGACTCATCGTCTTTGCTACAAAGGGGGTTATTAAAGCTGTTTGACAGGCAAGGTCGAACTAGTGACTGATTGGGGCTTGCGAGTGCTAGGGGCGGAGTTGATCTTTGTTCGCTGGCAGGAGGGTGTCGTCCATGCAACGGACCACTCACCGAGCTTTCGGACAATCGCTTCAAGCAAGAAAAGACTGTCGGCTCTTTATCGTTTTAACCCCTGCGTGGGAAAGTTCGTACACGTGTTTGAAGTGGCTGATGTCATTCATTCTGACAAATCGGATTCCAAGCAAATGGAACAACTAATGAGAGGACGAACATGTTCCGAGAAGGAGGTACTTTGAAGTTTTCGTGGAGAACTGAGAAGGCAGAGAACATCAGATAGAAATTGAGGTATATTCTCGAAGGTGATACACCTGTTCGGTCTAGGGCTAGATTACCATTTTGAGAATTTTGAACTTCCGGGCTAAGTGCCGTTGTACGTAGTCGGTTCGGACACCGACTGTTAGGGGAACTCTTAACTCCCCCTTCTGGCAAAATTAATGTGTTATACTTGTTAATTCAAGCCTGTAAATTTGTACATATTAAATAATTTGATTTTAAACTTAAACTCCGTATTTGTGTAATCTATGGGCCTGTTCCCATAGGAGTCCGTTGCGTTGCGTTAAGGAAAAGATGACGTTGAGACGAAAATAAAACAATCATAGGCGTTAAAAATTTCATTGCTAATCGTTTGGAGTCCTATGATTGGTTTATTTTCGTCTCAACGTCATCTTTTCCTTAACGCAACGCAACGGACTCCTATGTGAACAGGCCCTTAGTGTCAACTATCTGAGGGAAAACTGAACATATCGTTACACCACAAAGTATTTTTAGTAATTTATTCAATCTATCAGTGTCCTTCTGACCCATCTCAGTGGGGTGATTTTTCAAGTTAAATTTATCATCAAGGTAAATACCAAGATATCGGGCATCATTTTCTTTGATCAAAATTTTTCCTTTATAAGGCAGAGACAATCTGTGTTTTGGTTGAGAGGGCGAACAACTGGCAAACTGTTTTGCCTAAGTTGACCTTTATTTGATTTTCGCAACACCATTTCTCCAAAGCAGCTAGGACCCCGTTCATTTTATCATTAGCTCTTTGGGCATCAGTATCGGTACCATACAAGGCGACGTCGTCTGCAAAGAGAGAGCAGGGGGCACCAGGGATTTCTTGCAATTTGTCAAGAAGGTCATTTATCATATTAAAAATAATGAAGCTAAGAACAGCATCCTAGGCAGGGCATTTCTCAATAAGGCGAAACCAGAAATGGCATCATGATACTTCACTCTGGCCATTCTCTGGGCTAAGAAATAATTTAGCAGTCTGCCCCTGACACCCAGATTAATCAGTTTATTAAGCTTCTTCAGCCACACCCAGGGGTGTAACTAGGCTGGGGCAACCGGGGCGATGCCTCGGTGCCCCTAAATGCCTAGTTACGCCCCTGGCCACACTCTGACATAAGCGGTATCGTAGGTTTAAATTAAATATTTGAAATTCGTCAGAATATTTATGTGAACAGTAAAATTTTATAGCATTTGATTTGTTTATTAAAATTTTCCTCTGCATCAACCCAGATGACATTCCGAAAATCGCCGTTCAACCCTTATCACCTGTTTGAGTACTTGTAGATAGCATATGACCATCGAATACAATTGTAGCATTTCATTTCTTCTTCCACAATGTCCTATTTAGACTAAACTTTTGCCCTATCTGGTCAAGAATTTTGCATTCCATATTTTGATATGTTAATCACTAGCGTAATCTGTTAGTTACGGTTGTAAATGAACAGCTGCACCATTTTCGTAAGGTATTATTCGCCTTAACTACCATGATTTCAATTTTAATAATTCCAAGAGTGTCCGAGGCCAAGTATAAGTTTCCTTACTAAGTTGCCTAATCTCGTGTTTTGGGGTAAGGCCCTTTTTCATATAGAGTAAAAAAAGTCACTAATTTTCCGCAGCTATAGACAATAGCAGACTTTCATCTTAGGTTAGAGAAATTTCAGCTGAAAATTTTCTTTCATGCATTTTTTTCCGGGAAAAAAGGGTGAAGACTATAAACGCCTTGCCCCATGGAACAAAATTGTCTTAATTGCATTTGATCAGTGTAAAAAGAATATTTTACATGCTGTAACTCTAATTTATAACTCACCCAATCATCATCTATTATGTGTTGATATCTGAATTGTGCGATTGGCTCAGTGTTCCAGACATCTGAAAAAAGTGAGTCAGACCATTCCCACTTTTTTTTATCCAAACTAACCACAGCAGAAGAGAAAGATGGAACGTACTATGCAGAGTCACTAGCAATATATTTTACCGTTAATCATTTTCGACATAATCTAGAAGACCATCGTATTGTTATTAAAACGAACCATCTTCCACTCATTTTCGCTTTCAAAGGTAATTAAGACTATTGTTCCTTCCGTTAATTGCGGCTTTTAGATTTTACATCCTAGCTGAACTAGGACATCAGGTATATCTCGGGAGGTGGAAATGTAATTGTCGGCGTTCTGTGAAGAATCTACGATATCCACAAACCCCCCCCCCCCCTCGGATTTTACTTAAACAACTAAAACTAAAGGAATCAAAAAACTGCTGAAGCCTAAAATATTCTGAAACATTTATTAGGCTTTAGCAGCTCAAACTCACTCCATCAGTGAACATATTTTGTGATATAACTCGTCACCCAGGGCCCGGTACTTTACCTAGCAGTTGGACTATTGAGAAAATGCACAAAACATGCCTTGGTGGGTGACAAAATAATCCTAATAGCAAAAATTCCTAATTCGGAATTTCTCTAAATTTTCTCTAACTTTTTAATGGATATTTGTAGCCGTTCGGAATCGACTTTAAACTGTAGCTCCCAGTATAATTAGCCTTTGTGTGCCAAAAGCTGACGATAATGCTGTCAGAGGTGGCAGCATGTCTGCGGTTTTGTCCACAGCTACTTTCAGCCAGGTTGGAGCCTCGACCGACGAACTTTATCGTTACTTCGAGGGGGATACCTCGACTATGGGCTGCTGAAACGCGAGGAAAAGAGAAGCAGGAGAGAGTATGTATTGGACGGGCTCACGACAAAAAGGTAGCCTCGTGCAGCTCCGATTAATCGTTGTATTTTATGTATAATTGTAAATAAATGTTAATTTTGCGATGATAAAAGATTGAATGATTTGATGGGTACTTAATAGTCCCTAAAATGAGAAGAACGGTAAAGAGAACCTTAAGGTCACGACAAACGCTCTCAACCAACTGAACTCACTTTGAAATTTTTACTGACAGTTGAGTGAACATCGTCTATCACAAACGCCATAACAAGGGCGTAACGTAGATCCAAGGCTACCTGTGAGCTGGAGAAATGTATTCTTTCAAGTAGGAACTCAAGAGGAGATCAACAAGCACTTTGTCATCTTCATGCATTCTAAATTTTCACCACAATTCGTGATAGGCAATGTTCTGTCTAAAGTGCGCTGGGAGATTGCACTTGTCAGTCACCAGTAAAAATTTAGAGAAACCCCGCATTAGGAATTCCCGTCCCTCCAGTGTAATCATCGGTTACGCCTTGCTGGCCCATGTCAAGGACGAAACCTAGGTCATAGGCCTGTACGTTGGAGATGTATATTTTTGCAATTAGGATCCTGTGAGGTATACTTCTTTTGAATGTAATCTTAAGTTTTTAAAATATATTTTATTTTTCTAACTTTTTGAATTGCTTCTCGAAGTCTACAGATATAACAGTACCCACAGATGTTTGCACTTGACATCACTAGAGCCTCCTGATTTAGTCAATTAGTACCTGTTATTTTAAAAACGTAACTGTTATAAATAGGGCGAATCTACTTGGCTTGTGGTGACATATCATCGTTCAGCAGAGCAGGAACAGAAACTTCTCAACTTTGTTTTTGACTTTAAAAATTATTACCATTTTATATTTTATTATACTCTGCCTTTTTATCTTTGTGATAACTGCGTACGCAAATATGGTTGGCTGTAAATAATTTATTTAACTTTTATGTCGTGTTGTAAATAAATAGTATTTTTCTAATTTGTCTTATGACCAACATGCTCAACACATAGCAAAAACCTATATTGGTTACCCAAGGACGTGATTTTGAAAACTTCATCGTTACTAAACGCTGTTGAAGTCATCGGAAATTGGGTACGTTCTCGCAATAATAAATATTTTACTATTCGCCTTTATATTTAAAATGGCTAAAAAGGAAGATGATTCTACTGCATTAAATCTCGATAATCCAAATACTGAAAATAATCGAGTAGCAGTTAAGCCTCCAAATTTTTGGCGAAACAAGCCAAAATTATGGTTTTTACAGCTTGAAGCGCAGTTTGCTAATAGCGGTATTTTTCGAGATTCGACAAAATATAATACCGTCGTTGCTGCGTTAGACGAAAATGTTTTAGATTGTGTTGTTGATATATTGTCGAATCCTCCTCAAGGTGATAAATACGATACAATAAAAAACGCTTTGCTAAACAGATTAACTGACACCGAAGAATCGGGATTAAAAAAAACTATTGAACGATCTCGAACTTGGCGACAAACGCCCATCCGATCTCTTACGACAGATGAAAAGCTTGGCAGGAAATTCTATTTCTGATGAAGTTATAAAATCCTTGTGGCTACAAAGGCTTCCACAACAGACGCAAGCCATTTTGTCAATAAGCAAAGATTCTCTTGATAACATTTCAGAAATGGCCGATAAAATTATTACCGTTTATAGTACGCCAGAAATATGCCCAGTAACGAAAGTTGGCTCATTGGCAACATCATCCGACCCGAGTAAATTAGAAGCGTTGCAAGAGGATATAGCCGCATTAACAAAAAAATTCGACGAATTCTCTCGAAATACTAGATCGCGTAGCAAATCAAGAGAATATGGAAGAAGAGCTAGATCCAAATCGAATTCATCTCGATACGAATATTGCTGGTATCATTTTAAATTTGGAAGAAATGCTAAAAAATGTTTACAACCATGCCAATTTAAAAAAGAAAATTCGGAAAACCGATAAGCCAATCGCTCGATGCGGCCGGCGATATTGGCGAGAAAAGTTGCCGCTTATATTTATTCGATAAATCAACTGACAAGCAATTTTTGATCGACACGGGAGCTGATATATCTGTTATTCCTGCATGTAAGCAAAGGGATAATAAAACATCAGATTTTATTTTATTTGCCGCCAACGGTTCAAAAATTCAAACTTTTGGCACTAAAACGTTGAAGCTAGACCTTGGACTTCGCCGCCAATTTACTTGGCCTTTCACAATTGCAAAAGTTTCAAAAGCTATTATAGGAGCAGATTTTCTCAAAAAATTTGGATTATTAGTTGATTTAAAAAGAAAATGCCTTATTGATCCTTTAGCTTCTTTATCATCATTTGGTAGAATAGTTTCATTTCCAAATTTTTCTCTCACTACAATAGCATCTTCAACGTATAATTCTTCAATATCTAACCTACTTAATGAATTCAAGGCTATAACATTGCAAAGTTCACTGATTAAGGAACCCAAACACTTAGTTACACATCATATTATAACAAGTTGTCCTCCTGTCACAGCAAAAGTTCGCCGCCTAGCTCCGGACAAGCTCAAGATTGCAAGGGATGAATTTGAATACATGATAGAACATACATTTGCAGACCTTCCAGCAGTCCTTGGGCGAGTCCATTACATCTAGTGCCAAAGAAAACAGGTGGTTGGAGACCTTGTGGGGATTATAGAGCTTTGAATGCTGTTACACAACCAGACAGGTATCCTATTCCGCACTTGCATGATTTCACTCATCATTTGCATGGATGCACGGTATTTTCAACCCTTGATTTAGAAAAAGCCTACCATCAGATACCAGTAGAACCATCTGACGTAGAAAAAACAGCCATCTGCACACCTTTTGGATTATACGAGTTCACCAGAATGACTTTTGGATTGCGCAATGCAGCCCAAACTTTTCAACGATTTCTTTATTCCGTACTTCGTGGCTTATATTTTTGCTTCATCTATCTTGATGATATTCTCATTGCATCTAAGGATGAGACTCAGCACGTTAGTCATCTTAGACAAGTTTTTCAACGTCTTCAAGATGCTGGCCTGGTAATAAATATTGCAAAATGTAAATTTTCTCAAACCGAAGTAAATTTCTTAGGTCATCGTATTTCTTCCAATGGCATCGAACCAACAAAAGAAAGAATAAAGGTAATTGAAGATTTCAAGCTTCCTGAAACTGTAAAGGAATTGCGAAGATACTTGGGAATTATCAATTTTTATCATCGATTTATTCCTAAAGCTGCAGAAAATCAAGCCATTCTGAACGAATATCTAAAAAGGAAGAAAAAGAATGACAACAGCAAAATTCACTGGTCAGAAGAAGCAGTTCAAGCATTTCAAAATAGTAAGCAACAGCTATGCCACGCAACAGTGCTAGTTCATCCATCAGAAAATGCACCTATTTCTTTAATGGTTGATGCATCTGATAATGGTACCGGCGCTGTACTCCAACAACTAGAAGATGACATATGGAAACCGCTTAGTTTCTTTTCAAGAAAGCTAACTGATACTCAGAAACGCTACAGCACATATGACAGAGAACTTTTAGCTGCATATTCTTCTGTGAAATATTTCAAACACTTTTTGGAAGGTAGAAAATTTACAATTTTTACCGACCACAAACCACTCACTTATGCATTTCACCAGAAGCTAGATAAAGCAACTCCTCGACAACAAAGACACCTGGAATATATTGGGCAATTTACTGTTGACGTTCAGCATATATCTGGAAAAAACAACATCATTGCCGATGCACTATCTAGAATAGACGAGTTGCATATTCAATCAGTGCTTGATTATGAAGCTATAGCTAAGGCACAGGAAACAGACAAGGAGTTAAAGGAAATTCTTTCATCCCAGAACTCCTCGCTAAAATTAGGAAAAGTTCCTGTATTTGGTTCTAACTGTGAGATTTTTTGTGACAGTTCTACAAAGAAAAAGAGGCCTTATATACCAGAAGCATTCAGGAAAATTGTTTTTAACAATGTTCATAACCTTGCACATCCTGGAATCAAGGCTACCACTAAATTATTGACATCAAAGTTTGTATGGCCATCGTTACACAAGGACGCCAGAACTTGGACTAGAAGCTGTCTTAAATGTCAAAAATCCAAAGTTACACGACATGTACAGAGTCCTTTTCAGCATTATCACAACGTCAGCAAACGCTTTACAGAAATCAATTTGGATATTATTGGTCCCTTATCATCATCCGAAGGATTTCGCTATTGCTTAACAATCATTGACAGATACAGTCGCTGGCCAGAAGCAATTCCAATGCCTGATATTCGAGCAGAAACAGTAGCAGACAACTTGTTAAAATGTTGGATTTCACGTTTTGGAGTACCATTGGTCATAACTACTGATCAAGGTACACAATTCGAAGCTCAACTGTTTCAAGAATTGTCAAAATTAATTGGATTTAAACGAAACAGAACTACATCGTACCATCCTCAGGCAAATGGATGCATAGAACGCTGGCATCGTACATTAAAAGCGAGCATAATGTGTCACGAAGATAAAAGTTGGACAAGAACTCTTCCAGTAATATTGCTTGGATTGCGGACAACTTGGCGCTCTGATTTCCACTCTACACCAGCAGAACTTCTTTATGGTGAAAACATTCGTTTACCATGCGATTTCTTTGAAGATACGAAATTTCAACCCCAATCAGAATTTGTCCAAAATCTTAAGGCCACTATGAAAGATGTAAAACCTATTCCATTTTCACATCACTGCAAGCAGAAACCCTTCATTTTCAAAGACCTTCAAAATTGCTCACATGTGTTTGTCCGCACCGACAGCGTTCGTCAGAGCCTGCAACCTCCATATCATGGGCCATATCAGGTTATACAGCGATCTGATAAAATTTACACTCTTCTCATAAAGAATAGAAATGTTAATATTTCAATAGACAGACTTAAACCATGTTTTTCTGACAATTCTTCTGAAACTGATATTGCATCAGATCTTAAGAAAAGTCACGTTGACAAACCAGCAGAAAAAGTTAAAAAAAGGATCAGATTTGCACAGTTACCCATTGTTTCCTCAACCAAACTGACAAGAAGTGGACGTGAAATTCATTTGCCAGCGCGTTATCAGTGAGATACATTTTTGGCAGAGTGTCTCACTTGGGGGGAGTAGTTGTGGTGGCATATCATCGTTCAGCAGAGCAGGAACAGAAACTTCTCAACTTTGTTTTTGACTTTAAAAATTATTACCATTTTATATTTTATTCTACTCTGCCTTTTTATCTTTGTGATAACTGCGTACGCAAATATGGTTGGCTGTAAATAATTTATTTAACTTTTATGTCGTGTTGTAAATAAATAGTATTTTTCTAATTTGTCTTATGACCAACATGCTCAACACATAGCAAAAACCTATAGGCTATTGATTCACTTTGACATAGCATGCAGAGAGATAGAATTTTAGTCAGAAACTTTCAACACTAGTGATAGACTGCCTGCAACAGAAACCATTAACTTATGGTTTTATTCTCGGAGCCCTCTGTTTGCAAGATACGAAACTGCAGGCCAAAAATAAATAACACTTTTTATCCACATAAGAAAGAAAGTCTGTACCAGTCTTAAAGATTTAGGCATGTTGGATAATGTCACGTTCAGCCAGATCTGCGAATCAAGGTTGCTCATGAAACTGGTTATAAACTGCAACAGTAGAAGTGAAATTTCTCCCTTGATCGGAGTGAAGTTGAAGCAGTGACCCATATCTAGAAATCCAATTCTTCAACAGTTGTCGCTCCCTGATCGGGAATCGGGTAAGCTTCAGGCCACTTCGTAAAATAATCCATGACAGACAAAATGTATTTCATGCCATCCTTTGTCCGTGGAAGAGGACCCAAGATGTCGACCAACCTCAAAGTTCTCTGAATTTCTACATCTCTCAATCCATCAATGAAATACTGCAGACACTAAGGGCCTGTTCACATAGGAGTCCGTTGCGTAGCGTTAAGGAAAAGATGACGTTGAGACGAAAATAAACCAATCATAGGCGTTAAAAATTTCATTGCTAATCGTTTCGAGGCCTATGATTGGTTTATTTTCGTTTCAACGTCATCTTTTCCTTAACGCAACGCAACGGACTCCTATGTGAACAGGCCCTAAGTGCTTCGCACGTCTGCGGGACAATTGGAAAATGCCAGATGAGAGAGCCTCTTCACATCTGTCGCCAGTTCTTGAAGGGTCTCACTGTGCTTTTGTTGGCGAAATTTCAATTGCAGGCGACTGTATTCTTTCAGGCATTTCTCGCCAAAGCGAATTTCGAGGGCATCTGAAAGCACTGTGAAATTTAGTTGCTTGTCCTCTGAAATAGTTCTTAAAATATCTGCAACCTCGGCCCGTAAAGAGGCAGCCAATTGGCGAGCTTACGTAAGCGAGTCCCAGCCATTCGCTTCGGCGACGATAGAAAACTGCGTCTTGTATATGTTGGCTTCTTATTTATATTGCTAATCAGTTTTTCAAACTCAGACACCTATTAATATTAAACATTCACCAAATTACAAAACGTACTCGTAACCCTTTTGCAACGTACAATACTTTATTAACTTAACTGACCTTCTCTTTTTTCAAAATTAAAAGATAATATATACGATGCATACAGCTGTTGCCATTCCACAATCATAAATAAAATACCTTATATAAGATCTCTTTAACGTAGTAGTCTATGCAAGTTCCCTTGAGTCGTTGTTGGCTTTCAGGTTCGTCATCAGAACTTGCGCTGGAGTTATCATCATAGTCATTCCAGCTTTTCCAAGCTTTTAATTGATTAACATGAGCTGTAGTGGCATAAAGACGACCATTTTTATCCTCTAATTGTGAGATTCTATATGTTTCATTAGGAAGTATTTCTGTGACAACCATAGGTCCTCGATAACGGGGTTGCGTTTTTGTTGATCCACCGGTCGCCTTAGGATTTTTCCTTACCACTACGATTTCTCCTTTATCAAACGATAATGTACGAGATTTCTTTTATCATAATATACTTTCATCTTTTCTTGTTCTTTTGCAATTTTTATCCTTTGCTTCGAGTTGTAATTCTTCTGGATCATTCCAAACTTCACAATCTTCATCAGACAATAACTTAAAAATTCCAACTTTAAATCTTGGTACATATCCATGAAGAATTTAAAAAGGTGTTTTCCCAAGATTTTTATTCACAGTGTTGATCAAGTTTCTTTCTACTTCTTTAATTTTTTTGTTCCAATCCTTTTGATTAGTATTTTCATTTGACGTCATCATGGTGGATAATATTGTTGTATGAACTCTCTTGACCATTCCATTTGCTTGTGGGTGGGATGTAGAGTTCAATATGTGTGGAAAATTCTATTCTCATCGCAGAACCTTTGAAAATTATGTGAAGTGAAACAAGAGCCTCGATCTGATATTATACGTTTCGGTAATCCGAAATCTTCAATAAAATTTGCCACTGATTTAAGAACATTCTTAGATGGTGTGTCTCTCGCAGGATAGAGTCGTACAAATCTGGTCATGTTATCGATAATGACAAGTAGTTCTTTGTGTTTTTTTAGAACTTGTTACAAACGGTCCTAGGTGATCAAGATGTACAGTAGCAAATGGTCTCCGGCCTGATGGAATAGGATGAAGAAAGCCTTACTTCTTTCCGTTTTGAACTTTATTGACCAGACATTCGAAACACATTGATATGTGGCGACCAACGCATTTCTTCATAGAAGGAAACCAATAAAGTTTCTTGATTTTTGACACTGTCTTGTCTACGGCAAAATGACCCATAAGGTCATGAAATTTTACAACAATGCTTTTTCTCATACTTTTTGGTATGACATATAAAAGTCTCTTTTTCACACCTTCATTAATGACATGGAATAATCTGTTTTTCTTTAAAACATAGTTTTGAATTTTTTGCTTTTCTTCTTTTGTCCTGCTTTCAATATCGTTTTTGAGAATTAGCAATAGCTCTTTCAAAGTGTCATATGCATGCTGCATCATGAGAACTTGGTCTTCAATACTTAACTTGAGACAAACCTATAATTTATTTTCGATCAAGTAATCTAGTATATCTTAAGAATTCAAAACTGGAGCTCTACTGACTGCATCGATATGAGACATTTTATCGCTGGGCCTATGGCGGATTTCAAAATTAAATTCTTGAATAAGGAGACTCCAACGAGCAATTTGAAGGTTACTTGTTTTCTTAGCATCTCTATAAACTAAAGCTTGGCAGTCGGTCACTACAGTAAAACTGATACCCAGCAAAATTTGTCTAAACCGTTCCAGTGTCCACACAATTGCTATTAACTCCAACTTACTCGAGTGATATTTATTTTCCGTTTCTGTAGTATTTTTACTTACACAGTAAACTAAATGCCATTTATTATCGTTTCCTAGTTGAAGCAACATGCTAGCTATACAGTCCGCACATGCATCGGTAGTACTTCAGTTTTCGCTTCAGGGTTGCAGAGAGCCAAAATCGGTTGGTTCGTTAGCTCACATTTTAGGGTTTCTAATGACTCTTCTTGAACTTTTTCTCATTTAAAAATTTCATTCTTTTTTGTTAGTTGAGTCAATGGCATGAGTTAGTTGAGTTAATGGCATAATTTGGAATAAATCTTCTAAAGAAGCTTGTCAAACCGAGGAATCTTCGAACGTCGTGTATATTTTTAGGCTGGGAAAACTTGGATATAGATTCTACTTTTCTGTATCCCGGCTTGATCCCATATTTGTTAATGATAAATACTAAATACTCTACATCTTGTTTTCCAAATTTGCATTTGGGTAATTTCAGGGTTAAATTTGCGGAACGTAATCCTTCGAAAACTTCAATTAGTTTTTTGATCATTTCTTCCAAAGTTTTGGCTGGAATAAGTATATCATCCAAATAACATAATACACCCTTGTTGCATAAAGGGTCCAACGCAAGGTACATCAAACGTTTAAATTCTGCTGGAGCATTTGTTAAGCCGAAAATCATCCTCTCGAACTGCCCTGTTTCATCTGGTGTTATGAAAGCCGTCTTTATCTTTGCTTTTTCGGTTAAGGGTATTTGTAGGTATCCATGCGCTAAGTCCAAGGTTGTAAAAAACTGCACTCGTGTAATTACTCCAATAGATCATCAGTTTTAGGTAATGGGAACTTATCTTTTATAGTCTGATTATTCAGCCGTCTGTAGTCAATAACCAGCCTGTTTTTACCAGTCTTCTTCTTAACCAATATCACAGGACTTGCATAAGGCGGTAGTGTGTCCGATACAATTCCATTTTCTCTCCACTCTTTCACATTTTCTTTAATAGCAGCTCTTTCGTGGGCATTTGTTTTATATGCTTTCATACATATGGGTTTTGAACCTTCAACTTCCTTAATATCCATTTTTGTTAAATTAGTGCATCCTAACTCTGAAATGTTCAATGCGAAACAATCTCTATATTCATTCAACGCTGAACCAATTCCTGCTTCCGTTCATTTGCAATATTGGAATCAATGTTAATTTCGTTGAAGGTTATGGGAACTTTTCCCTTAAAATTGCTTAAACCGCAAGGAAAACTTGGAGTTTTTCCTTTAGTTTCTGCATTTAAACATAACTCTATAACTTCAGCTCTGCCAACGCATTGATCCTTGAAAAACTCGACACTTTTATCGTCAATATTCGCCAAATGAACACGTTTTTCCATTTTTAACTTCCAACAAACAACCAATGCCTTCGGGATGATTTTCTATTATAATTAATCGTACGATGCAGTTGCTTTTGTTAGATACCTGAATAAGAACGAATTTTGCACTAGTTTTGTTATGTCTAAAAGTAGAGTAGCCTTGCTGAAACCTTTGAATCTTTGCAGCTCGAATGGCTGAGCACTTGAAACAAGTATTTCCTGATATGTGGTCTAAAATTAATCTTTCTACTGATTCATCGATAGTAAATCACCGGATAAAAGGATTCTCTAAAGAATGGAAACCATTTGTGTGTAACCGTGTAGCCGAAATTCAGCTGCTTACTGACCCAGGCTGTTGGAAATACTACCGCTCAAAGGACAATCCCGCGGAATTATTAACGCGAGGTTTAGATGCCTCCACGGTTTGGAGAAGTTTGTTATGGTGGCATGGACCAGAGTGGCTGCAGCTTCCTGCTGAAAACTGGCCCACTCAGCAAGTGAGGTCTGTAAATAAAGAATTAGGGCCTGTTCACATAGGAGTCCGTTGCGTTACGTAAAGGAAAAGATGACGTTGAGACGAAAATAAACCAATCATAGGCGTTAAAAATTTCATTGCTAATCGTTTGGAGGCATATAATTGGTTTATTTTCGTCTCAACGTCATCTTTTCCTTAACGCAACGCAACGCAACGGATTCCTATGTGAACAGGCCCTTAGAGTGTCGTAGTGGTGTACGTATCAACGAATGCGTAGTTAAAGTCGTTGAGAAACCTATTGACGTATCAAGATATTCTAGCCTTTTACGAGTCTTGAGAATCACTGCATGGATCAAACGTTTCATCTCGAGAGCTAAGAAGTTACCCGTTGAAAATGGTCCCCTCACTGCCGCTGAACTTCAGAATGCTGAAGAATTTTGGATACGGAATGAACAGAAAGAAATATATCATTCTGTAATTCGTACATTACAGAAGAACCAGACGATTCCGCCAGAATCTTGTCTGTACAGTTTAACTCCATTCCTTGATGATAAAGAGATTCTTGGGATTATGGGGAGATTAGAAGAAAGTGAATACATTTTAGATGAAAAACACCCAATAAGCGACAAAATAACACCCAAACACCCAATAACCCCCCCTCGAGGTTCTAAATTCACTGTTTTACTGATACAACGTGAGCATAACAAGACTTTGCACAGTGGAGTTGCTGCAACCTTGTCGAAAATTAGGAGGAAGTACTGGATCCCCAAGGGCCAACAGCTGGTAAAGAAAATAATTGGAAAGTGTCTCATTTGCCAGAAGCATGCAGTGAAACCAGCCAATCAATGCGCAAATTCCACGGGACAGAATTGCTGAAACGCCACCCTTCAGTATTTCTGGTATCAATTTTACTGGATTTAAATGCATGGTACTGCAGTAATTTAGCTAATATGACTATTTACATCAGTGATTCTCAACATTTTTAAAGCTGCCGCCTCCCCTAAGGAATGGAATTTTTTTTCAACGCTCCCCTTTGTGAAAATCCTGTAATTTAGGGTATGGGAAGGAAGGGGTTACAGAATTATAAAAGACAAAAATGTTATGCAATTTTTTCAAGAGACTTTCACACCAAATTTGTTTGATTTAACTCGATAATTTTACCCTAGAAGGCAATTGCATTCCTTTTGCACTAAAATTACACTAAAAGAAAAATATCAATGAAACAATCAAGAATGTCAGTGCGATGGTTTTGCTTGATGGTTCACAGCCAGTTTCTGAAAGTTCGCTTCAATACTTTTAGAGAGATGAAGGCGCAAGTCCCCTCTTTTCACGATTTGGAGTCGACTTCTCTTTTTTCTAATTAGATCAGTCACAGCACTGAATCCTCTCTCGACGAGGTAGGAGAAAGGGAAGGCAATTAAAAAATTTTTAACGATAGTTCAGTCTTGGGTAGAGGCGACTAATGTTATTTTGAAGCCAAAATTCTGCGAGACGATCATCATTCTGGAAGCTGGCTTTCAAAGTTTCATTCGTTGAAAGTTCGGCCAATTCCTCCTGAATCTGAACCTCTGCTGTCTTAATATTCATAAAAAGGTTCATGACCCATTGAGGGACTTCCAGGGACAAAATATCCTCAAAACGCTGAGAAAAGTCCTTGTGCAAAGACAGTAATTGTGTATTGACAGTAAATTTGTGTTTCATAGAAGGGGATTTCACTGCTCTTATGCAGAACCGACAAGATTGGAAACTGGCTGAACTCGTTGCGACCAAAATCCTTCTTCAACAAAGTGAGTTTTTTCAGGAAGGCAGAAATAACAGATTTTGTTGTGATCAAATTGAGCTCTTCGCCTAGAAGCTGTAAATTAATTCAATTGAATTTTGCGAATAAATCAGTCTTGTAAGCAACATCAATCTTAAATTGTAGCAATCTATCTCTCAGAGCTACATCGTTCTCTTCGAGGAACTCAAGTATAGAGTCGAAGAGATTCCAGAACCTATAGCAGCAGACGCCTTTGGAGAGCCAGCGAACCTCGGTGTGTAGAAGCAAGCGATTGAATTCTTCATCGTTGTCCTTACACAGTTGCCCAAATAATCGATTGTTGAGAGCATTACGGCAAATTTTGTTCACAGCAGAGATGATATATTGTAATGACTGATACAAACGATCGCCGAGGTTTTTTGTAACTAAATGCTATCTATGAATCACGCAGTGAACAGCTAAAATACCTGGTACCTCTTTCTTCAAAAGGACGATGAACGCACGATGACGACCCACCACTGCAGGAGCTCCATTTGTGGCAACAAACATAATATTCGCAAGAGGAATATTTTTCTCTTTAAAATAATCTTTGTCAGTATTAAAAATAGATTTACCTTTAGCCTCTGCAATCAAGCTTCTTGCAAAAAAGCATCTCTTGAATAATTTTTCCTTCTTTCCCAAACCGGAAAAAGAAAATCCAAAAGATAATCCGTCCTTCCCGAAGGTATACGGATGATTTTGAGAGACGACAAATTTCGCAATGGCAATCAGCTTGACTAGGATTATACAATACAAATAAATACATGCAATGTTACACAATTATAAAAACCGAAACAAACAAACAACAAAATTATCAATGACCCAAAAAAGGGTAATGAAAGTCCATAAGGTCTTTCATCACAGCCAAAATGAATTTTCTACAATAATAGTCATTATAGAATTTATGTGGTGACCATTCAGTAATATCCCTCGGTAAACTCGACCGCAAATCTCTCCATGTTACACAATTAAATAAACAATGTTCTATTGTCTGGACCTCTCCGCATGCACAGGTGTCACTCTTCCCAAAAAATCTTCTTTGATATGAGCCCACGCTTCCATGTTGAGTGATAGCTTGATTTATATAGAAATTCGATATTAATCTTTCTAAGGAAACATGAGGGTAGATTTTACGAACCGGCCTCCCCAATTCACTATCGGCCCACCTTTCTTGCCAGACTTTCATTCCATATGCCTTAATCTTTGCCTTTACTTGTTGCTTGGTCATTTTGTAGGTACCTTCAATTATGTCCAGTTCCGTGGCTTCTTTAGCCGCAGTGTCAACTTCCTCATTCTGTCTGATCCCGATATGTGCTTTTATCCAGTGGAAATGCACGACCACACCATTATTTTTGATCTTGTGTTTCAATTCCTCAATAATCTCACCCTTATATTCTAAGGACCCAAGAGCCTGCAAAGCACTCCTGGAATCGCTAAAGATGTCAATTTCCCTTAGACCTTTTTCCATAGCATCGTCTATTGCCATGGAAATGGCCGTAACCTCTGCACTGTATGATGTTGCGTTATCAGGGTTTCTTCTCAGTTTAGTATCGATCTTCTGACTCTCATTATACCTAATAAAGGCCGACCCAACTTTTCCGTTAATCTTGGAACCATCCGTAAAATATGTATTCTTCGCAAAGGGTTCTAGTCTATAAGACCAATTGAAGCTCATTATATCTTTTATTTTTCTGAGATTCCTGGATTTTAATAAAAAGGAAAAAGAAAAAGGGAAAAAAAATTTTAAGCAATATTTTTCAATAGACTTGCACACCAAATTTGTTTGATTTAACTCTATAATTTTACCCTAGAAGGCAATTGCATACCTTTTGCACTAAAACGACACTAAAAGAAAAATATCAATGAAACAATCAAGAATGTCAGTGCGATGGTTTTGCTTGATGGTTCACAGCCAGTTTCTGAAAGTTCGTTTCAATATTTTTAGAGAGATGAAGGCGCAAGTCCCTTCTTTTCACGATTTGGAGTCGACTACTCTTTTTCTAATTAGATCAGTCACAGCAGTGAATCCTCGTTCGACAAGGTAGGAGGAAGGGAAGGCAATTAAAAAATTACGCTGACAATAAAGCCTCATTAGTACATGGTAAGGTTGATTCATCAACCTGAAGAGAAAATTCGGTGGGTATCAAAAGTTTGCACAAGAAAGCTTCATCATCTTCAGCCATCCCATCAATTCGTCGTCGCACCGTATCATTGCTTAATAGGACATTTTTTATAACATTGGATGTGGCTGGACGGTGTAAAACCATTTCTAAAACTTCCTTGACCAGGGCCGGGCTTAGGGGTGGGCGAACTGGGCAACCGCCCAGGGCCGCTAAAAATTTAGGGTTACAATGTGATTTCAGTTCTTTTTGCAGATCCCTCCAATAATACTTCATTAACCATCGGGGCCATCCAAATTAAATTTCTTTTCATCGGAGAAAATGATCTTCCAATTGTTGCCCATTGCCATGTACTTCTCGCAATGCATCTGCTTGTGACCAGAAGTAACTTTGGACCAGACTTAACTTTCGACCATTTCAAGCTCCGTGAAAAATGCAAAATTAGCCCAATTCTTAAAGGAGTAACAGGAAGGGATTTATAAGAAACTTAAACTCTTTATCAATTTCAAACAAGTAGAAAAATGCAAGCAAAGGGGCACAGATTTAATCATTAATAGACAGGTGCATACAATACAGTATTTAACTTGTATGAATCATATTCAACAAGTTTTTTTTTAATGAGAATGCAAGTAAGATTGCTCATCTGTTAAAGAATTAGCATAAAAGAATGAAAACAGTTAAGATTGATTGGGGATATACAGGGTGCGCTCCATAAGTAATGCGACCAAATTCATAAAAAATCATTTATTGGATATATTCGTACAATTAGTTAAAAATCTTCAAAATAGCACTCTCCTGCGTCTATACATTTATGGAGGCGGTGTTTCAAGGCCTGGAAGGCCTTCTCCGGGAGGTTCTTTAGAGCCGATGTAACATGAGCCTGGATGTTTTCAATCGTGTCCCAATGTTTCCCTTTCAGGGCTACTTTAAAGCGAGGAAACAAAAAACAGTGTGGGGGAGCCAGGTCAGGACTGTAGGGACACTGGGGAACCAGTGGGGTATGATTCCTGGCCAGGAAATCGTTGACAACGAAGGCGCTGAGGCTTGGCGCGTTATCGCGATGAAGGTTCCATGCGTCCTTGATGTCACTTCGGCAACTCGCGACCCTTCTTTTCAGCCTTTTGAGCACTTCCAAGTAAAAAGCTGCGTTCACAGTGGTCCCGGTAGGTACGAATTCGTGGAGGATAATGCCTCTGACATCAAAGACAATGAGCATGGTTTTGATCCTGGACTTGCTCACGCGTGCCTTCTTGGGCAGGGGCGACGATGGGGTGTGCCACTCTGAACTCTGGCTTTTTGTTTCCGGGTCGTATTCAAAAATCCATGATTCATCGCCGGTGAGAACTGAGTTTAAAAAATTAGGATCCTTTTCACACATTTCCAAGAGTTCTTGGCACCGGAACACTCGCATGTCCTTTTGTTCGTCGGTCAACACTTTTGGGACCAGTTTGGCGAACATCTTTTTCATGTTGAAATCTTCGGTTATAATGCGATAAACAGTTGTTTTCGGCATCTTTAGAGTTTCTGCTATCCATTGAAGGCTCAACCGTCGGTCAGATTTCAAAGAATCACGCACACGTGTCACATTTTCGTCGATTCGGGAGGTTGATGGCCGTCCACTGCGAGGTTCGTCGGCGACATCCTCTCGGCCCTCCTTGAAGGACTTGTGCCACCGGTGAACTTGCGATTTGGACATGCTATCACTCCCAAAGGCCTGCTGAATTAATAGAAACGTTTTGGTGGCGGACTTCCCAAGTTTAACGCAAAATTTGATAGCGTAACTTTGCTCCATAGAACGATCCATTGCCCCGTGTTACATCAAGCTCAAAACGGGCTTTACAGAACGCATGTCCTGACATTCCGGCAGCTCGGAGCCGACTGAGAATGGGTGCGTTATGAAGCCAACACCCCCTCCACCTAACCCAGCAGGTTAGAGGGCGCTGCGGTGTATAGTCACGTCTGGAAAAAATTGGTCGCATTACTTATGAAACGCACCTTGTATTGTTCTTTTTTTTCAGCAAAAGAAAAAAAATTAACAAGACCAGGTGTTTAACAAAGAATAAAACATAACAAAAAAACAATAAAGAAGTGACAAAATTTTCAAAATTCAAGATATCTGTCAAGAGGATTTAAATATGAATGTAGTAGTGTCAGATCATTAAGATGGCAGTTTCTCTTATATACAGCATATTTCTTGTACCACTGGTAATGATTATGAAATGAACTGCTACTGTAAAAAGCATAATTTACAATTAGCCCGGTCAAAATAGGTTTTATGGCTAAAAAAAATATGAAAGTTTTGAAAATTGGTGGAGATGTTTGTTTAGGCATGCTAATGAACATAGTAAAAGTCCCCACCGATCAGACTTGAGCTTTCGCCGCCATCTTGGAAAATGTGTACACTTTTTTGGTTTTTTGGAAATAACATTAAAAATATTTATTTTATAAAAAATAATTAAATACAAAAATTAAAGAACATTAAATTATGAACAAAAATCATCCATAAAATTTTTTTATATGTCTAACAGGAACAAAGATAATTGACTTTAAAAAGAGCACACTATCACACCTGGGACGCGCAAGCGCTGTTCCCCATCGCGGTGGGGGGAAATACCCGCGCATGTGCATACCATAATTAGCCAAATTAGTTTTACACTAAATGGGAAGTTTTTTGTATTTTTTCAAATAACTAGGGAAATGTTAACTTTACGTAAAAAAAGTTTATTTCAAAAATTAAAAAATATTAAATTATGTACAAAAACGATTTTATACATTTTTGTCGTAAACCTAACAGGAACGAAGATATTGACTATAAAATGCGCGTTGATAATGGAGGTAGCTTCAAAGTCTCGTTGCAGGAGCTCTTTGAATTTCTAACCTCTCCCACATTTCGGCATTCTTTAAACACAAGAAAATAGACTTTAATGTTTTTGGCTATGTAGATAATTAATCATTATTAATTTTATACATGAATGTAGTAAACTTGGGGGTATTCACTATCAGATTTCCATTGCGAATAATTGTTCAAGCTTACCTACTTCAGGATTTACGTGCTTTTTTCGGTACGGGATTCTCTCCTTCGTCAGGCATGTATAGATTGTCTATGGATCCGCTAGCATCGGCCCATTCATCAACTTCTTTCATTCGATCGTCATCATCAACAGGGCGGATGCCATTCTGACATACCCCATTGCAATTATTGCAGGCCGTTGTGCAGTTGATGCATGCTTTCCGACATCCGCATCTTACTCCACAGTCAGTCTTACAGTTGCAAAACACCATGTTTAAAACTGAATCAGGAGCTATTGCATCCATAGTTGTGATGGGCACAAGAATTTTCTCTTGACGCTTCCAGCCCCACAGGCAGTTGGGCCTTTCTTTTTCAGGTGCTCCAAAGTCTTCCTCATTTTAATTTCGATGGCTCGTATTTGAGTGTGTGCGTTTAAGGTTTCTTGCGATGGTGGTTCAGTAGCAAAATCTCGAAACAACTCACGGAGATTTTTACATTCCAAATCCGATATGTCCATGCCGTCAAAAATTATTTTTGCTAAAGCTGTTTGGGTCAATAAATGAGCTCGGAGGGCCCTAGCGTATGCATGGCCAGGCAACATTTTTTCTACTGACGTAGGTGCATAAATCAAAGTGAGTATTTCTTTTAACCCACTTCCAGCCATTATGTACCCAATGCAGCCTAAGAATGACATTAAAGGATGGAATCCACCAAGCCTCACAATACAACTTGATAATAATGGATTGGAAGTTGCTGCGACTATCTCTCGAGTTTTAATATACAGTGGATGGTCAAACGTGAGTATGCAAGACGTTTGGTGCATTTTAACACACTGCTGGGCAGCATATTTCTGCACAGTGAAACTGGTGTCATACTTGCTTGGTGGTGAATAAACAAAAGGAAGGGGTATTACTTTGGTCTTTTCACAAGGCTGGTTTCTGGTTCTACAATGGAAAAATCCTTTCCATTCAGGTATCTGTGGAAGACCTAACCATTTAACACACATCCAGGAGATATCAGATGGCTTAGGCAGTGGTAAATCTTCCGCTAAAGGATTTAAGACATTCAAATCTTCGATAGTAATTGTTTTTAACCCAGGCTCTCAAAAATTTTCAAACGTTTCCAGAGGAATGATTCCCATTTTGCCTACGGTCGATGCGGATGTAAGTTCGGTTAATTTTTTTATCTTCGTCCCGGGTTCCACTGATGACGCTGGAGTAAAACAAGCAATGCCTCCCATGCTATGAAACGTATTCAGGCCATCGATTGTCGACACATTGAAATCTACATTGTCAAATACGAATTGGTAGAATGATCCCTCGCGCATTTGGGGTTGCGGATGATTTATGGCTGACATCTCAAGTGTTTGGGCTTCATAGTAAGAAGAACAAAATCCCAAATTCGAGAGCATTGTTATTAAATTCTTAGAACAGAACTTTTTGTACAAAAATAAAGCAAGATCATTGAGCAGAGGAGACATAAATGATCGTGGCCTTAGAGCTGATATAATGACGTGAGCTATTGAAGTGACTTTTTTTTTTTTGCCTTAGCAGTCATTTTTTTAATAATCAAGTGCTCCAAAAAAGATTTTAGGCTTTCTGGAATGCCCTTGTTCACATCTCTGAAAAATTATCACTTGGAGGTTAGCAATGAGTGTCATAAACTGGTGTCTGGATATCTTCTTTTATTATGGCTGCAGCAGTTTGTACTATTCGTAGACGCTCCTCACGATCATTTCGTATCCTTTTGTCGTACCAAGAGTCTGATAAGACTCATTCTAGTATTACGTAAACATAAGACAGTAACTTTTTTGGAGTTTGAAGCAAAAATAATGCCATCCCCGTATTTTTGTTTCAACTTATTTATCAAAGTGATGTCGTCTGGAACTAGCCCTGTAATTTGAGATTTGAGTTCGGGTAGTGAGAATTGACAGTCGTCATTATTATAAAGGAAGAGGGATATTTCGTCTACAGCTGCTGAGACGTAATCCGACTCAGGCCGCCCTCTCTTTCTGATTGGTGCAGTGTGTAGAAAAAAAGTCATGAAGCAATCTTGGTAATAAATCGCATCAGCTGCAACTAAATCAGCAACGTTTATTATACGACACTGAACTTCCTCTCCCCACTGGTCATGTCTATTCTCTGCAGCTTCAAAAACTTTGTTTTTCATTTCGAGACTCCTAACTTCGTACATAGTTCATCGCCTGTCAGTTGTTTTTTTCTTTTGTCCTGCTTTGAATTCTTCGTCTATCACTGCCGTACAAAAGAAACATTTTGTTCGAAAATTGAACTGAGGTAAATAAGATTGTAAACTTACCGCGCGCTCTTCACTTTGGGATGTTGACACGATTTCTGCATTTCTTTTTAAATCAACTTTTATACTTCCTGGTCTAGTGTAATTTCTCCGACACAACGAATGAACCGAAACAGATTTTAAATGTTCCAACTGTTCATGCTTATTGTCTTTTCTTTGGACACTAGCTCTCTTTAAAGCGTCGATCCCCTTTTCTCCTACATTCACGAAATCATCATTTGACATTAATTTTTTACATATAAACATAGTTCCGTATCAGCTATTGTTCACAGACGCACACGGAACGGTGACTAACTATAAACTGGCTAGGTAAATACTAGGGTAAGACCGATTTCGCGCCTTACTGAATACACATGCTCGTGTCTTCCAGCCATCGCGATGGGCACCCACGCATGCGCGTCCCTGGTGTGATACTGCGCTCTTTCCAAAGTCAATTATCTTTGTTCTTGTTAGGCTTATAAAAAAATATATGTGTTTTTTGTACATTGTTTTTTGTAGAAGCTACCTCCATTATCAACGAGCATTTTATAGTCAATATCTTCGTTCCTGTTAGGTTTACGACAAAAATGTATAAAATCGTTTTTGTACATAATTTAATGTTTTTTAATTTTTGAAATAAACTTTTTTTACGCAAACTTAATATTTCCCTAGTTATTTGAAAAAATACAAAAAACCTTCCCATTTAGTGTAAAACTAATTTGGCTAATTATGGTATGCACATGCGCGGCTATCTCCCCCCACCGCGATGGGGAACCGCGCAAAGTCAATTATCTTTGTTCCTGTTAGACATATAAAAAAATTTTATGAATGATTTTTGTTCATAATTTAATGCTCTTTAATTTTTGCATTTAATTATTTTTTATAAAATCAATATTTTTAAAGATATTTCCAAAAAACCAAAATTGTGTACACATTTTCCAAGATGGCGGCGAAAGCTCAAGTCTGATCGGTGGGGACTTTTAGTATGTTCATTAGCATGCCTAAACAAACATCTCCACCAAATTTCAAAACTTTCATATTTTTTTTAGCCATTCGTCAAAATCGGGTCTATTTTGACTGGGGTAAATGAGTCTACGACCATTAACTCAAGAATAAAGCAAGCAAATGTTGTGTCTGAATTTGATGAAGATTGCAGCAATAAAGTTTTTTTTTCTTTTGATAGACATGGTACTATATGTAGTCTTTCTTTTTTATAACTTTAGGTCTGGAATGTTCACTACCGTATGAACCTTGACCTTTCTTGTCGCGTAAATGTGCGACTTTTTAAAATAGGAGACTCATTTAATAATAAAATAACACTTTATTAGGATAACGTTAGAACATGACCGCTCTGATTCGCGATCTTACTACATCTTTTTTTTTTTTTTTTTTGCAGAGCTCACAACGCCATCTCTTGGCGAGCAAAATAGCTTTAACTCATATAAAACTTTTTAATAGAAAAGAAGAGGGTTAATTATTTTTACATGCTGAAAAAAAAAAGTAAAAACTCAGTATAGTCTTATAAGTATTATACTGATGGAGAACATGATTTATATAATAAGCTTGAAAAACAAACCACTGGTTCCTTAATTAATAGACTAAAATCCGGTTCCTTCCTGCTCCCATACAATTTCTGTTCAGATCAATTTGTATTACACTAAAACATGGATTTTGCATTTAAAGACAGTAACATTATTTAAAAATAACTGTGCCATATTTTTAAGAACACTATGTTGCTGAAATTGGTAGATACTGAATATATGAAGTTTAATCATAATTAGGCCATAGGTTACTAAAATAAAGGTATTTAAAAGATACCATTGGGATAATTTTTTAGGTTTATGCTAATCCTTGACTAAATACTTGCTAAAAAGACGCCACCAATTTTGCCTCATTAAAGAAAAAGAAAAATCAAAAGTTACCAAATTTTGCGAGAAATATCCTCAAAATGGGACATAAACGCAAACGGGTGCTAATTAGATGGAAGCACTGCTAAAGAATATTTAGTAGTATATTTATCTTTAAGTTTAGGTAAAAGTTTAATTAATTTCAAGTTTTTCAGCAGGAATCTTTCATTCGCTGGTTCATTTTCAAAAAATGGTAGAGGCTCAACAATGTTTCTCTGAGCAAGGACAAGTGTGTGTGTGTGTGTGTGTGTGTGTGTGTATGTAATGCGCTGTACATCACGTAGTCGAGGATATGATTCTCACTGCAAGAACGGCACATCACGGGGATTCTAGAACTTTGGTAGTCGTGGACCGCTGAGGAACTCTCGAGGAGAGGCATTGAAGGGACGCACAGAACAGAGATGCGACACATCAGGGGCGTAGCTACTGTGGAGCAGTTGGAGCGATCTGCTCCAGGCGCACGAATCATGAGGGGCGCAAAATTTGAAAGAGTGAAATAAAAATTTGTGAAAACTTTTGTATAAATAATTTTGATTCCTCAGATTTTCTATAAAATATACAAAAAATAAATGAAATATTTTTTAATAAATAAAACTAGTCCAGGCCGCGCTTGGAATTTTTTGCCCGGTGTTGGGCACTAGATATTCTCAAACGCCACCAGTTGAGTTTGTTATCAGGAAAAGGGAGATGGCCGGAGTATATACATCCCCTATGGCGAGAGTCATTACAATCCTTCAAATGTCATTCTAAACGAGCGGGGGTAGAATTCTCTAAGGGTCAACTTACTGACTCCTCCTACTACAAGAGTCAAAAACACGCAGGAGTCCAAACAAAGATTTTTTTTTCTTAGTACATAGCAGCCTTAACATCGGCGCAGAAATAGAGGCAAATATCCGAGGATTTTTTTGAAAGCAAGCTTAGTATTTAGCGCTTCATATTCCCATTGTTTACTTTGTGCAGCGTAAGAATTTCAAGATGATTCTTGAATGAATGTGTTATATAATTTTTAAAACTCAATGAGACTGTGGATTGTAATTTATTGTCCTTTTTAAGTGACTTCGTACAATTTATGACTATTATTTTACTAAATTACTTATCTGCAGCGTGTTGGATTCACCGACGTATAATTTTAAAAGTAAGTGATTTAATTATAAAGTATGTTAATTGATGTTGCAACATAAAGAATAATATGTACTACTTAACAGTTACGTATTATAGCTGAAAGTTGGCAGCAAACATTTTCAGCAGCAGCATGTTATAAAAATACAAATATGTATTTTTATAAAATGCATGAGATAAATTTTAAAAAATCAGCAGAGGAAGAACGAAATTTCCATTATAAATAATTTTAGATCTAGTTACAAATTGCGTACTAATGACAAAACAGAAATACACAAAAAATATTCAAAATGAGTGTTAAATAAACTGAAATCGTTAGAACCATAAGTCTTAGGATGCTTAAATTTTACATGGAGGTTGCTATTATGCCCTAAGTGCTCGTTAAGAAATCTTTTTAATAAATTAGAATTTTAAGGGGACTAATAGGGGCCTAATCCTTCCCCCCAAACACACACTCTCTCTCTCTCTCTCTTAGGCCCTAGATGCTCACAAAGAAATATTTTTTTAAAATACAAAATTTAAGGGGTTAAAAGGAGCTTAATCCCCCCAAAACAACAACAACAAAAACCTACCTCTGGTACATGTTTTCTAGAAAATTAAAATTTTGTATGGTGTTCTTAGGCCCTAGATGCTCCCTAAGAAAAGAAATCTTTAAGAATTCCTTAAAAAGAGAAATCTTTAAGGGGTGTAGCGTATTTTACCTGTGACTTTAGAGTTGTATTCAATACCCCAGGTAGCGCGTGTCACAGGATACGTGAAATAAAATTAACAGCCAGACTAGCGATTAATTAAATTAAAATACACTTTTTATTAAGTGCTCTTGGTTAGATACGGGTAATTAACAGTGAGTTGACAGTATCACCAATTTACAGGAAGTCAGACAATTTTATGAACAGCTAGAAAAAATTTACGTTTTTTCAGTTGTATTACGCGTTAGGAAACGAATCAAACTAACTTAGCAAAAACATTAAAAAGAGTTTATCCAACACGATTGTCTTCCCGTGTTCAGGCCTTTGATGCCCCTCATTCTCGTTATTTTGATGTAATTAAAATATTGACATACACTGTTAGACACACACACAAAAAAAAAAAAAAAAAAAAAAAATGACACACCAAGCAGGAGTTATCCGACTGGGATGAAAATCAGTAGATGTGATATACATGCACATAAAAACAAATGATTATAATTTGAGAAAAATTGGATGATTTATTCAAGAGAAAGAGCATCCCAAAGTGAAAAAGTCAATAACGCGTTGGTCCACCTCTGGCCCTTATGCAAGCAGTTATTCGGCTTGGCATTGATTGATAGAGGTGGCGGATGTCCTCCTGCGGGATATCGTGCCAAATTCTGTTTAATTGGCGCGTTAGATCGTCAAAATCCCGAGCTGGTTGGAGGGCTCTGGCTATAATGTTCCAAACGTGCTCAACGGGGGAGATATCCGGCCACCTTGCTCGCCAAGGTAGCGTTGGGCAAGCACGAAGACAAACAGTAAAATCTCTCGCCGTGTGCGGGCGGGCCTTATCTTGCTGAAATGTAAGCCCAGGATGGCGTGATATGAAGGGCAACACAACGGGGCATAGAATATCGTTGACGTACCGCTGTACCGTAAGGGTGCCGCGGATGACAACCAAAGGGGTCCTGCTATGAAATGAAATGGCACCGCAGACCATCACTCCTGGTTGTCGGCCCGTATGGCGGAAGACAGTCAGGTTGGTATCCCACCGCTGTCCGGGGCGTCTCCAGATACGTATTCGCTGGTCATCGGGGCTCAATTCGAAGCGGATCTCATCACTGAAGACAATTCTACTCCATTCAGTGACATTCCAGGTCGAATGTGCCCGACACCACTGCAAACGGGCTTGTCGGTGTACAGAGGTCAATGGTAGTCGGCGCAAGGGGCGCCGTGAGCCTTTCTCTGAGCAGCCTATGAATTGTCCTTGCTGTCACCGAAGCACCTGTTGTACATACGATCGATGATAATGATGAATCTGGGGCTGTGAGGGCCGCTCTGACCATCACTTGGTCCTCACGTTCTGTCGTTTCTCTGGGCCTACCGCTTCTTTCTTGACGGTGTGTTTGGCCCTGATTCACTCATTCCTGCCAACATCGTCTAATAGTGGCATCGCTCCTATCCAAATGTCGAGTGATTCGGCGATTAGACCAACCGGCTTCTTTGAGCCCAACTACACGTCTTCTCTGCGCATATTGTTCCCGCACCTGTATGCGAGGCATAGTTACTGTCTACCTGAGTATACGGAATGAAATTCGCAAACAATTTATGACCTGGAATCGAAATTTCTCCTCTTTAGTATACTGCCAGTTGAGCAGTTAAGATGAGTTGCAGCGTCACATGTTCATCCATTGGCCACCAAACTTTAAAATTTTGCATTTTCCGTCGAAACTTGTATGCATATCAATTTGTGTCCAATTTGCATTACCCCTTCTTGGTGCGCCGCTTTTTGTTTTTTGTTTTTTGGTCTAAGAGTGTATTTATCATTGAATGAAAAAAATTATGTCGAGCAACGTGAAGCTAAAAATTTGATACATTATTTTAAACAATTATTTTGATAATTGTACAAAGTAAAATACTCGGACCTATTAATACAGTTTCGAAAATGCTGCAAAGTACAATGAAAATATAGAGAAATCCGTTGAGATGCTTTCATCACTCCTATCACAATTCCGGAACTTAAGGAATAATTGGGAGTTTATTAAAAACGATGCCCTTGTGTTATCAGCTCTATGGAGGCACGATTGAAAACAGTGAATAATGTGTTCAAAGTCGAGCAGTTTTATAGAGTAATCAATTTAAAAATTAATCAATTAACTATTAGATTTAAATCCGTTCGACAATTATGTACACTTTTTAAATGCCTATCACCTGCATATCTCTTCGCGTCACCTGATAAAAGTATCCTGGAAGGATCAGAATTGTTACAATCGGCATATCTTTCCGATATTTCACCTAGTTTGGGACCTCAACTGCTTCGATTTAAAATGTGCTTTTATATTCAATTAAAACAAATTGCTTCTATACGCGAAATTGCTGAACTACTTTTAATTCCCACCGCAGCCTCAAGTAGCTTCTCTGACATGCATGATTTTTTTAACTTTACCGGTGACGACAGCGACATCAGAACGAAGTTTTTCAAAGCTGAAATTAATCAAATCATATTTAAGAAGCAACATGTCACAACACCGTCTTAGCCCTTTGGCCACGATATCAATTGAAAGAACAACAGCTTGTCAACTTGATCTAGAGAAAATGATTGACCGACTTGTAAACGCGAAAGCGAGAAAACAACAGTTTTGAAGGTTTTTTTATGTGCAAACTAAACATGCTGAAATACATTTTGTCAATAGAGTTTATAAAATATGTAGTAAATATTAGTGGGTTCTCCGTACTTAAATAATTATAATTTGTTTTATTATTATATTCATATTTATTAGATTGAATTTCTTATTGTTGAAATGTCTTGAATTTCAAATAAATTGTTATTAAGTAAGGTTTCAAATTGAAATACGAGTAGATAGAAAAGAAATTTCGCCAGAACTCTTCCAAGAAACAAGTGGGCGCACCGATTTTACTTGCTCCAGGGCACTGAATATGTAGCTACGCCACTGCGACGCATATTATTTTATTCCGGATTATTCTGCAGACAAATACTATTCAGCAAAACACAGTACCTTTACAACTGGACACACACAATAGCAAGGCCACCGGTCCCTGCCAGGGCACATTCAGAAGGTAGATTTTACATAGTTATATCGGACAGCAGCGGAGCAGCGCGAAAACATAACAAGGTTAATAAGAGAGGCGGGGAAGCAGAGCTAGGACGACACCAGGACAAGACATAGACAGACAGTAAAGTGTACGCCGAAAACTTTTGCAGAAGGTTATAAAGTGTAGGGGTGCTGACCGCGGGGAAATCTTTTAATTAACTAGAATTGGGCATCTGACTTGATTACATAAGGGTTGCATGATGTTCCGAAAGCGCACCGTGGCGAAAACAACACGTGGTGCTGATTCATGTTTACAAATATCTTTAACGCGCGTGCACTAAGGGGTAATATGGATGGTTAGTTCGTTGATTCCTAGGTCGCAATTAGAAGAAAGGGACTGTACTTTATTGAGAAGAAACAAGGATAGTTTTAAATACGCATTGGATATATAATGGTGGGCCGTTATTATCACATATATATATTTATTTATTTTAATGTTCAAATGTTAGTGAAAGGTCCGAAATGAACCTAAATACCATCAAACACATTCATAGTAGAGTTTAGACAAAATTAAAATAATAAAGCATATTTAATTTTCCTTTTTGAATCATCAATATGATACAATTATATATCCAATGCGTATTTAAAACTATCCTTGTTTCTTCTCAATAAAGTACAGTCCCTTTCTTCTAATGATAATTTAGTTATCTACAGAAACAGATAATAAATAACTAAAGCAGATAACTAAATTATCATGCTTTAGTTGTCTACATGATAATTTAGTTATCTTAAATCCTTTATCTTAGTACAAGAATTTGTATCATTTGATTTTTAAGTCCTTTAAACACTGATTTAATAATTATTAAATGGACTGCTAGAAATATTCATGGAAGTATCATCCTTAGTAGAAATTCAATTGTAAGTAAATCACCAAAATCATGACATAAAATTCTGAAAAATTCCTCTATAATTTGATGAAAAAAGTTACATATATATAAACTTTTTTATATACTATAAAGTACAGAGGGAAAAAATTCTAAAAAATTATTAAATAAAACGGTAATACATGACTGCAGCAAAAATTTAAATTACTGCTGAAGAAAGGTTATAAATAAAAATAAATTTGGAATACTGTTAATATCACCCACTTGTTTAGCTAGTGATGTAGACGCATTCAACAAAATTCAACTTAAAGTTAAAACAAGGTTGCCAACTACTGGCAAATATCATGCCCAAATGGTAAAGTAATAAACATTTGATTAACTATTAGTTTTTTATGTATGGTTATAATTACATACATAATGTCATTTTTTTAAATCAGTAATAACAATAGAGTATGAATGCAATTCTGTTATTTCAAATCCTCAGTTTCATTCAAATGATCATTGTGTACCCTGAAAACTGAGCATAGCCAGGAAAATGAAACTGGGTTTAAAAGTCGGAGAAAACAGATGATCCTACAATTTCATACAAGATTCCTGCAGCTCTGATGCAAATGCTCTGATGTGTTTTATTTTTAATACTTATTTTAATCAAAGTTTCTTGAATTTTCAACTATTATCTATGTAAAATGCATATTTAGATGAAGAATGTAAATTATAAAGCATTGCAAGTAATGATTCTGCCTACCTTTAGAGAAGCTTCATTGAAACATCAGTCATCAATCACTTTTGTAAAAACCTTTTGGGAAGCTTTCATTTTGCGAGAGATCAATTTTTTCAGTGTTCATTTACACTATGTAATAAGAATCCCCCCCCCCCTCCCCAAAGATCGTAATAGAAAGCATGTTTGTTCTTTCATGAAATTGGTAGATTTTGAAATCTTTGTTCATCCTTTGTAAGGTTAACCATTTCATTATTAATTATACCAATTTAGAATACCTAATAAACAATTTAAATCACACACCATTTATAATTAAAATAACTAAAGTAAGGAAATATTGAATAACACAATTTTATTACAGATTTTATCAGATCAATAAAGGAAATGCTATTTTTTATGCTCTATATTCTATTTTTTAACGGAAAAAATTTCTTTAAAGAATGACAAACAGATTACACAAATTATGTTTTTCAGACAATTTGCCATTTTAAAGTGTTTTTCAAAACACAGAATAGATTACAATTTATGTATTACATTTAGGATTAAAAATTTATAAAGAAAGAAAGGTAAAAATAGAAAACTATACAATAAACACCCCACAAAAATATATAAATGCATTAACACACCAATTAAAATGTGCTGTTAAACAACTATTCAAATCTATGATAATAACATGATCTTCCTTTTAGCATTATTTTTAGCTCTAAGGTACTATTGTTATCACTTTGACAAATTTGTGATTCTGCCTGTTTCAAGTTATGAAAATTTCCAATAAAACACATAATATAGCAATACCTTCGCAATGTTTTTAACACATGAAGAAATAATGAATTTAGTCAATCACTAAGATGATATTTAAAATGTTGAAACAAGTTTATATATATATTTATATTTTAAAGTGTTAGTATTTAAAATTTACATAACAGTCTTCAGTTAATTAAAACTTTTTAATTTAATTTTTGGCATTCATAGATGCTCCATAAATAACTAGGTAGGTATAGCAGTAATTCTGATAATAACACATATTCAATTAATTGAATTATATGGATTATTAATCCTAACTTCTTTTTATTTTTAAATATAGCATGAACAATAAGTGTTTTTTATGCTAAAGCAAAAAGAAAAGTTTTGCAAGCTTAAATAATTTTAAATAAAAGAAGCAGAATAATGATGAAATGAAAAAGATAAAAAATATTATAATTAATTCTAATATAAATTTTAACAATGCTGTAAAGAAATAGAAAAATGTTACATGCAGAATTTATTTTTGCAGATATAAACTGTTTAAAAATTAAATTTCCATTATGGAGTGTTATTATTAGTGTAAATAGAAAGTATTATCTTGAAATATTGATTTTAAGTTATTTTATTATGCCCAGTTGCTCTGCAAATTTTATAGTTATTTTCTACATACAACATGTAGTCAATACTACTAAAGTTAAATTCAGGATTTTGAATGCAAGATTATTATAACAAAGCACTGTAAAACTATTGTCTTTGTTTGGACTAGAACATCTGTACAGATACCAGTGGAAATGGAAAGATAGCAATGGCATTTCACATTATGGACAGCAAATGATGAATGAAATCATTTTAAAGGACTAGATAAAAATCAGCAGAATTAAATAAAAAAGTGTGAATGACTTCTCAAATCATATCATAGCTACTGATGAACACCGATAAGCATTTAGGAGAGGATGCTAAAATGTTCTCCAACAATGTCACATTGAATATCCAAAATTTATTCATCAGTACTAAGATAATATTTTTAGTGTGTATAGCATGTAATATAACTTCTAAGAGCATCACTATCAGATAATTTTAAAGCACTTTATCTGAGAAAAGGAAGAAGGTGAATCAGCAACTGAATTCATTAAAATTATTAATGTATTAGTTACCATAGAATGGGTGAAATACATACGGACCAAGAAATAGAAACAAACAAAATGGTTGATTTGAGAAAACAGGCTAAAAATGAAAAGGTCAATTGCAACCAATTTCAGTGAAGATGAAAAATTTCACAGTTTTTGAAGCAGAAGGCTATGTTTATAAATCAGACCTTAGGAGACAGTATGTGGTGCGGGCATATATGAATGGTGGTTGTCCTACAGACAATGATGTAATGACTAAGAGAAAATGTCAAGTATTCAACATTACAAGTGAAATTTTTTGAAAAAAATAATCACATGAAGAAATTAAAGAGAAGTAGAGAGAAAAAAACAATCGAATGATACATAATAAATAAACATGGACTACTACACAAAAGCTCTCAAGGTGTTAAAGTTGAAGTGCTAAAGGTCTGAAAGTGTTTTTATTTATATATAATGATGAAAAAGTCCTAAACTAATATTACAAAAAATTAAATCTAGAAATACCTATGACAAAATTTCACAATAAGTTGATTGAGAGGTTTTGTAAAAAGTTAGTAGATTAACTTATACTTCAAAAACTATAAAGCATATTAAAAATGTATTTTGACAAGATAAAGGAAAGTCATCAAGATGAAAAACACTAATTGCTAATACACAACAGTAAACTACTTAAAACGTTACTCCAAAATCTTTCCTTTGAAAATCAGTCTTAGAATGACTGGACAACATAACACAATATATACTATATAATAAAATCATGTAACTGAAATAAGGTCTTACAAAGCATAAAAAGGTTAAAACTTTCTAAAGATTATTGATTCATATACTATTTAAAAACGTATGGTCGATACAAAGCTAAATATCCAAATATTAAGATCTTAATAGTTATTTATTCTTCTGTGCTAAAACTACTGTCAAAGAGATAAAACTACTGTCAAAGAGAAAATCTGAATGTCTTTGAAAAAGTTTTAAACTGAGCAAGAGTTACAAAGTTGAAATAAACCCAAATTTGTATCAGTTCGATAGCATGTTACTCGGTATTTAAATTAATAGTTAAAAGGGGAAGTTAATTTTTTTTCTTACATCTGCAATGACAGACACACACACACAAAAATTGTCTACTTTAAAAAGAGTAAAAGGTAATTACATTATAACATTACTTTCATTTCTCATTTGTTTCTCAAAAAGGTAAATTATTCCATCATTTAAAAAATTTTGCTATTTACATTAGCTGTTTATATACATACAACACTAGAAAAGTATATCTATTCTTTATCCTCCTTTTGCAGAGGTACAAGAATGCAGAAGAGGTCAGTTTACTTCAAGAAAGAAAAAAAAAAAGTACAGATAGTAGTTTGCTCCAAGAAGGGCTTTCTATGTCTGCCATTACTGCTTAAATAGTTTGATATTGATTAATAAAATCCTTGATGCTGAAATTAAAGAATGAAAACAGTGAGAAAAGGAAAGCTGAATCAGTTGTCTTAGATAAAAAACTTTTCTAAGATCATTATTCAAAAAGATTATAGCATTGTATTTGGCTGCTCGTACTACAGATTGCAAAGTGGACTTTAAAATTAACCATAACTGGAGTGTACAATCTATTCAAAGATAGCTTCTCAAAAGTACTCTGAATTCCTATCAGCCATGAAATCTACAACAAAAAAAAGCAGTTAGCAAAAAAATCAATCAAAATAAAGTTTTCAGGGATGAAGCATTGAAAAATTTTCTAGAGCAATAATTCAATCTTTATAGTTAGATATTAAAGTGATAGATCTCGGGACAGAAATATATGCTGAACAGAACCAAGATTCCATAACAGTACAGTTCTCTGCCAGCCAGATGATCTACAGATTATATCAGAAAACTAGTTTAATATGGAACTGTCAATACAGAAATTGAATAAAACCATACAAACAAAAACTTCATTTTTCAACATTACTCAAAACCTAGGCATATAGTAAAATCTGTTTGTAAGGTGCTGTCTAATTGTAAGTCTATCACTTCATGCAACTCACTAAGCTATACATAACTTAATATGTGCTAAGTCTTCTGTTTTCTATTTAACTTTTTTTAATGACCTTAGAATAGAAAAAAAAATTCCCCTTAAGGTGCAATTATACCTTATAAGGAATGATATTAAAACTTGCTAGGCAATATTCCTGGTCTGAACCCCACTGAACATGGGTAGTATAAAATAAAAGTTTAAATTACTCAAGGTCATCAAATACAACATATATTCAGATATACGTTACATTATACTGTTTGGTACCACAAATTCAATCAATATTATATGCAGATATTCATCAATTTCCAGTATAGTGTACACAATAATTGTAACTCAAGATAAGTCAAACAAATATTTATGAGATATTCTGCTGCTTGATAACAGTACTAGTATAATAAATTGATAGTTCTATTTATACAAGAAAATGCCATAAAAACAAATAATTCCATTTTGATTATTATTTGCATTTCTTATATTGGTATTTAATACATATTTTAACCCTTTAAGAATATCTTTTGGACAGTTACTTAAATGAAGTCAGAGCATTTGCCATTTTGATAGGTTCTCTATAAAAAATAAGACAAGTTTGTTATGCAAGTCAAATTTGACTCAATATCACCAGCTTCCAGCACCTACAGTTCTCCATATCTATTGCCCATAGACCTAGTTCACATAGCATAAATCACATGCTCTCTAAAGAACCCAGGATTCTTTCCTTTATTTTTCTGAAGATGCTTGTATTCCTAACAATTAAATGGGTGATTCACAATGGGAAAAGACTGGGAATGAAGTCCTATACCTCAGACATCATCTATATCTTCAGATTACACAAATAAAAAAATTGTGCTCAGTTTTTATTCTTATTTTTTAGATATGTTCATTAAAGTTAACATGATATATTGAAGGTTTAATAAAACATTTTTACGGCTCATAATAATGAGGAAGAGAAATTCCCTTCCATAGAAACAACTGCTAAAATGCACCAATGCTACCTTTCTGTGGAAAGTCTTTGCCGTCACAGAAAGAATGTGTCTGACACATTCTTGTTGTAATGTAAGGTAACATCCAGGACCTCAATTTATTATATTCCTTTATAAATTTTGCACACATTACAAAATACTTAGTATCAATAAAAGTGCAATTAATTTCACTTATGATTAATATTTTAATGTCTTTTTTAAAAACATTTAGACAAAACAAATTTAGTTTATTTTTTAAATTACAAATCTTAAATTACATAGTTCAAAGAAAAGGAGAAATTAAAGAAAAAAAAATAAAAAGAAACTTCCCATTGGTAAAATTATGAAATCTTGTAAGAGGTATTTTACAAGATTACTACTTTTAAGTTTTTGTAAATTTAGAATATTTGTCACTCGACCTGGTCAAGTTTAAAAAAAAATTAAAATAAAAATATTAAAAAAATAATGCTTCGATATGCAGCTACAGAAAAATCCTTTATAAACTAAATAAATTAATTCAATTGAAGTTATTAGAAATGATTTTATACTTGTTCTATAAAATAAGAACTTTTGTTTTTTAATAAAAAATCTTGACCAAGAGAAATAAATAATAAACTGTTCTAAAGGAAAAGAACTGGATGTCTTGCAGTTTTACAAGTAACAATCATTCAAAACATAATCAACGACTATTGCTGACGACAAAGAGATTTTTTTGCAGAAACACCATATAGGTATACATACCACAGAGTCAGGGTGTAACTAGGCTGGGACAACCAAGGCAATGGTCTGGGCTCCAGAAAAATGTTTCATTATTTACCCAGGAGCCCTAATTTGCGTTCTTGCCAAAAGGCCTCTTAATGCATACTTACGTCCCTGCACAGGATTAAAAACTTGTTTTATAATGTTTTATAATAAAGTTTTCATAGTTTTTAAAGTTTTACTTTGTTTTATAATAAAGTTACATTTTATTTCCAAACTGATAAATATAATGAATTTTTTTTTTTCTATTTAAGAATGGTTATTTATTTATTGTGTGACTTTGAATATATGTTACTCATTTCATTTGCCTACAGGGTTGTTTTTTTCTTTTTTCATTAATCAAACTCACCTAGTTACAGAATTAGTCATTAATTTTGCAGAAATAAAACTCTATTTACTTTAACTGCCAAAAATATTTAACACTAAAAAGAAATTACTTTCAGCTTTTAGAGAATTAAAATTGTAAAGTCGCAAAGAAAGTAAGTAACTTTGAATGAAATTATGTTTAAACTTTTTTCTATTAAATATCGATTCAGTAAAAGCCGAAATAATCCTCTCAGGTTAAAGAAGTCGTCCCATACATACATAACTCATCGCAAATAAATAAATAAATGAATAAATTACATGTCAAAAAATAAAAATCTCAATATAAAATTTAATTTCGAAAATAAACGTAACTCGGTAAACAAACCATTACGTCGATGGCCAAAAATTTTAATTTTGTTAACGATGGGTCCAGCGCAGAAAAAAAAAGGAATTTTTATTTTAGAGTTTGCTTTACATAAATTACATTTTTCTCAAGCGCAGAATTACGTTCAAGTTTTACAAAGTAATTGATTTTCAAAGTACAACTGCAAGTTGCATCGCATTTCAATACAGTAGAATTTTCAAAATATTACTATTTTAATCGAATTTCTTGTTACTCGAACAGTCATTTGTATCTTTCGCCGAGTTCTTTGGAGGCGTTGCACGAATTTTCTAGACTAATATAAGTTGGCATCAAGATGATTAGCCAATCAGGAGTCGATTCTCGTTGTTGCTATAGTAACCACATCGAGAATGTTCTAAAGTATCAACATCTTGTTCTAGAATGTTATGTGTAGGATATTTAAATCCCTTGTTTACAGTTCAGTTAGGTACTTACAGTTGACTTCTCATAATTGATTGCCACGTAATTCGAGACTGAGTGTCTGGCTTGTATATTTGGGTTAAACTAAACTCTATGCTATGGCATTTTACCGCAGTTTGGTTCCTTTTCCAAGACGAACCTGGTGGGACACATATGATTACCCAGCCAGTATTCTAGATCAACATTTCGGAACAGGATTATTTGACAGAGACTTGCATCCTCCTACGCTGTACCAGGGCTACATTCTCCGCCCGCGAACCCGAAGTGCTGTACAAACTTCTGGCCAGTCTGAGGTAAAGAATGAAAAGGATAAGTTCCAAGTATTGCTCAACGTAAGCCATTTTAAGCCTGGCGAGGTGGAAGTGAAAGTCGTCGACAACTTCGTCGTAATTCATGGAAAACATGAAGAAAAATCAGACGAACATGGCTTTATCCAACGGGAATTCACCAGACGATATATGCTACCCGAAGAAACGGAAGCAGATTCGATAACATCATCGTGGAGTGCCAATGGTGTTCTTACTATCGAAGCTCCGAAGAAGATGCTTGAAGCACCCCCATCTAATGAACGTATCGTACCCATCACTGTATACCATAAAAAAGTGACGAGAAGTAATCTATGAATTGGACTGGGTTAACCAGCCATGAACTGTATTAACTGTTAAGAAGTTTTGAACTCAGGTATTTGTATTTGTAAAGATGCTTTTTAAACTGCTCTCTGTTTTGTGATATTTTTGTATAAATAAATGATCTAGTTAAATAATTTATTTTTCTCTTTGGATGTGTTGTTTTGGATATAATTTTATAGAGCATACATAAATTTCAATTATTAGTAAGTTCTTCTAATAAATTGAATTTTTCTTAATAAATAGTAGCAATGATTGCTAATATTAATTATGTATAATCAGTCAATTTGAATAATAGAGAACTATTCGTCACATCATAACTAAATATAAAGTTCATTATTTATTTGTTTTATATTGCGTTATTTTTAAGTTAAAGAAATCACTTAGTTGACTGCTTATTATTATAATAATAATGACAGTTTAAAGATTGGAATATGACATTTTAGAATTAAGTTCTAATTTTCATTAGATTGATTTTCAGCCACACCTACTTTAGTGAACATTTCCCACTTAGCAAATGACGTGATCAATAATATTTTAATCTCTAGTATTTCTAGATGGGGGATTATTGCATTTTAAACTTTTTTAAACAACCAAGTCTATTGTAAGATGGTGAAAGAAGCTGACTGTATTCTTGTTTCATATTCAGTCATTTTCAAGCAAAATCATTTAGCTTGAAAAGAGATCTAAAATTCAAGAAGGTAAAGGTGAGGATTCTTGTAAAAATATAATCTTAAAAATTGGCAAATTAAGGTGTTTTAATGCAGATCCTGGTTTTGTATTTTATTCTTATCTCTCTTTTGAGAGAAGTACTTCATTTTACAATAGTTCTCATTATGTGGTATTGAGAAACAAGAAACCCTAGATATTTCTATAAAGTGCTATGTTTTTAAGAACTTATCTTATGGTTTATATTACCTTAAAAATTATACTGCTGTATGAATGGATAAAAATTATGGAAACGAGTTAATTATAAAATTGATTATTTATTCATAATGCTTTTTTTAATATTTATTAATTTTTTTAAGAGCAAGCATGATCTTTAATTGGTACTGTAAGCTAGAAGATTAAAATTTTAAATTGCTGATCAATTTGGCTCTGTGCCTCAATTTTTTGTTAATGTGTGATAACACTATGCAAATGTATGTAAAACAACAAAATGGTGATGTTAAAAATTAAGTTTTAGCAAACATTCTAAGCAACAAGACAGACTTGAGTAATAAGTGACAATTATTAAAGGGAATAATATAATCTTGGTTAATAAGTCATTACTTGATTATATTACCAGTTACAGCAACACCTTCATCTAAAAGGAAAATAAATAAATAATTAAAAGTTTTGAAGGCTAGATCAGCAATAATTTATTTCAAACTTCTGATAAACTGAAGAACATGGCTCTTTTACCACCTTGTCATCAAGATGCAAAGAATTACTTCAACAAATAGTCATGTTAGATTCCAAAGCACTGGGAGAATATTATAACATTAGAAATTCTCTTATCAGTTACAGTAACACCTTATACATCAGAACCTGTATTCTGTCACTATTTGTTCACTTTTTATATGCAATGACATCTTACAGAAATAAGAAACTGAGGTCTCAAAAGCAGGATGATTTGAAGTTAGGATATAGAAGTGGAGTTGTCAGTAAAACTATAGCACGAGACTCCTTCAATCACCTCTACACATGTTATCAGATACCTACATGAGAGCTTTACACAAAGTCTCAAATGGTAAGAACTAAAAATACTATTGATACTAGGAAATACACTTATAACCCCTATACTGTAACCCTCTACTGATGAAAATGTTGCAGCTAAATTGGGCTATCAAGAGTTGCCTGTATACTCCAACTTGTTTTAATGAGGTATATGTGAAAAAAAAGTCCATGAAAATACATGAGAATAAAATGTAAGAAATTAAATGAATGGGAATTTTAAGTTATTTCAAGCGATTTTTTTTTTTTTAAATTTATTAATTTTTTTATGTAGTCTCTATCCACTGCACTAAAACGGGTTTGAGTGTACAGTAATTTACTTTTCTCATTGTTGCAGTGACCAAAAAAAATGACTAGATTTTGAAGTCAGAGACAAAAAATCTCTAATAGAGTCGGGGAGGGGGGGGGGGGGAAATGGTCTTAAACATAGAAGTTAGGTGACCACCTTCAATATAATTTTAATGTAAAAGAACTGTGAAACTCCATTATGCTACCCAAAATTTACCCAACATTCAGTAGAATAAATCTAATGTAACTGCATACTAAAATCAAGGATCAGAGATATACTGGAAGTTTAGATTTTAAAGATTTAGAATGTTATTTTTAATAGATTTATACACCTTTTTAACATTGAGAAATTATTAAAACAAGCTTTTAATCACCTCTATGATGAGTTTTTGGATTTGATTTAGAAATTTGACACTGCAGCTTTTAATTCATAGAGAAAACATTTATTACACAAGGATTGTATATAGTTTACAATCACAAATGAAGAGGGTAAAAAAAACAAATACTGATGTTTCACCATATAGTTTTCAAAAATCATTTTGTAACAGCACAAACATCAAATAAGCATATTCTTACAAGGCAATAATTCTACAATGTATTCATAGGAAGTCATTGTTTTTTTTGCAAATTTAGACATAAATACAAGAAGTACTTATCTTATTTGATAATTCATTTATAAGAAAGCAGTTCAGGAAAAAAACAACAACTGCTGAGGATACCTTCTTTACTGAATAATGCACAAAGAATATACTATCCAAAGAAGACAGAAAACAGCTTGCTTACTCTTTGGCTTTCTGAGTGGACATTATTACTCATTATGAATTTGCTACAATCATTAATTGTATTATAAAAATTTGTGTATCCATACAACTGTTTCTTTATGCTTTTCAAATATTTTGATATTCATCACAAGCATTTTTTCCTCATTCTATTTACAATTCACATGGGCACTTCAGAAAGAAAAAAGATACAGCTACAAGGTCAGCATCTACTGTTAGTTAAAAATTATACCAGTTATTTCTAAATGAACTATAAATAAAAACTAGTTCTGTATAGTTAGTTTTTAAGAGATGTTTTTCTTTATGTTATTCTCTCTTATTTATTCAACTGTAAGTCTTATACTCTTCAATTTTTGCTCTTGGCTTGTGTTTCAACTCTTCTAATGTATTTTTTATGTTGAAATAGTTAAAAAAAGAATTTCAGGTAGTCTCTTCTAATGAAACTACCACGGTTATTAATGTAGGATTACTTATCGTTGCTTACCTCTTTTTTTTAGATGCATTTTGGTATTTTTTTATTTAACTGTTTACTGCTACTGGGTTTGGCACACTGCCATAATTATAACTCGTGGCGCCGAACAATTTTTTTCTCTCCAAAGGATCATTATTGAGGAACGTAATCCTACGTTAAAACGTTATTCACAAAACAAAAATTTAGAAAGTATAATTTGCCTAGAAATTTTCCCACTATATAGTTAATTAATTACAGAGGCTGTTCGCACATTTTTTAGACGATTTTGGTAAGTGGTAATAAAAAATCGTTTACTGCAAAAGAAATAATTGCAATTGTACTGTTTTTAAAAGTCAAAATTATTGTCTGCGGCTTGAAAGTTTTGTTTTTATTCAAAATGGCATTTTTAACAAAGCAGTGGTTCGAAGGCTACATTTATGCTCTTTCCGAAGAGAAATATGCATACTCCATTATCTAAAAACGATGTGAGAGTCATGGTTTTGTGATATCTAAAGCGTCGATAGGTAATATCGTCAACAAGAAAGGAAAAAAACGTCAAATTGGAGCCTCAAGTGGGACAAAAATTCCAAACAAGTATCCAAGGAAAAAACGGACATCTTCGACTATTGCAAAGGTACGTTGTTTAATGTTAAAAAAAAAAAATCCCCCTAGTCAAAGGACAGTTGCAAAATCATTAAAATGCTCGGTGTCCACTGTAAACAAAATGATAAACGTTGATTTAAATCTTAAGAAAGCGAAAAAACGCAATGTGCATCATCTTCCAAATCATATCGCTGAACGCAAGACACGCTGCAGAATTCTATATGAGAAACACTTATCCAAAGAAAAATGGAAAACAATTGTCACGATAGATGAATCATGGGTGTATTTAAATGATTGCAACAAAAAAAAGAGCCATTTATTATTATAAAAGGGGAGAAAAAAATTAAAGTACGTGGTTCAAAGAATCGAAAGAAAGTTTTTCTAAGGGATTCATGATTGTTGCTGGTTTATCTTATAATGGCAAGTTAAAAATAAAGAGAGTGGAAAAAAATGTCAAGATTAACTCCAAATACTATCAGGAACATATTTTATCGCCAATTTTTCTGAATGAAATACCATCGCTTTACCCACAGTGCTATCAATCTGTGAGACTCCACCAGGACAAAGCTAGCAGTCACACATCAAAATCCACTGTAAATTTCCTAAAAGAAATGGAACAAAAAACTGGTATCAAGGCCATACCCTTCACTGATATCCCTACTAAATCTCCCGATGTATCACCTATGGAATTTTGTGCTTTCGGACTTTTAATATCTGCATTATCCAAACGTCGTCCCAAAACCCTTACAGGACTCTGGAAAGCTGTTCAGGAGGAATGGGATAGAATCAGGGCCTTTTTATCGCATGGGCAAATCGGGACTTAGCCCGGGGCCCCCAAAACCCCTTTGGTGTATGCACCTAGTACTTCTAATAGTATATATAGCCCATGGATAGTTCTTATTTTTATAAATGTTCTTAAGGTGGGGTCCCAGATAGCATCTGCCCAGGGGCCCCCAGCGTTCATAATCGGGCCCTGTGTACACGGGCTTTAAGAATAAAATGATTGAATATTAGACTGACCTATTAAGTACAGTAATAAATAACAAAACTACTCAATTTCACCCGCCCCCGGAAATAAAGTTATCAAAAGAGTAAAATATGAATTTTTATATGCTCTGATCCCAACGAAAGCTTGAACAGAATTTAAAAATAAAAAAAATATTTCCAAGTTGGAAAAATCAAGTACCTTTGTATAAATTAATAATTAAATAAATTGAATAAATAAAATTAAAAAGAGATGCCAACAGCACGCGGTGTTCCCAGGTGGTCACCCTCCCAAGTACTGACCGCGCCCGATGCTGCTTGACTTCGGTGATCGGACGAGAACCGGTGTTTTCAGCATGGTATGGCCGTTGACGGGAGATTACTGCTTTATTTAGCACATGTACACGGGCTTTAAGAATAAAATGATTGAATATTAGACTGACCTATTAAGTACAGTAATAAATAACAAAACTACTCAATTTCACCCGCCCCCGGAAATAAAGTTATCAAAAGAGTAAAATATGAATTTTTATATGCTCTGATCCCAACGAAAGCTTGAACAGAATTTAAAAATAAAAAAAATATTTCCAAGTTGGAAAAATCAAGTACCTTTGTATAAATTAATAATTAAATAAATTGAATAAATAAAATTAAAAAGAGATGCCAACAGCACGCGGTGTTCCCAGGTGGTCACCCTCCCAAGTACTGACCGCGCCCGATGCTGCTTGACTTCGGTGATCGGACGAGAACCGGTGTTTTCAGCATGGTATGGCCGTTGACGGGAGATTACTGCTTTATTTAGCACATGTACACGGGCTTTAAGAATAAAATGATTGAATATTAGACTGACCTATTAAGTACAGTAATAAATAACAAAACTACTCAATTTCACCCGCCCCCGGAAATAAAGTTATCAAAAGAGTAAAATATGAATTTTTATATGCTCTGATCCCAACGAAAGCTTGAACAGAATTTAAAAATTAAAAAAATATTTCCAAGTTGGAAAAATCAAGTACCTTTGTATAAATTAATAATTAAATAAATTGAATAAATAAAATTAAAAAGAGATGCCAACAGCACGCGGTGTTCCCAGGTGGTCACCCTCCCAAGTACTGACCGCGCCCGATGCTGCTTGACTTCGGTGATCGGACGAGAACCGGTGTTTTCAGCATGGTATGGCCGTTGACGGGAGATTACTGCTTTATTTAGCACATGTACACGGGCTTTAAGAATAAAATGATTGAATATTAGACTGACCTATTAAGTACAGTAATAAATAACAAAACTACTCAATTTCACCCGCCCACGGAAATAAAGTTATCAAAAGAGTAAAATATGAATTTTTATATGCTCTGATCCCAACGAAAGCTTGAACAGAATTTAAAAATAAAAAAAATATTTCCAAGTTGGAAAAATCAAGTACCTTTGTATAAATTAATAATTAAATAAATTGAATAAATAAAATTAAAAAGAGATGCCAACAGCACGCGGTGTTCCCAGGTGGTCACCCTCCCAAGTACTGACCGCGCCCGATGCTGCTTGACTTCGGTGATCGGACGAGAACCGGTGTTTTCAGCATGGTATGGCCGTTGACGGGAGATTACTGCTTTATTTAGCACATGTACACGGGCTTTAAGAATAAAATGATTGAATATTAGACTGACCTATTAAGTACAGTAATAAATAACAAAACTACTCAATTTCACCCGCCCACGGAAATAAAGTTATCAAAAGAGTAAAATATGAATTTTTATATGCTCTGATCCCAACGAAAGCTTGAACAGAATTTAAAAATAAAAAAAATATTTCCAAGTTGGAAAAATCAAGTACCTTTGTATAAATTAATAATTAAATAAATTGAATAAATAAAATTAAAAAGAGATGCCAACAGCACGCGGTGTTCCCAGGTGGTCACCCTCCCAAGTACTGACCGCGCCCGATGCTGCTTGACTTCGGTGATCGGACGAGAACCGGTGTTTTCAGCATGGTATGGCCGTTGACGGGAGATTACTGCTTTATTTAGCACATGTACACGGGCTTTAAGAATAAAATGATTGAATATTAGACTGACCTATTAAGTACAGTAATAAATAACAAAACTACTCAATTTCACCCGCCCCCGGAAATAAAGTTCTCAAAAGAGTAAAATATGAATTTTTATATGCTCTGATCCCAACGAAAGCTTGAACAGAATTTAAAAATTAAAAAAATATTTCCAAGTTGGAAAAATCAAGTACCTTTGTATAAATTAATAATTAAATAAATTGAATAAATAAAATTAAAAAGAGATGCCAACAGCACGCGGTGTTCCCAGGTGGTCACCCTCCCAAGTACTGACCGCGCCCGATGCTGCTTGACTTCGGTGATCGGACGAGAACCGGTGTTTTCAGCATGGTATGGCCGTTGACGGGAGATTACTGCTTTATTTAGCACATGTACACGGGCTTTAAGAATAAAATGATTGAATATTAGACTGACCTATTAAGTACAGTAATAAATAACAAAACTACTCAATTTCACCCGCCCCCGGAAATAAAGTTATCAAAAGAGTAAAATATGAATTTTTATATGCTCTGATCCCAACGAAAGCTTGAACAGAATTTAAAAATTAAAAAAATATTTCCAAGTTGGAAAAATCAAGTACCTTTGTATAAATTAATAATTAAATAAATTGAATAAATAAAATTAAAAAGAGATGCCAACAGCACGCGGTGTTCCCAGGTGGTCACCCTCCCAAGTACTGACCGCGCCCGATGCTGCTTGACTTCGGTGATCGGACGAGAACCGGTGTTTTCAGCATGGTATGGCCGTTGACGGGAGATTACTGCTTTATTTAGCACATGTACACGGGCTTTAAGAATAAAATGATTGAATATTAGACTGACCTATTAAGTACAGTAATAAATAACAAAACTACTCAATTTCACCCGCCCCCGGAAATAAAGTTATCAAAAGAGTAAAATATGAATTTTTATATGCTCTGATCCCAACGAAAGCTTGAACAGAATTTAAAAATAAAAAAAATATTTCCAAGTTGGAAAAATCAAGTACCTTTGTATAAATTAATAATTAAATAAATTGAATAAATAAAATTAAAAAGAGATGCCAACAGCACGCGGTGTTCCCAGGTGGTCACCCTCCCAAGTACTGACCGCGCCCGATGCTGCTTGACTTCGGTGATCGGACGAGAACCGGTGTTTTCAGCATGGTATGGCCGTTGACGGGAGATTACTGCTTTATTTAGCACATGTACACGGGCTTTAAGAATAAAATGATTGAATATTAGACTGACCTATTAAGTACAGTAATAAATAACAAAACTACTCAATTTCACCCGCCCACGGAAATAAAGTTATCAAAAGAGTAAAATATGAATTTTTATATGCTCTGATCCCAACGAAAGCTTGAACAGAATTTAAAAATAAAAAAAATATTTCCAAGTTGGAAAAATCAAGTACCTTTGTATAAATTAATAATTAAATAAATTGAATAAATAAAATTAAAAAGAGATGCCAACAGCACGCGGTGTTCCCAGGTGGTCACCCTCCCAAGTACTGACCGCGCCCGATGCTGCTTGACTTCGGTGATCGGACGAGAACCGGTGTTTTCAGCATGGTATGGCCGTTGACGGGAGATTACTGCTTTATTTAGCACATGTACACGGGCTTTAAGAATAAAATGATTGAATATTAGACTGACCTATTAAGTACAGTAATAAATAACAAAACTACTCAATTTCACCCGCCCACGGAAATAAAGTTATCAAAAGAGTAAAATATGAATTTTTATATGCTCTGATCCCAACGAAAGCTTGAACAGAATTTAAAAATAAAAAAAATATTTCCAAGTTGGAAAAATCAAGTACCTTTGTATAAATTAATAATTAAATAAATTGAATAAATAAAATTAAAAAGAGATGCCAACAGCACGCGGTGTTCCCAGGTGGTCACCCTCCCAAGTACTGACCGCGCCCGATGCTGCTTGACTTCGGTGATCGGACGAGAACCGGTGTTTTCAGCATGGTATGGCCGTTGACGGGAGATTACTGCTTTATTTAGCACATGTACACGGGCTTTAAGAATAAAATGATTGAATATTAGACTGACCTATTAAGTACAGTAATAAATAACAAAACTACTCAATTTCACCCGCCCACGGAAATAAAGTTATCAAAAGAGTAAAATATGAATTTTTATATGCTCTGATCCCAACGAAAGCTTGAACAGAATTTAAAAATAAAAAAAATATTTCCAAGTTGGAAAAATCAAGTACCTTTGTATAAATTAATAATTAAATAAATTGAATAAATAAAATTAAAAAGAGATGCCAACAGCACGCGGTGTTCCCAGGTGGTCACCCTCCCAAGTACTGACCGCGCCCGATGCTGCTTGACTTCGGTGATCGGACGAGAACCGGTGTTTTCAGCATGGTATGGCCGTTGACGGGAGATTACTGCTTTATTTAGCACATGTACACGGGCTTTAAGAATAAAATGATTGAATATTAGACTGACCTATTAAGTACAGTAATAAATAACAAAACTACTCAATTTCACCCGCCCCCGGAAATAAAGTTATCAAAAGAGTAAAATATGAATTTTTATATGCTCTGATCCCAACGAAAGCTTGGCATCTAGGAACAGAATTTAAAAATAAAAAAAATATTTCCAAGTTGGAAAAATCAAGTACCTTTGTATAAATTAATAATTAAATAAATTGAATAAATAAAATTAAAAAGAGATGCCAACAGCACGCGGTGTTCCCAGGTGGTCACCCTCCCAAGTACTGACCGCGCCCGATGCTGCTTGACTTCGGTGATCGGACGAGAACCGGTGTTTTCAGCATGGTATGGCCGTTGACGGGAGATTACTGCTTTATTTAGCACATGTACACGGGCTTTAAGAATAAAATGATTGAATATTAGACTGACCTATTAAGTACAGTAATAAATAACAAAACTACTTAGTTTCACCCGCCCCCGGAAATAAAGGTATCAAAAGAGTAAAATATGAATTTTTATATGCTCTGATCCCAACGAAGCTTGGCATCTAAGTCGAACAGAATTTAAAAATAAAAAAAATATTTCCAAGTTGGAAAAATCAAGTACCTTTGTATAAATTAATAATTAAATAAATTGAATAAATAAAATTAAAAAGAGATGCCAACAGCACGCGGTGTTCCCAGGTGGTCACCCTCCCAAGTACTGACCGCGCCCGATGCTGCTTGACTTCGGTGATCGGACGAGAACCGGTGTTTTCAGCATGGTATGGCCGTTGACGGGAGATTACTGCTTTATTTAGCACATGTACACGGGCTTTAAGAATAAAATGATTGAATATTAGACTGACCTATTAAGTACAGTAATAAATAACAAAACTACTCAATTTCACCCGCCCCCGGAAATAAAGTTCTCAAAACAGTAAAATATGAATTTTTATATGCTCTGATCCCAACGAAGCTTGGCATCTAAGTCGAACAGAATTTAAAAATAAAAAAATATTTCCAAGTTGGAAAAATCAAGTATCTTCGTATAAATTAATAATTAAATAAATTGAATAAATAAAATTAAAAAGAGATGCCAACAGCACGCGGTGTTCCCAGGTGGTCACCCTCCCAAGTACTGACCGCGCCCGATGCTGCTTGACTTCGGTGATCGGACGAGAACCGGTGTTTTCAGCATGGTATGGCCGTTGACGGGAGATTACTGCTTTATTTAGCACATGTACACGGGCTTTAAGAATAAAATGATTGAATATTAGACTGACCTATTAAGTACAGAAATAAATAACAAAACTACTCAATTTCACCCGCCCCCGGAAATAAAGGTCTCAAAACAGTAAAATATGAATTTTTATATGCTCTGATCCCAACGAAGCTTGGCATCTAAGTCGAACAGAATTTAAAAATAAAAAAATATTTCCAAGTTGGAAAAATCAAGTACCTTTGTATAAATTAATAATTAAATAAATTGAATAAATAAAATTAAAAAGAGATGCCAACAGCACGCGGTGTTCCCAGGTGGTCACCCTCCCAAGTACTGACCGCGCCCGATGCTGCTTGACTTCGGTGATCGGACGAGAACCGGTGTTTTCAGCATGGTATGGCCGTTGACGGGAGATTACTGCTTTATTTAGCACATGTACACGGGCTTTAAGAATAAAATGATTGAATATTAGACTGACCTATTAAGTACAGTAATAAATAACAAAACTACTCAATTTCACCCGCCCCCGGAAATAAAGTTATCAAAAGAGTAAAATATGAATTTTTATATGCTCTGATCCCAACGAAAGCTTGAACAGAATTTAAAAATAAAAAAAATATTTCCAAGTTGGAAAAATCAAGTACCTTTGTATAAATTAATAATTAAATAAATTGAATAAATAAAATTAAAAAGAGATGCCAACAGCACGCGGTGTTCCCAGGTGGTCACCCTCCCAAGTACTGACCGCGCCCGATGCTGCTTGACTTCGGTGATCGGACGAGAACCGGTGTTTTCAGCATGGTATGGCCGTTGACGGGAGATTACTGCTTTATTTAGCACATGTACACGGGCTTTAAGAATAAAATGATTGAATATTAGACTGACCTATTAAGTACAGTAATAAATAACAAAACTACTCAATTTCACCCGCCCCCGGAAATAAAGGTCTCAAAACAGTAAAATATGAATTTTTATATGCTCTGATCCCAACGAAAGCTTGGCATCTAAGTCGAACAGAATTTAAAAATAAAAAAAATATTTCCAAGTTGGAAAAATCAAGTATCTTTGTATAAATTAATAATTAAATAAATTGAATAAATAAAATTAAAAAGAGATGCCAACAGCACGCGGTGTTCCCAGGTGGTCACCCTCCCAAGTACTGACCGCGCCCGATGCTGCTTGACTTCGGTGATCGGACGAGAACCGGTGTTTTCAGCATGGTATGGCCGTTGACGGGAGATTACTGCTTTATTTAGCACATGTACACGGGCTTTAAGAATAAAATGATTGAATATTAGACTGACCTATTAAGTACAGTAATAAATAACAAAACTACTCAATTTCACCCGCCCCCGGAAATAAAGTTATCAAAAGAGTAAAATATGAATTTTTATATGCTCTGATCCCAACGAAAGCTTGAACAGAATTTAAAAATAAAAAAATATTTCCAAGTTGGAAAAATCAAGTACCTTTGTATAAATTAATAATTAAATAAATTGAATAAATAAAATTAAAAAGAGATGCCAACAGCACGCGGTGTTCCCAGGTGGTCACCCTCCCAAGTACTGACCGCGCCCGATGCTGCTTGACTTCGGTGATCGGACGAGAACCGGTGTTTTCAGCATGGTATGGCCGTTGACGGGAGATTACTGCTTTATTTAGCACATGTACACGGGCTTTAAGAATAAAATGATTGAATATTAGACTGACCTATTAAGTACAGTAATAAATAACAAAACTACTCAATTTCACCCGCACCCGGAAATAAAGGTCTCAAAACAGAAAAATATGAATTTTTATATGCTCTGATCCCAACGAATGCTTGGCATCTAAGTCGAACAGAATTTAAAAATAAAAAAAATATTTCCAAGTTGGAAAAATCAAGTATCTTCGTATAAATTAATAATTAAATAAATTGAATAAATAAAATTAAAAAGAGATGCCAACAGCACGCGGTGTTCCCAGGTGGTCACCCTCCCAAGTACTGACCGCGCCCGATGCTGCTTGACTTCGGTGATCGGACGAGAACCGGTGTTTTCAGCATGGTATGGCCGTTGACGGGAGATTACTGCTTTATTTAGCACATGTACACGGGCTTTAAGAATAAAATGATTGAATATTAGACTGACCTATTAAGTACAGTAATAAATAACAAAACTACTCAATTTCACCCGCCCCCGGAAATAAAGGTCTCAAAACAGTAAAATATGAATTTTTATATGCTCTGATCCCAACGAAAGCTTGGCATCTAAGTCGAACAGAATTTAAAAATAAAAAAAATATTTCCAAGTTGGAAAAATCAAGTACCTTTGTATAAATTAATAATTAAATAAATTGAATAAATAAAATTAAAAAGAGATGCCAACAGCACGCGGTGTTCCCAGGTGGTCACCCTCCCAAGTACTGACCGCGCCCGATGCTGCTTGACTTCGGTGATCGGACGAGAACCGGTGTTTTCAGCATGGTATGGCCGTTGACGGGAGATTACTGCTTTATTTAGCACATGTACACGGGCTTTAAGAATAAAATGATTGAATATTAGACTGACCTATTAAGTACAGTAATAAATAACAAAACTACTCAATTTCACCCGCCCCCGGAAATAAAGGTATCAAAAGAGTAAAATATGAATTTTGATATGCTCTGATCCCAACGAAAGCTTGAACAGAATTTAAAAATAAAAAAAATATTTCCAAGTTGGAAAAATCAAGTACCTTTGTATAAATTAATAATTAAATAAATTGAATAAATAAAATTAAAAAGAGATGCCAACAGCACGCGGTGTTCCCAGGTGGTCACCCTCCCAAGTACTGACCGCGCCCGATGCTGCTTGACTTCGGTGATCGGACGAGAACCGGTGTTTTCAGCATGGTATGGCCGTTGACGGGAGATTACTGCTTTATTTAGCACATGTACACGGGCTTTAAGAATAAAATGATTGAATATTAGACTGACCTATTAAGTACAGTAATAAATAACAAAACTACTCAATTTCACCCGCCCCCGGAAATAAAGGTCTCAAAACAGTAAAATATGAATTTTTATATGCTCTGATCCCAACGAAGCTTGGCATCTAAGTCGAACAGAATTTAAAAATAAAAAAAATATTTCCAAGTTGGAAAAATCAAGTACTCTTCGTATAAATTAATAATTAAATAAATTGAATAAATAAAATTAAAAAGAGATGCCAACAGCACGCGGTGTTCCCAGGTGGTCACCCTCCCAAGTACTGACCGCGCCCGATGCTGCTTGACTTCGGTGATCGGACGAGAACCGGTGTTTTCAGCATGGTATGGCCGTTGACGGGAGATTACTGCTTTATTTAGCACATGTACACGGGCTTTAAGAATAAAATGATTGAATATTAGACTGACCTATTAAGTACAGAATAAATAACAAAACTACTCAATTTCACCCGCCCCCGGAAATAAAGGTCTCAAAACAGTAAAATATGAATTTTTATATGCTCTGATCCCAACGAAGCTTGGCATCTAAGTCGAACAGAATTTAAAAATAAAAAAAATATTTCCAAGTTGGAAAAATCAAGTATCTTCGTATAAATTAATAATTAAATAAATTGAATAAATAAAATTAAAAAGAGATGCCAACAGCACGCGGTGTTCCCAGGTGGTCACCCTCCCAAGTACTGACCGCGCCCGATGCTGCTTGACTTCGGTGATCGGACGAGAACCGGTGTTTTCAGCATGGTATGGCCGTTGACGGGAGATTACTGCTTTATTTAGCACATGTACACGGGCTTTAAGAATAAAATGATTGAATATTAGACTGACCTATTAAGTACAGAAATAAATAACAAAACTACTCAATTTCACCCGCCCCCGGAAATAAAGGTCTCAAAACAGTAAAATATGAATTTTTATATGCTCTGATCCCAACGAAGCTTGGCATCTAAGTCGAACAGAATTTAAAAATAAAAAAAATATTTCCAAGTTGGAAAAATCAAGTATCTTCGTATAAATTAATAATTAAATAAATTGAATAAATAAAATTAAAAAGAGATGCCAACAGCACGCGGTGTTCCCAGGTGGTCACCCTCCCAAGTACTGACCGCGCCCGATGCTGCTTGACTTCGGTGATCGGACGAGAACCGGTGTTTTCAGCATGGTATGGCCGTTGACGGGAGATTACTGCTTTATTTAGCACATGTACACGGGCTTTAAGAATAAAATGATTGAATATTAGACTGACCTATTAAGTACAGAAATAAATAACAAAACTACTCAATTTCACCCGCCCCCGGAAATAAAGGTCTCAAAACAGTAAAATATGAATTTTTATATGCTCTGATCCCAACGAAGCTTGGCATCTAAGTCGAACAGAATTTAAAAATAAAAAAAATATTTCCAAGTTGGAAAAATCAAGTATCTTCGTATAAATTAATAATTAAATAAATTGAATAAATAAAATTAAAAAGAGATGCCAACAGCACGCGGTGTTCCCAGGTGGTCACCCTCCCAAGTACTGACCGCGCCCGATGCTGCTTGACTTCGGTGATCGGACGAGAACCGGTGTTTTCAGCATGGTATGGCCGTTGACGGGAGATTACTGCTTTATTTAGCACATGTACACGGGCTTTAAGAATAAAATGATTGAATATTAGACTGACCTATTAAGTACAGAAATAAATAACAAAACTACTCAATTTCACCCGCCCCCGGAAATAAAGGTCTCAAAACAGTAAAATATGAATTTTTATATGCTCTGATCCCAACGAAGCTTGGCATCTAAGTCGAACAGAATTTAAAAATAAAAAAAATATTTCCAAGTTGGAAAAATCAAGTATCTTCGTATAAATTAATAATTAAATAAATTGAATAAATAAAATTAAAAAGAGATGCCAACAGCACGCGGTGTTCCCAGGTGGTCACCCTCCCAAGTACTGACCGCGCCCGATGCTGCTTGACTTCGGTGATCGGACGAGAACCGGTGTTTTCAGCATGGTATGGCCGTTGACGGGAGATTACTGCTTTATTTAGCACATGTACACGGGCTTTAAGAATAAAATGATTGAATATTAGACTGACCTATTAAGTACAGTAATAAATAACAAAACTACTCAATTTCACCCGCCCCCGGAAATAAAGGTCTCAAAACAGTAAAATATGAATTTTTATATGCTCTGATCCCAACGAAGCTTGGCATCTAAGTCGAACAGAATTTAAAAATAAAAAAATATTTCCAAGTTGGAAAAATCAAGTATCTTCGTATAAATTAATAATTAAATAAATTGAATAAATAAAATTAAAAAGAGATGCCAACAGCACGCGGTGTTCCCAGGTGGTCACCCTCCCAAGTACTGACCGCGCCCGATGCTGCTTGACTTCGGTGATCGGACGAGAACCGGTGTTTTCAGCATGGTATGGCCGTTGACGGGAGATTACTGCTTTATTTAGCACATGTACACGGGCTTTAAGAATAAAATGATTGAATATTAGACTGACCTATTAAGTACAGTAAATAAATAACAAAACTACTCAATTTCACCCGCCCCCGGAAATAAAGGTCTCAAAACAGTAAAATATGAATTTTTATATGCTCTGATCCCAACGAAGCTTGGCATCTAAGTCGAACAGAATTTAAAAATAAAAAAATATTTCCAAGTTGGAAAAATCAAGTATCTTCGTATAAATTAATAATTAAATAAATTGAATAAATAAAATTAAAAAGAGATGCCAACAGCACGCGGTGTTCCCAGGTGGTCACCCTCCCAAGTACTGACCGCGCCCGATGCTGCTTGACTTCGGTGATCGGACGAGAACCGGTGTTTTCAGCATGGTATGGCCGTTGACGGGAGATTACTGCTTTATTTAGCACATGTACACGGGCTTTAAGAATAAAATGATTGAATATTAGACTGACCTATTAAGTACAGTAATAAATAACAAAACTACTCAATTTCACCCGCCCCCGGAAATAAAGGTCTCAAAACAGTAAAATATGAATTTTTATATGCTCTGATCCCAACGAAGCTTGGCATCTAAGTCGAACAGAATTTAAAAATAAAAAAATATTTCCAAGTTGGAAAAATCAAGTATCTTCGTATAAATTAATAATTAAATAAATTGAATAAATAAAATTAAAAAGAGATGCCAACAGCACGCGGTGTTCCCAGGTGGTCACCCTCCCAAGTACTGACCGCGCCCGATGCTGCTTGACTTCGGTGATCGGACGAGAACCGGTGTTTTCAGCATGGTATGGCCGTTGACGGGAGATTACTGCTTTATTTAGCACATGTACACGGGCTTTAAGAATAAAATGATTGAATATTAGACTGACCTATTAAGTACAGTAATAAATAACAAAACTACTCAATTTCACCCGCCCCCGGAAATAAAGGTCTCAAAACAGTAAAATATGAATTTTTATATGCTCTGATCCCAACGAAGCTTGGCATCTAAGTCGAACAGAATTTAAAAATAAAAAAATATTTCCAAGTTGGAAAAATCAAGTATCTTCGTATAAATTAATAATTAAATAAATTGAATAAATAAAATTAAAAAGAGATGCCAACAGCACGCGGTGTTCCCAGGTGGTCACCCTCCCAAGTACTGACCGCGCCCGATGCTGCTTGACTTCGGTGATCGGACGAGAACCGGTGTTTTCAGCATGGTATGGCCGTTAACGGAAGATTACTGCTTTATTTAGCACATGTACACGGGCTTTAAGAATAAAATGATTGAATATTAGACTGACCTATTAAGTACAGAAATAAATAACAAAACTACTCAATTTCCCCCGCCCCCGGAAATAAAGGTCTCAAAAGAGTAAAATATGAATTTTTATATGCTCTGATCCCAACGAAAGCTTGGCATCTAAGTCGAACAGAATTTAAAAATAAAAAAAATATTTCCAAGTTGGAAAAATCAAGTATCTTCGTATAAATTAATAATTAAATAAATTGAATAAATAAAATTAAAAAGAGATGCCAACAGCACGCGGTGTTCCCAGGTGGTCACCCTCCCAAGTACTGACCGCGCCCGATGCTGCTTGACTTCGGTGATCGGACGAGAACCGGTGTTTTCAGCATGGTATGGCCGTTGACGGGAGATTACTGCTTTATTTAGCACATGTACACGGGCTTTAAGAATAAAATGATTGAATATTAGACTGACCTATTAAGTACAGTAATAAATAACAAAACTACTCAATTTCACCCGCCCCCGGAAATAAAGGTCTCAAAACAGTAAAATATGAATTTTTATATGCTCTGATCCCAACGAAAGCTTGGCATCTAAGTCGAACAGAATTTAAAAATAAAAAAATATTTCCAAGTTGGAAAAATCAAGTATCTTCGTATAAATTAATAATTAAATAAATTGAATAAATAAAATTAAAAAGAGATGCCAACAGCACGCGGTGTTCCCAGGTGGTCACCCTCCCAAGTACTGACCGCGCCCGATGCTGCTTGACTTCGGTGATCGGACGAGAACCGGTGTTTTCAGCATGGTATGGCCGTTGACGGGAGATTACTGCTTTATTTAGCACATGTACACGGGCTTTAAGAATAAAATGATTGAATATTAGACTGACCTATTAAGTACAGAAATAAATAACAAAACTACTCAATTTCACCCGCCCCCGGAAATAAAGGTCTCAAAACAGTAAAATATGAATTTTTATATGCTCTGATCCCAACGAAGCTTGGCATCTAAGTCGAACAGAATTTAAAAATAAAAAAATATTTCCAAGTTGGAAAAATCAAGTATCTTCGTATAAATTAATAATTAAATAAATTGAATAAATAAAATTAAAAAGAGATGCCAACAGCACGCGGTGTTCCCAGGTGGTCACCCTCCCAAGTACTGACCGCGCCCGATGCTGCTTGACTTCGGTGATCGGACGAGAACCGGTGTTTTCAGCATGGTATGGCCGTTGACGGGAGATTACTGCTTTATTTAGCACATGTACACGGGCTTTAAGAATAAAATGATTGAATATTAGACTGACCTATTAAGTACAGTAATAAATAACAAAACTACTCAATTTCACCCGCCCCCGGAAATAAAGTTCTCAAAAGAGTAAAATATGAATTTTTATATGCTCTGATCCCAACGAAAGCTTGAACAGAATTTAAAAATAAAAAAAATATTTCCAAGTTGGAAAAATCAAGTACCTTCGTATAAATTAATAATTAAATAAATTGAATAAATAAAATTAAAAAGAGATGCCAACAGCACGCGGTGTTCCCAGGTGGTCACCCTCCCAAGTACTGACCGCGCCCGATGCTGCTTGACTTCGGTGATCGGACGAGAACCGGTGTTTTCAGCATGGTATGGCCGTTGACGGGAGATTACTGCTTTATTTAGCACATGTACACGGGCTTTAAGAATAAAATGATTGAATATTAGACTGACCTATTAAGTACAGTAATAAATAACAAAACTACTCAATTTCACCCGCCCCCGGAAATAAAGGTCTCAAAACAGTAAAATATGAATTTTTATATGCTCTGATCCCAACGAAAGCTTGGCATCTAAGTCGAACAGAATTTAAAAATAAAAAAATATTTCCAAGTTGGAAAAATCAAGTATCTTCGTATAAATTAATAATTAAATAAATTGAATAAATAAAATTAAAAAGAGATGCCAACAGCACGCGGTGTTCCCAGGTGGTCACCCTCCCAAGTACTGACCGCGCCCGATGCTGCTTGACTTCGGTGATCGGACGAGAACCGGTGTTTTCAGCATGGTATGGCCGTTGACGGGAGATTACTGCTTTATTTAGCACATGTACACGGGCTTTAAGAATAAAATGATTGAATATTAGACTGACCTATTAAGTACAGAAATAAATAACAAAACTACTCAATTTCACCCGCCCCCGGAAATAAAGGTCTCAAAACAGTAAAATATGAATTTTTATATGCTCTGATCCCAACGAAATCTAAGTCGAACAGAATTTAAAAATAAAAAAATATTTCCAAGTTGGAAAAATCAAGTATCTTCGTATAAATTAATAATTAAATAAATTGAATAAATAAAATTAAAAAGAGATGCCAACAGAACGCGGTGTTCCCAGGTGGTCACCCTCCCAAGTACTGACCGCGCCCGATGCTGCTTGACTTCGGTGATCGGACGAGAACCGGTGTTTTCAGCATGGTATGGCCGTTGACGGGAGATTACTGCTTTATTTAGCACATGTACACGGGCTTTAAGAATAAAATGATTGAATATTAGACTGACCTATTAAGTACAGAAATAAATAACAAAACTACTCAATTTCACCCGCCCCCGGAAATAAAGGTCTCAAAACAGTAAAATATGAATTTTTATATGCTCTGATCCCAACGAAGCTTGGCATCTAAGTCGAACAGAATTTAAAAATAAAAAAATATTTCCAAGTTGGAAAAATCAAGTATCTTCGTATAAATTAATAATTAAATAAATTGAATAAATAAAATTAAAAAGAGATGCCAACAGCACGCGGTGTTCCCAGGTGGTCACCCTCCCAAGTACTGACCGCGCCCGATGCTGCTTGACTTCGGTGATCGGACGAGAACCGGTGTTTTCAGCATGGTATGGCCGTTGACGGGAGATTACTGCTTTATTTAGCACATGTACACGGGCTTTAAGAATAAAATGATTGAATATTAGACTGACCTATTAAGTACAGAAATAAATAACAAAACTACTCAATTTCACCCGCCCCCGGAAATAAAGGTCTCAAAACAGTAAAATATGAATTTTTATATGCTCTGATCCCAACGAAGCTTGGCATCTAAGTCGAACAGAATTTAAAAATAAAAAAAATATTTCCAAGTTGGAAAAATCAAGTATCTTCGTATAAATTAATAATTAAATAAATTGAATAAATAAAATTAAAAAGAGATGCCAACAGCACGCGGTGTTCCCAGGTGGTCACCCTCCCAAGTACTGACCGCGCCCGATGCTGCTTGACTTCGGTGATCGGACGAGAACCGGTGTTTTCAGCATGGTATGGCCGTTGACGGGAGATTACTGCTTTATTTAGCACATGTACACGGGCTTTAAGAATAAAATGATTGAATATTAGACTGACCTATTAAGTACAGAAATAAATAACAAAACTACTCAATTTCACCCGCCCCCGGAAATAAAGGTCTCAAAACAGTAAAATATGAATTTTTATATGCTCTGATCCCAACGAATGCTTGGCATCTAAGTCGAACAGAATTTAAAAATAAAAAAATATTTCCAAGTTGGAAAAATCAAGTATCTTCGTATAAATTAATAATTAAATAAATTGAATAAATAAAATTAAAAAGAGATGCCAACAGCACGCGGTGTTCCCAGGTGGTCACCCTCCCAAGTACTGACCGCGCCCGATGCTGCTTGACTTCGGTGATCGGACGAGAACCGGTGTTTTCAGCATGGTATGGCCGTTGACGGGAGATTACTGCTTTATTTAGCACATGTACACGGGCTTTAAGAATAAAATGATTGAATATTAGTCTGACCTATTAAGTACAGAAATAAATAACAAAACTACTCAATTTCACCCGCACCCGGAAATAAAGGTCTCAAAACAGTAAAATATGAATTTTCATATACTCTGATCCCAACGAATGCTTGGCATCTAAGTCGAACAGAATTTAAAAAAAAAATATTTCCAAGTTGGAAAAATCAAGTATCTACGTATAAATTAATAATTAAATAAATTGAATAAATAAAATTAAAAAGAGATGCCAACAACACGCGGTGTTCCCAGGTGGTCACCCTCCCAAGTACTGACCGCGCCCGATGCTGCTTGACTTCGGTGATCGGACGAGAACCGGTGTTTTCAGCATGGTATGGCCGTTGACGGGAGATTACTGCTTTATTTAGCACTATGTACACGGGCTTAAGAATAAAATGATTGAATATTAGACTGACCTATTAAGTACAGAAATAAATAACAAAACTACTCAATTTCACCCGCCCCCGGAAATAAAGGTCTCAAAACAGTAAAAATATGAATTTTTATATGCTCTGATCCCAACGAAGCTTGGCATCTAAGTCGAACAGAATTTAAAAATAAAAAAAATATTTCCAAGTTGGAAAAATCAAGTATCTTCGTATAAATTAATAATTAAATAAATTGAATAAATAAAATTAAAAAGAGATGCCAACAGCACGCGGTGTTCCCAGGTGGTCACCCTCCCAAGTACTGACCGCGCCCGATGCTGCTTGACTTCGGTGATCGGACGAGAACCGGTGTTTTCAGCATGGTATGGCCGTTGACGGGAGATTACTGCTTTATTTAGCACATGTACACGGGCTTTAAGAATAAAATGATTGAATATTAGACTGACCTATTAAGTACAGAAATAAATAACAAAACTACTCAATTTCACCCGCACCCGGAAATAAAGGTCTCAAAACAGTAAAATATGAATTTTTATATGCTCTGATCCCAACGAAGCTTGGCATCTAAGTCGAACAGAATTTAAAAATAAAAAAATATTTCCAAGTTGGAAAAATCAAGTATCTTCGTATAAATTAATAATTAAATAAATTGAATAAATAAAATTAAAAAGAGATGCCAACAGCACGCGGTGTTCCCAGGTGGTCACCCTCCCAAGTACTGACCGCGCCCGATGCTGCTTGACTTCGGTGATCGGACGAGAACCGGTGTTTTCAGCATGGTATGGCCGTTGACGGGAGATTACTGCTTTATTTAGCACATGTACACGGGCTTTAAGAATAAAATGATTGAATATTAGACTGACCTATTAAGTACAGAAATAAATAACAAAACTACTCAATTTCACCCGCCCCCGGAAATAAAGGTCTCAAAACAGTAAAATATGAATTTTTATATGCTCTGATCCCAACGAAGCTTGGCATCTAAGTCGAACAGAATTTAAAAATAAAAAAATATTTCCAAGTTGGAAAAATCAAGTATCTTCGTATAAATTAATAATTAAATAAATTGAATAAATAAAATTAAAAAGAGATGCCAACAGCACGCGGTGTTCCCAGGTGGTCACCCTCCCAAGTACTGACCGCGCCCGATGCTGCTTGACTTCGGTGATCGGACGAGAACCGGTGTTTTCAGCATGGTATGGCCGTTGACGGGAGATTACTGCTTTATTTAGCACATGTACACGGGCTTTAAGAATAAAATGATTGAATATTAGACTGACCTATTAAGTACAGAAATAAATAACAAAACTACTCAATTTCACCCGCCCCCGGAAATAAAGGTCTCAAAACAGTAAAATATGAATTTTTATATGCTCTGATCCCAACGAAGCTTGGCATCTAAGTCGAACAGAATTTAAAAATAAAAAAATATTTCCAAGTTGGAAAAATCAAGTATCTTCGTATAAATTAATAATTAAATAAATTGAATAAATAAAATTAAAAAGAGATGCCAACAGCACGCGGTGTTCCCAGGTGGTCACCCTCCCAAGTACTGACCGCGCCCGATGCTGCTTGACTTCGGTGATCGGACGAGAACCGGTGTTTTCAGCATGGTATGGCCGTTGACGGGAGATTACTGCTTTATTTAGCACATGTACACGGGCTTTAAGAATAAAATGATTGAATATTAGACTGACCTATTAAGTACAGAAATAAATAACAAAACTACTCAATTTCACCCGCCCCCGGAAATAAAGGTCTCAAAACAGTAAAATATGAATTTTTATATGCTCTGATCCCAACGAAGCTTGGCATCTAAGTCGAACAGAATTTAAAAATAAAAAAATATTTCCAAGTTGGAAAAATCAAGTATCTTCGTATAAATTAATAATTAAATAAATTGAATAAATAAAATTAAAAAGAGATGCCAACAGCACGCGGTGTTCCCAGGTGGTCACCCTCCCAAGTACTGACCGCGCCCGATGCTGCTTGACTTCGGTGATCGGACGAGAACCGGTGTTTTCAGCATGGTATGGCCGTTGACGGGAGATTACTGCTTTATTTAGCACATGTACACGGGCTTTAAGAATAAAATGATTGAATATTAGACTGACCTATTAAGTACAGAAATAAATAACAAAACTACTCAATTTCACCCGCCCCCGGAAATAAAGGTCTCAAAACAGAAAAATATGAATTTTTATATGCTCTGATCCCAACGAATGCTTGGCATCTAAGTCGAACAGAATTTAAAAATAAAAAAAATATTTCCAAGTTGGAAAAATCAAGTATCTTCGTATAAATTAATAATTAAATAAATTGAATAAATAAAATTAAAAAGAGATGCCAACAGCACGCGGTGTTCCCAGGTGGTCACCCTCCCAAGTACTGACCGCGCCCGATGCTGCTTGACTTCGGTGATCGGACGAGAACCGGTGTTTTCAGCATGGTATGGCCGTTGACGGGAGATTACTGCTTTATTTAGCACATGTACACGGGCTTTAAGAATAAAATGATTGAATATTAGACTGACCTATTAAGTACAGAAATAAATAACAAAACTACTCAATTTCACCCGCCCCCGGAAATAAAGGTCTCAAAACAGTAAAATATGAATTTTTATATGCTCTGATCCCAACGAATGCTTGGCATCTAAGTCGAACAGAATTTAAAAATAAAAAAAATATTTCCAAGTTGGAAAAATCAAGTATCTTCGTATAAATTAATAATTAAATAAATTGAATAAATAAAATTAAAAAGAGATGCCAACAGCACGCGGTGTTGCCAGGTGGTCACCCTCCCAAGTACTGACCGCGCCCGATGGTGCTTGACTTCGGTGATCGGACGAGAACCGGTGTTTTCAGTATGGTATGGCCGTTGACGGGAGATTACTGCTTTATTTAGCACATGTACACGGGCTTTAAGAATAAAATGATTGAATATTAGACTGACCTATTAAGTACAGAAATAAATAACAAAACTACTCAATTTCACCCGCCCCCGGAAATAAAGGTCTCAAAACAGTAAAATATGAATTTTTATATGCTCTGATCCCAACGAAGCTTGGCATCTAAGTCGAACAGAATTTAAAAATAAAAAAATATTTCCAAGTTGGAAAAATCAAGTATCTTCGTATAAATTAATAATTAAATAAATTGAATAAATAAAATTAAAAAGAGATGCCAACAGCACGCGGTGTTCCCAGGTGGTCACCCTCCCAAGTACTGACCGCGCCCGATGCTGCTTGACTTCGGTGATCGGACGAGAACCGGTGTTTTCAGCATGGTATGGCCGTTGACGGGAGATTACTGCTTTATTTAGCACATGTACACGGGCTTTAAGAATAAAATGATTGAATATTAGACTGACCTATTAAGTACAGAAATAAATAACAAAACTACTCAATTTCACCCGCCCCCGGAAATAAAGGTCTCAAAACAGTAAAATATGAATTTTTATATGCTCTGATCCCAACGAAGCTTGGCATCTAAGTCGAACAGAATTTAAAAATAAAAAAATATTTCCAAGTTGGAAAAATCAAGTATCTTCGTATAAATTAATAATTAAATAAATTGAATAAATAAAATTAAAAAGAGATGCCAACAGCACGCGGTGTTCCCAGGTGGTCACCCTCCCAAGTACTGACCGCGCCCGATGCTGCTTGACTTCGGTGATCGGACGAGAACCGGTGTTTTCAGCATGGTATGGCCGTTGACGGGAGATTACTGCTTTATTTAGCCTATGTACACGGGCTTTAAGAATAAAATGATTGAATATTAGACTGACCTATTAAGTACAGAAATAAATAACAAAACTACTCAATTTCACCCGCACCCGGAAATAAAGGTCTCAAAACAGTAAAATATGAATTTTTATATGCTCTGATCCCAACGAATGCTTGGCATCTAAGTCGAACAGAATTTAAAAATAAAAAAATATTTCCAAGTTGGAAAAATCAAGTATCTTCGTATAAATTAATAATTAAATAAATTGAATAAATAAAATTAAAAAGAGATGCCAACAGCACGCGGTGTTCCCAGGTGGTCACCCTCCCAAGTACTGACCGCGCCCGATGCTGCTTGACTTCGGTGATCGGACGAGAACCGGTGTTTTCAGCATGGTATGGCCGTTGACGGGAGATTACTGCTTTATTTAGCACATGTACACGGGCTTTAAGAATAAAATGATTGAATATTAGACTGACCTATTAAGTACAGAAATAAATAACAAAACTACTCAATTTCACCCGCCCCCGGAAATAAAGGTCTCAAAACAGTAAAATATGAATTTTTATATGCTCTGATCCCAACGAAGCTTGGCATCTAAGTCGAACAGAATTTAAAAATAAAAAAAATATTTCCAAGTTGGAAAAATCAAGTATCTTCGTATAAATTAATAATTAAATAAATTGAATAAATAAAATTAAAAAGAGATGCCAACAGCACGCGGTGTTCCCAGGTGGTCACCCTCCCAAGTACTGACCGCGCCCGATGCTGCTTGACTTCGGTGATCGGACGAGAACCGGTGTTTTCAGCATGGTATGGCCGTTGACGGGAGATTACTGCTTTATTTAGCACTATGTACACGGGCTTAAGAATAAAATGATTGAATATTAGACTGACCTATTAAGTACAGAAATAAATAACAAAACTACTCAATTTCACCCGCCCCCGGAAATAAAGGTCTCAAAACAGTAAAATATGAATTTTTATATGCTCTGATCCCAACGAAGCTTGGCATCTAAGTCGAACAGAATTTAAAAATAAAAAAATATTTCCAAGTTGGAAAAATCAAGTATCTTCGTATAAATTAATAATTAAATAAATTGAATAAATAAAATTAAAAAGAGATGCCAACAGCACGCGGTGTTCCCAGGTGGTCACCCTCCCAAGTACTGACCGCGCCCGATGCTGCTTGACTTCGGTGATCGGACGAGAACCGGTGTTTTCAGCATGGTATGGCCGTTGACGGGAGATTACTGCTTTATTTAGCACATGTACACGGGCTTTAAGAATAAAATGATTGAATATTAGACTGACCTATTAAGTACAGAAATAAATAACAAAACTACTCAATTTCACCCGCCCCCGGAAATAAAGGTCTCAAAACAGTAAAATATGAATTTTTATATGCTCTGATCCCAACGAAGCTTGGCATCTAAGTCGAACAGAATTTAAAAATAAAAAAATATTTCCAAGTTGGAAAAATCAAGTATCTTCGTATAAATTAATAATTAAATAAATTGAATAAATAAAATTAAAAAGAGATGCCAACAGCACGCGGTGTTCCCAGGTGGTCACCCTCCCAAGTACTGACCGCGCCCGATGCTGCTTGACTTCGGTGATCGGACGAGAACCGGTGTTTTCAGCATGGTATGGCCGTTGACGGGAGATTACTGCTTTATTTAGCACATGTACACGGGCTTTAAGAATAAAATGATTGAATATTAGACTGACCTATTAAGTACAGAAATAAATAACAAAACTACTCAATTTCACCCGCCCCCGGAAATAAAGGTCTCAAAACAGTAAAATATGAATTTTTATATGCTCTGATCCCAACGAAGCTTGGCATCTAAGTCGAACAGAATTTAAAAATAAAAAAAATATTTCCAAGTTGGAAAAATCAAGTATCTTCGTATAAATTAATAATTAAATAAATTGAATAAATAAAATTAAAAAGAGATGCCAACAGCACGCGGTGTTCCCAGGTGGTCACCCTCCCAAGTACTGACCGCGCCCGATGCTGCTTGACTTCGGTGATCGGACGAGAACCGGTGTTTTCAGCATGGTATGGCCGTTGACGGGAGATTACTGCTTTATTTAGCACATGTACACGGGCTTTAAGAATAAAATGATTGAATATTAGACTGACCTATTAAGTACAGAAATAAATAACAAAACTACTCAATTTCACCCGCCCCCGGAAATAAAGGTCTCAAAACAGTAAAATATGAATTTTTATATGCTCTGATCCCAACGAAGCTTGGCATCTAAGTCGAACAGAATTTAAAAATAAAAAAATATTTCCAAGTTGGAAAAATCAAGTATCTTCGTATAAATTAATAATTAAATAAATTGAATAAATAAAATTAAAAAGAGATGCCAACAGCACGCGGTGTTCCCAGGTGGTCACCCTCCCAAGTACTGACCGCGCCCGATGCTGCTTGACTTCGGTGATCGGACGAGAACCGGTGTTTTCAGCATGGTATGGCCGTTGACGGGAGATTACTGCTTTATTTAGCACATGTACACGGGCTTTAAGAATAAAATGATTGAATATTAGACTGACCTATTAAGTACAGAAATAAATAACAAAACTACTCAATTTCACCCGCACCCGGAAATAAAGGTCTCAAAACAGTAAAATATGAATTTTTATATGCTCTGATCCCAACGAAGCTTGGCATCTAAGTCGAACAGAATTTAAAAATAAAAAAATATTTCCAAGTTGGAAAAATCAAGTATCTTCGTATAAATTAATAATTAAATAAATTGAATAAATAAAATTAAAAAGAGATGCCAACAGCACGCGGTGTTCCCAGGTGGTCACCCTCCCAAGTACTGACCGCGCCCGATGCTGCTTGACTTCGGTGATCGGACGAGAACCGGTGTTTTCAGCATGGTATGGCCGTTGACGGGAGATTACTGCTTTATTTAGCACATGTACACGGGCTTTAAGAATAAAATGATTGAATATTAGACTGACCTATTAAGTACAGAAATAAATAACAAAACTACTCAATTTCACCCGCACCCGGAAATAAAGGTCTCAAAACAGTAAAAATATGAATTTTTATATGCTCTGATCCCAACGAAGCTTGGCATCTAAGTCGAACAGAATTTAAAAATAAAAAAATATTTCCAAGTTGGAAAAATCAAGTATCTTCGTATAAATTAATAATTAAATAAATTGAATAAATAAAATTAAAAAGAGATGCCAACAGCACGCGGTGTTCCCAGGTGGTCACCCTCCCAAGTACTGACCGCGCCCGATGCTGCTTGACTTCGGTGATCGGACGAGAACCGGTGTTTTCAGCATGGTATGGCCGTTGACGGGAGATTACTGCTTTATTTAGCACTATGTACACGGGCTTTAAGAATAAAATGATTGAATATTAGACTGACCTATTAAGTACAGAAATAAATAACAAAACTACTCAATTTCACCCGCACCCGGAAATAAAGGTCTCAAAACAGTAAAATATGAATTTTTATATGCTCTGATCCCAACGAAGCTTGGCATCTAAGTCGAACAGAATTTAAAAATAAAAAAATATTTCCAAGTTGGAAAAATCAAGTATCTTCGTATAAATTAATAATTAAATAAATTGAATAAATAAAATTAAAAAGAGATGCCAACAGCACGCGGTGTTCCCAGGTGGTCACCCTCCCAAGTACTGACCGCGCCCGATGCTGCTTGACTTCGGTGATCGGACGAGAACCGGTGTTTTCAGCATGGTATGGCCGTTGACGGGAGATTACTGCTTTATTTAGCACATGTACACGGGCTTTAAGAATAAAATGATTGAATATTAGACTGACCTATTAAGTACAGAAATAAATAACAAAACTACTCAATTTCACCCGCCCCCGGAAATAAAGGTCTCAAAACAGTAAAATATGAATTTTTATATGCTCTGATCCCAACGAAGCTTGGCATCTAAGTCGAACAGAATTTAAAAATAAAAAAAATATTTCCAAGTTGGAAAAATCAAGTATCTTCGTATAAATTAATAATTAAATAAATTGAATAAATAAAATTAAAAAGAGATGCCAACAGCACGCGGTGTTCCCAGGTGGCCACCCTCCCAAGTACTGACCGCGCCCGATGCTGCTTGACTTCGGTGATCGGACGAGAACCGGTGTTTTCAGCATGGTATGGCCGTTGACGGGAGATTACTGCTTTATTTAGCACATGTCCACGGGCTTTAAGAATAAAATGATGGAATATTAGTCTGACCTATTAAGTACGGAAATAAATAACAAAACTACTCAATTTCACCCGCCCCCGGAAATGAAGGTCTCAAAACAGTAAAATATGAATTTTTATATGCTCTGATCCCAACGAAGCTTGGCATCTAAGTCGAACAGAATTTAAAAATAAAAAAATATTTCCAAGTTGGAAAAATCAAGTATCTTCGTATAAATTAATAATTAAATAAATTGAATAAATAAAATTAAAAAGAGATGCCAACAGCACGCGGTGTTCCCAGGTGGTCACCCTCCCAAGTACTGACCGCGCCCGATGCTGCTTGACTTCGGTGATCGGACGAGAACCGGTGTTTTCAGCATGGTATGGCCGTTGACGGGAGATTACTGCTTTATTTAGCACATGTACAATGGCTTTAAGAATAAAATGAATGAATATTAGAGTACTACCTATTACGTACAGAATAAAGTAAACAAAACTTGATTGAATATTAGACTGACCTATTAAGTACAGAAATAAATAACAAAACTACTCAATTTCACCCGCCCCCGGAAATAAAGGTCTCAAAACAGTAAAATATGAATTTTTATATGCTCTGATCCCAACGAAGCTTGGCATCTAAGTCGAACAGAATTTAAAAATAAAAAAATATTTCCAAGTTGGAAAAATCAAGTATCTTCGTATAAATTAATAATTAAATAAATTGAATAAATAAAATTAAAAAGAGATGCCAACAGCACGCGGTGTTCCCAGGTGGTCACCCTCCCAAGTACTGACCGCGCCCGATGCTGCTTGACTTCGGTGATCGGACGAGAACCGGTGTTTTCAGCATGGTATGGCCGTTGACGGGAGATTACTGCTTTATTTAGCACATGTACACGGGCTTTAAGAATAAAATGATTGAATATTAGACTGACCTATTAAGTACAGAAATAAATAACAAAACTACTCAATTTCACCCGCCCCCGGAAATAAAGGTCTCAAAACAGTAAAATATGAATTTTTATATGCTCTGATCCCAACGAAAGCTTGGCATCTAAGTCGAACAGAATTTAAAAATAAAAAAATATTTCCAAGTTGGAAAAATCAAGTATCTTCGTATAAATTAATAATTAAATAAATTGAATAAATAAAATTAAAAAGAGATGCCAACAGCACGCGGTGTTCCCAGGTGGTCACCCTCCCAAGTACTGACCGCGCCCGATGCTGCTTGACTTCGGTGATCGGACGAGAACCGGTGTTTTCAGCATGGTATGGCCGTTGACGGGAGATTACTGCTTTATTTAGCACATGTACACGGGCTTTAAGAATAAAATGATTGAATATTAGACTGACCTATTAAGTACAGAAATAAATAACAAAACTACTCAATTTCACCCGCCCCCGGAAATAAAGGTCTCAAAACAGTAAAATATGAATTTTTATATGCTCTGATCCCAACGAAGCTTGGCATCTAAGTCGAACAGAATTTAAAAATAAAAAAATATTTCCAAGTTGGAAAAATCAAGTATCTTCGTATAAATTAATAATTAAATAAATTGAATAAATAAAATTAAAAAGAGATGCCAACAGCACGCGGTGTTCCCAGGTGGTCACCCTCCCAAGTACTGACCGCGCCCGATGCTGCTTGACTTCGGTGATCGGACGAGAACCGGTGTTTTCAGCATGGTATGGCCGTTGACGGGAGATTACTGCTTTATTTAGCACATGTACACGGGCTTTAAGAATAAAATGATTGAATATTAGACTGACCTATTAAGTACAGAAATAAATAACAAAACTACTCAATTTCACCCGCCCCCGGAAATAAAGGTCTCAAAACAGTAAAATATGAATTTTTATATGCTCTGATCCCAACGAAAGCTTGGCATCTAAGTCGAACAGAATTTAAAAATAAAAAAATATTTCCAAGTTGGAAAAATCAAGTATCTTCGTATAAATTAATAATTAAATAAATTGAATAAATAAAATTAAAAAGAGATGCCAACAGCACGCGGTGTTCCCAGGTGGTCACCCTCCCAAGTACTGACCGCGCCCGATGCTGCTTGACTTCGGTGATCGGACGAGAACCGGTGTTTTCAGCATGGTATGGCCGTTGACGGGAGATTACTGCTTTATTTAGCACATGTACACGGGCTTTAAGAATAAAATGATTGAATATTAGACTGACCTATTAAGTACAGTAATAAATAACAAAACTACTCAATTTCACCCGCCCCCGGAAATAAAGGTCTCAAAACAGTAAAATATGAATTTTTATATGCTCTGATCCCAACGAAAGCTTGGCATCTAAGTCGAACAGAATTTAAAAATAAAAAAAATATTTCCAAGTTGGAAAAATCAAGTATCTTCGTATAAATTAATAATTAAATAAATTGAATAAATAAAATTAAAAAGAGATGCCAACAGCACGCGGTGTTCCCAGGTGGTCACCCTCCCAAGTACTGACCGCGCCCGATGCTGCTTGACTTCGGTGATCGGACGAGAACCGGTGTTTTCAGCATGGTATGGCCGTTGACGGGAGATTACTGCTTTATTTAGCACATGTACACGGGCTTTAAGAATAAAATGATTGAATATTAGACTGACCTATTAAGTACAGAAATAAATAACAAAACTACTCAATTTCACCCGCCCCCGGAAATAAAGGTCTCAAAACAGTAAAATATGAATTTTTATATGCTCTGATCCCAACGAAAGCTTGGCATCTAAGTCGAACAGAATTTAAAAATAAAAAAAATATTTCCAAGTTGGAAAAATCAAGTATCTTCGTATAAATTAATAATTAAATAAATTGAATAAATAAAATTAAAAAGAGATGCCAACAGCACGCGGTGTTCCCAGGTGGTCACCCTCCCAAGTACTGACCGCGCCCGATGCTGCTTGACTTCGGTGATCGGACGAGAACCGGTGTTTTCAGCATGGTATGGCCGTTGACGGGAGATTACTGCTTTATTTAGCACATGTACACGGGCTTTAAGAATAAAATGATTGAATATTAGACTGACCTATTAAGTACAGAAATAAATAACAAAACTACTCAATTTCACCCGCCCCCGGAAATAAAGGTCTCAAAACAGTAAAATATGAATTTTTATATGCTCTGATCCCAACGAAAGCTTGGCATCTAAGTCGAACAGAATTTAAAAATAAAAAAATATTTCCAAGTTGGAAAAATCAAGTATCTTCGTATAAATTAATAATTAAATAAATTGAATAAATAAAATTAAAAAGAGATGCCAACAGCACGCGGTGTTCCCAGGTGGTCACCCTCCCAAGTACTGACCGCGCCCGATGCTGCTTGACTTCGGTGATCGGACGAGAACCGGTGTTTTCAGCATGGTATGGCCGTTGACGGGAGATTACTGCTTTATTTAGCACATGTACACGGGCTTTAAGAATAAAATGATTGAATATTAGACTGACCTATTAAGTACAGAAATAAATAACAAAACTACTCAATTTCACCCGCCCCCGGAAATAAAGGTCTCAAAACAGTAAAATATGAATTTTTATATGCTCTGATCCCAACGAAGCTTGGCATCTAAGTCGAACAGAATTTAAAAATAAAAAAAATATTTCCAAGTTGGAAAAATCAAGTATCTTCGTATAAATTAATAATTAAATAAATTGAATAAATAAAATTAAAAAGAGATGCCAACAGCACGCGGTGTTCCCAGGTGGTCACCCTCCCAAGTACTGACCGCGCCCGATGCTGCTTGACTTCGGTGATCGGACGAGAACCGGTGTTTTCAGCATGGTATGGCCGTTGACGGGAGATTACTGCTTTATTTAGCACATGTACACGGGCTTTAAGAATAAAATGATTGAATATTAGACTGACCTATTAAGTACAGTAATAAATAACAAAACTACTCAATTTCACCCGCCCCCGGAAATAAAGGTCTCAAAACAGTAAAATATGAATTTTTATATGCTCTGATCCCAACGAAAGCTTGGCATCTAAGTCGAACAGAATTTAAAAATAAAAAAATATTTCCAAGTTGGAAAAATCAAGTATCTTCGTATAAATTAATAATTAAATAAATTGAATAAATAAAATTAAAAAGAGATGCCAACAGCACGCGGTGTTCCCAGGTGGTCACCCTCCCAAGTACTGACCGCGCCCGATGCTGCTTGACTTCGGTGATCGGACGAGAACCGGTGTTTTCAGCATGGTATGGCCGTTGACGGGAGATTACTGCTTTATTTAGCACATGTACACGGGCTTTAAGAATAAAATGATTGAATATTAGACTGACCTATTAAGTACAGAAATAAATAACAAAACTACTCAATTTCACCCGCCCCCGGAAATAAAGGTCTCAAAACAGTAAAATATGAATTTTTATATGCTCTGATCCCAACGAAGCTTGGCATCTAAGTCGAACAGAATTTAAAAATAAAAAAATATTTCCAAGTTGGAAAAATCAAGTATCTTCGTATAAATTAATAATTAAATAAATTGAATAAATAAAATTAAAAAGAGATGCCAACAGCACGCGGTGTTCCCAGGTGGTCACCCTCCCAAGTACTGACCGCGCCCGATGCTGCTTGACTTCGGTGATCGGACGAGAACCGGTGTTTTCAGCATGGTATGGCCGTTGACGGGAGATTACTGCTTTATTTAGCACATGTACACGGGCTTTAAGAATAAAATGATTGAATATTAGACTGACCTATTAAGTACAGAAATAAATAACAAAACTACTCAATTTCACCCGCCCCCGGAAATAAAGGTCTCAAAACAGTAAAATATGAATTTTTATATGCTCTGATCCCAACGAAAGCTTGGCATCTAAGTCGAACAGAATTTAAAAATAAAAAAATATTTCCAAGTTGGAAAAATCAAGTATCTTCGTATAAATTAATAATTAAATAAATTGAATAAATAAAATTAAAAAGAGATGCCAACAGCACGCGGTGTTCCCAGGTGGTCACCCTCCCAAGTACTGACCGCGCCCGATGCTGCTTGACTTCGGTGATCGGACGAGAACCGGTGTTTTCAGCATGGTATGGCCGTTGACGGGAGATTACTGCTTTATTTAGCACATGTACACGGGCTTTAAGAATAAAATGATTGAATATTAGACTGACCTATTAAGTACAGAAATAAATAACAAAACTACTCAATTTCACCCGCACCCGGAAATAAAGGTCTCAAAACAGTAAAATATGAATTTTTATATGCTCTGATCCCAACGAAGCTTGGCATCTAAGTCGAACAGAATTTAAAAATAAAAAAATATTTCCAAGTTGGAAAAATCAAGTATCTTCGTATAAATTAATAATTAAATAAATTGAATAAATAAAATTAAAAAGAGATGCCAACAGCACGCGGTGTTCCCAGGTGGTCACCCTCCCAAGTACTGACCGCGCCCGATGCTGCTTGACTTCGGTGATCGGACGAGAACCGGTGTTTTCAGCATGGTATGGCCGTTGACGGGAGATTACTGCTTTATTTAGCACATGTACACGGGCTTTAAGAATAAAATGATTGAATATTAGACTGACCTATTAAGTACAGAAATAAATAACAAAACTACTCAATTTCACCCGCACCCGGAAATAAAGGTCTCAAAACAGTAAAATATGAATTTTTATATGCTCTGATCCCAACGAAAGCTTGGCATCTAAGTCGAACAGAATTTAAAAATAAAAAAATATTTCCAAGTTGGAAAAATCAAGTATCTTCGTATAAATTAATAATTAAATAAATTGAATAAATAAAATTAAAAAGAGATGCCAACAGCACGCGGTGTTCCCAGGTGGTCACCCTCCCAAGTACTGACCGCGCCCGATGCTGCTTGACTTCGGTGATCGGACGAGAACCGGTGTTTTCAGCATGGTATGGCCGTTGACGGGAGATTACTGCTTTATTTAGCACATGTACACGGGCTTTAAGAATAAAATGATTGAATATTAGACTGACCTATTAAGTACAGAAATAAATAACAAAACTACTCAATTTCACCCGCCCCCGGAAATAAAGGTCTCAAAACAGTAAAATATGAATTTTTATATGCTCTGATCCCAACGAAGCTTGGCATCTAAGTCGAACAGAATTTAAAAATAAAAAAATATTTCCAAGTTGGAAAAATCAAGTATCTTCGTATAAATTAATAATTAAATAAATTGAATAAATAAAATTAAAAAGAGATGCCAACAGCACGCGGTGTTCCCAGGTGGTCACCCTCCCAAGTACTGACCGCGCCCGATGCTGCTTGACTTCGGTGATCGGACGAGAACCGGTGTTTTCAGCATGGTATGGCCGTTGACGGGAGATTACTGCTTTATTTAGCACATGTACACGGGCTTTAAGAATAAAATGATTGAATATTAGACTGACCTATTAAGTACAGAAATAAATAACAAAACTACTCAATTTCACCCGCCCCCGGAAATAAAGGTCTCAAAACAGTAAAATATGAATTTTTATATGCTCTGATCCCAACGAAGCTTGGCATCTAAGTCGAACAGAATTTAAAAATAAAAAAATATTTCCAAGTTGGAAAAATCAAGTATCTTCGTATAAATTAATAATTAAATAAATTGAATAAATAAAATTAAAAAGAGATGCCAACAGCACGCGGTGTTCCCAGGTGGTCACCCTCCCAAGTACTGACCGCGCCCGATGCTGCTTGACTTCGGTGATCGGACGAGAACCGGTGTTTTCAGCATGGTATGGCCGTTGACGGGAGATTACTGCTTTATTTAGCACATGTACACGGGCTTTAAGAATAAAATGATTGAATATTAGACTGACCTATTAAGTACAGAAATAAATAACAAAACTACTCAATTTCACCCGCCCCCGGAAATAAAGGTCTCAAAACAGTAAAATATGAATTTTTATATGCTCTGATCCCAACGAAGCTTGGCATCTAAGTCGAACAGAATTTAAAATAAAAAAATATTTCCAAGTTGGAAAAATCAAGTATCTTCGTATAAATTAATAATTAAATAAATTGAATAAATAAAATTAAAAAGAGATGCCAACAGCACGCGGTGTTCCCAGGTGGTCACCCTCCCAAGTACTGACCGCGCCCGATGCTGCTTGACTTCGGTGATCGGACGAGAACCGGTGTTTTCAGCATGGTATGGCCGTTGACGGGAGATTACTGCTTTATTTAGCACATGTACACGGGCTTTAAGAATAAAATGATTGAATATTAGACTGACCTATTAAGTACAGAAATAAATAACAAAACTACTCAATTTCACCCGCCCCCGGAAATAAAGGTCTCAAAACAGTAAAATATGAATTTTTATATGCTCTGATCCCAACGAAAGCTTGGCATCTAAGTCGAACAGAATTTAAAAATAAAAAAATATTTCCAAGTTGGAAAAATCAAGTATCTTCGTATAAATTAATAATTAAATAAATTGAATAAATAAAATTAAAAAGAGATGCCAACAGCACGCGGTGTTCCCAGGTGGTCACCCTCCCAAGTACTGACCGCGCCCGATGCTGCTTGACTTCGGTGATCGGACGAGAACCGGTGTTTTCAGCATGGTATGGCCGTTGACGGGAGATTACTGCTTTATTTAGCACATGTACACGGGCTTTAAGAATAAAATGATTGAATATTAGACTGACCTATTAAGTACAGAAATAAATAACAAAACTACTCAATTTCACCCGCCCCCGGAAATAAAGGTCTCAAAACAGTAAAATATGAATTTTTATATGCTCTGATCCCAACGAAAGCTTGGCATCTAAGTCGAACAGAATTTAAAAATAAAAAAATATTTCCAAGTTGGAAAAATCAAGTATCTTCGTATAAATTAATAATTAAATAAATTGAATAAATAAAATTAAAAAGAGATGCCAACAGCACGCGGTGTTCCCAGGTGGTCACCCTCCCAAGTACTGACCGCGCCCGATGCTGCTTGACTTCGGTGATCGGACGAGAACCGGTGTTTTCAGCATGGTATGGCCGTTGACGGGAGATTACTGCTTTATTTAGCACATGTACACGGGCTTTAAGAATAAAATGATTGAATATTAGACTGACCTATTAAGTACAGAAATAAATAACAAAACTACTCAATTTCACCCGCCCCCGGAAATAAAGGTCTCAAAACAGTAAAATATGAATTTTTATATGCTCTGATCCCAACGAAAGCTTGGCATCTAAGTCGAACAGAATTTAAAAATAAAAAAAATATTTCCAAGTTGGAAAAATCAAGTATCTTCGTATAAATTAATAATTAAATAAATTGAATAAATAAAATTAAAAAGAGATGCCAACAGCACGCGGTGTTCCCAGGTGGTCACCCTCCCAAGTACTGACCGCGCCCGATGCTGCTTGACTTCGGTGATCGGACGAGAACCGGTGTTTTCAGCATGGTATGGCCGTTGACGGGAGATTACTGCTTTATTTAGCACATGTACACGGGCTTTAAGAATAAAATGATTGAATATTAGACTGACCTATTAAGTACAGAAATAAATAACAAAACTACTCAATTTCACCCGCCCCCGGAAATAAAGGTCTCAAAACAGTAAAATATGAATTTTTATATGCTCTGATCCCAACGAAAGCTTGGCATCTAAGTCGAACAGAATTTAAAAATAAAAAAATATTTCCAAGTTGGAAAAATCAAGTATCTTCGTATAAATTAATAATTAAATAAATTGAATAAATAAAATTAAAAAGAGATGCCAACAGCACGCGGTGTTCCCAGGTGGTCACCCTCCCAAGTACTGACCGCGCCCGATGCTGCTTGACTTCGGTGATCGGACGAGAACCGGTGTTTTCAGCATGGTATGGCCGTTGACGGGAGATTACTGCTTTATTTAGCACATGTACACGGGCTTTAAGAATAAAATGATTGAATATTAGACTGACCTATTAAGTACAGAAATAAATAACAAAACTACTCAATTTCACCCGCCCCCGGAAATAAAGGTCTCAAAACAGTAAAATATGAATTTTTATATGCTCTGATCCCAACGAAAGCTTGGCATCTAAGTCGAACAGAATTTAAAAATAAAAAAAATATTTCCAAGTTGGAAAAATCAAGTATCTTCGTATAAATTAATAATTAAATAAATTGAATAAATAAAATTAAAAAGAGATGCCAACAGCACGCGGTGTTCCCAGGTGGTCACCCTCCCAAGTACTGACCGCGCCCGATGCTGCTTGACTTCGGTGATCGGACGAGAACCGGTGTTTTCAGCATGGTATGGCCGTTGACGGGAGATTACTGCTTTATTTAGCACATGTACACGGGCTTTAAGAATAAAATGATTGAATATTAGACTGACCTATTAAGTACAGAAATAAATAACAAAACTACTCAATTTCACCCGCCCCCGGAAATAAAGGTCTCAAAACAGTAAAATATGAATTTTTATATGCTCTGATCCCAACGAAGCTTGGCATCTAAGTCGAACAGAATTTAAAAATAAAAAAATATTTCCAAGTTGGAAAAATCAAGTATCTTCGTATAAATTAATAATTAAATAAATTGAATAAATAAAATTAAAAAGAGATGCCAACAGCACGCGGTGTTCCCAGGTGGTCACCCTCCCAAGTACTGACCGCGCCCGATGCTGCTTGACTTCGGTGATCGGACGAGAACCGGTGTTTTCAGCATGGTATGGCCGTTGACGGGAGATTACTGCTTTATTTAGCACATGTACACGGGCTTTAAGAATAAAATGATTGAATATTAGACTGACCTATTAAGTACAGAAATAAATAACAAAACTACTCAATTTCACCCGCCCCCGGAAATAAAGGTCTCAAAACAGTAAAATATGAATTTTTATATGCTCTGATCCCAACGAAGCTTGGCATCTAAGTCGAACAGAATTTAAAAATAAAAAAATATTTCCAAGTTGGAAAAATCAAGTATCTTCGTATAAATTAATAATTAAATAAATTGAATAAATAAAATTAAAAAGAGATGCCAACAGCACGCGGTGTTCCCAGGTGGTCACCCTCCCAAGTACTGACCGCGCCCGATGCTGCTTGACTTCGGTGATCGGACGAGAACCGGTGTTTTCAGCATGGTATGGCCGTTGACGGGAGATTACTGCTTTATTTAGCACATGTACACGGGCTTTAAGAATAAAATGATTGAATATTAGACTGACCTATTAAGTACAGAAATAAATAACAAAACTACTCAATTTCACCCGCCCCCGGAAATAAAGGTCTCAAAACAGTAAAATATGAATTTTTATATGCTCTGATCCCAACGAAGCTTGGCATCTAAGTCGAACAGAATTTAAAAATAAAAAAATATTTCCAAGTTGGAAAAATCAAGTATCTTCGTATAAATTAATAATTAAATAAATTGAATAAATAAAATTAAAAAGAGATGCCAACAGCACGCGGTGTTCCCAGGTGGTCACCCTCCCAAGTACTGACCGCGCCCGATGCTGCTTGACTTCGGTGATCGGACGAGAACCGGTGTTTTCAGCATGGTATGGCCGTTGACGGGAGATTACTGCTTTATTTAGCACATGTACACGGGCTTTAAGAATAAAATGATTGAATATTAGACTGACCTATTAAGTACAGAAATAAATAACAAAACTACTCAATTTCACCCGCCCCCGGAAATAAAGGTCTCAAAACAGTAAAATATGAATTTTTATATGCTCTGATCCCAACGAAAGCTTGGCATCTAAGTCGAACAGAATTTAAAAATAAAAAAATATTTCCAAGTTGGAAAAATCAAGTATCTTCGTATAAATTAATAATTAAATAAATTGAATAAATAAAATTAAAAAGAGATGCCAACAGCACGCGGTGTTCCCAGGTGGTCACCCTCCCAAGTACTGACCGCGCCCGATGCTGCTTGACTTCGGTGATCGGACGAGAACCGGTGTTTTCAGCATGGTATGGCCGTTGACGGGAGATTACTGCTTTATTTAGCACATGTACACGGGCTTTAAGAATAAAATGATTGAATATTAGACTGACCTATTAAGTACAGAAATAAATAACAAAACTACTCAATTTCACCCGCCCCCGGAAATAAAGGTCTCAAAACAGTAAAATATGAATTTTTATATGCTCTGATCCCAACGAAGCTTGGCATCTAAGTCGAACAGAATTTAAAAATAAAAAAATATTTCCAAGTTGGAAAAATCAAGTATCTTCGTATAAATTAATAATTAAATAAATTGAATAAATAAAATTAAAAAGAGATGCCAACAGCACGCGGTGTTCCCAGGTGGTCACCCTCCCAAGTACTGACCGCGCCCGATGCTGCTTGACTTCGGTGATCGGACGAGAACCGGTGTTTTCAGCATGGTATGGCCGTTGACGGGAGATTACTGCTTTATTTAGCACATGTACACGGGCTTTAAGAATAAAATGATTGAATATTAGACTGACCTATTAAGTACAGAAATAAATAACAAAACTACTCAATTTCACCCGCCCCCGGAAATAAAGGTCTCAAAACAGTAAAATATGAATTTTTATATGCTCTGATCCCAACGAAAGCTTGGCATCTAAGTCGAACAGAATTTAAAAATAAAAAAATATTTCCAAGTTGGAAAAATCAAGTATCTTCGTATAAATTAATAATTAAATAAATTGAATAAATAAAATTAAAAAGAGATGCCAACAGCACGCGGTGTTCCCAGGTGGTCACCCTCCCAAGTACTGACCGCGCCCGATGCTGCTTGACTTCGGTGATCGGACGAGAACCGGTGTTTTCTGCATTGTATGGCCGTTAACGGAAGATAACTGCTTTATTTAGCACATGTACACGGGCTTTAAGAATAAAATGATTGAATATTAGACTGACCTATTAAGTGCAGAAATAAATAACAAAACTACTCAATTTCCCCCGCCCCCGGAAAAAAGGTCTCAAAAGAGTAAAATATGAATTTTTATATGCTCTAATGCCAACGAAGCTTGGCATCTAAGTCGAACAGAATTTAAAAATAAAAAAATATTTCCAAGTTGGAAAAATCAAGTATCTTCGTATAAATTAATAATTAAATAAATTGAATAAATAAAATTAAAAAGAGATGCCAACAGCACGCGGTGTTCCCAGGTGGTCACCCTCCCAAGTACTGACCGCGCCCGATGCTGCTTGACTTCGGTGATCGGACGAGAACCGGTGTTTTCAGCATGGTATGGCCGTTGACGGGAGATTACTGCTTTATTTAGCACATGTACACGGGCTTTAAGAATAAAATGATTGAATATTAGACTGACCTATTAAGTACAGAAATAAATAACAAAACTACTCAATTTCACCCGCCCCCGGAAATAAAGGTCTCAAAACAGTAAAATATGAATTTTTATATGCTCTGATCCCAACGAAGCTTGGCATCTAAGTCGAACAGAATTTAAAAATAAAAAAAATATTTCCAAGTTGGAAAAATCAAGTATCTTCGTATAAATTAATAATTAAATAAATTGAATAAATAAAATTAAAAAGAGATGCCAACAGCACGCGGTGTTCCCAGGTGGTCACCCTCCCAAGTACTGACCGCGCCCGATGCTGCTTGACTTCGGTGATCGGACGAGAACCGGTGTTTTCAGCATGGTATGGCCGTTGACGGGAGATTACTGCTTTATTTAGCACATGTACACGGGCTTTAAGAATAAAATGATTGAATATTAGACTGACCTATTAAGTACAGAAATAAATAACAAAACTACTCAATTTCACCCGCACCCGGAAATAAAGGTCTCAAAACAGTAAAATATGAATTTTCATATGCTCTGATCCTAACGAAAGCTTGGCATCTAAGTCGAACAGAATTTAAAAATAAAAAAATATTTCCAAGTTGGAAAAATCAAGTATCTTCGTATAAATTAATAATTAAATAAATTGAATAAATAAAATTAAAAAGAGATGCCAACAGCACGCGGTGTTCCCAGGTGGTCACCCTCCCAAGTACTGACCGCGCCCGATGCTGCTTGACTTCGGTGATCGGACGAGAACCGGTGTTTTCAGCATGGTATGGCCGTTGACGGGAGATTACTGCTTTATTTAGCACATGTACACGGGCTTTAAGAATAAAATGATTGAATATTAGACTGACCTATTAAGTACAGAAATAAATAACAAAACTACTCAATTTCACCCGCCCCCGGAAATAAAGGTCTCAAAACAGTAAAATATGAATTTTTATATGCTCTGATCCCAACGAAGCTTGGCATCTAAGTCGAACAGAATTTAAAAATAAAAAAATATTTCCAAGTTGGAAAAATCAAGTATCTTCGTATAAATTAATAATTAAATAAATTGAATAAATAAAATTAAAAAGAGATGCCAACAGCACGCGGTGTTCCCAGGTGGTCACCCTCCCAAGTACTGACCGCGCCCGATGCTGCTTGACTTCGGTGATCGGACGAGAACCGGTGTTTTCAGCATGGTATGGCCGTTGACGGGAGATTACTGCTTTATTTAGCACATGTACACGGGCTTTAAGAATAAAATGATTGAATATTAGACTGACCTATTAAGTACAGAAATAAATAACAAAACTACTCAATTTCACCCGCCCCCGGAAATAAAGGTCTCAAAACAGTAAAATATGAATTTTTATATGCTCTGATCCCAACGAAAGCTTGGCATCTAAGTCGAACAGAATTTAAAAATAAAAAAATATTTCCAAGTTGGAAAAATCAAGTATCTTCGTATAAATTAATAATTAAATAAATTGAATAAATAAAATTAAAAAGAGATGCCAACAGCACGCGGTGTTCCCAGGTGGTCACCCTCCCAAGTACTGACCGCGCCCGATGCTGCTTGACTTCGGTGATCGGACGAGAACCGGTGTTTTCAGCATGGTATGGCCGTTGACGGGAGATTACTGCTTTATTTAGCACATGTACACGGGCTTTAAGAATAAAATGATTGAATATTAGACTGACCTATTAAGTACAGAAATAAATAACAAAACTACTCAATTTCACCCGCCCCCGGAAATAAAGGTCTCAAAACAGTAAAATATGAATTTTTATATGCTCTGATCCCAACGAAGCTTGGCATCTAAGTCGAACAGAATTTAAAAATAAAAAAATATTTCCAAGTTGGAAAAATCAAGTATCTTCGTATAAATTAATAATTAAATAAATTGAATAAATAAAATTAAAAAGAGATGCCAACAGCACGCGGTGTTCCCAGGTGGTCACCCTCCCAAGTACTGACCGCGCCCGATGCTGCTTGACTTCGGTGATCGGACGAGAACCGGTGTTTTCAGCATGGTATGGCCGTTGACGGGAGATTACTGCTTTATTTAGCACATGTACACGGGCTTTAAGAATAAAATGATTGAATATTAGACTGACCTATTAAGTACAGAAATAAATAACAAAACTACTCAATTTCACCCGCCCCCGGAAATAAAGGTCTCAAAACAGTAAAATATGAATTTTTATATGCTCTGATCCCAACGAAGCTTGGCATCTAAGTCGAACAGAATTTAAAAATAAAAAAATATTTCCAAGTTGGAAAAATCAAGTATCTTCGTATAAATTAATAATTAAATAAATTGAATAAATAAAATTAAAAAGAGATGCCAACAGCACGCGGTGTTCCCAGGTGGTCACCCTCCCAAGTACTGACCGCGCCCGATGCTGCTTGACTTCGGTGATCGGACGAGAACCGGTGTTTTCAGCATGGTATGGCCGTTGACGGGAGATTACTGCTTTATTTAGCACATGTACACGGGCTTTAAGAATAAAATGATTGAATATTAGACTGACCTATTAAGTACAGAAATAAATAACAAAACTACTCAATTTCACCCGCCCCCGGAAATAAAGGTCTCAAAACAGTAAAATATGAATTTTTATATGCTCTGATCCCAACGAAGCTTGGCATCTAAGTCGAACAGAATTTAAAAATAAAAAAATATTTCCAAGTTGGAAAAATCAAGTATCTTCGTATAAATTAATAATTAAATAAATTGAATAAATAAAATTAAAAAGAGATGCCAACAGCACGCGGTGTTCCCAGGTGGTCACCCTCCCAAGTACTGACCGCGCCCGATGCTGCTTGACTTCGGTGATCGGACGAGAACCGGTGTTTTCAGCATGGTATGGCCGTTGACGGGAGATTACTGCTTTATTTAGCACATGTACACGGGCTTTAAGAATAAAATGATTGAATATTAGACTGACCTATTAAGTACAGAATAAATAACAAAACTACTCAATTTCACCCGCCCCCGGAAATAAAGGTCTCAAAACAGTAAAATATGAATTTTTATATGCTCTGATCCCAACGAAAGCTTGGCATCTAAGTCGAACAGAATTTAAAAATAAAAAAATATTTCCAAGTTGGAAAAATCAAGTATCTTCGTATAAATTAATAATTAAATAAATTGAATAAATAAAATTAAAAAGAGATGCCAACAGCACGCGGTGTTCCCAGGTGGTCACCCTCCCAAGTACTGACCGCGCCCGATGCTGCTTGACTTCGGTGATCGGACGAGAACCGGTGTTTTCAGCATGGTATGGCCGTTGACGGGAGATTACTGCTTTATTTAGCACATGTACACGGGCTTTAAGAATAAAATGATTGAATATTAGACTGACCTATTAAGTACAGAAATAAATAACAAAACTACTCAATTTCACCCGCCCCCGGAAATAAAGGTCTCAAAACAGTAAAATATGAATTTTTATATGCTCTGATCCCAACGAAGCTTGGCATCTAAGTCGAACAGAATTTAAAAATAAAAAAATATTTCCAAGTTGGAAAAATCAAGTATCTTCGTATAAATTAATAATTAAATAAATTGAATAAATAAAATTAAAAAGAGATGCCAACAGCACGCGGTGTTCCCAGGTGGTCACCCTCCCAAGTACTGACCGCGCCCGATGCTGCTTGACTTCGGTGATCGGACGAGAACCGGTGTTTTCAGCATGGTATGGCCGTTGACGGGAGATTACTGCTTTATTTAGCACATGTACACGGGCTTTAAGAATAAAATGATTGAATATTAGACTGACCTATTAAGTACAGAAATAAATAACAAAACTACTCAATTTCACCCGCCCCCGGAAATAAAGGTCTCAAAACAGTAAAATATGAATTTTTATATGCTCTGATCCCAACGAAGCTTGGCATCTAAGTCGAACAGAATTTAAAAATAAAAAAATATTTCCAAGTTGGAAAAATCAAGTATCTTCGTATAAATTAATAATTAAATAAATTGAATAAATAAAATTAAAAAGAGATGCCAACAGCACGCGGTGTTCCCAGGTGGTCACCCTCCCAAGTACTGACCGCGCCCGATGCTGCTTGACTTCGGTGATCGGACGAGAACCGGTGTTTTCAGCATGGTATGGCCGTTGACGGGAGATTACTGCTTTATTTAGCACATGTACACGGGCTTTAAGAATAAAATGATTGAATATTAGACTGACCTATTAAGTACAGAAATAAATAACAAAACTACTCAATTTCACCCGCCCCCGGAAATAAAGGTCTCAAAACAGTAAAATATGAATTTTTATATGCTCTGATCCCAACGAAGCTTGGCATCTAAGTCGAACAGAATTTAAAAATAAAAAAATATTTCCAAGTTGGAAAAATCAAGTATCTTCGTATAAATTAATAATTAAATAAATTGAATAAATAAAATTAAAAAGAGATGCCAACAGCACGCGGTGTTCCCAGGTGGTCACCCTCCCAAGTACTGACCGCGCCCGATGCTGCTTGACTTCGGTGATCGGACGAGAACCGGTGTTTTCAGCATGGTATGGCCGTTGACGGGAGATTACTGCTTTATTTAGCACATGTACACGGGCTTTAAGAATAAAATGATTGAATATTAGACTGACCTATTAAGTACAGAAATAAATAACAAAACTACTCAATTTCACCCGCCCCCGGAAATAAAGGTCTCAAAACAGTAAAATATGAATTTTTATATGCTCTGATCCCAACGAAGCTTGGCATCTAAGTCGAACAGAATTTAAAAATAAAAAAATATTTCCAAGTTGGAAAAATCAAGTATCTTCGTATAAATTAATAATTAAATAAATTGAATAAATAAAATTAAAAAGAGATGCCAACAGCACGCGGTGTTCCCAGGTGGTCACCCTCCCAAGTACTGACCGCGCCCGATGCTGCTTGACTTCGGTGATCGGACGAGAACCGGTGTTTTCAGCATGGTATGGCCGTTGACGGGAGATTACTGCTTTATTTAGCACATGTACACGGGCTTTAAGAATAAAATGATTGAATATTAGACTGACCTATTAAGTACAGAAATAAATAACAAAACTACTCAATTTCACCCGCCCCCGGAAATAAAGGTCTCAAAACAGTAAAATATGAATTTTTATATGCTCTGATCCCAACGAAGCTTGGCATCTAAGTCGAACAGAATTTAAAAATAAAAAAAATATTTCCAAGTTGGAAAAATCAAGTATCTTCGTATAAATTAATAATTAAATAAATTGAATAAATAAAATTAAAAAGAGATGCCAACAGCACGCGGTGTTCCCAGGTGGTCACCCTCCCAAGTACTGACCGCGCCCGATGCTGCTTGACTTCGGTGATCGGACGAGAACCGGTGTTTTCAGCATGGTATGGCCGTTGACGGGAGATTACTGCTTTATTTAGCACATGTACACGGGCTTTAAGAATAAAATGATTGAATATTAGACTGACCTATTAAGTACAGAAATAAATAACAAAACTACTCAATTTCACCCGCCCCCGGAAATAAAGGTCTCAAAACAGTAAAATATGAATTTTTATATGCTCTGATCCCAACGAAAGCTTGGCATCTAAGTCGAACAGAATTTAAAAATAAAAAAATATTTCCAAGTTGGAAAAATCAAGTATCTTCGTATAAATTAATAATTAAATAAATTGAATAAATAAAATTAAAAAGAGATGCCAACAGCACGCGGTGTTCCCAGGTGGTCACCCTCCCAAGTACTGACCGCGCCCGATGCTGCTTGACTTCGGTGATCGGACGAGAACCGGTGTTTTCAGCATGGTATGGCCGTTGACGGGAGATTACTGCTTTATTTAGCACATGTACACGGGCTTTAAGAATAAAATGATTGAATATTAGACTGACCTATTAAGTACAGAAATAAATAACAAAACTACTCAATTTCACCCGCCCCCGGAAATAAAGGTCTCAAAACAGTAAAATATGAATTTTTATATGCTCTGATCCCAACGAAGCTTGGCATCTAAGTCGAACAGAATTTAAAAATAAAAAAATATTTCCAAGTTGGAAAAATCAAGTATCTTCGTATAAATTAATAATTAAATAAATTGAATAAATAAAATTAAAAAGAGATGCCAACAGCACGCGGTGTTCCCAGGTGGTCACCCTCCCAAGTACTGACCGCGCCCGATGCTGCTTGACTTCGGTGATCGGACGAGAACCGGTGTTTTCAGCATGGTATGGCCGTTGACGGGAGATTACTGCTTTATTTAGCACATGTACACGGGCTTTAAGAATAAAATGATTGAATATTAGACTGACCTATTAAGTACAGAAATAAATAACAAAACTACTCAATTTCACCCGCCCCCGGAAATAAAGGTCTCAAAACAGTAAAATATGAATTTTTATATGCTCTGATCCCAACGAAGCTTGGCATCTAAGTCGAACAGAATTTAAAAATAAAAAAATATTTCCAAGTTGGAAAAATCAAGTATCTTCGTATAAATTAATAATTAAATAAATTGAATAAATAAAATTAAAAAGAGATGCCAACAGCACGCGGTGTTCCCAGGTGGTCACCCTCCCAAGTACTGACCGCGCCCGATGCTGCTTGACTTCGGTGATCGGACGAGAACCGGTGTTTTCAGCATGGTATGGCCGTTGACGGGAGATTACTGCTTTATTTAGCACATGTACACGGGCTTTAAGAATAAAATGATTGAATATTAGACTGACCTATTAAGTACAGAAATAAATAACAAAACTACTCAATTTCACCCGCCCCCGGAAATAAAGGTCTCAAAACAGTAAAATATGAATTTTTATATGCTCTGATCCCAACGAAGCTTGGCATCTAAGTCGAACAGAATTTAAAAATAAAAAAATATTTCCAAGTTGGAAAAATCAAGTATCTTCGTATAAATTAATAATTAAATAAATTGAATAAATAAAATTAAAAAGAGATGCCAACAGCACGCGGTGTTCCCAGGTGGTCACCCTCCCAAGTACTGACCGCGCCCGATGCTGCTTGACTTCGGTGATCGGACGAGAACCGGTGTTTTCAGCATGGTATGGCCGTTGACGGGAGATTACTGCTTTATTTAGCACATGTACACGGGCTTTAAGAATAAAATGATTGAATATTAGACTGACCTATTAAGTACAGAAATAAATAACAAAACTACTCAATTTCACCCGCCCCCGGAAATAAAGGTCTCAAAACAGTAAAATATGAATTTTTATATGCTCTGATCCCAACGAAGCTTGGCATCTAAGTCGAACAGAATTTAAAAATAAAAAAATATTTCCAAGTTGGAAAAATCAAGTATCTTCGTATAAATTAATAATTAAATAAATTGAATAAATAAAATTAAAAAGAGATGCCAACAGCACGCGGTGTTCCCAGGTGGTCACCCTCCCAAGTACTGACCGCGCCCGATGCTGCTTGACTTCGGTGATCGGACGAGAACCGGTGTTTTCAGCATGGTATGGCCGTTGACGGGAGATTACTGCTTTATTTAGCACATGTACACGGGCTTTAAGAATAAAATGATTGAATATTAGACTGACCTATTAAGTACAGAAATAAATAACAAAACTACTCAATTTCACCCGCCCCCGGAAATAAAGGTCTCAAAACAGTAAAATATGAATTTTTATATGCTCTGATCCCAACGAAGCTTGGCATCTAAGTCGAACAGAATTTAAAAATAAAAAAATATTTCCAAGTTGGAAAAATCAAGTATCTTCGTATAAATTAATAATTAAATAAATTGAATAAATAAAATTAAAAAGAGATGCCAACAGCACGCGGTGTTCCCAGGTGGTCACCCTCCCAAGTACTGACCGCGCCCGATGCTGCTTGACTTCGGTGATCGGACGAGAACCGGTGTTTTCAGCATGGTATGGCCGTTGACGGGAGATTACTGCTTTATTTAGCACATGTACACGGGCTTTAAGAATAAAATGATTGAATATTAGACTGACCTATTAAGTACAGAAATAAATAACAAAACTACTCAATTTCACCCGCCCCCGGAAATAAAGGTCTCAAAACAGTAAAATATGAATTTTTATATGCTCTGATCCCAACGAAGCTTGGCATCTAAGTCGAACAGAATTTAAAAATAAAAAAAATATTTCCAAGTTGGAAAAATCAAGTATCTTCGTATAAATTAATAATTAAATAAATTGAATAAATAAAATTAAAAAGAGATGCCAACAGCACGCGGTGTTCCCAGGTGGTCACCCTCCCAAGTACTGACCGCGCCCGATGCTGCTTGACTTCGGTGATCGGACGAGAACCGGTGTTTTCAGCATGGTATGGCCGTTGACGGGAGATTACTGCTTTATTTAGCACATGTACACGGGCTTTAAGAATAAAATGATTGAATATTAGACTGACCTATTATGTACAGAAATAAATAACAAAACTACTCAATTTCACCCGCCCCCGGAAATAAAGGTCTCAAAACAGTAAAATATGAATTTTATATGCTCTGATCCCAACGAAGCTTGGCATCTAAGTCGAACAGAATTTAAAAATAAAAAAATATTTCCAAGTTGGAAAAATCAAGTATCTTCGTATAAATTAATAATTAAATAAATTGAATAAATAAAATTAAAAAGAGATGCCAACAGCACGCGGTGTTCCCAGGTGGTCACCCTCCCAAGTACTGACCGCGCCCGATGCTGCTTGACTTCGGTGATCGGACGAGAACCGGTGTTTTCAGCATGGTATGGCCGTTGACGGGAGATTACTGCTTTATTTAGCACATGTACACTGGCTTTAAGAATAAAATGATTGAATATTAGACTGACCTATTAAGTACAGAAATAAATAACAAAACTACTCAATTTCCCCCGCCCCCGGAAAAAAGGTCTCAAAAGAGTAAAATATGAATTTTTATATGCTCTAATGCCAACGAAAGCTTGGCATCTAAGTCGAACAGAATTTAAAAATAAAAAAGATATTTCCAAGTTGGAAAAATCCAGTATCTTCGTATAAATTAATAATTAAATAAATTGAATAAATCTAATTAAAAAGAGATGCCAACAGCACGTGGTATTCCCAGGTGGTCATCATCCCAAGAACTGACCGCGCCCGATGCTGCTTGACTTCGGTGATCGGACGAGAACCGGTGTTTTCAGCATGGTATGGCCGTTGACGGGAGATTACTGCTTTATTTAGCACATGTACACGGGCTTTAAGAATAAAATGATTGAATATTAGACTGACCTATTAAGTACAGAAATAAATAACAAAACTACTCAATTTCACCCGCCCCCGGAAATAAAGGTCTCAAAACAGTAAAATATGAATTTTTATATGCTCTGATCCCAACGAAAGCTTGGCATCTAAGTCGAACAGAATTTAAAAATAAAAAAATATTTCCAAGTTGGAAAAATCAAGTATCTTCGTATAAATTAATAATTAAATAAATTGAATAAATAAAATTAAAAAGAGATGCCAACAGCACGCGGTGTTCCCAGGTGGTCACCCTCCCAAGTACTGACCGCGCCCGATGCTGCTTGACTTCGGTGATCGGACGAGAACCGGTGTTTTCAGCATGGTATGGCCGTTGACGGGAGATTACTGCTTTATTTAGCACATGTACACGGGCTTTAAGAATAAAATGATTGAATATTAGACTGACCTATTAAGTACAGAAATAAATAACAAAACTACTCAATTTCACCCGCCCCCGGAAATAAAGGTCTCAAAACAGTAAAATATGAATTTTTATATGCTCTGATCCCAACGAAGCTTGGCATCTAAGTCGAACAGAATTTAAAAATAAAAAAATATTTCCAAGTTGGAAAAATCAAGTATCTTCGTATAAATTAATAATTAAATAAATTGAATAAATAAAATTAAAAAGAGATGCCAACAGCACGCGGTGTTCCCAGGTGGTCACCCTCCCAAGTACTGACCGCGCCCGATGCTGCTTGACTTCGGTGATCGGACGAGAACCGGTGTTTTCAGCATGGTATGGCCGTTGACGGGAGATTACTGCTTTATTTAGCACATGTACACGGGCTTTAAGAATAAAATGATTGAATATTAGACTGACCTATTAAGTACAGAAATAAATAACAAAACTACTCAATTTCACCCGCCCCCGGAAATAAAGGTCTCAAAACAGTAAAATATGAATTTTTATATGCTCTGATCCCAACGAAGCTTGGCATCTAAGTCGAACAGAATTTAAAAATAAAAAAATATTTCCAAGTTGGAAAAATCAAGTATCTTCGTATAAATTAATAATTAAATAAATTGAATAAATAAAATTAAAAAGAGATGCCAACAGCACGCGGTGTTCCCAGGTGGTCACCCTCCCAAGTACTGACCGCGCCCGATGCTGCTTGACTTCGGTGATCGGACGAGAACCGGTGTTTTCAGCATGGTATGGCCGTTGACGGGAGATTACTGCTTTATTTAGCACATGTACACGGGCTTTAAGAATAAAATGATTGAATATTAGACTGACCTATTAAGTACAGAAATAAATAACAAAACTACTCAATTTCACCCGCACCCGGAAATAAAGGTCTCAAAACAGTAAAATATGAATTTTTATATGCTCTGATCCCAACGAAAGCTTGGCATCTAAGTCGAACAGAATTTAAAAATAAAAAAATATTTCCAAGTTGGAAAAATCAAGTATCTTCGTATAAATTAATAATTAAATAAATTGAATAAATAAAATTAAAAAGAGATGCCAACAGCACGCGGTGTTCCCAGGTGGTCACCCTCCCAAGTACTGACCGCGCCCGATGCTGCTTGACTTCGGTGATCGGACGAGAACCGGTGTTTTCAGCATGGTATGGCCGTTGACGGGAGATTACTGCTTTATTTAGCACATGTACACGGGCTTTAAGAATAAAATGATTGAATATTAGACTGACCTATTAAGTACAGAAATAAATAACAAAACTACTCAATTTCACCCGCCCCCGGAAATAAAGGTCTCAAAACAGTAAAATATGAATTTTTATATGCTCTGATCCCAACGAAGCTTGGCATCTAAGTCGAACAGAATTTAAAAATAAAAAAATATTTCCAAGTTGGAAAAATCAAGTATCTTCGTATAAATTAATAATTAAATAAATTGAATAAATAAAATTAAAAAGAGATGCCAACAGCACGCGGTGTTCCCAGGTGGTCACCCTCCCAAGTACTGACCGCGCCCGATGCTGCTTGACTTCGGTGATCGGACGAGAACCGGTGTTTTCAGCATGGTATGGCCGTTGACGGGAGATTACTGCTTTATTTAGCACATGTACACGGGCTTTAAGAATAAAATGATTGAATATTAGACTGACCTATTAAGTACAGAAATAAATAACAAAACTACTCAATTTCACCCGCCCCCGGAAATAAAGGTCTCAAAACAGTAAAATATGAATTTTTATATGCTCTGATCCCAACGAAGCTTGGCATCTAAGTCGAACAGAATTTAAAAATAAAAAAATATTTCCAAGTTGGAAAAATCAAGTATCTTCGTATAAATTAATAATTAAATAAATTGAATAAATAAAATTAAAAAGAGATGCCAACAGCACGCGGTGTTCCCAGGTGGTCACCCTCCCAAGTACTGACCGCGCCCGATGCTGCTTGACTTCGGTGATCGGACGAGAACCGGTGTTTTCAGCATGGTATGGCCGTTGACGGGAGATTACTGCTTTATTTAGCACATGTACACGGGCTTTAAGAATAAAATGATTGAATATTAGACTGACCTATTAAGTACAGAAATAAATAACAAAACTACTCAATTTCACCCGCCCCCGGAAATAAAGGTCTCAAAACAGTAAAATATGAATTTTTATATGCTCTGATCCCAACGAAAGCTTGGCATCTAAGTCGAACAGAATTTAAAAATAAAAAAATATTTCCAAGTTGGAAAAATCAAGTATCTTCGTATAAATTAATAATTAAATAAATTGAATAAATAAAATTAAAAAGAGATGCCAACAGCACGCGGTGTTCCCAGGTGGTCACCCTCCCAAGTACTGACCGCGCCCGATGCTGCTTGACTTCGGTGATCGGACGAGAACCGGTGTTTTCAGCATGGTATGGCCGTTGACGGGAGATTACTGCTTTATTTAGCACATGTACACGGGCTTTAAGAATAAAATGATTGAATATTAGACTGACCTATTAAGTACAGAAATAAATAACAAAACTACTCAATTTCACCCGCACCCGGAAATAAAGGTCTCAAAACAGTAAAATATGAATTTTTATATGCTCTGATCCCAACGAAAGCTTGGCATCTAAGTCGAACAGAATTTAAAAATAAAAAAATATTTCCAAGTTGGAAAAATCAAGTATCTTCGTATAAATTAATAATTAAATAAATTGAATAAATAAAATTAAAAAGAGATGCCAACAGCACGCGGTGTTCCCAGGTGGTCACCCTCCCAAGTACTGACCGCGCCCGATGCTGCTTGACTTCGGTGATCGGACGAGAACCGGTGTTTTCAGCATGGTATGGCCGTTGACGGGAGATTACTGCTTTATTTAGCACATGTACACGGGCTTTAAGAATAAAATGATTGAATATTAGACTGACCTATTAAGTACAGAAATAAATAACAAAACTACTCAATTTCACCCGCCCCCGGAAATAAAGGTCTCAAAACAGTAAAATATGAATTTTTATATGCTCTGATCCCAACGAAAGCTTGGCATCTAAGTCGAACAGAATTTAAAAATAAAAAAATATTTCCAAGTTGGAAAAATCAAGTATCTTCGTATAAATTAATAATTAAATAAATTGAATAAATAAAATTAAAAAGAGATGCCAACAGCACGCGGTGTTCCCAGGTGGTCACCCTCCCAAGTACTGACCGCGCCCGATGCTGCTTGCCTTCGGTGATCGGACGAGAACCGGTGTTTTCAGCATGGTATGGCCGTTGACGGGAGATTACTGCTTTATTTAGCACATGTACACGGGCTTTAAGAATAAAATGATTGAATATTAGTCTGACCTATTAAGAACAGAAATAAATAACAAAAGTACTCAATTTCACCCGCCCCCGGAAATAAAGGTCTCAAAACAGTAAAATATGAATTTTTATATGCTCTGATCCCAACGAAAGCTTGGCATCTAAGTCGAACAGAATTTAAAAATAAAAAAATATTTCCAAGTTGGAAAAATCAAGTATCTTCGTATAAATTAATAATTAAATAAATTGAATAAATAAAATTAAAAAGAGATGCCAACAGCACGCGGTGTTCCCAGGTGGTCACCCTCCCAAGTACTGACCGCGCCCGATGCTGCTTGACTTCGGTGATCGGACGAGAACCGGTGTTTTCAGCATGGTATGGCCGTTGACGGGAGATTACTGCTTTATTTAGCACATGTACACGGGCTTTAAGAATAAAATGATTGAATATTAGACTGACCTATTAAGTACAGAAATAAATAACAAAACTACTCAATTTCACCCGCCCCCGGAAATAAAGGTCTCAAAACAGTAAAATATGAATTTTTATATGCTCTGATCCCAACGAAAGCTTGGCATCTAAGTCGAACAGAATTTAAAAATAAAAAAAATATTTCCAAGTTGGAAAAATCAAGTATCTTCGTATAAATTAATAATTAAATAAATTGAACAAATAAAAGTAAAAAGAGATGCCAACAGCACGCGGTGTTCCCAGGTGGTCACCCTCCCAAGTACTGACCGCGCCCGATGCTGCTTGAATTCGGTGATCGGACGAGAACGGGTGTTTTCAGCATGGTATGGCCGTTGACGGGAGATTACTGCTTTATTTAGCACATGTACACGGGCTTTAAGAATAAAATGATTGAATATTAGACTGACCTATTAAGTACAGAAATAAATAACAAAACTACTCAATTTCACCCGCCCCCGGAAATAAAGGTCTCAAAACAGTAAAATATGAATTTTTATATGCTCTGATCCCAACGAAAGCTTGGCATCTAAGTCGAACAGAATTTAAAAATAAAAAAAATATTTCCAAGTTGGAAAAATCAAGTATCTTCGTATAAATTAATAATTAAATAAATTGAATAAATAAAATTAAAAAGAGATGCCAACAGCACGCGGTGTTCCCAGGTGGTCACCCTCCCAAGTACTGACCGCGCCCGATGCTGCTTGACTTCGGTGATCGGACGAGAACCGGTGTTTTCAGCATGGTATGGCCGTTGACGGGAGATTACTGCTTTATTTAGCACATGTACACGGGCTTTAAGAATAAAATGATTGAATATTAGACTGACCTATTAAGTACAGAAATAAATAACAAAACTACTCAATTTCACCCGCCCCCGGAAATAAAGGTCTCAAAACAGTAAAATATGAATTTTTATATGCTCTGATCCCAACGAGAGCTTGGCATCTAAGTCGAACAGAATTTAAAAATAAAAAAAAAATTTCCAAGTTGGAAAAATCAAGTATCTTCGTATAAATTAATACTTAAATAAATTGAATAAATAAAATTAAAAAGAGATGCCAACAGCACGCGGTGTTCCCAGGTGGTCACCCTCCCAAGTACTGACCGCGCCCGATGCTGCTTGACTTCGGTGATCGGACGAGAACCGGTGTTTTCAGCATGGTATGGCCGTTGACGGGAGATTACTGCTTTATTTAGCACATGTACACGGGCTTTAAGAATAAAATGATTGAATATTAGACTGACCTATTAAGTACAGTAATAAATAACAAAACTACTCAATTTCACCCGCCCCCGGAAATAAAGGTCTCAAAACAGTAAAATATGAATTTTTATATGCTCTGATCCCAACGAAAGCTTGGCATCTAAGTCGAACAGAATTTAAAAATAAAAAAAATATTTCCAAGTTGGAAAAATCAAGTATCTTCGTATAAATTAATAATTAAATAAATTGAATAAATAAAATTAAAAAGAGATGCCAACAGCACGCGGTGTTCCCAGGTGGTCACCCTCCCAAGTACTGACCGCGCCCGATGCTGCTTGACTTCGGTGATCGGACGAGAACCGGTGTTTTCAGCATGGTATGGCCGTTGACGGGAGATTACTGCTTTATTTAGCACATGTACACGGGCTTTAAGAATAAAATGATTGAATATTAGACTGACCTATTAAGTACAGTAATAAATAACAAAACTACTCAATTTCACCCGCCCACGGAAATAAAGTTATCAAAAGAGTAAAATATGAATTTTTATATGCTCTGATCCCAACGAAAGCTTGAACAGAATTTAAAAATAAAAAAAATATTTCCAAGTTGGAAAAATCAAGTACCTTTGTATAAATTAATAATTAAATAAATTGAATAAATAAAATTAAAAAGAGATGCCAACAGCACGCGGTGTTCCCAGGTGGTCACCCTCCCAAGTACTGACCGCGCCCGATGCTGCTTGACTTCGGTGATCGGACGAGAACCGGTGTTTTCAGCATGGTATGGCCGTTGACGGGAGATTACTGCTTTATTTAGCACATGTACACGGGCTTTAAGAATAAAATGATTGAATATTAGACTGACCTATTAAGTACAGTAATAAATAACAAAACTACTCAATTTCACCCGCCCCCGGAAATAAAGTTATCAAAAGAGTAAAATATGAATTTTTATATGCTCTGATCCCAACGAAAGCTTGAACAGAATTTAAAAATAAAAAAAATATTTCCAAGTTGGAAAAATCAAGTACCTTTGTATAAATTAATAATTAAATAAATTGAATAAATAAAATTAAAAAGAGATGCCAACAGCACGCGGTGTTCCCAGGTGGTCACCCTCCCAAGTACTGACCGCGCCCGATGCTGCTTGACTTCGGTGATCGGACGAGAACCGATGTTTTCAGCATGGTATGGCCGTTGACGGGAGATTACTGCTTTATTTAGCACATGTACACGGGCTTTAAGAATAAAATTATTGAATATTAGACTGACCTATTAAGTACAGTAATAAATAACAAAACTACTCAATTTCACCCGCCCCCGGAAATAAAGTTATCAAAAGAGTAAAATATGAATTTTTATATGCTCTGATCCCAACGAAAGCTTGAACAGAATTTAAAAATAAAAAAAATATTTCCAAGTTGGAAAAATCAAGTACCTTCGTATAAATTAATAATTAAATAAATTGAATAAATAAAATTAAAAAGAGATGCCAACAGCGCGCGGTGTTCCCAGGTGGTCACCCTCCCAAGTACTGACCTGCTTGACTTCGGTGATCGGACGAGAACCGGTGTTTTAAGCATGGTATGGCCGTTGACGGGAGATTACTGCTTTATTTAGCACATGTACACGCAGGGCCTTTTTATCGCATGGGCAAATCGGGACTTAGCCCGGGGCCCCCAAAACCCCTTTGGTTTATGCACCTAGTACTTCTAATAGTATGTATAGCCCATGGATAGTTCTTATTTTTATAAATGTTCTTAAGGGGTGGCCCCAGATAGCATCTGCCCAGGGGCCCCCAGCGTTCATAATCGGGCCCTGGATAGAATACCTCTTCTGACACTTCAAAAGGCATTATTATCCTGGAAATTGCGGTGTCGAAAGATAGTTCAGAATAAGGGATGTCAAATAGAACATTTAAAACACTAGAATTTTATCTAATTTAGTTTTGTGAATACAATATACATCGTTTAAAAAATGTGTGAACAGCCTCTGTATACCTAGTTTGATAAATCAGCATGTGCACGCGCGGGAAGTGAAAATGCTGGACTGAGATTTTCCTGTAGAATGAATTTTTTCCTGTAGTCTGCGATGAATCCACGTCATCTCACTTGAGTTTGACTCTTTACTTACTGATAACTGGGAGTTGTTAAGAAGTAATTTGTCCGCTTTCCTCGCGTGCAAACACACGGTTTGAATCTGAATTAAATTGACTTCCAGTCATCAACTATCATTTCTTATACAGGTAATGAGAACATCACTGGAATTACTAAAAACATTAATAACGCGGTTCCTTTACGTTTTTAGTAATTCCAGTTGCGCGTTTTGTGCTCCGATGTGATAACCCTTCTCTGACTACTGGAGGATCGATCAATTTCACTTAAGGGGTCCAGGACACAAAATTGTTCGAATTTTCGAAAAAATTTTTATTGCATTAAATTTTTTATTGCATTGAATACAATACACATCGTCTAAAAAATGTGTGAACAGCCTCTGTATATAACATTTGGGCTAGGATTCAGAAAAGGGTACACCTTGACAGCATTTTAAAAATGTTGCCAAGCTAATGAGAAATGCCAAAGTATTTCACAATGGTGGTATGTATGCCCTATTATTTTCATTCCATTTTAGCAACCTTAACACCTAATTTAAAAATTAGTTCTGCTTTATTTTCATTTTGAAAGTCGTAGCTGTTCAATTTTGTACAGTTCTCTTCTTAAAAACTGTTTTCTGTCTTGATAAGAATGACTGGTGAGCTAAATAAAAAAATAAAAAATTCATAATTTGGGAAAGTAAAGTGAGAGGCTGTTTAGTGATGTATGAAAGAAGGATTGATAGCATGAGGATATGAATTGTCCTGGATGTTGTGAAAATGGTTTAGCATTTCTAGATACATTAGCTAGAGAACTCTTTTAAAATGTTGCCTCACAGAACCCTTTTCTGTATTTGCATAAATATTTGAATCAAGAAACCAAATTCAATACTGAAATGAAGAAACTAAACCATGCCATCTCACTTATATATTGCCTTTTACATTTCCTTCAATGTAGGAATCGATCTATTCTTGGTTAGATATACTTTTCTCATTCATATTTCCTTTTTTTTTATTCTTTACTACAGAAAAAGGTAAAAAAGAATTTTTTTTTTTCAGATTTGAAAGATACTAGTTAAATTAGATTTTCAGATTTCTTGGATACCTGTTGATTTATCTGAAAGAATCCAGCATATATACAGTGGCTGCCAAAAGTGTTCGTACACTTACGATTTTCAATGAAATAGGGGTCTATGCATTAAGTAAAATGGATATTTCAGAATGGGTATTTAATAATAAGATCTGTAATCTATTCTTAACAAAACTACATGAAATATTTTGAACACATAGTAAAACTTTATTTTTAAGAAACCAATAATCAAAAAGTAACTAAAACTTTATCTCACAAAAGTCATTGTACACTTGTAAAAAAATCTCTACATATTAGTAAATATTCTAATTTTTCGTTAAATTAATATTTAGTAGGATATCCTTTAGCATCCACAGCTTTTAAACATCCGGGAATAGATTGCACTAGTTCTTTTGTAATTTCTGCATCAATGTTCATCCATTCTTCCATCATAATTGTTTTTAGTTTGCTTTTCGTGTGAATGTCGTGTTTTCGTACTCGAACCTCCAGTTCTCTCCAAATATGTTCTATTGGGTTTAAATCTGGTGATAGACGTGGTTTTTTCAAAACTTGTGGACAATTATAGAGACACCAACCAGAGGTGAACATTGAAAACTGTGTGCTTAGGATCATTATCTTGATAAAAAAACAAAGTTGTTTCCAATACCCAAATTTTGGGCTGATAATTTTGTCTCTTAAAATATTTATATAAACAGCATGATTCATTATGCCATCAATAAATGCCAAATTGCCTAGTCCTGTTGCTGACAAGCACCTTCACACAAGGACACCTCCACCACCATGCTTAACTGCTCCTACTAAGTTCTTGGGATTAAGTTCCTCATTTTTTCTTCTCCATACAATTATATGCCCATTGGAACCAAAAATGTTAAACTTGCTTTCATCGACAAATAAGACATTATTTCAATATGTTTGGGCTTATTTATCATTAATAGTGTGAAGGAAAGCCTAAGCTTTCTATTTTTCTCACTCACAAAAAATTTTCTACAGGCAGAACGCCCATGTAATCCAGCTGCTCTGAGAACTCGTCGAACAGTTTCAACTGAAATTGAAGTAGAAAATGTTTTATTAAATTCTGCAGAAACTTTTACAGCATTCAAACATGGATTTTTCACAAATTTTCTAATTATAAATCTCTGATCACGTTTTGTTAACTTTGCCAGATGACCTTGTTTTCGATCCCATATTCTTCTTCAAAGCGTTTTATCACATACTGGACAGTAGAATGGGATAAATTAAGTAATTTAGCAATATTTCAAACTGATTTACCACTACTATGATGAAAAATAATCAATTTTCGAATGCTGTTTGTTGTTTCTTTACGACTACGAACCATTTTTAAATAATAAATAGAATATTATAGAGTAGGCAAGCAAAAATTAAAGCCAAACGATATTTTAAATGCCATCACAGTTCAAAAATAAAGCGTCAGATGATAATTTTAATTATCAATTTATCCGAAAACATTTCAGTGTACGATGACTTTTGTGAGATGGAATTTTGTTACTTTTTGATTACTGGTTTCTTAAAAATAAACTTTTACTATGTTTTCAAAATATTTCATGTAGTTTTGTTAAGAATAGTTTATAGATCATATTATTAAATACCCATTCTGAAATATTCATTTTAATTAAAATAGACCCCTATGTCATTGAAAATCATGAGTGTACAAACACTTTGGGGAGCCACTGTATATGAACTTTTATGAAAATTTAAGTCTTCACACAGAAAACACAGTCTTGGGATTTTTGATTTTTTTTTAAATCTACATCTTCATAAACTTTTATACATTTAGTATTCTCCTTAATATATTTCTCTATAAGTTTTGCACAGTAGCGTACGCAGAAATTTTCAAAGGGGGGTGTTATAGTCCAGTCAAATTAGGTTTTCATTTCGCATTATATGAAGGTGTTGAGATTTTTTTCAGGAATGTGTAGGGGTTGGTCCCCTGAACAACGCCTAATAAAGTCCCCTCGATTTCAGGCGTCGTGGGGGGGGAGGGGGGTCCAAAGGACACTTTATTCAGTTTTCGGCGTTTATCTCGAAAACAGGGTGTCGCACAGAAAATTGTGAAACTCAAAAATTAAAGCTTATAAAATTCCCTTCCAAATAGTATATCCATGTTTGTACCTAAGTGTTACCGTTTTCGAGATATGAGCCGTTGAATATGAAAAATTTTCAAAATAAGTGGTAGCGGTTCAGGTATCTCTTCAAACTTCCTCTTCTCTTTCCCCTTCCATTTCTCAGAGAACTCGTGATAGAGAAAGTTGTATAGCGAAAGATTTCCTTCAAAAATGTATATAGTTATGCTAATTTATCTTCACCAGGAAAATAGAACGTTTTGAAGTTTAGGGGTACTTTTCAACATTTTGCTAGTAAAATGCTCGTCACTCAAGTTTCGTTTGCAAAGTCAGAAACTCTCTTAATCACTTTGTATGCTGTTTAATTAGATATGTATAGTATTCATAACCCATATAAATAATAAATTATGTATACCAGTACGTATAATGTATATCTCATAATATACAGAACACTTGTAGTACACAGGAGGAAGTAAGAAAACAAACCAAAATGTATAAAAGTGTCACTTTAGCTCAGATTATTTTGAAAAATTTAGATATCACACCGTATGAAAAAGAAGAAGTAGTTCAGTTACTTCAGACCTCAGTAGAAATTACTCCACAACACATTTCCACAAATACCTCCCTTTCCAGCATTCAGTGGAAATTGAGGAACGAATTGTCACGTCTCAAACGTAATGGGCCAACAGCAGCTTTGTGGGTCCAGTACTTTGAAATGGTGGTGTTGATGAAAAAATTCATTGCAGCACAGCGCAACTGGGAAGATCATATGATATGCGCCCAACTGATGATACCTTACTTTCATGCCAGCGGGAATTTTCATTATGCAAAGTGTACTCACCTATATGTACAACACATGCTGGGACTAACAACTCGCCACCTTCAACTTAATCAGGATTTTATAGATCGTGGATACTTCACTGTCAACAGAACTGGAACACCAATGGCTGGTGTGTGGTCTGACATGGCAATTGAGGTGACACTCATGTGTGACATGAAGAGTGGAGGAGAATTAACATGTGGGCGAGGCTTTAGTGATTCCGTGTTGGCGAATTCTGTTGGGGGAGCACGCACAGCTACAGCAATGGTAGTTCACTTGAAATGTTTTGTGGCGTCCATACTGCAAGAGAAGAACAACATGTTGAGTTTCGAACATCACGCATAACCAGAGATGATCTAGACAGAAGGAAGCTTGCTCAATGGTTGGCTGATCACCCGCCTTTTGTTAAACGTAATTGTTTGATGTCACTTTCAACGGGTGTAATTGTAACAAGTAACGTCAACTGCTACCAGGCCTTGGAAATTGGAACCCGCACATTCAGCACTTTTGTTGGAAGGAATTTCTCAGAAGTGAAGCAATCCAAGAAGGACTCAGTCGTACCTTTAGCTGCGATGAGCAATATGATGAAAGTTAATGATGAGGTAGTGGTGGTAGAGCCTCTGATGCTATTTAAAAGAACTTTGATCACCAGGAAGAAAGAAGGGGATGTAGAGGAGTTGCTAACGTACGAGTTAGCCCCATACCCTATGTCTCTATTCGCCGAGGGGATAATGAGAAAAAATCAAAAAGTCAGCACTGTATGATGTTTTCGCAAAATGTAATCAACTGATCAATGTGAAGAACAATTTCACGGTAATCTATGGTGGCTTCCTGCTTCATAGAGTAAAGTGGAACACCAACACCACCTTCGCCTCCATCTGCGATCAATATGTATCGTACATAATCAACCATTATGGCAGCAGTTCAGCTGTGATTTTTGATGGTTATGAAGACACGAACTCCACGGAAAGATACTAACATCATCGGAGAGCAGCAAGTAAAACATCAGTGGATATTGACTTCAATAAGAACATGGTGGCTACTGTTCATCAGTAAAACTTCCTTTCCAATGAAAGGAGCAAAACCAAGCTCATTACTACGTTATTTCAGGCCTTGGGTGCAAGAAGTATACAGTCTACTACAGCCAAAGGAGATGCTGACTGCAATATTGTCAGAGGTGGGTGGCAAAACACCTCTCATTCAACTGTGGTGATAGTAGATAGGTAAGACCTGCTCGTCTTACTTGTGGCACCCACCCCACTAGACACGAATGTGTTTTTCATGAAGGCCGGACGGGGCAACACAGAATACAGGCTCTACACTTCCCAACATCTTCAGGTCTTATCATTCAGCCAGTACATTCTCTTCATCCATAGTTTCTCAGGATGTGACACTACGTCAGCGATTTATGGTAAAAGGAAAGCAGCAATAGTACAATGTATCCAGTGGTATGACAATGAAACAACAAACATCGCTAAAGTGTTTTATGACTCCAAATCTTCACCAGGAGACATTGCTGAAGCTGAGGAACGAATGATCCTGCTCATGTTCCAGGCCCCGCCAAAAAATGAGCATGATCTCAATCACCACAGGTACATTTAATTTTTCTTTGCTCGTACTGACCCCATTAAGAAAATTTAATAATTTATATAATTCATTAATATTCAATAATACGTTATACACTATCTGGCCAAAAGTATCCGGACACCCTCCTAAAGAAGTGGATCTAGCAGGTGGCGTAATTTGATGTGTAACCGAAAGCTATAAATGTATTGGTAGTGGTTTGTCAGGTCATATTTATGCGTTTGTGAGACGATGAGTAAGTCAAAGGAGCTTAGTGACTTTGATCGTAGTATTATAGTGGGATGCCACCTTTGTGGGAAATCAGTTCGTGAAAATTGAGACATTCTACAGAAACTAAAATGATTGTGAAGACTTTGACTTGTTTGAAACATTTTCCGAAGTATCAGATTGGCGGCTTTTAATATATAGGAAAGCAGTTGATGAAATAAATTGTATATAATATATTTAATGTAAGTAACTGTTGTTTGAACCTACTTTTGATAACCATTTTTTGATTATATGAACAGCTTTTATACATTTTGGTTTGTTTTCTTACTTCCTCCTTTGTACTACAAGTGTTCTTCTGTATATTATGAGATATACATTATACGTACAGGTATACATAATTTATTATTTATATGGGTTATGAATACTATACGTATCAAATTAAACAGCACACAAAGTGATTAAAAGAGTTTCTGACCTTGGAAACGAAACTTGAGTGACGAGCATTTTACTAGCAAAATGTTGAAAAGTACCCTTAAACTTCAAAACGTTCTAACTATTTACCTGGTGAAGATAAATTAGCATAACTATATACATTTTTGAAGGAAATCTTTCGCTATACAACTTTCTCTATCACGAGTTTTCTGAGAAATGGAAGGGGAAAGAGTTAGAGGATGTTTGACGAGATACCTGAACCGCTACCACTTTTTTTAAAATTTTTTCGTATTTAACGGCTCATATCTCGAAAACGGTAACACTTGGGTACAAATATGGATATACTATTTGGAAGAGAATTTTATAAGCTTTAATTTTTGAGTTTGACAATTTTCTGTGCGACACCCTGTTTTCGAGATAAACGCCGAAAACTGAAAAAAGTGACCTTTGGACCCCCACCCCACCCCCTACCCCACGGCGCCTGAAATCGAGGGGACTTTATTAGGCGTTGCTCAGGGAACCAACCACCACACATTCCTGAAAAAATCTCAACGCCTTCATTTAATGCATGATTCGCCGCCATTTTGAGCTAATTGGACTGGACTATTACTATGAAAGAGTAATTTTGAGCAATCAGTGCAAAGCGTAAACCTAATTAAATAATGTAATCAGAATCAATGGGGGGGGTTATAACCCCCATCAACCCCCCCTTGCGTACGCCACTGGTTTTGCATAAAAATTTACACTACTGCAAAAATCCCTTTTTAAGTCTTTTTCTACTGAAGCTTGATAAAACTTATAAGAGCTATCTAGAAATTAATGCAATGATATTCTATAAAATTATCCTGATGATAATTTTTATAATTTAACTTAAGAATTCAATATAAAGATTGGATTACTTTTTTTTTTGAAATACATAGTTGTAAATTTTGAAATACCCAAATTCAACCTTTTAAGAAAGGCCATAAATAACTCATTGAACTAAACTAAAAAAATTAGAATAAACATCTAAGCTTAACATTCAGTTCTTAATTCATAATTTAGTTTGATTTGATAAAAGCAGGAATAGCCCAATAAGCATTCGGTGTATATATATAACAGCTAACCAATGAATTTTAATAATGTAATGTACTTATTCTGAATTATGTTTTTAAAAACATTCAAAATTTATATTTATTACATAATCAAGTTATCTAATTTTAATTTAGTAGATAGTATTATTTTGGAAATACATGATTTATATTATGGTACAGTTACTATATTACTCAACAAAATGTTATTTACTACCAATCTCTACTGTCACAGGATATTTATGATGCTTGAAAATTAAACTTATTGAAGTATTCTGTATTACAGTGAAAGCATTTCAATTAGAAAATATACTATAGTTCAAGTAATTACACACTATTAAACATATATACAGGTGTTTATTCAATAATTTTTTACAAAATATTCTATACAACATTAAATAAGTATTCAATACAACATACATTTAAAATATCACAATTATGAAATACCTGAACCAGAGGATTTGTAACACAATGCTATTCATGAATAACTGTAACAACCATTAGTCTATTTTTTATCGTCTTCACTTTCTCTAGCCATAGTAATTGGGATCACTCGCTCATTTGATACAGGTGCTTCAATAATTTTTTTAGGAGCTTCAATGGTGAGAACGCCATTTGCACTCCAAGATGACTTTATAGAATCTGCTTCAGTTCCCTCGGGCAGCATATATCGCCGAGTGAATTCCCGTTGTATAAAGCCATGCTCATCCGATCTTTCTTCGTGTTTTCATGGATCACGACGAAATTGTCGACGACTTTTATTTCCACTTCGCTGGGCTTAAAATGATTTACGTTCAACATTACCTGGAACTTGTCCTTCTCATTCTTTACTTCAGATTGACCAGAAGAATATATAGCAGCTTGAGTTCTCGGGCGAAGTACGTAGCCATGGTAGTGCATGGGAGAAAGCAAGTCTCTGTCAAACAATCATGTACCGAATTGCTGGTCGAAAATACTTGTAGGGTAATCCCAAGCATCCCACCAATTGCTTCGAAACAGAGGAACTAAGGAGCGGGAGAACGCCATGTCATATACGGCAGTAAACTCGGAGAAGTATAAAATGTAAACAGCCTTGACGACTAAAACAAAACTCTGAGAGTCGAATCAACCGCTTTGAATTCAGAGATCACTTTCAAATCGAATACAACACTCACTTATAGTTGTATTTATACGATATGTAGAAAGTTCTAGCATTGGTAGAAAACCAGAGAATTTTCTAGTTTGTTGTCATGGTAACAGCAATCGACTACCTTTGATTGGTTGATTTTCAAATTTATCACTCAATGCATCATGGGAGAATACAATTTCTAGAACGAACTAGAATCGACTAATTGATTTGAAATCGATGTTTGGTAGACGATGTTTGGTATTCGACTGCAAGTTCCAAATAATAAATATTTTGATTTGTGTCTGTAATGTCAGTGGAGTGTAAATAAAGTAAAATTTTAAAAACCAGATTGAATTACTTTAAATTATGTCTAACATTAAAGTTACACCTCTTGGTAGGTAATATAAATCTGTGTTTATAGTCATTGTACATGAGTTTTAAATTTATCTTCCCAAGCATGTTTGTGTATAAATGTGTGATTGTTTTGCGTGTGTATTTAGCGGTTGATTCTAACAATATTGTGACCAAAACTTTGCCATAAATTACTAGTGATTCTTAAAATGTAAAAAATGGACGTACGTTATGTTTAGTAGGAATAGTATTAAATGTCTATATTGAAATTAGTATTTCATGTGTTGGAAAATTGCGGTGTTTACGCCTAAGTGAACATTTTTTATTTATTAAATATAATTTTAGGTAAAATATATTCCATTCCATTTCGTAGATTTTTTTGTTAATTAGCTGAGGTGTTAAAACAAGATTCGTATAATTTATTTTGATTTTTAAATATACCTTATATTCCACTGAATGTTGGTATTGAATACGTCTTTGATTTTGAACCTTGATGTTTTCACAAATCATTATCTATCCATACTCTATGATAGCATCCATGAATAGAGAAATAAGGCTTCAAAATTTCTTCATAGCATCATTTTAGTTTTATGTTATTTAAAAAAAATTATATTCGATTTGAGCATAGCTCTCGATAAAGGTTATTAAGTATAAAGTCATATTACATTAATTTACATACTTGTGTATTCTAGACACACAATGTTATATCAAAATTTATTAGCCCAAAATAGTAAATTTAGTTATCAGTTTTTGAGAATAAAAGAAATATATTAAAGAAATTTCTATGTTATTAACACATTGCACACAAGTTGCTTTATTGCTATCCGTACCCAGAAACCAGGTACAACAATGAAAGCCCAAGGATTTTTATAAATTGCTGCAAGTATTGCATGATTAAAAACACGAGTACCTGTCATCCATGCTCATTGTGTTGATATCTCAGGAGATTTAGTTTAAGCTAACATGATACAGACTGTTTAAATAGTAAAGATACTAATGTAAGAATTCTTTATATTATGAAAATAAATTCAAGTTAACCCTTACGTTGGCTCATCTGTCTTTTTTACTTTTCCCAAGGTCATCGGTCTCACAGACCGCTATGCTATAAAATTAGAATATATTCCTATTTTTATAAGTTTTTCGCAGTTATAAGTGATTAATGCAAAACTACTGCCACCTCTCATTCTTGAAAAGGGTAAATAAAAAATAGATTATTCAACAAAAATTTCAGATTTCGATTCCTCAATCTGTGATAGTGTGAGAGAGACAAAATGTCTGGTTTGTTGTGAAACAGGAGGAATTCTTCCAGCCATGCTAGCTACAACAATGAAACAAAGATCTTAGAAATAGAATGCATGCAGACCGACAGATAATTAATAAGGTTCAAGGCTTATTGTTCATACAGACCGGCGAAAATTTAAATCATTTCAAGGTTCATCGGTCCAAAAGACCGATTATGTGTTACAAAGATTAAATTTACCGACAAAATATGAGTGGGCAAAAATCTCCGATGTGTGGTACTTGAAGGTCAGGAACTCATAATCCCTCAACAGTCTGATTACCACCACCCCACCCTTCAGAACAGGTGCAATAGCGGTCTCCTAGACCGATGAGCCGACGTAAGGGTTAAACTTCTTTTATTCCTTCGTGCTTTTGATTCTTAACTTGTAGCGGCCTCTCAAGAAGGCCATTAAATGTAAAAATGATAGTTATTATTTTTAATATATTTTCTTAACCCTATTAAAAATGTTTTATGTTAATTTGCTTTTTAGACTGAGGCAAACAGCTTAGAAATTTTTCTATATGATACTAAAATATAGCTTTTTCATTAATTTACTTTAATGTTCTCTTTAAATCCTGCTGAGGGCAGGTAGTTTACCAAAAAAAGGCTCCTAAAGTTTCACTTTAGCTTTAAGAGATTTAGGTAGTTTAAGGAGCACTTTGTGATAAAATAAAAATGTGCAATTTAGGATGACCACATAGGTTGTTGGTTTAATGTATACCTAATAACTACTATACGAATAATAGATTTTTTTTTTTAGGGGGGGGGGGTCATTTTTAATTGAATATAAACATACAAAAAAAATACTATGAAAGTCAAATAAAAAATAATTTTCATTTGATTTTACTTCAAATTACTAAGTTTACATAAGGCTTTTACTTTATCATATATTGTTAAAATGGAAAAGTAAAATTTCCACTCCCTTATGTCTTTGTTCGTAAAATAATAAATTTTTTCTTTTATTGAATTTCAAACTGTAAATCTAAAAATAAGTTACTATTACTTTTGTAGGTTCACTAAGAAGTTTAATGAAATACTTTTTACAAAAACATAGTGGTTCACAAATAGAATATGGTTTGGCTAAAAATAGTCAATATTTTATATATTCATTAACTAGAATGTGCAGTTTTATGATGTAATATATTATATTAAAAAATATATTCCTTTGATAGAAGGGAAATTTTAAGAGGAAAAGAATTTGAATTTTTCCATCCGTGATGTATTAAAAAATCCTGAGAATAAATTTCCAAAATTTTATACTGCCCAGTACCTGATATCTGAAATGTTGTACAGAAGATTTTTCTCCAAAAATGTTTTTGAGTATTTACTCTCATGAATGTAAACAAAAGATGAAAAAAAAATAATTTGTGAAAAATTTAGACAGGATTGTCTAAATATTATGGAAATTTTTCTGAAATATGAATTTAATAATGATAATAAAAACTGTTGTCCATTTCCTATCTAAGTATTTAAAGTAAATTTATGATAATCCTCTAAACTCAGTAACAAACATTAAAAAATCCATTGTAGTTACTAAAAATTTGTAACAGATTTTTTATTTAATTAAATAAGCTAAAACACTGATAAATTAAGCATACTAAAACAAATGCTACTAAAATATACAAATGCTCATTTTATGCACTTAGAAAATTTTTGAAATTCATAGAAGAAGAAACATGATTGTATGTTTTTCAAATTGTGATTAAATACAAACCTTAGATATGTAATTCAAAGGATAGTTTTGATTATTTTTTAATCCTTTTTTACTTAAGAGGGAATTTATAAAAAACAGAAATGAAGCCATGACTGTTTAATGAAGGTTATTTGGAAATAATGTGTGGTGTATTATTCTTAGTAAATGATTGACAATTAGGATTTTTTCAACCAAAATTAGCAATAAAAAGGTCCTATAACTTCAAAACAAAAAACTAAAAGAATCCTTGAGAAATTGCCTGATAATTTCAAATATTTTGAAAGAATTAATATTATTTTCAACTTCTAGATGTTTAGTTTTTTTCTTAGTAACTCTTGGCTTTCTTGATTCATATGAAATTTGGATATAAAAATCTGCATCAATATCCTATTGAAGATCAATGGCTTTCTGTAATGTTTAGGGGGGACTGTACAATAACAACCATGTCTTAAAGCAAAAAAAAAAGGAGGGTCAGCTAAAAAATGGTGAGGTTATAAATGATTGAGTCATTTATGTAGGGATCACTACTAAGGTTATGGTGCTTACAAAATAAGGGCAGGATGCAACACACATCTAAAGGGGCCTGGCAGGAACATTAGACTTCACTTTCATGTCATCGCTCTGATTTATGCAGTTAAACAAGAAAATTTAATATTTCTGTTTGTTATTTTTAATTTAATGTGAGATAGTTTTGAGATCTTTGATTTTGCATATCTGTTCATAGCTCAAAGTTTATTAAAACACTGAAAGTGATCCTGGTAATAAAAAATAGGTATAATAGGTTTAACCTAATTATGGGTTAAAAATAAAATTGGTAAAACCAATCTTAAAGTGAAATGTATTTTTATTTACTGTGGAGGATTTATCTAATAAAGTAATTAATAAGGAAATTTAAAAAAATGTATAGTTAATTTAAAAAAAAGCATCAACTGTGGCATTGTTATGAATAAGCCCAACCAGGGCAGTGGTGACATTGTTGTACAGCATGCTGGCTTTCGATGCTGAGGGTGCTCGGATCGAATCCTGGTGGCACCACTAAAATGCCTCCGTTCATGTCATCCCTTCATAGGGGGTAATACTGGTCTGCATATATGGTACCCCTATAGTAAAATGACCAGCAAAACTATAGTGAATTATAGGCGAATGTCTTCATGACAAGGGCGTCTGCATTGGTGAAAAAAAAATAAAATAAGCTGAACTATTCTCATGTATATCTATTTAATAAGCTTTTTAAAGTGATTATTTTGCATGAGTTAGGAATTGACAAAACAGTATAATTTTCTAAACAAAATGCCTTTGTTGATTTTATTAAAAATTTCCTTTGTTCTTTTGATATTCATATTTTTAATAAATATTTAATTATTTTTATTTAACATTTTTCTTCTCTTTCACAGGAGCTGGTCAAGGTATTTACTACACGTACTATTCTGAGTATTTTCCTTCTGTTTTATTGTATTTTAATAATAAATATTAAGTATACTATTATGGTATATATATATATATATATATATATATATATATATATAGTTAGTTTTCTCTAATGGATTTTCAAAACTTAAATGATTTATAAATAGACTAGCTGAATACTCGTGTTTCGCTAGGGAGTACATTTTAAGATAATTTCAATAATAAAATAATGAAATTGCTTTTTAGAGGATTTCCTAATAAACAATATTTTTTGTTTCTTCATTGGGTGGAACTAATATTACCAGGCTCATCCATGAACTTATGTGTGAGCAAGCTATGTAAAACTGACCGTGGGTGAAACAATTTTCTCTTAAAGCTACGCCAGCATATTTTGAAGTTTGGCCTTTAGAGTTATTTATCGTCATGGCAAAGCATACTTTGAGGGGAAATTGCAGTTTTATATATAGGTTTAATTTAATATCCATAAAACATACTAATTTGAATTAAATTCTGAAAAAACTTTCATCTCAATTAGTCTAGTGGTTAAATTTTATCTTCTACTGTATTTTAAAATTTTTTTGTCAATTTATTTCATTGTTATGTGCATAATGCAAAATTAATTTAAAGTATCACAAAAAGAAAAAGAAATCTCATGATTATCATTTAATAAATTAATTTCTGAAAATTAATCTTTAAAAATTCCTCAAAAATCAGAAAATGGAGGTAAAGATTCAAAAAAGATTTCATTTTAAAGGAATTTTTATGATCTTTCTCGTGATATAAATTTTATAACCCTCAAATTATTATTTTAAATGCAAAGTTACAAAAACAGCTTAAAAATTTAATCTTTAAAAAATCTAAGAAGAATTTTTCAAAAATCTTTCTTAGTGCACCCCTACACTATAAGAAGAATTGCCATGTAAAATTTCAGCCCTTTAGGTCCAGCAGTTTGGTCTGTGCATTATCAATCAGTCAATCAGTCACGGAACTGTTTTATATATATATCTATATTAATAAAGCAAGGTCCAGTTCTGTCTGTCGGTCACACTCTCCGGGTGTACCACCTCAATGTGTGCATGTTTGTGGCCTATGAAACTTACAGCCATGAAACTTGGTACACAGGTAGTGCAGACTATGGGCAAGTGTACCTCGAAGCCCGAATTTTAAATTTTATTCTAGAAAATTAGTTATTTTATGTTTTGTGGGATATTTTATGTTTTTTTAACTTCAGATTACGATATCTCGCCAAAGAATGATCGTAGAATTTTGATCTTTTTACAGTCTAAGACTACAGACATTTCTCCTTCAAACAAGACCTCATTTGTTTAAAAATAATTTAAAACAGACTAATATTTTCATAAAAATATTAAACCCACTTTTTCGAGAAATTTACGTGATTTTGAGGATCTACGGTCGATGCTCTTCGAGTTTTTATCTTACAAAGAAAATATTTACATCATCTGGGAGATGAAAGCTTTCTCATTCATATAAACCTCATTTCTAGTCTCTATCTTAAAATTTCGATTTTTAATTGAATTTTAAAGAACGATACTTAACACAAATTTTCTATGCGGTTCTTCAAACGTGAAGAACGGCAAATTCTCCCCTTGGGTTGTAAACAACAATTGAGTCATTCATTCATCGTCTTCCTTTGATGGCTTGAGCGTAGCTGGGTGAAGCCCGGCTAGTATATATATATATATAAAACAGTTCCGTGACTGACTGACTGATATATATATATAGAGAGAGATGAAAAACTCTGAAGATGGCCTTTTAATCCCATTTTTAACTTTAATCTGATTAAAAAAATATTTTTACTTTGTAATATGAAGATTTATAATCCTGTATTAAATGCAAGATGAATATTTTTAAAATTTTAATTTAAGAAAAGAAAATTGTTCGAAAAATTCTGTCTATCAATTTGATTTAAAAAAGAATAGATGTAGTTAAAACTTTCTTTTGTATAAATTTAATGTGGAGAATGTACATCTCCTTACAATATATCATGCATGTAAAAAACGAATAATTTGTTGATCTCTGCTGTTTGATTCATTCATAGAATTAGGCTGAGTGTGTTAAAAAAAAAAATTATCAGTTTCATTTATATTTTTTGATGAATTTTTATCTGATAAAGAATAAAACAAAACAGTGCTAAGTTTATCTTGAGTTAAAATATTTAGGCATTGCTATATTATCTTGATGCATATTGAAAATTCTCAGATAATGGACAAGCACTATAAATTTGAAGTAAATTATTTAATATATGTGGGTTATCTATATTACAGTAAATTCTCAAAACAGTAATACTTTTGAATGTTTAGTATCAGTTCACTACCTTCTTGTTTCACTTTTATTTTTTATGGTGAAAACTTGCAAATATCTTTCTCAAGCTGTATATGAAGGAGTAAAGAATTCTTTCTTAGGGTAGTTCAGCCATAACAGAATTCAATGTTCTTTAAAAGTATATATATCTGGCTTCACATAGTTATCCAGTATAATTTCTGGATAATTATTTCTCTTTTATAATTTGAATAAAATACATATATGTATTGCATGCACCAGTGGCACATCCACGATTTAATCTTAGGGGGGGGGGGGAGGCGATTTGAGCAGATAAAAATATTTATAATGCAAATTCAATATTCATAATGCAATTTCTATTTCTTTGGGAGGGGGTGCACCACTGACATGCATCCAACTGCAGTATTTAAAATATATGATTTAACATTTACTTACAGTTTTTCTCCTCTCATTAACTGTGTAATTTTGGCTCTATTGCCAATTAGTAACTGCTCATAGTTCAATAAATTTCATTTATGTTTTTCACATTATTGGATGATTTCTTGTGCTTAATAAGTTTTGTGTACCACTATGATAATTTGTTTAACAAGCATTGCTTAGGTCAAACTTTAAAAGTTGCTAACGGTAACTAATTTGAATTCAAAGCATATATAAAGCCAGCTAATTTGAACTACATCTAAATTGTTTTATTATAGTGTATCTATTTGTGTTCTTTCTCTCATGACTTTGCCTTGTAGATGTTGGACGAAGCTGTATTTTATTGACTATTGGGGGAAAGAATGTGATGCTAGATTGTGGAATGCATATGGGTTACAATGATGATGTAAGTGTATATCTTTAAAATCTCATTAACAGATACATACTTCTAAATGAGGCATTTTCTTCTGTACTTTTTGTATGAATTCTTATCTGTGTTATCTTACTAGAGACTGATATGTTTATGTGCCTTTACTTTACTTAAAATAAGACAGATTTTGCTATTCTTTAGAAATCCATTATTGCGATATTTCAATCTGTTGTTTTTAACAATAGTTTTCTAATTATTTATTTGAATTATATATTTAAACTGAAGAGAATGTGCAAAACATAATACCTAATTTTCTCTTTATTAATACATTTTTCCTTTATGTCAGGGGTCTCCAAACTTTTTAGCCTAAGGGCCACACTGACTCCTCTAAGTCCCAAGAGCAAGACTTAGCTAGCTATCATAACAACATACTGTATCATAACCGTCATACCAACTACATCATACCAACATAATGTCTTCCACTCACACAGTTTGATCAATTGTATAAATTTGCCTGTGGCTTTTTTTCCTCTTTCAGCACTACTTATGTGAAAAAACATTCTCCAAACTGAAATATACAAAAAATATTGGTACTTACATATTAACGCCACTGCAGCTACAGATTTGGCAGTTTATATATATATATATATATATATATATATTGGCACATTAGCGCAACTTCAGCTGCGGTGGCGTTAATATGTAAGTACCAAAATATTTGCAGATCTAAATTAACTGATGGGCATTTGAAGTTGCTGCTGATAATTTCTTCTAGTAAACTTGATCCACAAGTGCAAACAATTGTCAGTGGAAAGTTACAGCTACATAAATATCATGAATCATAATTATAATGTTTGATTTCATTATGTAAATTACCAATGTATGTCACTTATTGTAAGTTTTTCGAATAAATCTCTTATCATTATTTACAGTTAAAATGTTCAATTTCATTATGTATGTCAGTTATTGTGTTCCTTAATTGGTCATTGATTAAAAAAATCTGATTATTATTTTTTATGATTTACTTTACATAAATTTTATGCTGTAATTAAAATAAACTATGCCGGGCTGGATACTGGGCATGTCCGGTCTACTATTGCGGGCCAGTGTTGGCCCATGGGCTGTAGTTTGGAGAACCCTGCTTTAGATAAATGCATACTAAAATTTGAATTTCTAGAATTTTGTATTTCCATCTATAACTAAAACTACTCTTAATAAATAGAGTTTTAATTATTGGACATTTATGTTAATTAGATATGTATTTTTTATGTATGAAAAATTTTACTGTTTTGTTTATGAAGTTATTTAAAATATTTAGTGCTTTTTTGATTCTATTATTGAATTTTATGAATATCATCAAAATATATATCTGCTCTTCAAAGCCAGATTTCCTTAAGTTCTTTTAAGTGACATGGTATCTCACTACTTCATAGAGTTGTGTATCTTAATGATTTTATATTAAATATTTGAGGCTTTGCAACTTAATTTTTGGCTCCTTTTTTAATAGTTTAAGGAAAATGAATATTAATAGAAATATAGGTTTATTTACCTAATTTCAGTATATTCAACATAAATATATGCATTTTGTTTAATAATAGCAAAAAAGAGTATCATTAAAAAACATTTAGCGATTTCTTCCTATCTTATTATAATTCTGCATCAGTTATTTTATTATATATTATTGCGTGCCAATATATTGGTCAGGCCGCAAAAATGTTCGTCGCGGGCCGCGAGTTTGACACCCCTGATCTACTCTAAACTCTGATCAATAGCAAAGAGACTTCAACAGCTAAATTTGCAATGAGCTCCTCTAGAGGTCAAGTTATTTATAAAAAAACCCACCTCAATGTCATAGGTGACTTGTTTGGAGGAGTTATGATATTTTCTGTTTTCCCCCCTTTATATTTGCACATAAGAACATTAAATATATGTGTTATATAATTAACTGTACTAACATTAATTTGGGTAGATGAGCCACAGCTTACGTGAGTTCAAAATTTGAATTTTGTTATCAGCGGTAGTTACTTTGGTACAAAATTTTCTAGAGAAATTTTTTAGAATTTTTGTTACTAGAAACAATTTACTATATATGTATTTTTGTAGATACATTGCTTTAAAATTTTAATCAATTCTTTTCTAGCTCTCCCTCTAAAAATATATGTTTTTCTTTTTTTTTGGGGGGGGGCCAGGATGCTCTAAATGAATGATGTAAACTTCATCTGCAGGTACAGATAATAGGTGACCTACCGTCACATCAATAGAATAAAGAAATAATTAGGCGAGAGTATAGTGCTTGCTTTTTTTTAATGAAATTATTTTAAACCATAACTTTACTGAGCCACAAAAATGAATATCTGAAGCTTGCAAAAATTCAGCATGTTACTTATGGATCATGTCTCTGCAAATGTAGAATAAATAGGTCTTTATTTCAAAAGAAGTGATGTAGATTATTTTTATAATTTTTTTGACTTTAGTATTGATTACCTTGATTGTACATATTTTGATTCAAAAGTTTCTAAATATTCCTGTTTCCTTAGTTTTTGGCATTGTAAAATGCCATCTCTTAAAAAAGGGTGGTGGGCATAAAAGTTCAAAAACCTTCTTTGCTGACTCCCTTTATGGTTGTGAGAAAGGAAAATTCTTTAATAAATAAGTTAGCAATCACAGATTAGAATACACATTCTTTTTTTAGATAAATAAACAATCAGATTTTCATGTAAGCCAATATGAAAATGATTGACATAGCCAGTATGATTGTCAAAATGTCATAGTATTTTAATATAGTTGGTAGTCAGAAGATCAAGATTAAAATTTTTCAAAAGCTGAGGATCTTCTCTCTTAATGAATAATTATTTCATATATTATTATTATTATTTTAAACTTATATGTACTGAATGTGTTTTAAATATTTTGTGTAGAATCAGTTCTTTAGCCTTAATTTCTAGTGGTAACACCTTCTGAATACATAAAAAATCTCAATATGGCAACCACTTACTATTAAAACTGTTGCAAAAGAATCCTTCAAAACTCATCAACTTAGAGATCATCTCTACTTGCATTTATTTTGAGTTTGTGTGAATGTGGGGTATATATATAAAACAATTCAAAGTAAAACTTTAAAAGAAGGAAATAGATATTTTTAATAGTGTTTCTATAAAAAGGCTTGAAATGTTTTTTGAAAAATTGTCAGAAAGGTTTTAGGACCTTTATGAGGCCCTAAAGTATCCTAAATCTTTAAAAAGCCATTTATTTTGTTCTATAGCCTTATAAAAGATTTTTTAAAGCTCAGTGGCGTATTTCCATTTATTTTTTGATTATTATTTCTAATGATTTTTAGTATGTAAACTTTTTAAGTTTTTGTTCTTATGCCATTAATCATTCATATAATGAATATGCAAAAATGCAGATTTGTTTTTGTTGATATTTTTAATTTACTTATTTCTGTTCTTAGAAATGTTATTGTTTATCTTTTGCATGTTTTAGTAACTTTTGTTTTTGAGTAAAAAGCATTAAAAAATTTAAAGACCCAAATTTTAGTTTTTCTATTAGTTTTATCATGAGGTATTTAATATTTACTTAGCATTTCAGATTGTTAATTTTTAACAGAATAGTGTTGATTCAGATTAGTTTAATTTGAAATTGAACAATGTATAGCTATAATAATACATTTCAGTGTAATGGCTTGTATTAATTAAGTATATATATATTTTTTCCTTCTAGAGGCGATTTCCAGATTTCTCATTTATCTCCCAATCAAACTTGAATCAGCATTTAGCATGTGTAATAATTAGGTAGGACTTATTTCTGTAGTGTATACTGCTTTTAAAAAATGTGTGTAAAGTGTTTGCTTTGAATTCCTTATTTTGGTAATTAGTTTCAATGTTTGCATGCAGTAAAACAAATGTGGTACTTTCCCATTATACGAACCCATTGCCAATATCACGTGAGAAGTTGACAATTATTATATCAACCTGTCGCTAATGTCATGCAAGAAGTCACCAATTAATGAAATAAAATTAATACAAGATAATATGCACATTTTTATTACATCACATATTTTTTGAAAACTAAATTCTAAATATTGAAAACTACATGCCTATTTTTGGTGGCATAAATTTTGTAATTCCTTTCAACATTGCTCCAAAATGATATTCACTCAAAGTATGTCTCCACATGAACTCTGTGAGGTACAAATCTAAATGTGATCTGTTTGTTCCCTGTTGATATTTGTTTTTCCTCTTACATGAACCCTATAGCCTTTCAATATTTAGGGTATGGATGCCAGTTTGGGGATCTACAAAACTGTATTTGTATTTCCACAATTATGGCTGCTAAACAGTGTGCACTTCTATTAGGCATTTTTTTAATGAAGCATTCCTTGTTTTCATGATTTATTCCACCAGCAACCCACTGTTCTGATATAACATGTCATTGTTTATATGTTTACTGTAGAAAGTTTTGTCAGCTTCAACGATTTTGACTTCACCTCCAATTTTTTTAACTTCAAGTACTAGAGTCTGCACAATAACCCTCAGCATATGATTATTCCAGTCAACTGCTGTATTTTTACTCATCAATAAATGCTTGTGGCAAAACTTTGTAGAGGATAATCCATTGCACCAGCAGTACGAGTATATGAAACGTAAACACGTCACAAATGGTGAGTGACTTCCATTGAGCCACGTCCCGATGCGAGTCCCGATCCAAAATACATCTTCATTGGATCATTCTCGTTTCCACATTTAAGTTCTGATGGTAAGATACCAACTTCTTGTAGGAAAGCAATAGCCTGTTTCTCGCTAACAGGAAGGTCTCACAACATATTAACTTTAGACAATGCCATTTTAAAAAGTAAATGTTCCAGAGATTGATCCCAGGTCTCACAAAGAATCACACCTTGGCAACAGGTTGGTATAATGGGAAAGTAACTGACTATACCATACCAAGTGGTTGATGATGGGTCGGTATAATGGGAAAGTATCAAAAATATTGATAATAGTAAAATTTTAAGATTGAATGACAAATAATAATTTATATAGACATTTTTTTCTGAGAAATGCATTATCATAGATTTATAACTTATTTGAGACAGAAAATGTATGTCACTAGCAAAACAGACATTTATCTTTATTGACCTGCTCAAAATGGGAATTTTTTGTGAATGAATGATAAATATTTATAAATTATACTAATATGCAAGGTTTTGTTGTTTTGAAATGAATAGGTGTATCTAAATGGATTTTTTTATGCAGATTCTGAGAATGACCTTCAGAATACCGTATCACGTCATGTTTTTTCACAAATGACGGAAATGTGAAAATTAAAAAAACGGTATTTTGTAATGACATCATTATAGGGCAACATTCGTAATGTGTGAAAATGTTCTCTGGAGGGGCGGAATGATTGTTTAAGGAATAGATAACCATCAATATCTGGCTGAAAATGGAAATGCAATTGTATTATCTGAGGAAGATCATGGTACACTAATCAGTGCAAAGAAGGGTTTGCTCCCGTTCGGTTGTTTCTTTGTGGCTTGTGCAATGGCTTCACGTGTTAATCATCCAAACATCTTTTGCTACGTATGTGGCTGTTATATGACAAGGAAAAAAAGAGGCAAAATATTACGCCTTTCGTGAAAAATGCTTATTTTCAATACTTCGGTATTAAACTGGCAAGTTTGGGCTCCTCACAAAGTGTGTTGTGTATGTGTAGAGGGGTTGCGGAACTGGAAAAGTAGAAAAAGAGGATCAATGCCTTTCGGTGTACCCATGGTGTGGCGTGAGCCAAAAAATCAGTGATGACTGCTACTTCTGCACAGTGAATATCATGGGCCATACCAGAACCAGTAAGCATAACATTGTGTACCCCAATATCGTATCTGCCATAAGACCGGTGCCCCATAGTGAATCCATCCCTGTGCCATCCCTATCCAATATCAAGCCCCCAACAGACACCGATTCAGATGATGTTACAAGTGAGATGTACATACCGGACAGCATGGAGGATGAAACTCTAGTGCCATTTACACAACATGAACTGAATGATTTGGTTCGCGACCTGAGTTTATCTAAAGACGCAGCAGAGCTTTTAGGATCACGACTTCATGAAAAGAATTTACTTTGCCCTAATACGAGATTCTCCTGGTACAGACACTGAGAAGCAGAATTGGTTCCGTTTTTTGCTGAGGAAGGCGGTTTGGTACATTGTCAAGACATTCAGGCAGTCATGAAATACTTCAACATCAATTATAATTCAGGACAGTGGAGGTTGTTCATAGCTGCCTGCAAATCCAGTTTAAAAAGTGTTTTATTACACAATACTAACATCCATCCATTCATTCCAGTAGCACATTCTGTGACTTTGAAAGAGACATACGGGAATCTTAAATTACTGCTGGAAAGTGTGCAGTACAAATTTCATAAATGGTCTTTGTGCGGGGATTTCAAGATGATTAGAATATTGCACGGCTAACAAGGAGACTACACCAAATTTCCTTTCTTTTTGCGTGAATGTTGCTCCAGAGCAAGGACGGAGCATTGGGTTCGGCAATATTGGCCAGTCAGTAGTACATTCACACCTGGCAAAAAAAAAAAAAAATTGTTTCAATTCCAATGGTTTATCCCTCGAAAATACTGTTGCCACCTTTACAAATCAAACTTGGCTTAATGAAGCAATTCATGATAGCTTTAAGCAGGGACAGTAAATGCTTTCAGTATCTGGGTGGTAAGTTTGCATCAATCACGACTGAAAAAATTAAAACTGGCATTTTTGTAGGCCCTGAAATATGAAAATTAATGGCAGACAACAAATTCGAGGAAACCATGTGTTAGTGTGAATTACGAGCATGGACTGCATTCAGAAATGGGGTACATGAAGGCTGCAAATTACACTAGCTTAGTTTAGGAGCTGTTGGAATCTTATAAACTGCTTGGTTGCAATATGAGCATCAAAGTTCACTTTCTTCATGCTCATCTCAATTACATTCCTAACAATGTTGGTGATTTTTTGGTAGAACATGGCGAGCGCTTCCATCAGGATATTAAAGTGATGTAAAAGAGATACCAAGGAAAGTGGACTGTACATATGATGGCCGACTATTGTTGGATGTTGAAAAGAGACTGTACAGACGCACACCAAAGACAATGCAAAAAAAGGTAGTTTGAAGGGGAGCCCAGTGATTAATGTTAGGTATGTGTTGCTTTTGAATATGAATTGATGCTTATCTGTTCCTTAAGCAATCATTCCACTCCTTCATAGAGCATTTTCACACGTTACAAATGTTGCCATATAGCAATGTCATTAAAAAATAACTTTTTAAAAAAAATTTTCACATTTCCATCATTTATGACAAAACTTGATGTGATATGGAATTTTGAAGGTCCTTTTCGGAATCTGCGCTAAAAATCCATTCAGATACACATATTCATTTCAAAACAACAGAAAAAGTTGAAAAATTGCAGATCAGTGTTATTGATTGAAGTACATATGTAAATGGTTAATTAAATTTTAAAATTGTAATATGTTGTTGGAAAAATTCTATATGAAACCAACAAATTTTATCACTTGTTTAACTATTAACTTGGATAGAATATTCATATTTTCCCGTCTGATATTGTTTACATAACTAGTATTTGTATTTTTTTCAATATACTTTTCTATTAATTTGAATACCTTCTGAGCTAAAAGGTAAAAACTAATTCATCCCTGGGATTTCCATTAACTTTTCCTTTCAGTAGTAATTCTACATCAGTTTGATGAGTCAAATGATAAATACTAATTTTAAATATTAAATAAAGGGTAAAAATTAATCAGTTATGAACAAATGCGTCTTGAAAGTATACATATTTTATTTGATGTAATATATATGCACTTTGGGGTTGTTCTAACACAGCATTGATGTGGTTGCTAGTTTATACACACACATGTATATTTAAAGTGTCAGTGGGGGAAAAGGAGAATTATTCAAGTTTAGGAAATTTCATGAACATAAATTAATATAATAAAAAGTGTGATAAGGTTATAAAAGTGGTAAACTTACAGTAAAAATATTTTATTTGTTAAATATATGTATCTTGTTTTGCATATGTTTTGAAAATGGTATTAATATTATTTTACAGTCATTTTCATCTTGATCATTGCGGTGCCTTACCATACATGACTGAAATGGTTGGCTACAATGGGCCCATTTATATGACTATGCCAACCAAAGCTATTTGTCCTATTTTATTGGTAAGAGAGGATTAGTCTTTTATTTAATTTTGAGGTCAACTGTTATTTTCAGTTTTAAAAATATCTGTTTGTTACTGCTACAGTGTAATATATAAGTATGCATAGACCTAAAAATTGTAAAAAGTGTAAAATTGTAAAATTAATTTTTTTTATACTATTGATTTTTAAATTCATACAAAAATTTTACTTTTTCATTCTGAAATACTTTTTACTGTAAATTCCAACAAAAGAGATACTTGATATACTTGGACAACATGCTTACTTGTCTATAGAAGGCTATTTCTAGAAAAGTTTTTTCAGAAACAAATAATTATAATCCGAAATTGACATTTTGATTATTTGTTGATTATAAAGATGAAATATGTTATGCATAGAAATACCTATATACTCTTTAAAACATTGTATTCATATTTAGTTGAGCTTTAAGTAAGGTGTGCACATTTTGCTAATTTTAAATAATTTCAAGTAATTTTTAAAAATATATATATTAGGGTATTGTATGAATTTCTAAGTTGTGGTATCAAACATAAATATTAATGAAAAACTTAAATAAGCAAGCAAAATTGTTTAATACTATTTCATCCAAGTAACAGATTAAGTGTTTAAACTTTATCCTTGAGGGGTAAAAGTCATAAGTCGTGAAAAAGATATTGATTGCAATATAATTTTACTGATAGGTAAATTTTTATGTTAACAGCATTTTCTGTGTTTGCTGACTTGTGATATTGGTTTCTTAAGTTTTATTTAAAACCTGTCTTCATCTCTAAACTTTCATGTAGCACTGCTGGTTGAAGTTCGGTCGATGTCTCTCTTTTGCTGGAGATAATTAATTGGCCAAATCTATATTGATTATTATATATGGGCCAATAATACCACAGCAATGAACTAGAATTTAGATACCAGTTATGTTAGTTTTATTTCTGTTATACATGTAAATAGTATTTTCTTACTGTACAGAATTATTTAGAATTAAAAACTCATTTAGTTACTTATTGTCATAATTGTTTGTAATTTAGATTTTTTTAAATGTATAATGATAAGAGGACATAGCTCCTTAATATCCACAGTAAAAATAATAAAGTTTTAACTACTTTTGAACTGTTTAATAGTTATGATTCACAATGATCTCATTTGTGATTTTTCCATAGTGACAATCAAACCTAATGCTCCTTATCCTGGTGAAGAGCTATTAATTATTTCAAAATTAGTTGTCACTCTTTTTTTTTAATTGTAGAAATTAAAAAGCATTGTGCTTCTAGTATGCATTTCCTACAATCTTCCTGTCAGGTTTAAAAATACGGTTTAATCTATTTTCTTATATCGTTTTAAAAATTTCATCCTAAAAAATTATTGTAGTTCTTATACAGTGGCTCCCAAAAGTGCTCGTACACTTACGAATTTCAATGAAATAGGGGTCTATCCATTAATTAAAATGAATATTTCAGAATGGGTATTTAATAATAAGATCTATAATCTATTCTTAACAAAACTACATGAAATATTTTGAAAACATAGTAAAAGTTTATTTTTAAGAAACCAGTAATCAAAAAGTAACAAAAACTTTATCTCACAAAAGTCATCGTACACTAAAATATTTTCGGATAAATTCATAATTAAAATTATCGTCTGGCACTTTATTTTTATTTTTGAATTGTGGTGGCATTTAAAATATCGTTTGGCTTTAATTTTTGCTTGCCTACTCCGTAATATTCTATTTATTATTTAAAAATGGCTCGTAGTTGTAAAGAAACAACAAACAGCATTCGAAAATTGATTACTTTTCATCATAGTAGTGGTAAATCAGTTTGGAATATTGCTAAATTACTTAATTTATCCCATTCTACTGTGCAGTATGTAATAAAACGCTTCAAAGAAGAAAATCGAATCGAAAACAAGGTAAGAAAAGGTCGTCCGACAAAGTTAACAAGACATGATCAGAGATTTATAATTAGAAAATTTGTGAAAAATCCATGTTTGAGTGCTGTAGAAGTTTCTGCAGAATTTAATGACACATTTTCTACTTCAATTTCACCTAAAACTGTTCGATGAGTTCTCAGAGCAGCTGGATTACATGGGCGTTCTGCCTGTAGAAAATTTTTGGTGAGTGAGAAAAACATATAGCTTAGGCTTTCCTTTGCACTATCAATGATAAATAAGCCCCAAAGGTATTGGAATAGTGTCTTATTTGCCGATGAAAGCAAGTTTAACATTTTTAGTTCCGATGGGCGTATAATTGTATAGAGAAGAAAATATGAGGAACTTAATCCCAAGAACTTAGTAGGAGCAGTTAAGTATGGCGATAGAGGTTTCCTTGTGTGGGGGTGCATGTCAGGAGAGAACTGGAGGTTCGAGTACGAAAACATGACATTCACATGAAAAGCGAACTAAAAACAATTATGATGGATGAATGGATGAACATTGATGCAGAAATTACAAAAGAACTAGTGCAATCTATTCCCAGACGTATAAAAGCTGTTGTGGATGCTAAAGGATATCCTACTAAATATTAATTTAACTAAAAATTAGAATATTTACTAATATGTAGAGATTTTTTACAAGTGTACGATAACTTTTGTGAGATAAAGTTTTTGTTACTTTTTGATTATTGGTTTCTTAAAAATAAAGTTTACCTATGTTTTTAAAATATTTCATGTAGTTTTGTTAAGAATAGGTTATAGATATTATTATTAAATACCCATTCTGAAATATTCATTTTATTTAATGGATAGACCCCTATTTCATTGAAAATCGTAAGTGTACGAACACTTTTAGGAGCCCCTGTATGTTTTCATGTTCAATCATTGTGAGTTATGCTTTTGTCTCATCTGTGTCTGCAAGATAATGTAAGAAAAGTTATGTAAGCTTCCTCAATGTTGGTTTTAGAGAACCTAGTAGAGGATATTTTCTGCTTCTGTGCATTGGACTAATAATCTTAAGCGCCCCCCCCCCCCCCCCCTAAAAAAAATAAAAAATTGTAATTGTAACAAATATAATTTTTGACCCTGCCAACACTAAACCTTCTCCCCCCGAGTACTGGTAATAGGCTCACCGGAAGGTAGGGTTCTGACGAAGCAGTAAGTGGGTGAATGTTTTCTCAGTAGAGTGAGCTAAAAATGTAATTGTTTGTGTTTGTAAGATATGTGATCATCTGTTGTGTATGTGTATTTTATATCAATATGTCCTGTAATAAAATTCATGTTCAGATAGTGGGATTTTTGTTACTGACTCAAAGTAGGACATCTGCTATATAATTCTTTTTTAATTTTAAGACTTTTCATCTGTCACTGGTACTGAAATATAATTTTACTTACTAGTTTGAAAAAAATGTTTGCTTGTGTAAGTCTTACGAATATTTCTGCTAGTTTTTTTTAGGATTTATTTTTTTTGTTGATGTACAGAAGAAAGTTTTTGCATGGTAAAAAATCAAATGCATTTGGGTTCACATTTGGGATATGAATTATTAATTTTTTATTAATAGAAAATTATTTGCATAGTTGTGTTGATACTTCAGGAGATTCAAACAACAGTAAAGGTTATGGATATGGGAAAATATTAGACCCCCCTTCCCCATCTAAGAAATGTTTTTGTTAGATTAATTTATTATTCTTAATTTTTTACTACTTACTAATCATTGCCAGTTTCATTGTGTGAAACTTTAATTATCATAAATAGCTTTTGTTTGTATGTAGATATTTGTTAAAGTGTATGTGTTACCAATGAAGTATTTTCAAAACAGGCATACCTGTTCCAGATTTTGATACTTTGGAAAAAATTCACTTAATTGTATGATATTTAATATATTTTTTCTTTATTTAATAGGAAGATTATAGAAGAATTACTGTAGATAAGAAAGGTGAAACTAATTTTTTCACATCCAACATGGTGAAAGACTGTATGAAAAAAGTCACTACAGTTGGTTTGCATGAAACTGTTCAGGTAAACTATTTCCTTAATTAAGTCATCTTCATTTTCAGATTAGCATTCAGTGGCTATTTTAATTCACCTCTCTAATTGTTTCTGTGTTTAAAACGATGTATAAATATTAGATGTTTTAATCCATCTAGGAATACTTTTTTTTTTATGTACAAAGTCTGTTATTGAAAAGGCCAGCATTTTTCCAGAGATTTTTAACACTAGGAAAATAATGTAGATCTGAAATCTTGATTGTATTTATTTGGTACTAATGTTAATCAAATAAAAGTGAAATGTAATGGTTTAAATAAAAAGGATGCCTTTATATTGCTGAATTAATTCCTGTATTCATTTTAACTTTTCTTCAATAAATTGTAATTTCATTTATTTAATATTTTCAAGCAGTTTATTTGTTGTAAAAGTCTTCACTTTTCATTCACTCTTTACAAAATTTAGAGTAATTTCATAGCATTTGAGGAAAATTACAAAATATTTTGGCTTTGGTCATAATTTCAGTTGGATAGACTCCTATTCTTTAGCTATACAATCCTTTTAGGACCTCTGCCTGTCCTAAAGCAACCCTCCATTCTTCATGTTTTTGGGTTTTGTGCTCCCAGTTTTTTTTATTTATTTTTATGTTTCATAGTTCATCTACTCCTTAAGCAAACCATCTTTTTCACTGTCATCATGATATAGGCCCCACAGGTTCTGAACCTTTTATGTTCTGTTATCTTTCATTTTTTATATGTACCCAAGCCATCTTTTTTCTCCTTATTTTTATATCTGTAACAATATCAAATTCATATTTTTACATAATATTTTTGTTATTTCTTATTTTAACTGTTTTTTTTTATTGACCCCAAAAATTTTCCCTTTATCTTTTTCTCCCATAATGGTAATCATTTTTCATCTTTCTTGTTCAATTTAAGTTTTACAGCTGGACACACACACATGTGGGCTTGAAAATTATTGTATAGAAATTGATATTTTACTTTTTAATAAGATCTCAGTAGATCTTAGCAGTGGTTGTTTTCTATTGCAAATCTGGTTTGTTGCTGTCATTTTACTGGTATTTTCAATTGAAATATCATTGCTAGATGTTTTTGATAAACTTCAGTATGGGAATTGCTTTTGATTTATTTATTTGTAGTTGTATTTTCTCTGCTTCTTTCATCATTTGCCCATAACTCTTCTCCAAGATCATTCTCATTCTTGTCAATACAGTGTATATCATCTGCATATGCTAGAAATTGCAGTGTATTGTTCCAGATAGTTCCATCTCTATGAGTTATTACATTCAGCATAACCTTTTCTAGACATTTGTCAAAAAAACATTGTTGGTAGTTGGTTCCTGTCGTATGCCATTAGTAACAGTAAATGCTTGTATGAGTTTGTCGTGTATTTGTATTTTACAAATAGTGTTAGTAAGCATCATTTGACCAATCTTATTAACTAGAAGGTAACCCGTCATTTTGACGTCATAATACTAATAATGACGTCATAATGGAAAAAGTATATGAAAGTTAAAAAATATCCCGAATTATCTAACAATATTGCATTTAATCCACACCTTGTAAAAGCAAACCCTTTCATTATTTTTTATTTATTTAGTTTTTCATGCGATTGGAGTAGTTGATTGCCATCCAGTTTTTTACAGCTCACTACGCGATATGAATACTTGAGCTACTTGATTCATTCGCATTCAAGTTTGTTTACTTTCAGAATTCATCGCAAAAGTAAACAGATTTTTAAAAACTGTTAAATATACAGCTAAAAGCATCCAATTTTTTTTAGTTCTGAATGTTTTATAGAAAAATAGGCTGAACAAACGTGATTTGATGGAGAAGATATTAGTTTTTAGGTAAGAAAAAATTCTGATCTACATCTGAAATTGAAATTAAGCCTAACCGGCCATTTGCTTACTGAGGGCTTCAATTGAAAGATGAGTACAGCTCGGAAGTGTTATATAGAGACAAGGGCAATTATATATATAATATGGTAGGATTTTGGTATTCTTCTACACAACTTGAAATAACTTATTTCTGGTTATGCTATTATAGGATTTTTTGAAGCCCTCAAAAAAAGTGTTGACTTATGTTAAACTCATAGCATTTCTGCATAATTGTTTGTACTACAAAAATCTAATGTATTGTTGATCAACCATCTAAAGTCACACTGGTAATATCCCAGATATTCTTCAGCTGTTGTATGAGAACCAATATTCTTGAAAATACTTTGCTACCAGTGATATTCCTTGATAATCTTGGTTCTGGGGTTTATCATTTTTTATTTGGATGCGAGCACATAATATAGCAGCATGTCCTTTTATAGGCGTAGGTTCTATTTTTCATGTCCCTGAGAGATATTCATGAATTTTGATTAATAAGAACTGTTCTCAACATTTTACAGTAGTGTGTGCCGTCTTCTTAGCTTCAATATTAGTCATAATGTTGTTAGCATTAGTTTACATTGTGGTTTCTTAAACATAAATACCCATACATTTCTTTGCAGAAGTGGAATGCATCCCTTCTTCGAGGCAGTTTGTCCTAATGCCACTTTGTCATTTCATTTACAATGAATTGAGATGAATAGTGAAAAATATAAATAAATAAATCATTCACTAATTATTGATTGGAGCTTTTCTTGTGTAATAAGTATTTTGTAGTATAAATCTAAGTAGTTTTATCATTTGTAATTGTTTGTTTAATTACTAAAAATGATACATGCAAGGTAATATTAGAGTCACATAAAGTATTACTTTTTTTTATGTGTAGGTAGATGATGAATTGGAGATAAAAGCTTATTATGCAGGTCATGTTTTGGGTGCTGCAATGTTTCTTATTAAAGTTGGATCTCAGTCTGTTGTATATACTGTAAGTATTTTGCAAATTTTTGTGTTTAACTTTACATACATGTTCAATAAAATAAAAATAAAAACTAAGGAAACAATTCACATTTATTTATCAAAACAACATTGAAAAAGTTTGGAAAAGTTAATTTAAATATCAATACTTGCATAGAAAGGCACAGATTATATTTCCTTTGTAAAAAGAAAAATGTATGAAACTTGAAACTGAAAACTAGCACTTGATTGCAAACCAAAATTAGAAATTAGAGAAATTAGGTTAATTATAATATTTAGTCCAGGGTATCATTGCCAACATTATCATTGAATGAATCAAAGGGTTGTTTCTGAATATTTTATTCTCAGAGAAAAACTCGTTTTTTTACAGATGCTGTATTGCTAATATATATACTTTGCTAGTTTTGATAGTATAAAAATGTAAACCTGTCAAGCTGTGGGATTTAAGTTAAAGGAATCTCTCTCTTTTTTTTCTCTGTTTTGCTGTAAAGAAACTTAATATTTGAATGTTTTTATTACCATATATCCTTATATCATGTTCATTTAGTTCTTTAAAATTATATTTAAATGGTATTTGTAATATTTAAAGAAAATACTATTATATTTAGGGTGATTTTAACACAACTCCTGATCGTCACCTGGGTGCAGCTTGGATCGACAAATGTCGTCCTGATTTGTTGATAACTGAGTCAACTTATGCCACCACTATAAGAGACTCAAAGAGATGCAGGGAAAGAGATTTTTTAACAAAAGTTCATGATTGTGTGGAAAGAGGAGGAAAGGTACAGTTTCTTTTCTTTGACACCCATTAAAATCACATCGAGCAAAGTTTGAATTTTGTGTAATATTTCTCTGTTCTACACAACTATAACATTTTTCATTTGAATGTTGTCCATGTTTATCTTTTCTTCTATGCTTTTTCTGCTTTTTACAATAAGTTTTCATTCAAACCGAAAACAGAGCTGTTTCCCCTGATTTATTTTAACTCTGATATTCAATTTTTGTTTTATAATCCAAAACACATTCTATAAATGGATTAAAAAAAGCAATAGCAGGGTGGCGGCAGAACAGGGAAATCAGGGAAGAATCATTTTCTGGAAAAAATCAGGGAAAACTCAGGGAAGTTTCGTTTAACTCAGGGAAAAAGTTGGAATTGATCAATTCTGGTCTTCAATTTTTGATGCAGAAGGTGACTGTGGAGATGCTGCAAATGTTATGAGATGTTATGATTTTGTCGCATGGTAATGCAAATGTTGAGAGGGATTTTTCTATAAACAATATATATATTTGTGGGAGAATATGAAGGAGTCTTCCTTAGTAGCAAGAAGGAGGATTTATGATCATATCATTTCCAAGGGTGGCCTTGATGGCATAACAATTTCCAAAGATATGATCCACTATGCTAGAAACGCACAAGCAAGATATGAAGAATCAAAGAAACACCAAGAGAAAGAGCAAATAGAAAAAGAAAAAGGGAAGCAGAATCTCAATTGAAAGAGTTGGCTGCTGAAAAGGCAACCATTTTGCAGGAAGCTCAAAGACAAAGCATTATTATAGAGGCGCAGATGGCAACTCTGCGAACCCATCAAAACAGTTAAAACTCTAGCATATTAAATGTTCAATCTGTAACTTAATATTATCTATCTATTATGGTATACAATAAAAATATTTTTTACTTATCAAATTTTTATTCATTTATCAGTCTGTAGATTTTTAGTTCATCAAGTGTCAAGTTTATCATTATGGCTGGGAAATTGTTCTGTGAACGGATGGAGAAACTCAGGGAATTTCATGAAAAATTCTCTGGAATTCAGGGAAAATTCAGGGAACTTTTTACTTTAATTTTTGTAGCCACCCTGAGTAGAAAAAACAGGTTCTGTTAAAATAAATTGCATTTTAAAAGAAAACCTCCTGATGACCTAATTTAAAATATTGCTAGTCATGTACATGGATAACATGATACAATGTCATCCAATTTTCAAGAGGAGCCATCCTGGCACTTCCTTTTTCCTAAATTGCGATAGAAGCTCCCAAAGTACACTCTCTAGGCTTGCTAGAGGACACCCCAGGAGCCTCTCTTTGGATGGGGGATGAAAGGTCTTTTCCATCTGCACTAAGTTTCAAGTCTGGCAGGCCGCCGCAGAACACATTTTGCAGTGTCTGAGCCTTACCAGATAAGATCTCATAACAAACCCTCTTCTCATCCTTGATTTTGCCTGAGTCAACAACCTCATGGATCTCATCTGAATTTATATTTGGATGCCAGAAGATTAGAAACAACAACAACAAGTTTCTCTGTTTTTCTTTCTTTTTACATTTTCAAGAGATCCGTGTATTTTAAAAAAAATTCATACCCCGGCACCATTATACATCCCTTTTTTTATTAAGCATAGTGGAATTCAGAAATTCTTGGTAAATTTAATAATCTTTATTTTCTCTTTATCATGGTTATTAGAGTTTTTACATATTTACAGTAGTCTAGTGGGTTTTTATTTTGTATTTAAGGTTCTGTGTTTATCAAATTAACTGCAATTTTTTTCTAAGTAGTTATATTTCCATTCAAAGTTAATTTGGTCAGTTATATTAACAGATGACTATGGGTGCTTAAAAAACTTCAGTTATTTGAACAAACAATAATTTTTACCCTTATAAGTTTATTTTCAATTGTAGTTTATTTCATATATTCAAGTTTTTGGAGAATTTCTTCTTTATTTTTAAATGATATGAGGTCAGTTATGCTAATAAAGGATTATTTGCTGGGAAATTGATATATAAGTTACAAAAATTTGTTCAAGGCGAAACAAACAATAATAAAAAAACACAACTGGTTTGTTTTTTGAAATAAATAATTCTAAATGATAGAATAGTTTAAAGTTATTTACAAAAAAAAAAAAAAAAAAAAATCAATCTGACAGCAATCAGTCTGAAGGAATTTCTACTAATGGATAATCAAGCAAACAAATTTAAAATAGCAAAAGATGAAAAAGCAGCTATGTTCACTTAACAGCTGAACAATGTTAAACATTGATTTAGAATAGGGGGAGTGCTGCTGACCATCTGTTCTCTCAATCAGATCTTGGACTGTGGCTATGGGATGGTAATGCAACCCTGTTGAGGTATAATTATGTAAACCTCAAGAACAAAAAACCTGCTTGATAGTTTGTTGAGGGATAAATTTTCCGAAGGTCCATTACATGTTTCTTCTAGTGTATTGAAAATAATGAGTTTAAAATTTCAGGTTCTTATACCAGTTTTTGCCCTTGGTCGAGCTCAAGAAATGTGTATATTATTAGAAACTTATTGGGAAAGAATGAACTTGAAAATACCTATTTACTTTGCTGTGGGTTTAACTGAGAAGGTAATATATTTTGTATTTCTACATTTTATTCTTAATATTTTCATTTCATGAAAATATAAATTATAAACTTATTTTGATTCTTATTCCAGGCTACTACATTTTATAAAATGTTTATAACGTGGACTAATCAGAAGATAAAACAAACATTTGTACATAGAAATATGTTTGATTTTAAACATATCAAGGTATTTAAAAGTTATTATTTATTGGCATTATATACTATGAACTGATTTATAATCTCTTACTTAATGGTTTATTTATAATATTGAAAGTTTTTAGAAATGACTAACATATCTCAAACATTAAGGTAGTGATTTTCAACCTTTTATGTCTACTCCCCACCCTTTGGATGATTTTCAGAACCCTCTTACCCCCCCCCCCCCCCCCCCCCCCGACCTTAAAAAACATAGGTTATGCTAATAAAATACATTCTACCCATATATTTCATTAACCATCTGCATACTCCTCTTGAATATCACTCCCTTAAAATCCCCCTCCCCCCAAGGGGGCACACCCCTCAGGTTGAGGACCACTGCATTAAGGTCTGCACATAGTTTGAATATAGGAAGGCTGAAGTTAGTAGAGCAAAGAATTATGCTTAAAAACTTCTTCAAAGTTCAAATGGGATTTCTTTCCATTGATTCACCCCATTGAAAAGTGTCTTGTATACTGGCATTAATTAAATGCATAATGCATTAGACTGCATTTGAAATTCTCTAAAAGTCAAAATTGTTTGAGGGTAGTTAATGCAATTTGCAAATGAAATGTGTGTTAGAAAAGGAATAGATCTATGCATTACAAAAGATTTTTATTTTATGTTGTTCGAAATTAAATAGGAAAGTGTCCAGAGAATATCTCCATGGCTTGTAAGCAGATGAATATATCAGGCTTTATGTATTCCTTTTTGCAGAAGGAAAACTGGAAATCAATATTAGTGTTATAATTATTATTATCGTTATTGTTATATTCAAATGCTAATGAAATCATTATATGTAATTCCTTTAAGACATCTGAATAGGTAATTTTCTTTTATATATGAAGCCATTAATGGATCATCTGTATTTCCAAGTTTTCCATGGACACCCATTTATAAATTAGCATGGAGAAGCAATGTATGTTTCAATGCATCTTGGTAGACAGGGGCTCTTATGTGAATTTTATTGTAATAAAATTAGATTATTTTATTCATTGAAACAAAGATGGTACTGGAAGAGTAGTTATAATCTCTTGAAATGTAGTATAGAAAAACTGTGTAGAATAGATGACATTTAAGAACAATATCTCTTCCATCTGGGTACAAAATTTGTAGCTTCTGTGTTTGATTTCCTCTGAAGTAAAAATCTCTCATCAAAGAGAATTTTTATGTTTTTTAGATCAGTTTCACTATTTATTACTTCATAGACTACTTTATGGTACTTAGTTTTTCCATGAATTAGTGCAATATTATATAGCTATTTTTATTGCTTAAATCATTATATGTAGTATAACTATTAAGGTTTTTTTTTTCTTTAGCCATTTGATCGAGCCTATGTTGACAATGCTGGCCCTATGGTTGTGTTTGCTACTCCTGGAATGTTGCATTCTGGGTTATCAGTGCAAATATTTCGTAAATGGGCCCCAAATGAGAATAACATGGTAAGAAGTTTCAAACTCAGTATAAAAATATTTTAAGATTTCAGATTAGTAACTGCTTTTATTTAGAATTTTCTGATCTTCTGTACATTACACCAATGAAAATGTTAATATTAATTGCTTAATTGGTATCTTTCTGTATGTTAAAATAATTGAAATATTTTACTAGTTTTTCGTACATAATCTCAATTTTTTTTTTCTTAGTTGATTATGCCTGGATATTGTGTTGCTGGAACTGTTGGCCATAAAGTTATCAGCGGTGCTAAGAAAATTGAATTTGAAAATAGACAAATAGTAATGTTTTACATTATACTCTATTATTGCATGCTTTTCTCTCTTATGCAAATTAAAAATAGAATGCAAAGTATAAATAGATTTCATTTGATTGAAAGATAAAATGTTAAAAAACTTATTAATATAATTAATTTGATCATTTTCAATATTACTTTTTCTCTTAATGCATTACTCAGTTTTTTATTATTATGTATGTAAAAATTGGACTATATGTGAATATTCGTTTACCTGGAAAGATCCTTTTATTCAGTTTTTTCCTAACAAGGCATAAATCTACATACCATGTTTGGAAAAGTGGGTGGTCGTGCCAGATTATTTTTAATGAATATAGTTTTGGCATAATCAATAACTTTAAAGTTGATTTAATTTTGAAAATCCTTGCAGTCCTAAACTTGGCTCCAAAAATGGCTGCAGAATACTGAATGAAAAAAAAAATGTTCCTTTATCCTTAAATATTTTGTCACATTATTTTGGAATTTAAGTTTTAGTGAATTTGTGAGTCACGTTAAGAAAATATAACTCAATCAGGTTTGTTTGGTTGTTAAAGAGTGTTTGGAGAGATGTATAAGCATTATAACATTTCCCTTGCTTAGCATACTTTTTTTCTTTTTATTTCATAAGAATGACAGATGGTCTTACCATGGACAACTCACTCAGTCGTGTGCTGAGTGATATTAACATGCATTACCTGAAGTTAAATTTTTAAATATAGCAAATTTCCCTCTCTACCTGTATAATGTTGATGACTCTTTTGTTTTGGTTGAATTTTCTGTGTGTAAGTTGCTTTCTATGATTCTGTATTGATCCTCTTGTTCAGTATACTATTTAATTAAAAATTAATGTTTTTCTTCCTATTTTGGATGTTAATAATAATAGTAATAACAACTTATTTTAATGATATATTAATGAATCAGTAATATTTTAAAATTAATATTAATTAATTGATATTGAGGAATAATAATAAGGATTATTTAAAAAGTTTTAAAATTAGTATTTTAAATATAATTATTAACTTATTTTAATTTTTGTTTTAAAATATTAATTTATTATTATTATGAATCATGAATCATTTATATTCTAGTACTGATTATAATATTGGATTATTAAATTTTTTATGAATAATAAATCATTAATAATAGTTTATTAGTTATGATTGTTAATAACAATATTATTAATAACAATAAGTTATTTCTCAACTTCTGTTCTTTGTTATCCTTTTGAAGTGTCTCTGTTTCTTTACCATAAGTACTGTCATCTCTCTAAGCAAAAATTTACCTTTTAATACTTATGTTTTCCAAAATTAAAAATTGTATTTTTGTTCTATTTCATCTAATTTGAAAATTAATTTCCTCAAAGTGGATACTGATTTTAAAATATATAGTTAATATTTTATGCATAAAATGGCTGTATAATTAAAATTATATGCATTAAAAAGTCTAAGCTTGTTAAAAAACTTCATGGGAATGTCCCCAGGAGTGTGTATTAAAATGCCTTTAACAGATAAGGGCTCATTTAAATGAGCTTCAAAATTTTTAACCAGTTTGTGTCATATTTTATTAAATTTATTTTATTTTAGGTTGAAGTTAAAATGTCAGTACAGTATATGTCATTCAGTGCTCATGCTGATGCAAAAGGAATTATGCAACTCATACAACATTGTGAACCATCTAAAGTACTTTTGGTTCATGGTGAAGCCTCTAAGATGGAATTCTTAAAGAAAAAGATAACTCAAGAACTTGGTAAATTGATTTGCTTCTCTCTCTAGTTTCAACAAAAATTTTCATTACAAGTGTAATTTGGTAGTGGTTATTTTTAAAGTTATGTGTTATCATTTGTTTCTATTTCTAAAAATATGAAATATCTACAAATACTATATGCATTTTATTTTTAAATGTTTGGGCAAATTATATTTGGGGAAGCTATTAATCTGAATAACCCAGCTTTGAACATAAAGTTGCAATTAAAAAAAGTTCTTTTATTTAATTTCAAATTTCATATGTTAACTAATTTATTTAGTTGTAATTGGTTCCAAAACATTTATATATTGTGTTATATGTATCCATTTATGTCATGTGCATAATTTATTTCCATTTATTAAATTAATGCATGTAGCAGGAAATTAAATTTTCATGAAAAAAGGCTGTGTGTTTATTGAAAGCTTGTGTATTTTCTTTCATAATTTATGCCCTTAATTTAAATTATTCTGCTTCAAGAAAATAAAATTTCTATTTTTAATTCACATGCTGTGTTATTTATTTTACATCATATAATTGAAGGAAAAGAATGCTTTATGCCAGCAAATGGAGAAACCATATCTTTCAATACACCAGTGTCAGTTCCTGTGGATACTTCATTAAGTTTAGTTAAAAAACAGCTGTTTGAGAAGCCAAGTGAGTCTTTCTTTAAAATAATGTTTTTTCTGATTGGGTTTATTAAAATTTAGCTAAATTTTTGCATAAATTTCTATTAATGCAAAACCAAGTAGACCAGAATATATATATATACTTTAAAAGTTTGTCAAAAAAATATAAGGTAATATCAAACCACTTTAAAGAGAATTTGAAGTTAATTTCCCTCAAACTCTATAGTTATGCCAACATGGTAAAGCATATTTTAAAATACGTATATTTTTCTGATTTGATATTAACAAGGTTGAAATAAATAAAAAATTGCTAAGATTTCTTAGAGAAGAATTTTTTTTAAAATTGACATATTTTGTTTGTTAAAAACTAGGTATTGATAGTTATTTGTCTAAATGGTTAAACCTTATACTTGCGCAAAAGTGTCAAACATTTAACAGAAACCATACTGTGAATTTGAAAACTTAGACTTTTCCTGGACTATCAGTATGTGACGGGTACTGATGTGCTTACTTCCTTCACCATTTACAGAAGATAGACTAGGTAGGTGATAATGTTTTCAGGAGGTTGGCTCAAGGTTTGGCTGGTAAAGGTATCAAAGGGATTTTTGACTTAACGGCGGGTTTATTTGACATGACTCCAAGACTAATTGAGCCAAAGCAATTTGTATAAAAGTTCAGGATGAAGAGTTAAATATCAAATATCATGTCTTTTTCCAAAATCACTTTGACATGATTTTTTTTTTTAATCATAAAATACACCCATTCTGAATATGCTGTAAATACTCAGATATGGACTAAATATCAGGAAATTGCAAAAACAACAACAAATATATTTGTGTCAAAATATAAAGAAAAGTTTCCAAATGTTTATTCTTTTCCCAAGAAAATATTTTTCCCTGGGAAAAGTATAAATATTTGAATTTAGCCCAGAGAAATCGGGTAAATTAGAGAACTCAGAACTGGAATCCCCGTATTATCAAATTACGTAAAAACAATGAAGACAATTAAATTATTGCTATGTATAGAAAAGTAGAAATTCAGATGCCTACTCAACTTATGTTTCTTGAGAAAGATTATTAGATTCATTATATTTATGTTTCAATTAACACTTTACTTGTTTATTTCTTTATTTTTAACTGCAGATTTTGGCTCTGGAGTAAAAAGAAAAAATGTTTTACATGGCATGCTTGTTATGAATAACAATGTAAGTAAAAACTAGACCATTTTTTCGTAATTTTCCTAAATATATTGTAACACAAATTGAATGCTGTATTCTAGGAATGAATGTTCTGTTGTAATTTAGAATGACATATTTCTCTATATTTTTAGCATAACCTACAATGTAATAAATATATTTATGTTAAATACTCTTCACTCTCTTTTCAAAATATTTTTAGCTTTTTCTCCATCTCAGTGTGCATAATTTTATTTTGCTGTTTTGTATTACAGTGTACAATGTAAATTTGTACAGCAATTGCTCAGTTTAAGAAAAATAATTATCAGTTTGAATGTAGAAGAGAAAAATTACAATTCTTCTGATACATCTTCATTGTACAAAAGATATTGTAGCTGAGATAAATTTAAAGTTTTTTTCTGTCTATAACTTTCTTTTATGATTTAGAAAATACGCTTGATGGAACCAGATGATGCTATGTCAGAGTTAGGCCTAGTTCCTCATGAAATTAGATTTACATCAACTATAAGAATAGAAGATCCATCAGGAGCTCCTGCATCAAGATTGACTGATGTTATTTATGCAAAGTTGAAGAGGTTAGCTTACTAATTCCTTGTTCTATGATTTACAATATTAGTATATATATTTCCAAGTAGCAGTTGTTGAGGTGTTTAACTTACTAAACTTCTCTTCATTAATATCAATTGATATCAAAAGGAGAAGCAAAAATAGTCATTTGATTCTCGGATTGTTTAAATAAAACATTCTAGGTTCATAAACTTTAGGATCTTAAAAGTTGACTTGAAAGTCTCAGTTTTCTAAAAATACCATAACTTCTATTAAATATATTTATTACTCATGAAAAAAAATTATTTTAAGATTATTTATTCAGGACAAGATAATACATACATTAAATAAATAGATTTTACAAATCAAAACTTTTTGATTTATGATGTAAAGATGGTTGCAGCCAAGATTTCTTGATAACAAACATTTTGAATATACATCGTACTGATAAAGTAAATAGAGAAAAAGCCTTATATATGTTGTTCATGCTTAAAAAACCTGTAGAAGAAATAATATAACTATAATAATAAAGTTATTTCATAAATGAGACTTATTGTGTCTAGAATTTTTTTTTTTAATCCAAGAGATATAAAATTTACATCTATATAAATTCTACTTTCAGAAATATAATCATAACTACCTGAATATTTGTGCTTCACTATGGAATATATTAGTACCATGAGTTCCCTTCAGAACACTCTCCGTTGCTGTTTTAAAATCTTTAGTGTAGGGATTGTAATTATACAGAATTTTCCAGAGTTCTTCCAACATAACTGCTTCATCTCTTGTCATTGCATTTTCTTACAGCTTCCTGATTTATTTCAGAATGCTTTTCTGTGAATTTGGAAACTGAAGCTCTATTGATTTCGGGATTGTTTTGAGAATATCTTTTCACCAATGCTCTGTTAACTTCAGAAACTTGACTTTGGTTTTTGTTAAACTTTTGTGTCAAAGCTCTATTAATTGTAGGATTTTTCTTGTTTTTCTTTACCGATGCTGCATGAAGGTCAAGATTTTTCTCATTGTATTTCTTTGCTGATGCTCTGTGATTGTCAGGATTTTTCTTCATGTGATTATTGTCAGTTACCCTGTGTCTTTTTTTCTGGATTGAGGTTGGTAAATCTGGAGAGATGCTTTCTCCTCACTGCCTTTCACATGAGAAGTAACAACTGAGGTACCATTGGAATCAGTGGGAGATTTGGGCTCAACTGGAGACTTTGAAGAAGGAGCCTGAGTGTCAGACAGTACTGGCTCAAATACATCAGGCAATGACAGCTTGTTCGGAACTTCAGCAGTTAAAGACGTGCTCAACAGCACATACTGAAGACTCCTCAGCCTCAAATAATATAGGGGGAGAGGAAATAATAGGCAGTTGTTAAGTGTAGGGAGGGGCAGCTCATCTTGTAGTATGAGACCATCAAAGTGTCCCTTCATTTGGTTACTGGAAAACCTGAGTCTTTTTATACTGTCCCTAAACTCTCCAAACCCTGTCAGCAATGTGCCATTAACATACACCTGCAATTCATAAAGAAATATTTCTGCTGCACCCATTACCTCACAGGTGGCACAGTTCATGTCTGCTCTAGGCATATGAGCCAGATACTCAAGCTTGTTTCTGTTTGGCTCCCAAGGTGGCTTCGAAGTGTACAACTGGAAACAGCACCAACTGCTGGAGATGTACTGCACCTGAGGGCTCAGTGAGTCAGTACTGTATAGTAGGTAGGACTGGGAGGGAAACAGACTTGTTCTGTAACCCCTGATTGGCACCACACAGTGAGGTACCACCACATCCTCGACACAAATAGGTCTATTTTATAGGCATGGTGTAATAGATTTACAGGTGAAAAAACTGTTAAAATAATTATAATAGCACTGGCAGGTTGAAAGATAAAGAATGACAATAAAAAGAAAATAAAGTTCTTATAAGAACTGTTTTTTTAATTTACAGCTGCTTTTATCAAACTTACCCTCTAGTTCCATTTGACATTCAATAAGCTTAAACAATATCACTTTAATGAATTTTTGCAATTTTAAATAAAAGTGTAGCTGACTGAGTGTTTTTCGGTTGAACAGAATACAGTCAACATGATGCTTACAGCTACACTGAAGTCCAAATAGTAGGGATATGAACCAACGTGACAATCTGATGCACAGTTTGCATGTTTCTACATGTTATGTGTATAACTCATCAAAATCGGTCTTTCTACCATAGTCTTTTAAACACATTTGTAAAAATTCTAGTTCCCTCTGTTTTGGGGCAATTTTGATGAACCTCGGTATATATATGTTTCTTGAGCTGTACTTTTATTTAAAAATAGTCCAGTTGAGATCTAATATTAAATATGGGTTTTTAAATTGTTTTGATGTGGGGGGTTAAAGCTCATTTTTAACCCTCTTAAAGGTTAGATTTTTAAAATACTTTCATACAGAGCACATAGGAAATAAGAGGGACTTTCATGCAAAATATCAGCTTTTTAGGCCTTTTGTTTCCAGTTGATACAGTGATCAGTGAATGAGTGAGTGGTATTTGGCTTTTATATGTATGGATAATATCTATAAAACATTCTATATTTTGTGTAATGATTTATTTCATTTGCATTTGAATGTAAAGGAATTTTATAAGGCAGCGAGTTCTATTGTTAAGTGTATTTTCAAAGTATTTCTTCATTGACATTGTAGAATTTTTGAAAATGAAGAATAGTATAGATTGAACAATTTATAATGAATAGTTACTTTAACAGTCATTTACATGGAAAAGTTACCTTGATTATTTTTTTATAAGTCCTTCCTTCATTTTAGTGAGAACAATTGGAATTATATCTCATATTGCATTTTGAAGTACTAATTTTAAATTTTCACCATCCGTGTTGAAAAATAATGAAAATTTTCACATTAAAAGTTTTTAATTCTTAATACTTTCTCTTTTTGTTATTAATGTATTATATTTTTATTTAGTTTATTAGAAACTCAGAATGTACAGTTAGCTCCAGATTGTTCAATTGGTGTTGCATCAGTGCATATCAAGGTGGATGTGTGTGAAGATGACTCAAAGAGTATTTGTGTATCTTGGGGATATCAGGTACAGTAACACATTCTCTGACATGCATGCATACATGATACTTCCATAATAATTAAAAATCTTGATAGCTAAAAATTAATTAGTCTGTGTGTTATCTAATGTATTTTGTGCTGTCCTGTTGTGGAAAACTTTGACATGAGTAATTCATAATGATATAAAATCTCTATTGTTCCTTAAATTGGTATTTACTGTGATACAAGATTCTCAATTCTGGGATATTTTTTAAAGAGATACGGAAATAGAATTTATTCTTATCCCCCCCCCCCCAATAAATAAATGAATAAATAAAAAAGAATATAAAATAAAAGAAAAAGAAGAATAATTCTGAAAGACATAATTTTATTTTAAATCATGATATTTACCCACATTTCTAAAACAAATTTGCCTAAGAAATAAATTAGCTGGTTAATGAAATTTTAGGACATTATTATTTAGCTCTGAAAAATAGTTTAATGAAGAGAACTGTTATTGTCAATTATATATTAATGCAATCTGATTAAATTAAAATTAGATGTTTAATATCTATTAATTTGAATAATGTGCAAAAATATGCAAAATTAAAATTTGTTTAAATTTTTAAACATTAGAAAAAGTCTTACTATGATTAAAATTCTTTTATGATGCCTTTAAAAAGAAAAAATGTTTAGACATTGAAAACTGAAATCTCTTAAAAACATTTTAAGAACGTAAGTCATAATTCATGTTTTAGTGAAGCTAAATAATAAATAGAATATCGCTCTATTCATATTATGTATACATATTGCTCTGCAGTAAGGAAGTTATTGCTATTCAATAAATAAAAAAATTAAAAAATTTTTTAAATGGTGAACTCAAACTTAATTTTGTTGATTCACATCCCAACACTTAAAAGTATGTAAGACTTTATAATATTAGGTAAGATATTGAGAGGCTTATCCTACTTTATTTTTCTATTATTGCAGAGTGACACCTAATCTGTTGTGTATTTTCATCACATGTTAATAAATTTTGATTAGAATTTACATTTTGTAATTATTTTCTATTAATTTTAGGATGAAGAGCTAGGGAAACAACTATTACCAGCAATCAAAGAATGGGCCATGGAAATTAAATGAAGTTGTCTGTGATATAATTGAACTGATCATTTTTATATTCAAGGGAAAAATAAAAAATGAATTTTATTTATTTATTTTTTCCTTACAGCAAATAAAGATTTTTAAATTATGTTTCTTGCTTATATTATGGATATCCTTGCACAAACTTTTAAGCCTTAATTATTTAAACTTCAAAATTTATGTCATGAAATTATTATTATAGATTTTATATATATATTATGTGCGATTACTACATGTTATGGGGCCAAGATTGGTAGATCTACATCTTAAGGTGAAATTTCAAAAAGATATAAAGATGAAGTTAGCGGGGCTTAATTTTCTATTTGACGTGAAAAGGACAAAACAGGGCACTTTCCCATTATACCGACCCGTTGCTAACATTATGCAAAGAGACTCCAATTAAATAAAATGAATACAATACTCACCTTTCACACCACATTTTCACTTTGTGAACAACATTTTAATGTAGAAAGAAAAAAAACAAAGGAATAGGGAAAAAAAATGCTGACTTTTCACATCACATATTTTTTGCAAGCTACATTTCTATTTTCGGTTGCATACGTATCGTTATTCCTTTCGTGCGGGAATTTTGTTTTCATTAAGAAGTGGACAAAACAACTCTAAGTGTATGTAAGAAAATGACAGAGATAAGAGAATAAATCTTTAAATAATCTTTAAATTTAAATTTAGTGTATATTTCTGTCCACTTCATACATACACTTAAATAGAATTGTTTTGTTAGTAACACTATAGTGCCGTTATTGCGTCTGTGATTTGTAAGCAGATGTTCTACAGAACAAAACCCGGTGTCAGTAAACATTTAAGAACTGTTTTTCATTGCCAAGAGTAGCAGTTTGCCGAGAGTTTGGCGACAGGTCGGTATAATGGAAAAGTACCCAAAACAGTTGAATTGATCATTTTGAAAAGGAGTCATGTCATCTTGCAATAACATTTTTTAAAATGTTTCATGAGAAGCAAAAAACTATAACTCGCCTTTATACATTATTAGTTAGACTAAATTTAGCATTTATTATGATATTTTTTTTAACTTGGGGGGGGGGGGGTAGAAAAGTGGAGATGACTCCTTTTCAAAAAGACTGATTCAGTTATTTTGGGTACTTTCCAAAACCTGCTTACACTGAGTAATTGAATTATGACTATCATTTTAATTTTTAATATGTCCTCCTTTTGTCTGAAGTAGATCATCTACCCCATGTGGCATAGATTATGTAAGATGTCTGTAGATTTTGAGAGTAATTCCAATCTTGTTGTCTTTCATGAAGCCTTAAAATATAGCTGTGGCAGAGATTGGTATATTTAATTGTCTGATATGCAATTCCAAAATATCCCTTCTGTGCTATGTAGAGTTAAAAAGAAAAAAGGTTATGCTGTGTAGGTTCAGAAGATAAATTTGCTGTATGTGATAACTAAGTTCATCTAATCGCTCCAACATTTGACCAGACAGATGAGGAGGGACACCATTCTGTTGAAAAACACTAAGTATATCGCTTTGAGATATAAACTGTCTCCAAATGGTCTGTAATATTGTTTTCATTAATAGATCATTCCATGTGCACCAACCTACCAGTGTTCTTACTAATTAAATGCAATCCACAACAAACCATTGCCTCCACTAATGTGTAATTTTGATACCCCACAAGATATTTTCATAGCCTCATTTTACTAATGAGAAATTTATACATGACTATTTGCAGTATGATGTTAAAAAATCACTTTGAAGTCTTTGACCAGCTCTCACCATTGACATTTAAATTTTGTTGTCTTTTACTGTCTTCCTGAAGTATGTTACTTTATTATTTTAGCACTAGTCAGGGTACTCTATAACTGTAGAAGCTTTTGAGCAGTCTTTGAAATCAAATACTTCATGCTTCAGCAATCTATTCTTTTATAGGATCTGATGTTATCCTAAAGTTTTTGCCCATTAAGTTTTATATGCTTTAAATTTTAATGTCTACTAAACTACTAATGCATTATGAGTATTACTTAGGTGACTAGCTTCATATTTTCAGTGATCATGTGGTTATGCAATATTCACAGCATAATTTTAAACTTTAGCCTTATCAGTAAGCAGTTTTATGTACAAGGCCAAATTTGAATATTTTCTCCAAGATAATAGGACTGGGAACTTTAAAAGAGAAATACTTTCACTTTTAAAGGCTTTAAATTTTTAGAGTTTAATGACCCCCAAGCTGCAATTTTTGCAGATTCAAGAACAATTGATTCAGCGTTTAAAGTGGGATATATTTTCTAAAATAACCTAGCAATCAATATCCTGAGTGAAGAAACAATTATCCTCCATTAAAAAGGGCAATTATTATTTAATATCTAGAGGAGACTTGGAAAAATTTTCATAGATAAATTGTTTACATGAATCAGAAATTGTATGTACTTTTGGTGAGATAAGCTATATACTGAGTTTACAGAAAGTTTAGGAACATGAAAAGACTTGGAAAAAAAATGTCATATATTTGAAAACAAAGTGTTTATAAGTTGATGAAAAATTACCAATATATATATATATATAGAAAAGATGCCTTTAAAATATTGCAAATACATGATTTCTGCACTTGATCAGACCTATGAGAAGAGATGCAATTATATGTTCTAGTACATACTGATTATCAAAATTTATGTAGATAAACATATCAGGAATTTAAAATTTGTGGTCAGTTTCTCTCATTTTAATCTTGCAGTAACATTTTATCTGACTCATGTTTAATACTAAAAATGCTGTTTTGAAGATATGTCATACACTCTCCCCATAACTGGTTTGTAATACTCTCAACAAAGGTGTTACAAAATTAGGAATGTGTACATTATAGTTGATGATATAGTGTTTTTTTTACCTTTTTAGGGTTATTTTTAACTGACATGCTCACATTAAATTTGAATCGGTAGTTTTTTCAATGTTATGATTTAGAACAATCTAGCTACTTTGTCTGTGGCAAACATTTCTGGTAGCTAGAAATCTAACAACCGGTCCTTCTTAGTGTGCTGAGTTCACTAGTCTGTTTGGATGGTGGTAAGTCTGATATTGAAAACAAAATGAAATTTTTTTTTCTCTTATCTAACAGGTTAAAATGAATTACAGTAAAGAATTTTACAATTATGGGCATTTTCATAAGTTCTCTAAATTGTATTTTTTATAGAGGAATTGAAATATGCATTTCCATATGCTTAAATATATGATGTGCAGGAATTATGCTTCAGAATCTAGTTGAAGGGTTTATATGAATAATTTATTGTATGTGTGAGAGAGAGAGAGTTCTTATAAGCAAATGATAGTACATGTAGTTCCACCTCTGTTTGTTATTTACTCATTTAACTATATTTTTTTTGGTAGATCCAGAAGAAAATAGACCACACTTCATTTATAATAAAACACTATGAACTTTTCTTGAAGATTTCACACATGACATTTGTTTTTAATTTAATTTGCTTGTATCTTTTAAATTACTTAACAGATAATTTTGTTAGTAAATACATACCTTAAAACTGACACAAAATATTACTTAATGTAAAGTTACCTAACAACATAAAAATTTAAAACAACAACAAACAAACAAACAAAATATGCATTGAATTAAGGATTTAACAATATGTTCAGATCAATCAGTTTTGTGGATGGAAGCTGAGATCTTTCGGAGAATTCTGGCTTAAATATTAATGAAGTAACTATCCTTAATAACACACATGTATAACGAATTTGAAAATATGCTTTATGATATTAACATATACAGGCATAAATAAAAATTTGGGTGAATGTGAATGTTTTAAACTTTCTCATCTCATACCATTTTAAAATCCTTATTGCAAGAATGAACCAACAAGTATATCACCAGCTAAAATATTCTGGTTGTATGCAAAGATCTTTGTTTTACTATTAGAAGTATAAACATATAAAATGATTATTTATGTGATTTGAGCAGTGAGGTATAGTTATTGTTCTATAATACATAATATTTATTCAGGTGAATGAGAACAGGGATGTTTAGAAATCCAAGCCCTACCACCAGAGTAAATAATTCTTTACGAAAAAAGTTAATTAACATGTTAGGTAAATTTCTTATTTACCTTATAGTTTGCATTAGTCATCTTTCATTAATCAGAATATTTCATTTTTCTCTTGTACCTTGTAGTGTTCGAGTTTTACCCCTGTTGTGGCACACTAAGATCATGAGATAATTAAATGAAAGAAATAATTTACAGGGTTTTATGTATTACTCACTTAAAATTACTAATATATTGCTTAACATAATTAACTAGTTTTTTTTTAGCTGAAATTATATTTTACAGTATAAAAAATTAAGTGCTGTTGGATGTCTGTCAGTCAATCAATTTTAAAAAGAAATGTGATTTCAGTTAATTTCAGAGTAAACTATAGGTGCCCAGTGGTAAAAAATGAGCACAAGAAGCATAAAAATATGTTCTAAAACAATATTTCAAAAATGTTTAGTAAAACGATACCTGCAGTCTTTAATTCAATTGTAAATGCATAAAGATATCATTTTCATTGCACAAAAGATCTGCAAAATATGATAATATAAGAATCAGGAAAAAATTAGTGAAAGGGGACTAACTTTCTTGCCTCATTTGAGAAGGAGTAAACATGGATACATTATACACTTATAATTGTTTCAATAGTATTTGTGGGGGTTTGACATCACTAGAACGAAAGTTTTTCAAGACCCTTAATATCACGAGATACCAAGGTTTATTTTCAATTTGACAATTTTCTCTTTGCGCTAAAAATTAACATGAGGAAGAGATTGGAATTAATTACTTTAGATAAATAAATAAAGACGGTCATTTAGAATCAACTAAATTTTTATGGACAATGTGCGACGTTATCTTAAGGAGTTTTAAAAAAAATGCAACCAAAATTTTATACTTTGTTCACCGCAAGCTTAAACAATGCTGAAGTTACGAATTATCATCACATATTTTATAAAATTTTGGTAAATATCATTACTCGGAGAAGGGGCTTTCCACTTGATCATCGACCTCAATTATTTATGTGTCACATCATGCAAGTACGTAATTAGGCATTCTCTGCTACGTACTTAAGTCATCTTTTACATCATAAGTACATAAAAGCAGAAAAATGAGAAAGTAACAAAGATCTGAAATATTATTTAAGTTTAAATAGATGTTCTCTACAAGAGCATACTAAGTTTCGTAAATATAAACAAGCAGACGATTTTATCTTATTTACATTCTTTCAGTTACGGTTGCAAAGACATATAAATGAATAGTTTCGTTTTACGATATACGTTTCTCTAAAAATTGTAAATCTTGAAATAAAAAGAAACTCTGAGTTTCGTAACCAATAAATAAGAAACCAACTTTAACTATACACAATCATTTAATGTAGCTGATAAATTCTCTTTTTTGTAAGCGTTTAGAAATCTCTAGATAATTGTTCATATCAATTTTTAACCAACTTCGATGAAATACGTTTCGCGGGCTTTTCAGTAGGCAGGGCTAGGTTTCGGTGCTGTGATTCGCTAATGACTATTGCTACCTTGAAGAGTTTCTGACAAGAGATTTTAATTCTTGCCATGCCTTTTAAATTCTTGAAAACTGTTATAGATGATCTAAGACCTTGAATTTCTATAAAGTTATTAATTCTCCTCAGAGGTATAGATCAACCGTCTATTACCATGCTTCGTTCCATACTTACCACACACATGCGTATTTATAAATATATATATTTGTATATATGAGTAGTATTTTTTATAATTTAATTTACAGGTATAATTTTAATATAGGAACTAAAAAGCATAAATTCTTGTTTTTTATTGAATAATCATGAAAAGCAATCAGAATCTTTATTTAAACATATATGATCATGTAAACGTTTGTGTCGTGATTTGTCGACAACTTTGGAATTTTGATGTTGATATAATTATAATTTAATGTGTATTGTATTTATTAAAGAAAACTTAAAAATTCACAAAAATATACTTCTGTTGTTCAGTTTTCTTTCGCTAAATTGGATCGTGAATGAAGTAAAACAGAATATGAATATTACCTTAAACTTCTTGCTGTAAAGTAAATAAATAAGATATGAATAAACTAAAAATATATATTGGTACTCACAAAGATTTAAAAAAAAAAAGAATTGCTATTGATTATTTTTTTTGTCGATAAATTCATAGTTTTTCTCACCTAAGAAAAATTTACCTACTGTTTCTTCATAAAGGTCCAGAACCTACTCTAGTTAATATGCTCAGATTTCATATTGGCTAAAATAGTCAATTTATGTATGAGAGCAATAATGTCTTGTTTAAATTAAATTTACTTTTCTTTTTGTAAAGGATTAATTTATTAAGGATTATGTAGTTATATGGATCACTTACTAACCAATCTTCTTTTGATACTCACCTACAATTTTTTTCAGTTCATGGTTTGTTTCTGATAAGCAATTATCATTTATTCAACAGATTAATATTTAAATAACATTAAGACTTATAGCTGATTAGTTGAATTATTAAAAATAATATTAAATCTTTTTGTGTTGCAGGCAAGAATTATGGAAAATTTACTGAAAGAATTCAGTTTGTTTGCAGAAGAATTGCAGTTGCCTTCATCCATATCAGAAAAAGTTAAACTGTTTCTGCATGAATTGAATGCTGCATTTCTACAGGATTCTAATGAAGTAATTATTTAAGGAATGGTTCAGTAATAAATTTGGTTTAATATATTGGTCACTGGAAGAAAATAAAATTTACTGTCTGGCTCTGTCACTAAAGAACAGTCTTCCATCTAAAACTGTTATGATCTTAAGATTATTGGGCTTTGTTCAATATTTTTCTCACTTACTTTAACACTAATACAAAATCATTTAACTATTTGTAATTTAAAACTTTTCTTTACCTTAATGTTGAATTTTCAAAGAACAGATAATAAACTCTTCATTAATTATATTATTAAGGAATTTATTCAACAAAACTTCATTTAAATGTTTATTTTAAAAAGTAAGTAAAGTTTAAAAAAGGGCATTGTATTTGTAAACTATGTTTGGCAGTTTTGCCCTTTTTAAAGTGTCTAGTTTTCTATGAAACTATTTTTAAATTTCCTTGCAGAATTATTCATAAAAGATTAAGATAGAATTCATGGTACACCTTGCAATACCTTATCCCTCTCATAAATTTTGATTGAGATCTCTAGATTGTTCTGTGGGATATTTATTTATTATGTTTTCTTTTGATTGATGAAGAAAATGGGATAAAATACAAATCAAGACATAGAAATAAAAAATTATATACATTTACTTATGAATATATTAAATATAACAAATTTAAGTCCTATCTATTTCATTTAAATGGTCTGTATGTTTGCATATGTTTAAAATTTGCCATATTATCTTACTCTGAAATTCTCTCAATTAACGGCTTAAAATCTTTTAACTTCTCTATTTTTTTTCTTTTCATTAAATACAATGAAAATTTATTATATATTTTTTCCTGGTAGTAAAGTTTCTGGACTTAAACATATATTTAAATATATGGTTGGTCACTTATTCTGAGCTTTTATTTTCTGTATGCTTTAAAAGTAACCAATTCTCCCAGAAAAATTCAATTTTTTTTAAACCTTCTGAGTAATAATATCACTCTTAAGATTAAAAAACCTCTATTGATATATTCAATAGAAGAGGAGTAGGGAATATTGTGAAATAAAATAATAATCATCATATCACTATAACTCTTTCTGTCTGTCTAATTAGAGGAAGCTAAGAGGGTGGTATCTTTTTTCAGTAATAATTCTTTTGGCTAGGATCTGGATTAGTAAAGATTTATGTCCTTTGTGGCCAATACTGTTATATAATAGAGGCATATAGATTGGATATTACAAATTGTAAATTTTTCATTTCATTTTATTATTTTTTGCTTATTATTACTTTTCTTAAATGTTCACTCATATGTTTGTACTAAAATGCAACTTTATGAATTCATTCAGAAATACTTAAATCCAAAAGTTTGCCTCAGAGGTAATGAGCACAATCATTCATAATATATATATATGTATTAGTCTGCATTTTCTTACCTAAAAGATACATGATAAATAAAGATATAAAGATCATGATGTCATACATGATAAGAATTTTGCATTACAGAAAAATTGCTTTATTTTGAAAGTCTATGTACTATGGACATTAAAAATTTTGTAGTTCAAGAATTACAATTACTGACAATCATATGTGATCTGCAAAACATGCTTGGGATATCTTGACAAATTCCTTGAAAAATAAAAAAAAAAACTGAAAACTTTTATCTTACTCATAGACAGTTATGATTTTCTAGTTACTCTTATCCAGTTCTTCATTAATGGTAATGAATAACTTTTAAAAAGTATACTCTCTTTGTTATAGTTTTATTTGTAACAGTATATTTTTTTAACAATACCTTCGAGTGTTTGGGTCTAAATGATATAAAACTCAAACTGTGAGTTCTAGTATTATTTGCAAAGGTATCTTTGCCTTAGCATACTAAGTAAATCTTCACTGGTATTTCTTTTAATCATTGCCTATTAAATAGAAACAAAATCTGTAAAAGGATAACATTCTACTTCATGATGGTTTAAATCAGAAGAGATCATTTAAAAAAAATAATGGTGGTAATGTGGTTGTAAACTAGTCATATATATATTGTTTTTTAAAATTTCCTCAGCAGACATGCAGATCAAAATATTGTAATTGCACTTATATTTACTGTAATCTTTATTTTACAAATTTAGTTTTAAATGAAATTTTATAAAATCATTATTGTTGATGTTCACATTTTGATTATGACAGGTAATTTATTTTCTTCAAAAGATGACATTAATTATTAAATTTTTGTAATAACTTGTTGCAGATTTCGCAAAAAGTATTATTTGCTTGCTGTATTTACATCATGATCCAAGATGAACAGTAAGTATTGATCCTGGGTTTTTTTCATTAATGTGTATAAAAAAATATTGGCAGTTAATAAGTACCTGTTTAACATTTAATAGTATTGATTATAATTATTCTTATATATTTTAATCTATTTAAATACTTGTAGATATAACATTTATAAATATAGTCAATATTCTCAAATCTAAGTATTGTATGTGAAGTTATTCTTTCATTAAAATTTTTCTTTTTAATAGGTGCCCTTTACTGTATCAGCAGCATTAGTTAACATTTACTGTATAAGCACAAATCCGATCATAAGAGAAGTTATCTAATTTTTTCATGACTAAATCTTTTACTTTTTATTGCTAAAGCTTTTAGCTTTTGTCTTTCACATGGTAAGGATTACATTGATAAGCATTGGTTCATAAATTTAGGGATTTTCTTCTGTGATCTGTATATCATATTGTATATACATTCTTCTTTGTAAAAAGAAATATAAATTTTGTTTTAGGTCATATGAAATATTAATTATGAAAGTGTGGTAAAAAATTTTCTGATCTTGAAAAAAAATAATAATTAGGTGCATTTATTGCCAAGACTTTTGTGATAGAGGGTACAATAAAATTATTATTTATTGAAAACATTGAAAGGGAGTCTAAACAATTTGGGAGAGATTGTCATATTCAGATTGATCTGTGACATGATATCTTTAGAGTGCATGTATATTGTTAACCATATTGAAACATGTCATGCATTTTTATGCTTTGAATTGAAATGTTATATTGAACACAACATTATTTATTTAAAATGTTTTCTGTAATTTTAAATTAGTGCATTAGTTTTAGAAATTATTATTATTATTATTATTTTTTTTTACATCACACGGAATTTATGTAAGTGAAGTTTCCATTTTCTTGACTTTTATTATGACTCTTGTTGTGGAACTTTCTTGTAATTAAAAGCAATGATATCATTGCAGCATTTGCTTTATGTCAACTGTTTCTTTTCTATAATGCACATCTATTACAGATTGTGTATTCTTTTTCATTAACATAATGCTTTTCTCCACAGGAGGGAAGAAATACTAAAACTGGTTTTCAAAATAAAGATAAATTGATACTAATAGTTTTAAAATATAACATGGTTCTAATTTTAAATTATAAAGTAATCATTAATTTTCTGTATACTCAAAAAAAATTTAAGCCAGTTAGAGTAGGCTTATGAGAAATGATTTGATATAATTGTATATATGTGTTAATAATAAAAAAAAACTTTTAGGGATTAAACCTATAAATTATATTTTAATATGTATTTAAATAAATTATAATTTAGTATATTTTTTATTCAACATATGAATTATATTTTAATTTATACTACAATCTTTCAGTTTTACATTATATTTTATGTTCCATTTCTAATATGCTTCATTTAGACTTTGTTCTTTGTTAATAGTTCTTCAACGGAAGTTAAAACAGAAGACAGTATTTTACCATCTCTTACAGTATCTAAACTTTTAGAAAGAGCAGGAATGAGGTATATATATATATTTTTAAAATATGTATAGCTTAAAGACTCGCATGTATATAAACATTGTTTTAGCTTCTCTCTCATTGATTCAAAACTAACCATGACTACTTCACTTATTGACAAGATGTGTGCGACTGACTGTGGGTTAAACACAGTTACTTTTGCTTATACTATTCTATTCCATTTGATCTGTGAATAATTTCTATGTTATTTCTATATGACATTAAAAAACAATTGATATGTGGGCTGTCAAATGTATTCTCCCACTTGGAAAGTGAGATCAGAAATGGAATTGTTCAAACAGGAAGCTTAATGGGACATCTGGAGGATTTTGATTAATTATTAAAATACAAATTTTAGAATTACAATTATGATGAGTGGGTGAACTGTAGTATAACATTAAATATGAGATTACCTAAAATTAAAACTATTCACAAATAAAAAAAAAAATCAAATAAAACAGGTAATTTTAACATTATATTAGGTAAGAAAGTTAAAGAAAATTTGTCAAATTCAAATTACCCCAAAATTTGAATTAATAATTCTTAAATTAGCTAAGTACAATTGTGTATGTTTATTCCTCTTCTTTTTCTTCCTGGTTAATAATTTTATGATTTCTCTGTATAAAAACTTTTGGATTTTATAAATTTTAAAAAATTAACCAACTCTATTAAAGGTCCTATTAATAGTAAAAGGAAAATTTACAAGATTATTTAAGTTTTCTGTTTAAAATTATTAAAATGTAATCTCTAAAGTACATATTTGTTTTAATTTGGGAATTTCTGGCCTTCACAATTTCTCCCATTTAATATATATTTTTCTGTTTTGTGAAATTTCTCATCATAAATTGTTTTACCTTTGTGTAACTGTTGATACAGTTGTTTAAAATTGATAAAGTTGAATGATGTTAAGTTAGGTATATTTAACTTTTGTTTTATGAATGGCTAATGTATAATATATTCCGATATTCACCAAATACCATTCCCAAAATATTTTGAATGAAGCACACTTAAGTCCTTTAAACAGATTAATTACATGATATATCAGCAGACTACTTTTACCAAAGTAATTGAATTTATCCATAAGTATGTGATGTAATACTTCTGTAATTATTTTCATGGTAAACAAGTAGTTGGTTACGAAATCAAAATTTGTTGTTGAGACCAGGTCAAGCATATGCAATCCTTGACTTCTGCATGTCAAGTCTTGATTATATGACTCAATATTGGGTGTCTTGCACTAGTTTTTTTAAGGTTTTTCTAGTGTCTGGTGTGTACTTTCATTATTAGAAAATTCTTCAATAATGTTATAGTTCTAAAGAATATCTCTCTTGAGTAACTGTATAAGCATTCTCTTTATAGTATTTTTCAATATTAAAGTATCTTTTTAATTGAAAAATAATAACTTACAATTTTGTGCTGGTTAGTATGCAAGCTACCCCTGCATTGGTCTGGAGTCAAATCTTGGCTAAGGCATGGATGTTCCTACACTGTCCCTTTATCTAAAACAACGTTGGTTCACCTCTTCAGTGCTCCCATAATAAGTTGCTAAGAGAATTAGGAATATGTAATGGGATATATTCTCTGTATTAGTGTTTACTTCAATGGAAACAAAGAAGTTGAATAATTTTTTTTATTAATCATATTTTTCTGTTTAATTATCTTGGTTTTTGATTTTCATTAATGTTTCAATTTCTAGTATTATGGACTTTTTTGCTGTAACATGCTTATTAAAGACAAATCATCATCTTAGTAATTCAAGTAAACAGAAACTGATTGCTTTGGAACGTAAATACCTCATTGTTTCAGCTCTTTATGATAAGTTTGAAAGGTGAGTTGTTACTCATCATAACAGGTTTCTTAAAATCTGTCTCTGATAAATTTTACCTTGAGAAGCAATTTTTTTTTCTCTCTTACTATTAAATTCAACAGATTTAAAGAAATATATTTTTTGTTCTTCATTTTTTTTTAAAGTTTATTATAAATGCTAAAATTAGTGTAAAAATTTTATACAAAAAATATATGAAATTGAGATAATTTTTCATGCTTCCAGGAAAAATTTCATTGGATGTTCTGTTATAATTTTGTTTTTACCAAACCTGTAGAATATTCTGCAATTTATTTATTTTCTATGTTATCACATGTTCTGCGTTTGAAGTTTTTTTTTTTCAAAGAGTGTTTTTTAAAGCAAACTGTGAATAAAAGCACCACAATAATAAGGAATGTTACACATGGAATGAAATTCCAATTCACATTGTGTTTTTTAATTCACCTTAAAAAGAAAATACTTTATTTTTTTTAAACTAAAATTCTGATTATTATTACATAAAATGTATGTTGACACATTTTAAAACTTTAATTTTATAATTGATTTGTTGTGTAATACCTTGAACATTTTTAATAAAATTTTATTTCATATCTAGCATGATTGGAGAAATATTTTGTGCTGAATATAACACCACACCACAAAATAATTTGCCTAGCACAAGTTATGAGTTAAATGAACTTTTGAAACACCACAAAGCACTATGTTGGATGCTTTTTATTGTGGCAAAAGCAAAAGTTCTTTGGCATCGACAGGAACTTCTTGCTACATTTCACTTACTTCTGTGCTGTATTGCTGAAGTTATAAAAGCTACTCCAACTTTTCTCCTCCTCCCACCGTTTGGTAAGTATAATTTTTTTAATAATTATAATTATTTGTGATATGAGGTGCCGTGGTATTTTTTTTTCTGGTAATATAATGTTATTAGTCAAAAAAGTTATACGAGAAATAGCAATTCATTTATAAAATACTGCTACTTTCTAATATACCATTTAAAGAATTTCTGGAACATTATTTAACCTAGTTTATATATATGTTAGAATTTAATTTCTAAAAATTTCTCTTATTGAATTTTCATTTTACTTTCCCCCATCTGATGAATTTTATGTATTTTATCTTTTTAGATACCATTGTTACTAAAAATGATGATTCCTTAGCTGTTCTTAAAATGTTGACCAACCATGTTAAAACAAAATTTGAAGAGGTAAAAACTTCAAAAATATAGTGCTTTTATCTATTTTTTTATGTAAATTATGTTCTATTTCTTGTATGCATTCAAATGTTTTTTGAATATTTCCATTTATAATTCTAAGATTGTTCATGATAGCTTTTTAGATATTGTCCTGTCAAATACATTTCTTATGTTTCTATATAATATTTAACTAGTGGTTTTTGTAGTAGTTTTAAAATTTGATTTATTTTTATGTCTTATAATTGCTTGACCATATTTCTCACTGTCAGGCAATAGTATGTTGCGGAATGCTAATGAAAATGTCTATATGCAAATGCATAAATTTACATCTACAAATGAGATTAACAAACCGAATGAAAGGCAGGTATATCATGATATTTATAACAAAAGATTTTTGCTGTACAGAAATAGTTTTGTAGAATAGTATGTAATAGAACAGAGGTGGGGAACGCTCGGCCTCCGTGATCTTCTCTTGCGGCCTTCATAAAAGCTAGCACATGTATTAATTAATATTTAATTATATAGATTACAACAATTTCCAAATCAATAGAATTAAATAATGAACGGCATGAATGTTTTTTTTGTTATTTTTCTATATAATGCACCAAATTGTTAAAACTATAACTATAATAATTTCATAAAAGTCGCATTTATAGGTTCATCAACTTATGCGGCCTCCTTTATTTATTACTACCTAATTTACATGTGGCCTCTAATGGTAAAAAGGTTCCCCACCTCTGTAATAGAAAATTCTATTTTAGAGAATCTTTCATAGACTAATTTGAGGTAGGGTGTAACGACTCCCGTACAATAGCGAATATTTTGAGCGTGGAAATTCCGGGAAGACCAACCAACACGTGGTTTGTGCACATAATTGATTTAGACGACTGGAGACAGACAGTCTTGGCGACATAAAGACCAGAAGTGCTACCGACAACTCGCAGAATAGTTTGTCAGCTACAAAAGAGAAGTTGTTGACTGGAGGTGCTGGTCGTCTGGGAACGTAACTGAATAAAGAAAGGCGTCGTTTTCCAGACCTTTCGAGAACGTTCAGCTAAGGTATATAACAGAGGTGGGGACACCTCTCTGTGATCTTCTCTTTCGGCCTTCATAAAAGCTAGTAGCACTTGTATTAATTAATATTTTATTATATAGATTACAACAATTTCCAAATCAATAGAATTAAATAAAGAATGGCATGAATCTATGTACAGTGTCGGCCAAAATAAAGTTGACATTTTAAAATTGTTGTCTAAAGTCGCTACAATTGTATATTTATCCAAATGAGCTTCGTTTACCTTTATTGTATGATACTTTAACTACACTTTATATGTAATTTAATGCTCAGAGTTTCTTAGCAGTACTACCAGACATGTTATAGGATCTCTTCATAAAAACTATTTTCTTACTATTATTGTTGTGACTGACTCCATGTACATTAAAACGTATTATTTTTTCTGCAAAAAAAAAAATAAAAATAATGTTATAACAAGTTTTTATCCTTATGTGAATACAAAAATATTTTATATTGTAACTTTTTATGTCAAATAATAAATAAGTAAGGACTTAATTTTTTTGTTATTTTTCTATATAATGCACCAAAGTGTTAAAACTATATCTAACTATAATAATTTCACAAAAGTCCCATTTATAGGTTCATCAACTTATGCGGCCTCCTTTATTACTACCTAATTTACATGTGACCTCTAATGGTAAAAAGGTTCCCCACCTCTGGTATATAAAGTTGCTTAACTCAAGTTAAAAAAAAGTCAGTGATTCATAGATTAAGTTATTTAGAGTGACGCTGGAGCCGGAGACAAGGAGATACTGTTGGGCCTAGACAGACTTGAATGAGTGTAGCAACAACTCAAGTCTGATCTTTCTCGTTGATGCCGTGAACCCACGAATTTAATTTTATATATATATATTGTAAATAGCCTGTATTTAGTTGAGAATTGAAATTAAAGCATAAAATACAAAAAGGCTGGCTGTCTTTCATTTAAGGCAAAGTCCTCACAAGGGCATGTTTAGAAGGTGACATCTATTCTCCATGGTAGAACTTTGTTATTTCTTATCCTATCTCAAAGCTGCTCCTTCTATTTTACAGATGCCTTCCCCCCTTTCCTGTGTATTAAAAAAATTAATGCAAATAAATTAATATATATTGTAAAATTAAAAATTAACTTTTAATAGCTATAAGCTGGCCTGAGTTCTGTATTAAAGGCATTTCAGAAACCCTTACAGACTAACTTTTGTTTATATAGACTACTTTTAATGAACAGATATATTAATGATGCAAATATTGCAGTTTTTTAAGACCTTATTATAGTATAATACATTTAAAAGATAATTTAATTACTGAAACATCTCTCAGTTAAACAAGATTTTGATAATATAAAAAATATATATTAAGAATATTGCTAGGAGAATATTTGGAAGAAAAAGTAAAACTTGTGGGGCTGTTCATTTTTTTTTCAATGTTTTCTGCAATTTTTTCCCCATTCTTTTTTCTTCAATATTTTACTTGTGACATTGTACTTTCTGATAATAAAGTTACCTCTCATAAATTTTTTTGCTGTTTATAATAATATAAAAAAAAAATGTTTCTGAGCTATGTTTTTTTATATCAGAGGTGAGTAGTTTCAGAGAAAAAGTATTATTAAAATTGTGTTGTGGATTTTTATTTTTGTAGGTTACTGCTGTACATGATGGTTGGTTGCATGTAGCAAATGAATTAATTATTGATGCCAAACTACCAGAGGTAATCTTTACTATGATTTATGCATGTGTTAATAAGATTTAGAATACTGTTTTTTTTGAATTAATTTCTATTTCATTTTCTGTAGAGTTGTACATGTAGAATGTATATATAGCTAGCAAAAATATTCAGTTTTCAAAGAAGCAAGTTATGAGAAATCCTTAAATGTTAGAGTACTGATAGCAGGATCCTGCTCTGCTTGTGTTGTCTCAAAAAAAGCTCTCAGTAGGAATGCACTGTTCAGATTTTACTCTGCATAAAATGTGCACTTTACTCTGTATTTTAAGTATATATTGAAGAAACTTATTGAGCACTAAAATGGTTCAGCACTAAACAAGATGATACTCTACAGAAAACTATACTGAATTGAATTAACATATAGATGAGAACAAAATGAATTATAACAAATGATAAAAACCTAGGAATTAACATTTAGATTAAAACTTGTGGATAAAAATCTAGATCCAGTTGCTGAGTGTGGGAGAAAGTCAGCAGAAGTCAAATTTGAAAAATTAATATATATTAAATAAGAAACATATCTTTAGAAAAGAATATCTTGTCTCGAGGTCATGATTAATTTGTCTAAAATAAAATGTAAAGTTTTCCTCTTAAGGCAGTTTTTGCATAAATATTTTTTCATTCACTTGAGAACTTAAAGAGTTAACTATGAATATCTTTCTTCTTTCTTTGCATAGCTTGAAAATCTTCAGAATATTTATGATCAACTGTACCACCAAAGTGGAGACATTGATGAATCTCAGTTTTTAAACCACGACTGGCATCTACTGCCTCAAAACTCTGAACAGAGGTTTGAAATTTTTGAATTTATTTTCTAAATTTTTTTTGTATCTTTTTTAGCATTGTTATCTAAGAAATTTAATTTTCAATTTGTAAGTATATATATGTAAAAATGTTGTAGAAAACAATATGATGAGACAATGTTTCCATGACATCACAAATTGTTTGCAAAATTCATTTTGTTTTGTGCGCCATTATTAACAGTCTCAAAGTGTTTTGAGGTAAAATAGGAAAAAGATTAACATATTCATATTTTTTTAGAAATTACAAATCAAATTTTAGGAGCTAAAGATATTTTTACTTTTTTAGATCGCCACACAAAGAAAATGGTCTGATATTGAAAATTGTTAGTCATACATTCTGATGATCCAGTGAATTATGTAAAAGTTAAAATAGAATATTTCTTTCTAGTCAATTGCCCCAGAAACAGCAGAATAAATTTTGTTTTAGATTTTATAAATATCTTAGAAAGTGTAAATATCTTCTTAACACATAGTATAATAGAACAATATCTCTAAAAAATACTCTAGTTGAATATTTTAATAAATTACATGTATATTGAAATATGTTTTAAAAGTTCACTTAGATTTTGTTAGATATTATTCCATAATGATTTATATTAAGTGCCTCCTATTCTATGATTCATTAATTTTAACTTAAAAATATCCTAACACTTTTTTTTTCTCATTATTTGAAATGACTAAAAATAATTATCTGAATTCATTGTTTAATATTTTAGAGAGAGATTATCGCTCTCTTAAAAATATATGAAAGATCAAAAATTGTTGATTAGTAATATGTTTAATATGTTAGGGAAGAAAACCCCTTTAAAGATTAATCATAATATAGTTACGAAGTATTCTACGAAGTGTTACGAAGTATTACGTTTCCAAAGCCCTTTCAGCTTTTGAAATTTAATTAGAGTGTATCTTAACTATTCTTAGTTAAGGTTTTAAGTTTTTTCTCCCCCATTTTTCACTAGCATTTATACTTTTATTTTCTATTTAGTAATGTGTTATTTAGGTTTAAATTATATGAACATTTAATATCTTTTTATTTCTTTATAGGCTGATTTACTAATAACTAAATAATCAGGAGTATAACAACATTTTATAACATTTTAAATTAATAAAATTAGTATATTAATTTATTCATTTTTAGTGACTTTTATTTTAATAGGAATATTTGTTCTTTATAGCTCCTCTCCTCGTAAACATGTTACCTTAGTTCGTAGAACCCTTGACACAGCTGATGCCTTAAATAAAATACTATTGTCCACTTCTGATGCATTATCACCAAGTTTGAGGCATTGTTTACAGGTAAGTCAATTTTTAGAACTTGGAATAGTAAGTTGTGTGTTTAAAGTTTCTGAGTTTGATTTCATTTTAAATGTCTCTTTATATTACAACATTTGTTATCAGTGGCATATAACAAGTGCTTATTAATAAAATATCACTTTTAATCTTTTCTGTTACAATCTTTTTTACTCAAAGGACATAAGTCATAAAATGTCACTTTGGTTTTGTTCTGTTTTTCCTGTCTTTCTTTACTGATTTCTGCATTCTGTTTATCTTCACATTTGTTTTCTTGCAATCACGATAAGCTAAAATTGTACTAAATTAAAAGGCTGAACAGGCCAAAATAAACCTTGGACTGTTGATCATTAGTTTGGTCAAACCTAGCCTGCAAATATTATGGTTAATTCAGCAATTGACCCAATGCACAATTGTTCCAATTAGTGGAGCCTTGGACCCTATGATACAGCTCATAGTGTTCAGTAAAAGTAAAAACTAATTTTTGCTGTCTTCTTTCAGTAAACCACTTAGAATGTTTATGATAAATTTTTCTATTTTAAAAATTTTTTTTATTTTATCTATGTGCTATCATTAGTATTATATTTCAAATATTAATGTTTCTTCTTTGGTTTCAACCTATAGTAGCTTTATGATAAAATAAGCAAAAAAAAATCTGAAAAATTTGTGAAAGTATAAACTAAAAGTAATTATATCATTGATAAATTCAAAAACCAATAAAATTATAGATATCTCATTTTTGGTTCATGGTGACGCAAATCTCTTCAAGTCCTTTAGTTGAGCATTTTATATACCTAATATTCTGGGTTATTTTATGTTTTTTAAAACATCAAACATAGATTCTTTTTCTTTAATCAAAATGTTTAAACTTTTTACTAAAGGTGTCTTCGGCAAATATCTCTGTCAATCAATGACAGATTTATTAATTGTTAAGTTACCCAGATGGACAGTTTATGAAAACTAGGAAAAAGGCCTGCAATGTTAGAAAAGAAGAAAAAAACATCAAAGCCTAGTCTGTGTGCTAAGTATTGATTTTAGGCGGCTCGGCCCAAAGCATGTTCAAATCTTTGAATGAAATTCAAAACTTGGGTAAAACAATATGTAGATATCAAGTATGTTTCATAGAACAGTCATGAAGTTTACCAATTTTAGTCTTGAGATGTTCTCACAATGTTTTTACAGTTAAAACCATGGCATTTTCATATTATAAATAAAGATTTATTCAGAAAGTACTAATGTAAAAAATAGCTACAGTTAAAAAATCTCAATTATTAAATACTAAAATATTACTTTAAACTATTGATGAAGCAGGCAGAAGATCAATATGGGTTTATTTTAAAACTACAGTTTCTCACACTCTTTCTTATACACATAGTCCCAGATTTTATGATTTTGAATAACTCTTAAAATGTATACAATGTTTCTTACAGTTACAGAAATCATTTTATGAGCCAGGAGATGGCCGAATGGCTAGGGCAGTAGCATTTAGTTCAGATCCTGTGGGTTCAAATCCCACTGATGGCATGGATATTTGAAGCCTTTCAGAATTGGCTTTAAACTGTAGGTCCCAATCTAATTAGACCTTGTGTAGCAAAAAGGTGACCACAGTGCTCCAAACCAAACCAAACCCATATTTTATGAATATATACTAGTTAAATAAAATTATGAAATATTCTATCAGCATTTAGTTGAATTGCCTTAGTTATCATATTTGTATATTGTTTGAGTTCCATGTATAAAGGAATAAATTATTAATTCATAGTATCTCTCATTTTAAGGGAAAAAAGTAGAGGCACTTTAAAAATTAAATGTTGCTAATCTGCCATATAAAAGAGTTTTTAGTATTTTTTCCAGTATCAGGTCAACATATTTTAAAAAAAGGAAAAAAAATTGTATCAGCTGAAACATGCTGAATAGTTCCAACTCTCAGCATGTTTCAGCTGATATAAATAAATATATATATTTTTTAACATGCTGAATAGTTTCAGCTCTCAAGGGCATGATGGTCCAGTTGGCAAGGGCAGCGCGACAATGATCTGGACATCTCTGGTTCGATGCCTGTTGCTGCAAAATCCATCGCCGTGTACATTAATGGCAGCTGGTGCATGTTAAATCCGTCATGGCTGCAAAGTCCTCCAAGTTCTCAAATTTACCTCTGGAGGTGCGGGGTCAAGTGTTCCGGTCTCGGCACTTAACTTGGTTCTAAATTACGGGACCGGCTTGTAGGAGATAATGCTGGCCACCTATACAGTATCCCCTTAAATAAATGGCCAGCAGTCTTGGCTGCAAAGTGTAATGGATCCAAAAATTGCCATGTATTACAACAACAACAGTTTCAGCTCTAAAAATGACTGGTAACTAAGCATGAAACTACCTGTTCTAACTGGTTTAACAAAAACATTTTGAATGACATACCTTAAAAATTCCAGAATTTTATTTACTTGATTTTATATTAATGTATTTATTTTTTCTTCCTGTTAGAAATGTACTGTTGATGGTGTAGCATTTCTCCAAGATTTTGTATCAGAATCTGAGAAAACATTTGTTGAAGCTTTTGTTAATGCACAAGAAGGTGGTAGTAGAAGCTTAGCAGAAAGGAGATTCAAACTTGCCATTAGATATTATTACATTATGCTGGAGACTTTTCTTAAGAAGGTATATCTTAAAACCATATTAAATACATTACATTTCAATATTGCTGTCTCTTTTTTTTTTTTTTTTTTGTCTAAACTAATATAATCTATGAATTATTCTTAAATAAGAATTTGATTCTTGATTTTGTTAACAGTTCAGTGGATTTTGTTGAAGGTTAAATATTAATCCACAAACAAATGCTTACTTCTGAAATCTTACCTAAGTGCGCTGAAAACTATATATTTACCTTATTGTAACAGACACAGACTCAGCATTCTTCATTTCCTCAGGCATGTATGTTGCTGCAGTAATGTGGAATACAGCTTGTAAAATGCTGATAATGATTTTAGACCATAAAAGTCTTGTAAACCCATTAAGTAGGTGTATAGGTAAACCATATTACTTTTTTGCTTTGCTATTTTTTCCTGACAGATTCCTACTGCTGTCTGTTATACTGTGATTAATTTTCTGATTTTCCGAGAAAATCTTATTAATTTAATTTAATGCTAAAAATTTGAGATCCTTGTTGAAATTCTTAGAAATATTTTGGACTCTAGGGAATTAAATATCTTTTAAATAATTCATTTCACTATATCTTGAGCTTAAATTTTTTTTCTCTGTTGAAAAATTGTATTTTTTATTGATTAAACAAAATGAGTAGCTGAATAATGAGCTATGATATTTTATTAATACCTCATATAAATATATATGTATAAATTTCTTTTGTGATGTATTCTATAAGAAAATTTCGGGAAACAAATGTGCATACTAATGAATTTGTGAGACTGTTTCTTAAATTCACTGTAGGAATCTGAACGTGTAGCTTCCCCTGAGTTCACATCTATTGTACAGAACAAAATACTTCAAAAATCTCTACTTTCCTGTTGTCTTGAAGTAACTCTTATGTCTTATGGAAATGTTGGTAAGTAGGATTTTCATAATTACTTTTGAAACTAAATTATAATTTTTTTGACTTACAGGAAACTTGGGGAAACACAAATCAGAACAAACAACTTCTTAATATCCATGATGGAATTAAAAGGATCGCTGCATGTTTTGAACTAATTAATAGTTCAACATCAGGGGGGGGGAGCTCTTATCATTGTAATTGTGAACAATTGACAAATATGAAGGTCACTCGAAGATTATCAAGAGTTTCCATGATCCTCTCTTTTGCAAATTGTCCACAGTGACAATTGCACCTAATGCTCCTTAGCCTGTTGATGAACTATTAATTTGTACAAAACATGTGGCCATCCTTATCATTATATTGGGGATACTAAGAAGTTGTTTCTTTCTGTATAATTTTTTTATTTTTTATTTTAACATTATATGAATTGCTCATCTCTACTTAAAGTCACCTATGTAACAATAATGATTGGGGGTTACTAAGAATGTACTATAATTTTATTATTTTCTTTTATCATACCTTAGTTATGAACATTAAAAGTACCTAAAATTTTTCTGATGGCTTTTATCATTCTCTGTTTATATGACAGGTTTAAAAATGGTTGTTTCAGATTATTAATGATAAACATAATTTTGCTGAGTACTGTTTCCTTGTACCTTTTTCTTATCACCTATCTCTCTCTCTCTCTCTGTACATTTTAATTTTCTTTAGATTTGCTGTCCTGTTTACTGATTTTAAGTTTTTGACTTTCTGACCTTTTTTATTTATTCTCTAATTTGTCTAAATTTATGCATAATACCGAGACAGTTCAAAAATCTTTCAGAAAATCAAAGTCAAAACTCAGTAATTTCTGTTATGACTCAATTCTTACATTTTTTCTGAATTTTTTTTCCAACTCTATGATTAAGCCTCCATTTTCAGTTACTGCGAAAGATACAGAGGAAAAAAAGTGGATTTATTAATTACTATGTACATCAGATTTAAAAGTTAAATTTTTGTATTATAACCTTGTTATCTAATGGCACACAGAATTCATATCCTCTAGTTTACAGTTGTATGCAACATTTGAAATTATAAATGTGAAAGCTAACACTGTTTCATTGTCTCATTTGAGATCTTTGAAATCAGAGTGTAATGTAATGTTTAATTTTTTTGTTTAGTTATTTTGAAAATTCGTTCAATACATTGAATTATTAATACAAGTGAAATTTGAAATTACAGTTCACTTAAGTGATAACATTTATGATTAGGATATAAACTTGATTACATTTCTTTCTTTTTAACTATGCAGGCTCAATAAATTTCACTCCTTTAGTCCATGGTGGAAGCACTCAAGCACAGGGTATTACATTCCCTTGGATTTTAACTGTTTTCGATTTAGAACCTTTCCAATTCTTCAAAATTATTGAAAGTTTCATTCGAGCTGCTCCAACTATCACCCAACAAATCATAAAAGTATGTACATAAATTTATATTTTACCTTGTAATGTATCAATGTTATTTTAGAAAATTATGTGGTAGTCTGTTTTAGAAAACAATTTTTTAGCAGTTTCTCGTGTATGTTTTAAATCGCAGAAAATAATCTTATCATTTTTCCTACTCACAAACTTTCTTATAGATAATTTAATTTGCTTATTTAATAAATTATATGGCATGAAATGTAACTTGTTAGCTTTTGACACGTCAATATCAAAATTATCTGAATTATACATTCATGAATATTTTAAAGAATGGTTTCATTGAAAATGCTAAGTATTTTTTCTTGGATGTTAATATGTTTGTACTGTATATTGCTTACAAAATCTCCATTAAGGGTTATCTCTAATTTGCTTCAGAAACTTTTATTCATTATCCATTAAAATAAGACTATTGGCACTGAGTATTTAGTTAACATGTAACTTTGCAAGAGTAGGATAAATTTTGATTGCATGCTCTGAAATTAGGAATAATTACAAGATAAAAAGAACTTTTTATATGCCATGTTTTTAAATTTTCTGTTGAATCATATAAACTTGACAATTCTATGTATTAATAAATACTTTTTTAAATTTTTTTTGATGGATTATCCCATCAACTTGAAAGAAAATGATCAAATGCGTAATAAATTGAGCAATTATAAGAAATTTTCAAACAAAATTAACTGAAAATGAATTCAATTCTGCTTAAAGATGGCTAAAAGTATTAAAAGAATGCATTGTCATCATGTTCTGAGCTATTCTAAAAGTTTCAAATATCTAGCTAATCGGGAAGTTAGTTAAAAATCGATTGCAAGATTTGTACTGGACAAACACACAAACAAGAAAGCGAGTTAATAAAAATATGGTAAAAATCAAGTTTTGGCTTGACATGTTATAAGAATCAGCTAGACTTGAAGGTCTGAAGGCTACAGACTTTTAAGAGAATTATAAAGTTATGTTTTTACATTTATCATGCATTTATATGAAAATTCAAAATATGATTTTTAAATTGCTTTTTTATTGGGTGGTTATTGGTAAACAATTTTTGCTGTTGTCCATCTAAATCAGTGGAAGTTTGGGAAAAAATAGAATTGAACACCAAACAATTAGACTTACAAAGAGAGAATTTTTTGCCCGTCGCGTTGAAAAATAGGAGTTTTGTTAAGGAGAAAAGTGTGTATATGAGCTATAGAAGTGATGAAACTATCTAAATTTTAGGGACAGTTAAAAATAAATTTCAGCATCACATGCAATGACATTTATCAAGAGAGGCAATTTAATAAATTAAATGTTTTACTGTTATATGTTGTACTGTACACTATTGAGTACATATGATTGGCAAAAGGGGTAATTATATTCTAATGGAATATTAATGTTAGGTTACAGAAGTAAAAGATTATTGCTGCCAGTGATCTTTTAAGGTCAAACAACTTTGAAGAAATTTTCATGAATTAATTGTTCCTCCATTTTGAAACTATGATGTAGCTTCTTCAATATCATTCTTTAGAAAGTAAATGGAGAGGAGTGTAAGGTTTCAATCTGAGGAGAAACTTATTTTGGCAATTTAATTACACTAAGAATCACATAATTTTATGAAATATATGCAACTAAGAAATGTAAGTACAGTACAATCTCCCAAATCCGGAATCATTGAGGACATGGCAATTCCGAATTTGGGAATTTTCCAGATTTGAGAGGTTTTCAAATAACACTACAAAATTTTAGGAGAAAAAACAAACACACTTTTAAAAAAATGTAAAATGGTTTAATTATTAAATAAACCTAAATACAGAACATATAATTACATTATAATTTAAACATTTCAGTCAATAATGTCTGTTGCTTTAGTTTCAACTTATTAGAAATTATTTTTTCTCAAATCCTATATACTGCCATAATTTCATGTTTTGAGATAAAATTCCGCTGTTCTAAGCCTAATATTGTTTTATCTAATGATTTTATCAGATCTTCCGTTGATATTCTTTCGTTTTTGGGGCATTCTGAATGTTAAGATAATAACTGAATCAGAGGCCGATAGCAAATATAAAGTAAGTTTAATTGGGAAGCACAACACAGTACTACATCGTTACATGCTCACATGTCAACTAACTACCCTGTTGCCAAAACGCATGCTATAAGAAAGGATACAAAAACAGTTACAGTTACATTGAAACATACACCAAGGAAAATGTGATTACTTACAACACTGAATAACTTTCATGATCGCTGTCATCATAACATCTGTTATTTACCACACTATCAATAATTTCAGAATCGCTCAGAGAACCGACGATTGGCATATTTTCATCGATGTCTAAAACTTCCTGTATGTCCGATTTATCCAATATTAATGTTGCCTTTATTTGCACATTTTACTAATTCTGCTATTTCAGCTTCTTTCCCAGCCTTCAAAATCGCTGCTGTCACTTCCTTGTAAGGAAGTACATTTTTTTAACGATCATTTTGGTAGTGACATCTTTTGGTAAAATGGAAAATTAAAATTGGCCATTTATTAAAACATTCCAGATTTGAGGGGTTTCCGGATTTGGGAGGTTGTACTGTATATGGTTTTGATGAAACTGAAATTTTTTTACATTTTTTATTGTTATTATTTGTACACTGAAGTATGTCATTTTAATTTTTGTATTAGTTTATGTCTCATTTGAAATACATATTATTATAAATGAATGAACTTTTCTCTGAATTTCAGCATTTGAAAGACATTGAAGACAAAATTCTAGAATCCCTAGCATGGCAATCTGTAAGTTTGCTGTTATATTGTAATAATATTTTGACTGTGATTGATTATACAAATATATTGCATGTTTTTTTTAGTTTAATATACCATGTATTATGCATGTGCTCTAAATCTGTCTCTTTAAACTAACATTTATTGTTTATACGTGATCCTAAAATGACTTTTATCAATTTATTGTTTCATTTTGGATGAGATAAAACAGTGAAATTTTTGAAGTGCTTAACTTTGCATCAGATTGAATTGTTTTAGATTGCTGCAAACAAAGCTTTACGAGAAGATTAATTCTCACTAAATTAATGGTGTAATGTATATCTGTGTAAATTTGTTTGTGTTAGGTAAACTGCAATGAATAACTAATGAATAATCAGTGTCAGTTTTATGAAATTCTCTGCTAATATTTGAAAATCTAATTTTCAGTTTAACATTAACTTAAGGCTTTACTATATGCATTAAGGCTTTACTATATGCAAAATATAATCTTGACCTTGTTTGTGTTTTTTTATATTGTTATATTTTAAAGAGTTTATTTGCCAATAGTTTTCCTGTTGTGAACTTAAGATACAAATGAGTTTGTAACTTATTAAAAAATCCATAAAAATTGAATTGGCCTTTTTTAATTGCTTTCAATAAATGAGAATTCCATTTTATGTCTATTCAATAGTTTTTCAAACCATTTAATCTTTTCAGTCCAAAGTATCCGGTTTTATGATGTGCCTTTTTTGTGCTTTATTCCATATAGAATTATTATTGATGCAATGATAGTTGCTTGTTTACCACCTTTTATGTGTTAGATATATAGTTTTCATTATTACTGATGCATGTCAAGGTGAAAGAAAATTTTTGTTCAATAGTTTAACTATATAAAGTCAAACAAACAAGCAAATACATGCAGCTACTTAAAATCCCAAATATAAATATAAATCACCAACAAGATTTGAAATAATTATTCATCAGATTGGGCACATCAGGTTAGCTGATTAACTCACAAATGCCAATTTTTAAAAGGAGTATATTAGTTTGGTGCCTTCCATAAGCTTTATTTTCATAATATGTAAAGTTGATTAATTAACAGAATTAAAATTTCTTTTCTTTTAAGTATGTTACTATAAAAATCTTTTAGTCAATTCCTGTGTTTAAATTTTATTTAAAATAAGATTTTGAAAATTGCTAATGAAGAATCTATATATTCCTGATGTATTTTTCATAGGTGTCATATTGTTGATTGTGTGAATTTTGTTTGTTCAGTATCTTTTGGCTTCTGGAAATTTTCAATTTATTTCTCTCTCTGAAAATTCATAATTTAATGTAATTTTGATGAACATATAAATTAGATGAAACTCTAAATCAAACTTGAAAGTTCTGCTCAAAAATTATCATAAAAATAAACAGATAATGGTCATTATGTCCTGATGTTATCCCAATTTCTTCCTAAAATATGAGTATTATTCTTGAAGTAAACTTGATATTTCATACCTTTTACTTTATTCAATTATCTCTCACTTGTATGACTATCTCAGTTATTTTTTGTCTTTTAACAGTCCTATGAGAAACAATCTGTTTAAAAAACTATTCCTGTATGACTGTCATCCTTATGTTTCTTGAAGAATGTGTTATTCTTTTCACTCCTGAGTTAACGAAACAATGTCATTTAGAATAACACTAAAAGAACTGTGAGATTGCGAAATGTTTCCATGTGTGTTTGAAAACATAAAGAAGGAGTAGTTTTGAACTTCTTAAAAAAGATTAATATATCAAGCAAGTATATAAATTATATAAACCATACTATCTTATTCTAATTAGCTATTACATAAATATGTAAAATATGTATTGTTGGAATTACAAGAATTCATGCATCCCGCAACAACATTAACCTTTCATTTAAAAGCTACTTTTTACCTGTTTCTTAGAAGTAATATGTAAAGAAAGTCTTTATTTTTCATAATTATAAAGTAAAAGAATAATTGATTTTTTTGTAAAAATCCCGTGAATGTTGTTTTATATATTTCTTGTAGATCTTAAAGACTATATATAAAAGTGATTTTTCCTTTTGTATATAGTTTTATATATATATATATATCTATATAAATAAAAGAAAAACTTCTGTCGGCTGGAAATGGGGAATAATTCTGGGTAGACCATTTCTGGTATGGCGTTCGTTATAAAATTCGCCCATGTTTGAAAATGTCAAAATTGATGTTTTTTTTTTTCATGAAAGTACATAAATGTTACATATTTGGAAAGAGCTTTAAAAACTGATAATTTTTCTGCATACACTTATTCTGTTACTTTAATAGTTTCAGAGATATTTCAATTCTAAATGCATACTCCACTAATACAAAACGCAACTGCCATGCTTTAAAAGTTAAAATCAATGGTTTTTTTTTTTTAAGAAAGTACATATATTTTACATATTTAGAAGCTGAAAATTTTTAAAAGCTGATAATTTTTTCTGTATACACTTATTCTGTTACTTTAATAGTTTTAGAGATATTTCAATTCTAAATGTCTCTAAAACTATTATTCAATTCTCCACCAAACAAAACATAACTGCCATTTTTTATGATGTAAACACAGCATGATTCTCACTAAAAAATGAATCACTGGAAAGAAATGTTTCATTGTGTGTCTAATTTTTAATTATTTTTCTATTTTTCATACTTTTAATTGAAACTTTTTAATCATAAATAGATCATTTGAAGATGTACTGATTTTTTGGGGATTTTTTGACAATTAAAAATTTAAATTCAAGTGAAACATTCAATGAAAAAAATTTAAATTCAAGTGAACTGTGATTCGAGTGTCAAGTGATTCAATAGCTGGGCAAAGCCTAAGCATAGCCAGGTGTTATTTATATTGATTTTCTTTTATTTTCAATCCTTATATGTTATATGTAGTATTAATGCCATATCTCCTAAATATCTTGTGTCTTTGATGTTTGCTTATTTTCTAAAATCTTTTCAATCTTTCAAATTAGGGTTCATCATTATTTAAAGGACTATCAGGACTTGGCTGTTCTCCAGCTTGCAAAGCGAAATCAGATTCTCCAAAGCCTTTATCAAAGTACAAATTCTATTAATTGTCTATGTATTAAATTATTGATTTTGCATGATATTATGTAACAAGCTTGAAATGGAAAAAAATTTCTGTCATCAGATACATAATTATGGCCCTACTTAAAAAAAAACTAAACATTTAATTAGTATGGATTGTTTTATTGTTGGTAGTATAATTAATAATCAAGTTTTATTTGCTCTTACTTAAAATTAATGAATATTTTATTAACATATTTTAATGCGCAAGTATTATTTTTACCTTATAAAACTTCACATAGTAATAAAAATATGTCAGTTAAAAAAGATAAAATTTATGGTAAAATTTTAAACTGTTAATATAATAGTATGCATAGATAAGTGTAACCAAACAGAAAAAAAAATTGCCTGCTTAAAAAAAATAAATATATAAATTAATTAAAAAATGTTAGATTTCAACATGATAGATAAAAAACTTGTAGGTCTGGATTAGACTTGTTCAAAATTTCAGTCTGCTTGAAGTGAGCATTTGAAGTAACTTTGAACAAATTGTCAAATATTGTGTATAAAATATTTTAAAATACTTCAGGTTCTGTCTGAATTTTATTATTTATCTAAAGAGAAAAATGTAAAATGCTGATAGTACCTTTTATAGCAAATCTTACTCACAAAAAGTTCGAATAAAAGAATTTAGACTGTTATCTTCCTTTTTTTTATGATTTTAGTTATTTATATAACCTAGTTTTAGTTGTTCATATATCTAGTATATTTATTCATATATCTATATATGTTCATTGTTTTAGTGTTTCCATACAATTATATTATACTTAATAGCATAGTACTTAATCGTCATTTCTGATTTTAATTTGAACCAAATCGATATAATTTTCATTCAAAAATTATTTTCACAGCTTATGATTTAATTTTTTTTTCTAAATTACATTTACTAAATATGTTTTACCCATGTTTTTTCCAATATGCAGATTTTGGTCTCCTGACAAAGATTCATTTCAAAGTTCTCCCAGCTCTCCCTCCTTGTGCCATGCGGTGAATTTATTTTTAAACAAAGGTATGCTACTTCAATTATGTCTTCTATTTTGTAGTTACTTTTATTCAGGGCCTGATTATCAACGCTGGTGCCCCCCCTTACAAACATTTATAAAAATAAAAACTATCCATGGGCTATACATACTATTAGAAGTACTAGGTGCATACGCCAAGGGGGTTTTGGGGTGCCCCCCTAGCATCAGGGGGCCCTGGGCAATGTCCCGATTTGCCCATGTGATAAAAAGGCAATGCTTTTATTGGCAAAAATGCATATTAAAATTAAATGTAAAAATAAAAATTTTCATTTGTATTGTGCTAAATCACAATTTTTGTAATGTCAGAGTGCATAGAGATGGCTTAAATTCTTGTCTAAAGTTATTTAAGATGTAATAATCCGACAATATATTATGAAAGTAGCTTTTTTTCTTTTCTTTTTTCCCCCTTTAATTTAAGAAGGATTCTCAGGTGCACTAGACTGTGAAAACGAGGACTTTTCCAATTTTACTTCTAGGTCTAAAAGATTTAATATAAATTTATCCTTTTCATGAGAATGCTGATTAAGTGTTAATGGAGTGACAACTATTTATAATGTTATGAGCTTTACTATAGTTATGATGAAACCTTTCATCATTAAAATTCAACTTTCTGGTGTTGGCATGAACCTCATAATTTCCTTTTAAATATAACAGCTGATGTACGCTTCTAAAATGTGATATTTTGCTGATAATTGTGACCTCTGTTTAACAGTAAGCAAGTCATGAGTTAGTGACTTCTCTGCAGCTTAAATGAGATGCATATCTTTGGCATAATTTTTTCCCTTTTTCTATCATATAATGTAAGGGTGATGCAAAAATCTCCTTACAGGAGTACCAGAGATAGCATTGCCTTTTAATACATATCTAAAAAATTTTTTGGAAATTAACATAACTTCAATTGCTAAGGATGGAATGTATTGGAAGTTTTTCACACTGTAGACTCTCTTAAGCTTTTGAAATGTAAATTGGACCCTTCTAATTTTGAAGCATATTTCCTTTTTCTTCCACCCCCTTTCTTTTTTAAATTCATAAAAGTAAAGAATTTTGTTTATACTATTTCACACTCTTCTCATATTAATTTTCTGTATTGTTGGATTCACTGTATCAATCAATGGCGCACTCAGGATATTTTCTTGGGGGGGGGGGGCACTGAGATGAACAGATAAAAATATTTATAATGCAAAACCAATATTCATAATGCAATTTCTATTTCTTTGGGGGAGGCAGGCCCCCCCCCCCTGGGTGCGCCACTGGTATCAATGAAGTTTTTGACACCAAAAATCTAACAATTTATCAAATACTGCATTGACAAGTTGTTGTATTTTTACATAAATAACTTCTAATTCCAGTGGCCTAGTTACAATGATCTTTATTTAGCCCTTTTGTATGTCAAGATTTCAAATTTGCAAAACTTTATTCATGAGTTTCTGGAATCACTTGATTAAAAATATCAAAATTAAAAATCATGAATGTTGTTCGTGACACAGGAGGAAATATTTGCAAAGCAAATTTTATTCAGTTTAAGTAGGATTATATGGATTTCAACCCTTTGTTATTTTTACTCTAGAATGTATGAAAAATGTTACTTTTTGCTCAAGTATGCATTTTATTTTAATTTAATTTATTGTTAAAATAACTTCTCTTGAGCTCAAGGGCACCTAGTGATAGCGCGTCAGCTTTCAGTTCTGGAATCGAATCTCTACAAGCGCCATTCAATACCTCCATGTCTAGGCTGAATATGAGCCCATTAAATCTGTAGAGTGGAAAGTTCCTCTATGAGGCCCGAGAGGGTGGGAGAGGGTACGATCCCCTCGATGTCACTCCTGGGGGTGTTTAGTCAAAATGGAGGTGGCACCTGGTTAACTAGGATTTTGACCTGTATGGTGCCATTACAAACTGGACAAACTGGAGCCTCTCAGCCCGCTAACCTATATGGACCTGGTCTGGAAGAAATTCTGGCCAGGGGGGGGGGGGGGGGTATTAGAAGCAACAATAACAACATAACTACTGTCACTCAAAAAATTTGAAATTTTCTTTTGCTGCATTTTTTATTTTCTTTTTATTTATTACAGTTAGTAGGCTGGCTCATCAACGACTTGAAAAACTGTGTACAAATCTTCAAATTGCTAAAGATGTTGTGAGTTATCTTCTTTTGTTAAATAATTATAAAAAAGTAGTGTATGTTAATCTAATGCATGAAAAAATTCTAGTGTGTGTTTAAATCAGTGGTTCTCAACCCTGTGCCCATGGGTGCACATGTGCTCGCAAAGGTGTAGGAATGCACTGGATTTTATTTTGAAATTTCTTTTAAATATTTTATTATTTACTTCTTTGAGTAAAAATGTGTAAAACATTAACAACACATGACCAACAGCACACTGGTCAAAATGCAGATCTCAACCTACTGAGGTACATCTGGACAGTTGCTTAACAACGGCAATATAATATATTACCAATTACAAAAAAAAACCTAATTCAGTTCAGAGTCGAAAATCTCACTAAATTTTAAATAAAGTATTTATAAGTAATAAACCCATTTATACTACTTATTTTTTTTAAAATTTCCATGTACCTACTTCAAAATTTTATTTATGTTTCTTCTTTTTTTTATTATTTTTTAACATAATCACTGTAATAATATTAAAAGGTTAGTAACATACTGTTGAATAAAAAATATTTCTATTATGTAAATAACGGTTATTGGTGATACAAAACCATTGGTTGTGCATGCTGAGCTCTCTGAAAACTTCAATGTGCTCTTGACCACAGGATGTTTGAGAACCACTGGTTTAAATACTTTATTACCACTGTTTATTTTTAAAGAAGGCTTTATATATGTATTTATTCTATTTGTGTTTTTGAGACAATTGTAGAAATTTTGAGCGAAAAATGATTTTCTGATTGAATTTTTTTATATATATATATATGTGCATGTATGTATTCACATATACATATGTTTGTTTTTCAATTGAAAATTTTTTTTTTATGAATGGAAATGTTTTATACTTGTTTGTAAATATGTATATACATTTGAACATTTAAATACACAAGTAATATACACACGTATGAATTAAGTGTATGAATTAATGTATGAACTCTTGCATTTATAAATATTTCTGAGAGCTTATGATGGAAATAGTCTATAACAGAGGTGGGGAATGCGCGGCCTCCGTGATCTTCTCTTGCGGCCTTCATAAAAGCTAGCACTTGTATTAATTAATATTTAATTATATAGATTACAACAATTTCCAAATCAATAGAATTAAATAAAGAACGGCATCAATGTATGTACAGTGTCGGCCAAAATAAAGTCGACATTTTAAAATTGTTGTCTAAAGTCGCTACAATTGTATATTTATCCAAATGAGCTTCGTTTAACTTGATTGTATGATACTTTAACTACACTTTATATGTAATTTAATGCTCAGAGTTTCTTAGCAATACTACCAGACATGTTACATGATCTCTACACAAAAACTATTTTCTTACTATTATTTTTGTGACTGACTCCATGTACATTAAAACGTATTATTTTTTCTGAAAAAAAAAATAATGATTAATGTTATAACAAGTTTTTATCCTTATGTGAATACAAAAATATTTTATATTATAACTTTTTATGTCAAATAATAAATAAATAAGGACTTAATTTCTTTTTTTGTTATTTTTCTATGTAATGCACCAAATTGTTAAAACTATATCTAACTATAATAATTTCATAAAAGTTGCATTTATAGGTTGATCAACTTATGCGGCCTCCTTTATTACTACCTAATTTACATGTGGCCTCTAATGATAAAAAGGTTCCCCACCTCTGGTCTATAACATACATTATCTCTCATATTTTTTAAATGCCAGATTTTGTAAGAAATGATACTTTTTTTATTTTGTAAGTGGTAATTTTTAAGTTAAAAAATAGTTATAAGACATTTCAAAAATCTTTTATATTATATTTCTGCAGAAAGTAGAGATAAATAATTTATAAAATTGTATGTAAATATATTGATTTTGTATGTTCTGCTTTGTATGTTATAATTAGGAAATAAATATTCCAGACATGATATCCTTATTCTTATTTTAATCATTGTAGCAAGCAAATATTTGGACCTGTATTGAGCATGTAATTTATAAAAAAACTCATCTTCTGCAGGACAGGCATCTTGATCAGGTATATGGTTTTATTACTTTTTATACTGTGTTAATACAATTAGTTTTTTCTTCCTTGCTTGTAAATTGTACTAATTAGATCAAAGTGTTAAAGATAATTAAGAATAATGTGCAATTTTTGGATAAGATTTTTTTTTTTTTTTAAATCACAATTTAAGTCAGCAAGTCCTATAATGCTGAACTTAAAAATAAATAATATTTTAAATATAAAACAATTGCTTAGCAGGGTTCATACTTTCTTTGGATGTTTAAAAATGTCAGGGATAATGAAACAGTGTTTAAAAATCAGAGGAATAACCTAATTTTTCCCTAAAACCAGGAATTCTCTAGGAATTTCTTACTGATTTTATGTAGCTTTCAATGACTTGAATTGCAGAAAGTTTTTTGATATTCTAATCGCGATATAATTATTAAAAAATTATCTACATATATAAAACAGTTCCGTAACTGACTGATTCATTCATTCACTGACTGACTGACATACAACGCACAGACCAAACCGCTGGACCTAAAGGGCTGAAATTTTGCATGGCGATTCTTCTAATAGTGTAGGGGTGCACTAAGAAAGATTTTTCAAAAATTCTTCTTATATTTTTTTAAATTAAATTTTTAAGCTGTTTTTTAAACTTTTTTTACGTTTGCATTTAGAATAATACATTGAGGGTTATAAAATTTATATCACGAGAAAGATCATAAAAATTCCTTGAAAATGAAATCTTTTTCGAACCTTTACCTCCATTTCCTGATTTTTGGTGAATTTTTAAAGATTAATTTTTAGAATTTAATTTATTAAATGCTGATCACGTGATTTCTTTTTCTGGTACTTTAAATAAATTTATCGTCACGTGCAAAAAAAAAAAATAGACAAAAAATATTCTTTTCTTGCTAATGCGGCAGACGATTGGACTTTTATTTTGTCTATAAAAATATCCCTTACGATTTTTTTATAAATATGTTTTTTTTTACATCAATTGTATACATTGATCGTCGTATTTATTATAAATATATATGTATATTTTTGGCATTAATTGCATACATTGACCGTTGTATTTAATTTCAATGTACTCCATAGCGAAGCGCGGGTTTTCAGCTAATCAGTCATATTATACAGATGATATGTATAATATGTTTTGCATCATTTTTAAAGAAATGACTTTAATAAATATTTGAATTGATTATTTTTGGACAACACATGCATATGTCATCTGTCATGAATTAAAATTTGTACATTCATTGTATTAACATTTCTATATTTTCGTAAATTGAAACAAAACATTTAAAATTATTGTTACCTATGCAAATAGCAGTCATGCTTTGTTTCAGTGAAAAGAAATTGAATATTTAAGGTAAATAAAGGTAGGTTATATAATTCTAAATTTGCATCAAATAAAATATGCCATAATTTCATCTTTAAACATTTTTTTTTTATTAAATGACAATACAAATGAAAATTTGTAATTCCAGATAATTATGTGTTGCATATTTGCCATTTGTAAAGTCTTGGAAAAAGAAGTGAGATTTAAAAGTATTGTTTCATGCTATAATCAACTACCTAATGCTTCTGTTTCAGTAAGTAAAATTATTAATTTACTTTCTCAGTGCTTTTTAAGAAATCAAGTTATTCAATTCTGTATTGCCAATAACTATTCTGAAACTTTTTATTGGTTGCTATTATAATTAAGCTTTATTGGATGTCCAATTTTTTAATTCAGAGAGATTTATTTTTTGTTTAGGATTAATTCTATGTACTATTACTTATAATTTTTTTTTCTGCAAAAAAAAAGTTTATTAATCAGTGCAATTAACCTTTTCAAAACTTGTTTAAAGTTATGATTTGTGAAGCATTTAACTAGTTCAAGATTGTTATAAGACATTTTTATTTTTATTTAGACTTTGATGTATTTATTGATTTTCAATGTCCATTGCTATGTGAGTTCATTAATTTCTTTCATGAAAAAGGGAATTTTTATAGTGTAGGAGTATATTGTTAAGAAAATAACTTTAGGTAAATGTCTGTACTGAAAAAAATTCTGGGCACAATTTTAATAATTCTGAAACTAAAAATATTAACATATACACATCTCCTTCTTCAAGTGACACTTCAGTATGTGAATCAGAATATAAATATACAGTTTTCTTCTTCTTTGTGTGTGTGTATGTATGTGTATATATATATATATATATATATATATATATATATATATATATATATATATATATATATATATATATACAGGTATTCCTCGACTTACGACTAAAACTTTTAAATTAAAAAAAACCTGTTTTTTCTCAAAATTACTGTTCCTCAAATGTACAATACATACCTATATGTATTACATAATTATTAAAAATATGATGCAATAATAAAAATGTATGATGCAATAGTTTCAATATCTACACAATAAATCCAATAAACCTTCATTGGCTTCAGAAATGGCTTCAGCTTTTCATTATATTAATAAAAGACTATAACAGTTAGAAGCAATGGATTCAAATGAAGAAGGATTCACAAGTGTAAATCGTCATATTCAAGAATATCTGGCTTGCTACCAGACAATATACAAGGAAAAGGGCGCGGTAGCCCAGTTGGCAAAAGCAGCGGGCCAGTGATCTGAACGTCCCTGGTTCGATGCTCGTTGCTGCAAATCTACCGCTGTGTTCACTAATGGTGGTCGGGGCACGTAAAATAGGGCATGGCTACAATGTCCTCGAAGTTCGCAAATTTACCTCTGAAGGTGCAGGGTCAAGTGCTCCGGTCATGTCACTTGACTTGGTTCAAAATTACGGGACTGGTCATTTAGCCAAGTCGGACTCCGACCCTTGTGGTGCTATTAAAAACCGGAGCCGCACCTTCATCGCCCATAGTCTTCGGGACTTGATCTGATGTTACATGTCAGTCAAGGGGCATAAGCAATAACAACAAATACAAGGAAAAGAAGACACAAACTGTTCAGACTACCTTGGATAACTTTGTAAAAAAAACTTTCAACGTATCTATGTCTTCTAAATTCAATGTATTTTAAATTACATATGAAAGTAAAAAATATATGTACATGCATATACAAAGAAATACAAATTGTTTGAAACTTGGCTTACAACCAATGTCTTGATCCTTATCTCAGTCGTAAGTCAAGGAATATCTGTTATATATATATTTCTCCTGCGGAAATGAATAAGATAATTTTTGGTAGAGTGGCAACTGTATTAGATTTTTATTTATCTGACCAAGAAAAAAGAAGATGCCCCTGATAAGTCATTTTATTTCAATTTTGTTTACACTAGAGGGAGAGTAATTGTATGGTAGAGTGAGGGGGGGGGAAGTGAGTTTACAAAGTTTGTCTTTAGTTTTTGAGGGTTTTTATGTTTTGAAAATCAGTTTTAACTGGGCATCCGAATCTGATAATTGTTAATATTTTTATTCTGAGTATTATTCTCATCACTTATCATAGGTTTTGCTGAAATATCAATTATCTCCCTATGAATTTTGTGCTGTCTCATTTGCAGAATTTAAATTGATTGACTTTGACATATCTTTAATATTATATGTTGTTCTGTTTTTGTTGTTTTAAATGGAAGTTGTGCGTTATTTGAATTATATTGCATAAATAAAATAATTATTAGGTAACATTTTTGGTAAATTACTTGGTTAACTGTTTTTAACTGTATTAATATATATTGCTTTCTCTTGAAAAGAGTGATTAAAAATGAACCTTTAGAAATAAAAATTTCTGAAAAAGATACTTTTAAGTCCTTAAAAATACACTTATTTGTGGATATAAAAGAATGTGAACCATTTCTTATAAATATAATTTTTTTTTTGTATTGCATAATGATTTATATGAACAGCTTAGTTATGTCATGAGTAATTTTTGTTTTATTAATAATTTTTTGTTTTGTTTTCTGTTTGTGTGTATTTTTTTCATCAAAAAGCAATGTTTAATTAAGGTGTGAAATTCTTTTTGATCCATTGTTTTAGCAACTTTAAAGCTACTTCAAATATACTAATGAGTAATGACTTTTTCAGGTTTACAAGTATGTGTTATCTGGAGGGAAGAAAGATTACATAATTATTTTTTACAACAAAGAATTTAATATAGAAATGAAAGATTACATTCTTTCTACCTTTGGAAATAAAAACAAGGTTTGTAAATTGCTAATTTTTCAAGTACCTTTTTAAAAGTTTATCAGATTCATATGTAGTGAACTACCAGATTTAGGAGATTGTAAAGTGCAAATCGTCCAGATCTGAACAGCTCCTTTGGTTAACTAACTGGTTTACTACTCAGCTTACCCTGTTCATATACTATATAAATAGATTATTATATGTAGTTTTTGTTTTCCCTTCATCGAAAAACGCGACATTTAAAAACGTGTCATGAACAGATGGTTAAAAATAAATATGCAGATTTTTCAACTTTGAAGGCAGGACTGGAATTACGAAGCTCTCGCATCACAGCCAATGGGGTTTGTACAAATAAATACAACAAGTATTTAAGATGTACGTATTTTTTCAGCAAGTGGGGTTTTTATTTAAGCAGTTACTATTCTGCGAGTGAGTTGGGGCTTTCAGCCATAGTGTTAGTAGCTGTTTTCGCAGCAAGTTTGATATTTAGATGTGTTTGCGACGAATTGTCCAGCCATTAAACTTGTATCCCTTCTTTCTTCCTATACCTGTCCCAAGCTTTACCATTCAGTTTAAGTAGTTTTTTCAAAATTAAAGTAGGTTAATTTTCGCCCATTCATGACACGCTTATCTGTATTCTTTTTTGTTTAATGATTAAGTTTTTGTAAATATCTTTTTTCCAAACTATTGGATCAAATCGATCCCCTTTTTTTTTACTATGTTTTTATGTAAAATATGAAAAATAAAGGCATTTTAGTTAGTCTCATTAAGTCTACTTTCTTGTGAAAGGTTTTTTATTTCAGAAAATTAGGTATGAGGCAAATTATGCAGTTTAATCCACCCAACATTATATCATTCAATATTTTATCAGTGTTTGTTTATTGTGTATGTTGGGTATTGAGCAAGAATCTTTTTCCCAGTTCTTTGGCAGTGTTAATTTTTTGCTTCATTTAATAATTTGTCAAAATTTCTTTTGATTTGGCTGTATTTGTATAACACATTCACTTTTCTTTCAATTATTTTGCAGCCTTGCACTGCCATAAAACTTGTTAAATTTATATTTTGCTTTGCAGATTGATTCACCTTCATCTTTGAATAGTGTACAGTCACCTTATAAATTGTCTCCTTCATTTAGGTAAGTGAATGAACAAGAAATTAAATTCTTTGCCAATGGGATAGTTTATCATATGAAATTTTAACATATTAATTGTTTAAACAAAATGCTTCTAAGCATGAAATTTAAAAAATATATATTAAATACTTTTATTTATTTTTTAATTTTTATTTATTTATTTATTTATTTAATTTAATTTTTTTTTTGTAAGTATCAGAAATTACTGAATGCTATGATCATTGTACTTAGCATTCATAGAGCTTAAATTTCAACTGTTTCAAAATTTGCTTATAAAAAATCTGACTTTTGTGTGGGATTTTTCATAGATTTAGCATCTTAGCTGTCCTTATTTTAAAATTTGATCTTTTGGATAACATTATTAACAATAATTATATTTATAAAAGTTGTAATTCATACATTGCATTAAATATGTATTAGATTTATTCTTTCACACACATGAATATGATAATCTATCTTTTTTCTAGAAATAGAATTATCAGTTATGCATTTTATTAAATCATGTTATTTTTTTTCCACTTTTAATTAAAGTTTTCACTATTGTGAGTATTTTTTTATACTGATGATAAACTTGCACTAAACTGATTTACTTTGCAGTTCCTTTACAATTTTTCTTTTTAGTACTATTATGGTAGATAGATTGGTTTTCATTAATTGGGATACTTTTAATTTCAGCCTTCCCGGTAGGAAGAACATATTTATTTCTCCTTTGAAACAGTCTCCTTTCAAGAATCCCAATGAAGTTATGAATCAGCTATTTCCTTCATATTCAGTTGGTTCACTAACTCAGGTGAGCTTAAATTTCTTCACACATTCTTTTTTTCTTTCTTACATAGGGTGAAAAGTCCCAGCACTGGCAATGAAAAAAAGTTATTTTTTTCAAAAATAGATTTTATTCTTCAACATAATTTCCTTCAAGAGTGATACACTTATTCCAACGGTCCTCTAACATTTAAATACCCTTCATATAGTACGATTAGTCAAGGGTTTCAAAATGTGCATCAGTTTCGCATTTGACATCCTCATTTGATGAAATTCTCTTCCCCTGGAACCATCTCTTCAAGTTAGGAAACAAATAATATTCATTGGGGGCCAGATATGGATAATACGGAGGATGGTGGAGCAATTTGTATTTTAATTCATTCAATTTTACCATCACTTTCGTTGATGTGTGATCTGGTGCATTGTCTTGGTGAAACAGCACTCTTTATTTTTTTTTTCCACCGTGTGCAGCCTTTTTTTCTTGATTTCGCCCTTCAAGTGGTCCAATAATCAGGCCCTTATTCTCTTTTAGGCCCAGTAGGCCCGGGCCTAGGGGCCCCAAAATTTTTATTTTAAAAGAAAATATTCCTAATTAAAATTTTTTTTTATTTTACCTTTTTTAACAGCAATTTTTTTATATATCCTTTCAAATGTGATTGATAGGTTCATCATATGTATGTTATAGTGTATATAAGGGATTAATAAGTTTTTCTGTTTGCATTGTATTGGTGATGAAATTAATATATTGCATAGCTTTTTGTTATTTGATAATGTTCTAGGCTTCTATACTTCAAATAGCCAATTCTTGGTAAAATGGTACTTTCACAATGATTCATGATTATTTTTTTTTGTGTGTCAGTTTTGAAAATTTTAACGCCCACATCAGTGTTAGGGGGGGCCCCATCCCGAGTTGTGCCTATAGTCAAGAATTTTCTAAATCAGGCCTTGCCAATAATGCTGCATTATACTCTCCTGTGATTGTTTTTCCTTTCTCAAGATAGTCTATGAGTATTCCATGTACATTCCAAAAAATACTGGCCATGACCTTGTAAATGCTATGTAAATGCTCCTATGTAAATGCTCAAGCAGAACATGTCTCACCCATTCTGTTGATATCTTTACGATGTCAGCTATCTTCCTTACTTTCACTTTGCAGTCATCCAAAACAATGTGGTGGATTTTTTTTATGTTCTCTGGAGTTGTTGCCTCAATTGGATGTCCAGAACATGTGGCATCATCGGTGTTCGTATGACCACTTTTAAACTCACTAAACCATCATCAAATGGTTGTTTTCGATAGAGCAGATGTGCTGTAATGCTTTTTGAGCCATTCTTGGGTTTGGGCAGTATTTTTTTCATCTAAAAGCAATGTTTAATTAAGACGCAAAATTCTTTTTGATCCATTGTTTAAACAAAATTAAAAGTAGCATCACTTACACGACCGCAACTTATAAATAAATGGCCGACATGTCATGAAACTGTGATAGCAATCTTTTGAAGGTTAGTACTAACAGAACATTATAAGGATATTTCATTCTGGATGCCATCTAGTGGCGAGTCCTGGAAGTGTTCATGTATCTTCATGTGTTTATGGAAATTAACATTCTTTAGACGAGTGATTTTTCCTTCATAAGATCTGTATGGCAAATTTGTATTTTTGGAAGCATGAAGTTTGCATAATAGACCTCTTGCCTGTAAAAACTGGTTTCAAATACATACATAATAGCAGATAATCTATATATATAAAACAGTTCCGTAACTGACTGACTGACTGACATACAACTCACAGACCAAACTGCTGGACCTAAAGGGCTGAAATTTTGCATAGTGATTCTTCTTATAGTGTAGGGGTGCACAAAGAGAGATTTTTGAAAAATTCTTCTTAGATTTTTTTAAATTAAATTTTTAAGCTGTTTTAGTAACTTTTTTTTAAGTTTGCATTTAAAATAATACTTTGAGGGTTATAAAATTTATATCGCGAGAAAGATCATAAAAATTCCTTTAAAATGAAATCTTTTTCGGATCTTTACCTCTATTTTCTGATTTTTAGTGAATTTTTAAAGATTAATTTTTACAATTTAATTTATTAAATGCCGATCATGTGATTTCTTTTTCTGGTACTTTAAATAAATTTATCGTCACGTGCATAACAACTAAATAGATAAAAAAATATTTTTTTTCTTGCTAATGCGGCAGACGATTGGACATTATTTTGTCTATAAAAATATCCCTTATGATTTTTTTATAAAATATATTTTTTTTCTACATCAATTGTATATATAGATCATCGTATTTATTATAAATATATATATATATATATATATTTTGGCATTAATTGCATACATTGACCATTGTATTTAATTTGAATGTACTCCGTAGCGAAGTGCGGGTTTTCAGCTAGTGATGAATAATTTGAAGCAAGTGTGTTTTACAAGAAAATGAAATATTCTCTGTAAACACTTCTGTGGTTATATGCAGACGCCGGTAAGTAGATGTAAAATTTTACTGTAATGCTGTATAAAGCAAAATGGTAACATGCACTTCATTTTAAGTCTCATCATTTCTCATTTCTTTATTTTTAGTAATATGTTTATTGACTTTGAAGCTTAAATTTTTTTTATAAATTATTTTCAAATATGCTGTTATTTTAGGTATCAAATTTGTCTTTTCAGTCTCCAAAGACACTGCAGACAATAAATGATACATTGAATGTACTACATCCCACATGGAAAAAACCTGAAGAAGTTAGGAGCAAAAAGCGATTGCTGTTTGGTGAGGAAGACCCAGGAGATTCTAAAGAATGTTCTAGGTGAGCAATATAGTGTGTAGGATATATCTGAGTATGTATGTGTGATGATGTACTAAAATGTTTTATTTCACATGATATATCTGTCATGCTTCTATGACCTGTATTTTCTTTTCAGTGCTAAGAAAGTTTTGAAGTTTGATCAGCCCCAAACCTCATCTGAAAATTCTAAGTCAGAAAAATTTAATGTAGATAGTAAGTGAAAATTGAAAGCTATTTTCCTGATACTAAAAGTTAGAAAATAATTATTTATTTTGCCTATTGGCGTTTAAACAATTTTAAAGAAGATCTTGTAAAGTGTTTATACAATTACTGGCAATTACTGTTATTTTAAAATGTTATTTAAAAGTTTTGAAGGAGATGAAATGTACTTCATAACCATGTCTTTTCAACTGTGTCATCCTTTTGAAGATTATTTTCAATTTTTACAAAAGTTCTATTTTTTTGAAAATGGAACCTCACTTTTATTATATAGTTGAAATGGTTTTCAAGTTGGTTATTAATTACAAGAAGAATGTTATATTTAAATGGTATAAAATTCAATTTCATTGGAAGTTTAAAGATAATTTATGAAACTGTAGGTAGTTTCCCTTAGTACATTCTTTTGAAATAATGCTCAGATTAAATCTTTTATAGAAATGTAAACAAAAATTTAGCTTGTATTGTATTGGAAAGGCAAAGCAGATGTTTAAAATCAATATATTCTTTAAAAATTTACTAAAAATGCTTTTATTCCTGAAATTTTTATATGAATCCCCCTATAGTGTAGTCATCGATGTTTTTATTAATTGACTCATTTATTTTAGTGTGGTACATACTTTTTTTAAAAAAAGTTTTTCTATATTCTTATCTGAATGATAAAGACAGTCTTTTCAAGAAGTTAAACTCTCCTAGACTGACAACTGAATTTCTTTGTTACTGCAATTTGTTTTAAATAGTAAAATGTAAGCATTTTAAATGGTATGTTTATTGATATGAATTGTCATATTTTGATTTATAAGAAAACTCATAAGTCATTTAAATTATAAATTTACTTCTAAATTGATTTATGATTATTTGATTTTTAAATTCTGTTTTTACATTTTCATGACTATTATTATTTTTTTTTAATTAGATGTCTGATGGAGAAAATGTTTTTCTACAGTTGTAAAGTTTCTGTACCAAACTCAGTACATTCTGCATTTTATTGATGCAAGCATGTTGTTCTTTTAAACAAAATTGCATATTTTTTCTTCTTTCTGTAGTGTTATGAAATATATATCTTTTTAAAAATCAACTTTGATTATAAGTTTCTTAGGTATTGTTCAGAATGCATTCTCTCTCAAAAATCCAATATATATTCAGGTCAGTAAAATGAGTTTTTTACTTAGCTGATGGAATAACATCTTCATTTTTTTTCAATATCATTTTTTATGTCACTGAAAATAATAATCAGGTGAAAATAATATTTTACTGATCTTTTAGAGATATAACTTTCATATTGAAGTGAGATAGTACATTTGTTTAGTTGGGTATTTTTTTACTAATGATATGAGTAGTATAATACTTAAACTGATTTAATAAATTGCATAACTTTATAAAAGTTGTAAAAATCATTATGCAGAATGAATATAACTCTATACACTTCTGTGTAAGAAAATTTTGATATTGAAAATTGCTGTACTCTGGAAAAAAAATTTTTGAAAATACATGGGCAAGCAAGAAAATTTTTAAAGGTCTTAAAAATTTAGGAAATTTAGTGCAAATCATAAGTTCTTAGAATAATAGACAACAAACAAATCTTTAATTTTAAACTCTGCTTTCTAACTATACATGATTATTTAAAAAATATTGCTAATAGTTTAAAAAATAAATTAATTTTCAATACTTGGTTAAAAATCTTCTCTTGCAATAAAAAGAAAAATTATCCTTTTACGTTCATTGTAGTAGTAATTTAGCATTCAATTAAAAATTTTTAAATGTTTAATCAATAATTGCAGACATTGAGTATGCATAGAACATGGACCATTTTACTGTACCCTGAGGCTTATATTGTTATGTCATTGCTTTCGTCTCCTGTTGAAATCTATTTTCTGTGTTTATGTTGCTCGAATTGTGTCATAAGTTGCTCTAGTGATGAATTTTTAGGGTTGAAGGTTGATTTTAACTATTTAACTTTTTTAAAATTCTAATTTTGCTATTTATTCATTTATCCCTCCCTTATGTGTGTGTAGAAAATATGTTTATTGAAAGTTAAAAATAAATATATATTTCATTATTTAGAGCACCACAACCCAATTTTCAATTTTTTTTCTGGATTATTTAAACTTGCCTGGAGATGAAGTAGGAAAACTGTGAAATTAATTAAATGTTTTAATCTACAATAGATAAATTTAAAGCACAACTCATGAAATTATTTATTGACTAATGTCAGTCAGGTTCTATGTTTGTCGCAGGCCGGTAAGATGGAACAATGTATTATTCTGGCTTATTCAATAACTTGTCATTTTTTTTTATTATTTGAGGAAATTTATACTTCTGTTCTTGAATGTGTATGAGCTTTTGTTATTATTCAGTGACATATATTCATAAAGAATGTTATTTTTGTTTAATCATTATAGTATATTTTAACTTTGATTTGAGATTATTTTTTAACATATGTACATTAGAGAAAGTTTTTTTGATTAATATTTAAGACTCATTAGGGAATACATTTATTTTTAATTTCAGCTAATCACAATAAACATTAGCTACCCTAAACCATGAATGCAAGAAGTTGGGAATAGTCTTATTTTATGACATTTTTGTTCTTGAAAATAGTTTGTGATCTCATCTTAGTTCTTTATTTTAATGTTTATAAATTATAATCTGTACTAGTAAGTTTCTCTTTTGTGTATACCATGTTATAATGTTCATAGTAATGATTCAGATAATGACAACAAGAGTTGATTGTAATAATAAGAGAAGCAGTCATTTTTATTAAAAATATATATCTAGGAAGTCGTAAAAAGTTATTAAGTTTGAGAGTTTTATTAAAGTGTAGTTGATTTATGACAGAATTTTTAAAAAAAATTTATACTGTTGAGAACTCTTCAATATCAAACATTTTGCATGCCTTTTATCCCATGTTGTTATGAAATAATAAAATAGTTTCGTCATCCTATTGTGTTATTCTGTATATCTAAGTTGTTTTACTAGAAATTACTGTGTTTCATTTTCTCATGAATCTTTGCTCTTATCTAAATTTTTTGCACTATCGCCTTCTTTCTGTGATGGTATAATATATTAAATCATATATTCTTATACTGATAATTATAATGGAATTTATATAGAGTTTATACTGCATTAGCTATGATTTAGCTTTTGAAATGGCACTTACCCAGACTTAGCTTGTTAAAAATAGTTTATCTTGGATATCAAAGATATACCAAATATTATTGATCTAGCTGTCTAGATAACTTTCCTATATAATACACATAATCTCAGATGTTAGGCAACCAGTTTCATTACCTTCTTCACAGAAGTACAAATGTATATTTCTACCCCTCTGTATAATTAATTTACAATAGCTTAATTTACATTTACTTGCAGATATTTGTATTTAGCATGGTTTTGACTAGACATGATTATTTTAAACAGTTTTTTTTTATTATTGCCCTAGGCCATGGCATATGCAGGGGGGTGGGTGATGGGGGTTATAACCCCCCCCCCCATTGGTTCTGATTACTTATATTATTTAATTAGGTTTACACTTTGCACTGATTGCTCAAAACTACTCTTTCATAGAACCCCCACCCCCCCACCTTTGAAAATTTCTGCGTATGCTGCAGGCTCTAGGAAAACCTTGTTTCTTGGGAGGATTTTCAGTCCCACCATATTTAATGTGTTCATATTTTGTTGTTTTGATTAAAAAAATTGTCTGGACCAAAAAGTTTTTTATTTTATGTGACAGTTTTGCTGAAGGTTAATTATTTAACTTGGTAATCTATAGTGGTTATACATTTTAACTTTGCTTGAATGAAATAAGATTTTATTAAGTTTAATTTGTCTGCTGTAAAGTGGTATTCTTTTAATTATGATTTAGAAACTCTTTTTGATGTATTCATTCTTTCTGATGTTCATATTTTGTTGCATGTTAGAGTATGATATATTATTTTTATGTTTTATGTGTTAAGGTATATGATTTCCCATTCTTACTTTTCTTCTTAGAATTTTAAAATTTTCCACTATATTTTTAAATATCTTTAGTCTCTGAATATCAATATTTGATAAAAATAAAAGAATTCTATGGCCAAATTAATCCAGTCTATCTTACTTAAATCGCATTTAGTTTTTCTAATGATTATTGCATGTAGTAGTTTTTACACAAAGGGATGAATTGATTGTAGTTGGATTAAAGACAAAAGCTGGTACCATAAAACATAAAAAATAGTTTGATAATGTCCGTGTGAAAAATTAAATAAAACTTCTGTGAAGTTCTGAATTTTTATATAACATGATTTACATTTTTGTAACTTTTGTGTGTGATTAGTACAAATTAATTTGTACTCTGCCACTGTTCTATTATCATCAAAAAAGTACAATTCTTCTGAGTTGCAGCTTCTGAATATGAATATTCACTTTGTGATGAATGATTTCACCGAGAAATAAACTTTCTCTGAAAGTGCCTAAATTATTTAAACTGCTTTATAGCAATATAAAATATGTGGATGTCATCATGAATTAAAATAAACCCTAATTAAGTAATCATTTTTAAATGTTCTAATAGTGTAGTAAAAATGTAATGTTTCTGTTATGAGCTATGTTAACATATCCTCTGAAATACAGGATTTCAAACGACTGTTTTTAAAATATGTGTTCCAAGTATTATAAAAGATTTGTAGTTTTATTAATATCCTACATACATAATTAATGCATTTTTCTAAAATTTTCTTTTGATCAAAATCCATTTTGCTATAGGCCCAATTATTTTTACTAATCAGTGTAGGGGTTGGCAACATATGATCTGGTGGCCTCTTAGAGGCCTATTCAGATATTTTGGCCTTCCACCTGGGATAAAATGAGGGAAATTATAAATGAAAATAATCTAAGAACTATTTTTAGCTGTCATCCCCTTTGTAACCTGCATTACAAGAGGTATACTTACAAATCACAAAATGTAGCCTAAGGTTAAGAAAAAAATGAAAGATTTGCTGACCTGTGTTTCAATACATATTGCTAGGTGACAGATAATTTCTAAAGGTTAGCAACAAATGTTGAGTTATCATGTGTGATATGTATGCAGATATGTCAGTGCAACTATTTCTCTTCCTTCAATGTTTAATTAAGGGCTTTTAATCTTTCAGTGACTGGCATATATTTTCGGAAAAGGGTTAAATCTATTAAAAAAAGTTCCTAATTTCCTTCCATTTGCATTTTGTTTATGCAGATGTTGTGGTTTTTATTTTCTAGCTGAAGTTATTTTTCATATTCTATTTTTAATGTATGCTTTTGCCATGTACGGATATATGTGTTCTTTTCATTGTTTGAATATAATATTTTTCATTATTCTGCTTGTCAGGAAAAATTAAGTTTCTGAAGTTACGTTATTCAATACTTTGTTGTTTGTTTCCCTGTAAAATAAATCTTTATAAATTTTAATAACTTGTTTCATTTATCCACATTCACACTATTACATAAAAAGGGTACATGGTAGTTTAAAAACAAAGCAAAACAACAACAACAACAACAACAAAAATTTATTTTCAAATTTAAAAAGGGGAAAGGATTATTCCACATTATGTATGACAGGGATGTAGTTTCTCTTAGTTACCATTTGGGAGCTTCTCTGAAGTAACGTAAATAATGCATGCAGGGGTCATAAATTTCAGAATGATAATACCCCCTGAAAAAGAATGTTATTTATTAATCAATTTTAAATTTCGAAGGTATGGCCAAAAATTGATTGAAAAAGTTATAAAGTTATGATAATTGGAACTTAAAATAGTCACAAGTGAAAACGATTAAAAAGGACTAAAATAGTCACAAGTGAAAACGATTAAAAAGGACTATTTTCTTTTTCATCATTAAGTTATGACAAAACATGACGTTTCAGACTAACAGACAGCTGAAAGATGAATGTACGTCACTAGGGGCTTCACCCCTAGGCTCGCTTTTCGTACGGGGCCTTCGGCCCCTAATAAGGCTTACTCGTAAAAAGTCTTAAAAGGGAACATTTTACTTTTAGTTTCTTTTAAATTATTTTTACATCTTTCCTCTAGGGCTAATAGCGAGATACATAGGTGTGATTCTCGGGCAATGTAACAGCTTCCATCCATTTACTGTTGTCACCCTTATGCGAAGGGCTTTTCATCACTGTTGAATTATCAGCTTTAAAATTCAATTAAAAATCGAAATTTTAAGATAGAGACTTGAAATAAGGTTTATATGAATAAGAAAGCTTCCAACTTCCAGATGATGTAAATATTTTTTTTGTAAGATAAAAACTCGAGGAGCATCGATATTACATCCACATATGGGACGATATTTATTGAAAAACTGTTTCTTTTTTTGATGAAAATATTAGTCTGTTTTAAAATATTTTTAAACAAATGAGGTCGGCGAGTTATCGTAATCTGAAGATGAAAAAGTCAATATTTTCCCACAAAACATAAAATTATTTTTAAAAAAAACAAAGTCCGACGAAGATGAGACATGTCTTACTTTGGTCCCCCCCCCCTCCATTTTTCTGCATCCATTTGTATCATTCTCGACCCCATACCCCCAGCGGTTTCGGAGGAGATAGCGTGACAAGCTTTTGACAGCGGCGGCAGCGGGAGTTACTTTTTTTTAGAATAGAGAGAAATGGCCTTTATGCGGCTCTTAGGAGATTCAGAAAAGTAAAACGTTCAACTGTTTTTAAAAACTAATCCAGAAAAATCCCATCGTAAATGCTCTATAAAGAGCTCAGACAAAGGAGTCAAAACAGGGGGTGTCTACGATCAACTCGAAAGGATTAGCACATTTGTTTAGTCATTACAACAAAATGATGACTAAACAAACTTTCATTTTGGGGTTGAATCACAGTTAGCTTGAATTCTTCAAGGTCTACTATGTGACCGAAAGTGTGACTTAATCAGCATCTCTCGTTCCTTATTAGCATAAATATTAAATGATTGCACAATGGTCAATAATGATGGAAATGCATGAGTTTCGTGTAGCAAAGGGGTGGGCAAATAGCGGCCCGCTACAGATTTTTTTTGTGGCCCGCCAAGACACCCAGAAAAATCTGGACAGCCAGAAAAACTACCAATATTTAATTTATAGTTACTGATTTTTATGATACAATTTATACCTTTTCTGAAATGCAAAGTTAAATAATAAATGCAATAATTTTAAAAGATGCGGCCCTCCGCTTACACAAAGTGGCCCCCGGGCCAAAACAATTGCCCTCCCCTGGTGTAGCACGGTCAGGAATAGATGAAAGAGAAATTAAGTCCAAGCTTAGCAGTTAGTCATACGATTTAGGTTTTAATTTCACCCGAAGTCTCTTGATAATTATTGATAACACCCCCATGTTTACTAATTGATTTCTGTAACGTACGTAGCACATCAAAACATCGAGCTAATGAAACAAGCGAAAAAGAACGAGTCTTATTGAATGAACCGGTATTTTTAACGCCAAGCGCAGCGGTCACTGCGTGAAAACTATATTTCTGTGAATGATCTTACGGGGATCCAGAAATATCGCCCCCCTCCCCCGAATAATAATTAGATTGCAAAAATGTAATTATAATACACCTAATTATTTTAATAATTCTAATTTATTTTCTTTTTATATATATAAAACAGTTCCGTAACTGACTGACATACAACGCACAGACCAAACCGCTGGACCTAAAGGGCTGAAATTTTGCATGGCGATTCTTCTTATAGTGTAGGGGTGCACTAAGAAAGATTTTTGAAAAATTTTTCTTAGATTTTTAAAAATAAAATTTTTAAGCTGTTTTTGTAACTTTTTTTAAGTTTGCATTTAAAATAATAATTTGACGGTTATAAAATTCATATCACGGGAAAGATCGTAAAAATTCCTTTAAAATGAAATCTTTTTCAAATCTTTACCTCCATTTTCTGATTTTTGGTGAATTTTTAAAGATTAAATTTTAGAATTTAATTTATTAAATGCCGATCACGTGATTTCTTTTTCTGGTACTTTAAATAAATTTATCGTCACGTGCATAACAACTAAATAGACCAAAAATATTCTTTTTCTTTCCAATGCAGCAGACGATTGGATATTATCCAAAAAAAATAAATATCCCTTACGATTTATCTATATACAGGGTGTCCCAAAACGACCGCATAAACTCTGCACAGCTAGATTCCTCGTTGGGAGTACATAAAAACTGCCTAAAGAAGCGTTCCTGTACGATCCATAGTTTACGAGAAAAATACGAAAAACAAAGTATGACGTCACTGCCAGTGCCAGAAAAAAACACTAACTTTATAATAAATGCGGATTTCCCTATCAGTTTCACCCACCGGGACCAAATTCGGCACAGTTCATGTTTTGGACCTGAGAAACTTAAATCAGGAAAAACAAAATTTGGGGCTCAATTAGTTTTTTTAATTAAGTTTTTAATGTTTTTTTTGTGCCTGATAGAGGTGCGTGTACCCCCTGTGGATACCCCTCAACCAGCTGCGTTAAGAGGAGTGGTTTGAGGATGTCGGAAGGGGGAAGTGAAATTCCAATGCGCGGGAGAAAGAGGGTTTGGAATGACCTTTGGCTCTGGCTCCCCAGATAAACACAACTTTCCTGGCTCTGCTATGTGTTGCAGTAATGGGAAAGTACAATTGCCTGCAATTCAAGAACCACCCGAGCCTTTGAGAACATTATTCACAGGTAATACATCTGATTCAAAATACAGTAATCACCGCTTATAGTGATCAGTGGTTATAAGAATCAATATCGCAAAAACAAAAACAAATGTATTATTTCCATGTTAAAATTTTCGCTTGAAAGAATCAATCCACCGGTTTTAAGAATCACCTTACACTCTTCGCTTTCCTTTCATTTTTCCAAAAAAGTCTCATAAACCCTCAAAAGTTCTTTCTTCAATTTTTTCTTAATGAAAGAGTGATAAGATAGGATAGAATACAGTCATGAAATGCACCCCTTTCTTTTTTAGACATAACATAATAGTTTCCCCTTAAACGCTTTAGCACAGCACTTTCCTAGTAGCTTGACCTGGGGGCATCTTTGCCCGTCCGGGTCAGATTTCACTTTTCTCCACTGACAAACAAAGACAGGGACCCTTTTTTTTCCCCACCTCCCACGTACTGGTTGTGGATTCCTGGACCCTGAAACACACAAATCTCCGGTGAAGTGTCCACTATCACTTAGTAAAACCTGACATTAGTAGATTCAGCACGTCATCAAACCGTGAAACGTAAGCTAGAAGGTGAATCTTGGTCTGAGACTATTGATATTGAAAGAGGTATAAACAGCCTCCTGAAAACTTCATTACGTCAAACTACCATAGAATACTTTTTTCTTGCACCCTTCCTGTAGTTGAAATGTTAAAACTGTTAAGCAGGTATGTTGTAACAAATATTGTATTTTTTTCTTCTCTTACTATAATCATGTGTATCTACTTATAGGTCTAGAAATTAAGTTTTTTTTTCTAAATTATAAAACATAATTTTAATAAATGATAATTAACCTAAATTACAGAGTATTTTATGGTAAATTATCTCAGATATGTATATATAGGTGTGTGAGTGTGTGTGTGCCTGTCCAAACGCCTAAATTTCGGCTATAAGAATTAACCGCTTATAAGAATCAAAAACAGTAATAACAAACGTGATTCTTATAAACGGAAATCACTGTATGTATGTATATATATATATATATATATACACTAACATTATTGCCCGGGTAGATATATAGATATAAAATATTTCATGCATTCCATTAAAAAAATACTGGGCTACACCCCCGCTCTTCATGTTCATCTGGCCAGACAGAATACGCTTAGCGCGTTTCTACTGAGATGATATACAAACAATAAGAAAGACAGAAACTTTGAGCCTGCGGACCTTTGTCTGATTTTATTGAGAATTAATAACACAGTGTTTCGTGATTCGCACGTTTGGATTTAATAAGTTTAATTATATTTGTTAGATACTGTTCAATTAGATTTAATTAGATTTGTTTGATCCACTGTTTAATAAGAAATAAGTTTTATAATTTACATTTCCCTTTATTATTTATTTTCCCCTTAAAAACGCACTTTTTCCATTTCACCCAAGAGGTAAAGTGCAAGTCGCGTTATCCCCTTTATTTAATCAAAGTAAGGCTTCATTCCCCATGAAGCCTTTTTCCTTAAGCTTGTATGTTTTGTAAGAAATACAGTGATTTCCGCTTATAAGAATCACGTTTGTTATTACTGTTTTTGATTCTTATAAGCGGTTGATTCTTATAGCCGAAATTTACGTTTTTGGACAGGCACACGCACACCTATATATACATATATTAGAAAATTTACCATAAAATACCCTTTATTACGTTAATTATCTTTTATTAAAATTACTTTTTATAATTTTAAAAATACAACTTACGTTTCTAGACCATTAAGTAGATACACATGATTATAGTAAGAGAAGAAAAAAAATCCAATATTTGGTACAACATACCTGCTTAACAGTTTATCATTTCAACTACAGGAAGGGTGCAAGAAAAAGTTTTCTATGGTAGCTTGACGTAATGAAGTTTTCAGGAGGCTGTGTATACCTCTTTCAATACCAATAGTCTCAGACCAAGATTCACCTCCTAGCTTACGTTTCACGGTTTGATAACGTGCTGAATCTAATAATGTCACGTTGGCCTAAGTGATAGTGGACACTTCGCCGAAGATTTATGTGTTTCAGGGTCCAGGAAGCCGCAACCAGGATGCGGGAGGTGGAAAAAAAGAGTCCCTGTCTTTGTTTGTCAGAGGAGAAAAGTGAAACTCGATCCGGACGGGTAGGATGCCCCTGGGTCAAGCTAATAGGACAGTGTTTAGCTAAAGCGTTTAAGGGGAAACTATTATGTTATGTCTAACAAAGAAAGGGATGCATTTTACGACTGTCTTATCACTCTTTCTTTTAAAAAATAAAGGAAGAACTTCGTGCCTTTTGAGCGTTTAAGGGTTTTTTTTTGGAAAAATGAAAGGAAAGCGAAGAGTGTAAACTGTTTCTTATAACCGGTGGGTTGATTCTTTAAAGCGGAAATTTTAACATGGAAATAATACATTTGTTTTTGTTTTTGCGATATTGATTCTTATAAACGGTTGATTCTTATAACCACTGATCACTATAAGCGGTGGTTACTGTGTATATATATATATATATATATATATATATATATATATATAAAACCCTAAGAGCCGACGTTGCTTCCCCCTCCCCCCCCCAAAAAAAATAATAAAGAAAAGAAACTCTGGACTGGAGCCGCCTCTGTCTTCAAAGTATTTTGCAATGACGATAGCTTTAACGGGAAAGTCATTAGTTTCAACTAAATCTTCAAATGCTTTTATAACGTAATCAAAAGAATAGTCCAAGATTTTCAAAATTGTAATGTGATCCATTACCTTAGAGCAGCCATGCTCAACCTTTTTTTTTTTTTCTCGGGCCACATGCATATACACTCTGTCACAAAAAATATATGCACCCAGAAGAAATCGAGCTACGAAACTTGGCAGGAATCTAGTGTGGTAAGAGATATGCAAATGATTAAAATTTCGACGCCAATGAGACAAGGGTAAGCGCGCTATGCGCATATGAGATGCGCAGCTGGGAGAGTTTAAAAGCATGATTGCTCGTGCCATAAGGTTATTTACTGCCCTGCAAGATACTTTCTCACTTTTTCTTGTAGTTAGAACTCACAGATTAGCAGCGATCCTATCATTTCACTCCTTTCCTATACTCTGTTTCTATTGGTTCCCCTCTGCTTATTACCTGAAAGTCTGCAATTGAGGGCGTGGCCCAGGCATTGCAGTTGCGACCCATTTCCTATGGTCCTATGGTCCATAAGGTTATTCAAACAAATCTGTCGACTTAGATGGACGGTATTGTGACTAGAGATGCCTCTGAGACGTAACCGGCGACAGTACGAACAATTGTCGGACTTTGAGAGGGGGCGTATAGTAGGCCTCAGAAAAGCAGGTTGGTCGAACAGGCGTATCGGCCGCCACCTCGGTCGGAGCGATATGGTAGTTGCTCGGTGTTGGCAACAATGGATCCCGGAAGGGATAGTATACCATCGCGGAGGGTCAGAGCGTCCCAGGAACACAAATGCTCGCGAGGATCGCGCAATCATAAGAGCAGCCACGTCTGCACCAACAACGTCGCTAGAATCGGTTCGACGCCATGTACCACCTTCAAGGAAAACCATTCGGAGACGACTGGCCGACGCAGGTATAAGGAGCCGACGTCCATTAAGACGCCTACCACTGACCCCACATCCTAGGCAGCGTCGATTGGATTTTTGCCGACCTCGGGCAAGCTGGAGTGTGACCGAATGGAGGCGTGTGATCTTCAGCGATGAATCCCGATTCAGTCTCAATGCTTATGACCAGCGCATACGCGTGTGGAGGCGGCCAGGCCACCGGTCCGATCCTGCATTTGTTGTCGAGAGACATACGGCGATTACACAAGGTGTGACAGTGTGGGGAACGATTTGTTGGGACACACGATAACCTCTAGTCGTCCCTCAATGCACTTTGACGGCACGCAGTTACGTGGACGAGATTTTAACGCAGTTGTACTGCCTATGCTATCAAGTCGCCCAGGTGTCATTTATCAGCAAGACATCGCTCGTCCACATACTGCGCGACTGTCCCAACAATGTCTTCAAGGATATGACGGACTCCCATGGCCTGCCAGGTCACCAGACCTCTCGCCGATAGAGCACGTCTGGGACGTGCTTGGAAGGCAACTGCAGCCGTCCCGGAATACTGGTGAATTAGCTGCGCAGTTGCAAAGATTATGGCATAATCTTCCACTGGAGGTCATAGGTGACCTCTTTGATTCGATGCCACGCCGCGTTTCGGCTTGTATAGCTGCCAGAGGTGGATTGACTACTTACTGATTTGTAACATCTTCTTAATAAAACGGTCTGTTCTTGTGAATTTGTAATCACTTGCTTATCTCCTCATACACTACATACATGGTAAGTTTCGTGATAGTAGCTCGTTTCCTTCTGGGTGCATATATTTTTTTCTGACAGAGTGTATTTGCTACGTTACGTGGGCCGTAACATAGTACGACACACTATGCCTCATAATTTAATAATGTAAAAAAATAAAAGCTTAATTCAAATTGAGTGGTTTTTTTTTTTTTTTTTTTTTTTTTTTTTTTTGCGCGTGTGTGTGTGTGTTGGTTGAGACAAACTTTTGACTATCTTAGACAAATCACAAATCAGGTTTTTACTTGCTACATGCTACTGTCAATACGTCATCAATGTGAGAATCAGTAAGCCGATTTCTATATACGTTCTTCGCCTATTTCATTATGGAATTGGATGAGTGTCTCGGGCCGTACATAAAAGTTTGAGTCTCCATCTCTAGAGGTATTGCCAGGGCCGGTCTTATAAGTGAGGAGCGCAACCCCCCCCCCCCCCCCCCCAAGGCAACCGCCTCAGGCGCCGAATTGAATTAGGCGCCAAAATAAGACAGAGTAAATACAGAAATTTTCAAAAAAATATTAGCAATTTAATCTAATGTATGACAAAATTCGTAAAAATACTCAAATATGAGCGAACATTTAGACTATTTATTATAAGCGGCTGAATTTTAAATTATGAGAAATATATTTTGAATGCATATTTCCAAACGTTGTTGAAGCTCCAAGAATTCTACTACCTGCAGCTGAGCGCAGTTTTTATAGCAGTGGCTTAGCATAACTGGCGTCCGGGGTACGATACTGTTTTGGCGCCCCCCCCCCCCCGATAAACATATAGTAATATAATATATAAACCCTATATTGGCGCCCGGGGCATGATAGACCCCCCCCCCCCCCCCCCCACGCTACAGCACTGTTTTATAGCTGAAAATTTTAAGGAGTTATCTACGAACAACAACAAATTAAGGGCGATTGACTGATCTAGCAATCATTTCTATAGAAAAGAAGGTATCTAAAACAATAAATTATCGAGATGCAATCGAGCAATTTGCTGCACCACAGGCACGGAGAATGATTTAGTCATTTTTATTACATAGCAAATTATGATCAAATTTATTTACTTTTTTGCTTTCTGTAATTTTTAAAATTTCTATGTTTCTTTAAAAGAAATAATTTTTTTTTTCTATTTAATGCATATTTTCTCCAAAATGTCCGTTTTTCAATTAAGTAGACTATTTTCAATAGTGATACATTTATTTCTCAAGAGTCTCCTCACCAGAAATTCGAAATGGCGCCGTTTTTAAAACTTGCCTCAGCGCCACGATCAACCCGCTTCTGGGCATAGCATACAACTTCGAGTTTGGGATAATAACAATGCGTATTTATTCCGTAAAACAAAATAAATTAGAATTATTTACCTTTTTGTAACCTACTCGTCATATACTGGGGACGAAAGGTCGAGGGCCACATTTCCGTTAATCGGTATTACGCAGTTGCTGCCATCTGTCAACCAAAAAAGAAACTAAAAGAACAAAGTTAAAACAGCTATCCTCAGATTTTATTGCGAGAAATCTTATTGAAACGACAGTCGTAGAAATCAACAGACTACGGCATGCGATTACAATGGTTTAATTGTAATCATAAAGAGAACATGACACTGTTGAGTTTTAATATTATAAAGACCCATTTATGGTTTCGTGTTTTCGTTGTGTCTCAGCCGCGTAGTAGAGTTATTTTAGATGTAACGAACATAGCTACGTGTGTGAGAAAAGTCGTGATTACTATCGTGAAAAACGGCGCCCAGCTGCTGCTACAGTGATTGGTAGTGTTAGTCGTATTCTTAGAGCTACAACAACACTTGGATATATGCATTTAAAATTTATTTCTCATAATCTCACATTCAGCAGTTTATAAAAAAAAAAGTCTAAATATTCGCATCTATTTGTATATTTTTATGAATTTCTTCCTATATTAGATTAAACTCTTAAAATTTTTACATTATTCGTTAAAAATTTCGAATTTTAAGGGCCTGTTCACATAGCGTTCGTAGCGTCAGCGTTACTCGTATTGAAATATATTGAACTAATTGCACACCTCCAAACGATTAGCCACAAAATTGTTAAGGTCTGTGATTGGTTTAAAATATGTCAATACAAGTAACGCTGACGCTGACGGATTCTATGTGAACTGGTGCCTGTTTTCATTTGGCGCCTGACTTCTGGAACCGGCCCTATGAAGGGGCAAACATGAATATCGATGAAACTGCTCGGATGATTTTAATTCATTATTTTCTGTATCATATGCAATCGGTCTGATAAATATTAGCACAAGACGCATCCTAAACAAAAATGGGCCGAAGAAACAGAAAACGATGCAGTTGATTTTGTAACAATATATCTGTATTCTGTCATTTTTTGCTTAATCTCAGTGAAATTATGTCAGATGAATAGCAACAGACTACTCGAATGATAGGTCGAAAATATTAAAAAAGAAAAGTAGCATAACAATCTCACTATTAACAGCTGAAGGTAAACAAACGTATGTTTGTTAGTGAGCAGACGGGGACGGGCTAATCTCGCGAACCGAGCATAACAGGATATCGCGACTGGTACCGATGGACGCGGACGGACGAGACGCGTGCACCGATGCCATCCCCGACTTTCAAAACTTTAAACTTTTTTAATTATTAAATTAAAACCGCATAACTCAAAAGAAGCGGACAACAGAAACAGCTGACATTCCGGGTGGGCCAACTCCTTTCCGTTTCGCAAATTTCCGCTATTTGCATGCATGCAAAATTCAACTTTTCCGTCCACCAATCGACAAATTTTTTTATTTCCATGTGTTCTACAACTCTTCATCTTTAAGGATATACACATTTTTATAAAGTTAATGTTTTTCATTGCAAACGAAGCTTTTTCCCCAAAGCAGTTTTCCGAATTTCACGAAATCGACAATTTTGATGGACAAATATTTCGGTTTTCTGCACCTGTTAATGTCAATTTTGCGATTTATTGGCATTTGCTAGATGTTCAGCTTCCAAAATATACCAAATGCATTTAATAAAATAAATGTTATCATTCTAAAAAAGTGTACTTACAAAACTCACTTTTGAAATTTCCCGCGCTGATCGCCATTGTATCTTAATGTAACTGAATCCGAGTTCGTAATTTTTCGACTTATTATTTTACTCACTAATAATTCCAGAAAGTTTAAGAAATTTGCTCCTAATTAATGAGCAACTGATGATGATGACTTATGTTATTTGTGAACTTGTGGTTAGTAACAGTTAAGATAAGGAGTTACGTAGTAGGGTAGGTGGGGGTAAAGGTTTGCAGTTTTGAGTTTTTGGTTTTTTACGGGCCTCCATTAGATCTTATCGCCCCAAAAAGTCACTTGTATTGTAGTTGGGTATCTCCTCTACCTTCTATAAAATAATGAATTTTTTTCCGAAAGGTTGAGGCACCGAATTTGCAATTTTACCAAAACACCTGTTTGCGAACCTTTGCCCCAACCGGTGGGGTAAAGGTTTGCAGTGCGAACCTTTACCCCACTTGTTGGTTTTTTACTGGATAGGCACAGAAAATCACAAATAGAGTTGTCTAAATAATTTTATTTCACATTTTGTAATCTTTTTAAAGGTGTTATATATATAGAAAATCACAAATTGAACAGGTTAATCTCAATAAATTTTTTCTTGAACTAAATAACTTCAAACTGGAGTATCAACTATTAACACAGAAAGTTGAATCTAATAAAGGAATTCACAAAATGAACAGGGTTGATCTCAATAATTTTTTTTTTTTCTCAAACTAAAGAACTCCAACTAAAATATCAACCATTAACACTATCGTTATATCTTATCTTAGGCTTTACTCAGTCTTTTAAAACTGTAAAAATTAAGCAGATTAAGGTAGGCAATAAATTGACTTAGTGCACTTGACTAGATCCATTAATCCTACTTATTTATTGATTTTTGATTCTGTGAATAAAATATTATTAAATATCACTTATCTTATTATTATTCAAACTCCGGAAAAGAAAAAAAAAACTTTTAGAGTAGGTAACGAAACAGGGGTCTAGCAGTACTGGCTTGTAAAATACCCCCCCCCCCCCTCTTTTTTCCTTTGCTATCTATGTAGCAAATTAGCCGAAACTCGTCCATAAATGAGGGAGAGCAAATTTCTCTGACCAGACCTTCGAAGCCTGTCTTATAACAACATTTAATTATTTTATCTTTTAAAATAGATCTTTGTTCAGAATTATTTTATTTTTTGTGTTGTACAAATGAATCTTATTTTTAATTTATGGATTTTCAAGCATTTAAAAAAATTATAATTAAAAAAGGGCCATACAAATGTTCCCGTCAATTCCCCGTTAAATTCCCGTCAATTTTCATTCCCGTCGCTGCCGACAGATGGCTGCACCATACGGGAGATATGTCGGCCATGTTTTCTCAGGATGAGTGAAGCGGTGAAGTACTTTTAGAATTAAAATACCTTTAAAACTATTTTAAAGCTTCCAAACTAATCTTAGATTTATCTCCAGGCTTCAAAACATAAGTATACGAAGTTTCAACCAGATTCGTCAAGAAATGTAGATTTGTATACGTTACATACATACATACATACATACATAGAGACACTCTGCTTTATTTATATAGATTACAAAAATGTGAATGCCCATTAATAATTTCCAAGTGAAATTTGAAGTTTCCTTTAAGCCTTGAAAACTTTTTCTTTTTTTTTCTCCCGGTTCACCATCTCGATATCATAGTCTCGTGTAAATGAAAATCCCACATAAATCCCAATCGGAAGAATAATTTGTGAAATAATGGGATTTAAAATAAAGGTAACTATACCACAAGGCTTTGGAGGATTAGTTAACTAGTTCTATTGAATTTTTTAATTCCAGGTAAAAAGGGTTGTAAATGAAAGTTAAACTAAAATAATAGTTAAAATAATAGAACAACTTTTTCCAATATATATTGGCTATAATAAAAAAATAAAAATAAATTAAAAAAAGTAAAGGGATTTCGAAACGTTTCCCCTCTGCCGCACATACGAGTATTATAGCATTTTATTCTCGTTTATTTTGTAGTAATTTTTGTTTATTTGAAGATATTATAAGGAAAAGGTTGAATAAAATTCCCGCATTTGTAGGTCAAAATGCTAAATTCCAGTATAATTCGCGCCTTTATCCCGACGACAAAAACTCCCATATAATTCCCGCACGCTAGACACCATGTTTCAAGATGAATGTTTGCCGTAAACTGAAACCAAGAACTAAAAGACGTTGTAAATAAGTATTCCTAATGAAAAGAGGACATGAAACAAATGTTATTAGTATGAGGGGCAAAGGTTCGCACTGCAAACCTTTACCCCCATGACTCCCGCAAACCTTTACCCCATTTCGTGCTGCTTCTGTTTTGTATTTTAGTTGTATTTTAGTTAATCCAAAACTCAAGGTAGGATTTGAAAGGTTATTTACCACCGTAACATGCGAAAATAGGCATAAAACAGTTCGTGAGTTTGAGTGATGCTCAAAATTACTCAAAAGTTGCAAAAAAAAAAAAAAAAATACATTAAAAATGACGAAAATAAGCTTATCTCATTTTCTCTGAAAGGGGAGGTCGTAACTCCAAAAGCTTTCACGAGGCAACTGACTGGAAGTATACGAATGCACTGGATACCCTATTCTTCCCAAAACTCTTCCCGGTGATTTTCAAATTTACGTGCGAACCTTTGCCCCCAGCTACCCTATCTGTTGTTAGTCACTTTTTTGGGAGGAATTAAAATTTTTGGAGTTATGAGGTATGACAGAATTGTACAGGGACCATAAACCAATGTAATAGCATGAAAATACCAAAATCGTATATTTAGGAGTTAAGTGGTTTATTAATTAAGCCAACGATGTACTTATCACGACCTGTATAATTGTTTTCACATCAGTGACGTAGCGAGAGAGGGGCAAGGGGGTCTATCATGCCCCGGGCGTCTCTCGCAGAGGGGCGCCAAATGGTCCCCAAGACAAAGAAGAGATTCCGGAAAATTTCAATTTTTATATGGGGGGTGCCAAAAAGGTTTCGTGTCCCGGGCGCCGGTTATGCTCGCTACGCCACTGTTTCACATTAATAATTATCTTTAGAATAGAGCTGTTTTCTGAAGTATAGCACACGCTGGCCAACGTGAATCCCTTGCTATTTTTACCTCCATTCATTACGCCTTGTATCAGAAAGATGATTCTTCTCCTTTGATTTGGTCAATGAGACCATCGCGTATCTGATGTTTTACACGCTGACTAAGGGTTACCTGATAAACTGAAACGCTATCCATCTAAAAAAACCCCCGTTAGCTACGAACTTGTAATAATCCCCTCTATGCTTATAATTATCTTTCGCTGAGCACTACTGTTTTTTGACTTACAGAGCGTTAAAGGAAAGATGACGTTGAGACGAAAATAAACCAATCATAGGCGTTAAAAATTTCTTTGCTAATCATTTGGAAGTTTGTCATTGGTTAAATATATTTCAATACTTTAACGCTCCGCTACCGGACTCCTATGTGAACAGGCCCTTAGTCTCGGAGTATACGAAAATTTCGCCATGCGAAAATGGCGTCATCGTGGGATATATTTATGATCGACATTAAGGGCCTGTTCACATAGGATTCCGTTGCGTTGCGTTAAGGAAAAGATGACGTTGAGACGAAAATAAACCCTTCATAGGCGTTAAAAATTTCATTGCTAATCGTTTGGAGGCATATGATTGGTTTATTTTCGTCTCCACGTCATCTTTTCCTTAACGCAACGCAACGGACTCCTATGTGAACAGGCCCTAATGCGTTTAGAAGATTTTTCAAATATACGTAGCGAAATTTAAAATTTTTTAGTAGTTAACAAGACAAACTGTTAATATTTATCATTGGAATATTGGAATCATTATACCGTAAAGTTCAATTAAAAAAAAATTTTAAAATACTCTTTTTTTTAGAATAAAAAACGGAAATTAAATTGAAGCATTAAATAATGTGTATGCAGAAAAATTCTGACAGGAAAACTCTCCACAGCCTAACATGGAGATTAAGGGGGCGTCCATTAATTACGGGAGGCGATTTTGGCGATTTTTCGACCCTAATCTCACGTGAGATTTTCAAAATGCGTATTTTTAATGTAAATACGTTAATCTGTGCTTGAATGCGTTGGATTTATTTAAAAAAACATATTTTGCTTAATTATTTTTATTTAAGACTAGTTAAGACTAGTATTTAAGACTACTAAGAACGTAGTCTAGAATCACAGTGAGAAAATCGAACAATAAATTACTTAAATAGGAACTACTAAAATTCGCAAAAGAATATTCATTCTAATTCAGTCCACGGGGACTCGTGTGTGGTCTCAAGAGTGACTACTGGAACTATTGTGTAGGATTTAGCCATATTTTAGTGTAGAAACATGTTTTACTTAATATAACCCAGTTTTCTCGCAATTTTACACTGTATCTTGCGGAAAAAAAATTACGTGATATTTGCCGAGACCCCCCCCCCCTCTCCCCCACGTGAGACTGGGTGAGATTCGGCTCGACTCCCCCCCCCCCTTAAAAGCCTCACGTAATTAATGAACGCCCCCTAAACAATGTCAGTCAAGATAATTTAAAATCTCGAAAAAAAAAAAATTCGTTCTCTCTCTCACTCTCTCTCTCTTACTCTCTTCTTTCCTCTTCCTACTACGTGGAGGATTTCTGTTTTCACTTTTCGAATATTTCACGTCGGTTTTTTTTTTTTTTTTATCTATCTCATTTTTCTTCCTAATGGTCTCTTGAATTCCCAACAGATTTATTCTCTGTGGCTGCGCTTGACTTCCATGACGTAAGATGCTCTCATCTTTTTCCATTGTTGTCTGAGAACGACATGAAGAAACGTCAGGACAATTAGTACTAGTAAGAAAAGAAAGAGAAAAGGAATGAATGCAAAAATTGCTTCTTCCATGAGCTATATCGCTCATAAGCCACATGTTAGCTTCTAGGAGCCCATTAATCAGGCCACAACCGAAGTCCGCGATTGCAATCTATATACATGTACATAAAACAGTTCCCTAACTGTCTCACTGACTGACTCACTGACATACAACGCACAGACCAAACCGCTGGACCTAAAGGGCTGACATTTTGCATGGGGATTCTTCTTATGGTGTAGGGGTGCACTAAGAAAGATTTTTGAAAAATTCTTCTTAGATTTTTTTAAATTAAATTTTTAAGCTGTTTTTGTAACTTTTTTTAAGTTTGCATTTAAAATAATAATTTGACGGTTATAAAATTTATATCACGAGAAAGATCATAAAAATTCCTTGAAAATGAAATCTTTTTCGAACCTTTACCTCGATTTTCTGCATTTTGGTGAATTTTTAAAGATTAATTTTTAGAATTTAATTTGTTAAATGCTGATCACGTGATTTCTTTCTCTGGTACTTTAAATAAATTTATCGTCACGTGCGTAACAACTAAATAGACAAAATTTTTTTTTCTTTCTAATGCAGCAGACGATTTGATATTATCCAAAAAAAAAATAAATATCCCTTACGATTTTCTTATAAATATATATATATTTTACATCAGTTGTATACATTGATCGTCGCATTTGTATTATAAATATATGTATTTATTTTTTTGGCATTAAATACATACATTGACCGTTGTATTTAATTTGAATGTACTCCGTAGCGAAGCGCGGGTTTTCAGCTAGTATGAATATATGAGGACGAATGCATTTCTAGTGCATTCGTCTGCTTCTCCAACAGCATCTAATAGACGCATTGGCCACTTTACTATAGTATGAGTTAATTCCAACTTATCATGTCTCATCACCCATTGTCACACATCATAGGTTATTTATAAGTTAACCTGTGATGGGTATGTTGAATGCATTTTAAATTTGAAACATTAATATGCTGGTTATACAGAAGGTCGTTCGCACTTTATGGAAACGATTTCGTAATTTGTTTTTGGCGTTTGCATTTTGAGATAAATATTTGGCAACTTCAGAATAATCGTCTGCTATTGTTTTGCTTTGATTGGAATGTAAAATAAAAGATTTATTTTGAAAATGACTCCAAAAATTGATAGATGGCTTGAAGGTTAAGTAACTGCACTTTCCGGGGAGAAATATTCGTATGAACAAATTATATAGCGGTGTAAAAATTTCGGTTATGGCATTTCAAAAATAGGTATTTATAATATATTAAATTTGAAAGGAAAAAAAAAACGTCTAACTGAAAGTAAAAATGAAAACATGACCACTAAATCTCATCCTAAGACTGTTCGAACGCAGGTAAATATCAATAAAGTGAAGTTTCTGATCCTAAAAGAAAATAAGCCGACTCAAAGATCCATTGCATCGAAACTAGGAATGTCTTCTGGCACTGTAAGTAAAATCATTCATAAAGATTTGAAGTTAAAAAAGATGCTTAAACCTAAAGTTGATCTGATTTTGCAAAAGCATATTGCTAAAAGAAAAACAAATTGTAGAAAATTATATGAAGAACACTTAGCTGCTGAAAAATGAAAATTTGTGGTAACACTCATGGGCATGGGTGTATTTGATGGAGCATGAGTGTATTTAAGTTTTCTTGTAGTAAATAAAGATCAATTTTCTATTGCTCAACTGACGGGAATAAGGAATAAGGAATGACTGTGCTTGTTACGAGAAAAACTATTTGCAATCATAATTGTCGTTATTGTTTTTAATTAATTTATTATTAATTTATTATTGATTTATTTTTTATTTTTTTATGTCTATTGTTGGGTGTGATTTAACGATCTTACTTCAGTGGACTGTATCGGATTCTGTAGACATGAAGAAACGCAGATACATAGCCGTTTGATTTTAATTAAAGACAAAGTCTGACATAACAAGTAATATGCGGAGCGGAGTAACAAAACAAAAGTTAACCATTAGGAAAGTAGCTTTGTATTGCTATAACTAAGAACGTGCCCGACGGCAAAAATGCGTGATCATTCCGTGCTGGCAAAGCGCAGAAAGCATACACAGAACGTCAGAATTCAAACTGTTCGCGGTTGCGCAGAACAAACATGCAAATGTAAATGAAATGCTAATCTTCATTTCAAGATGGATCATGGTTATAGGAACCGAACATATATATATATATATATATATACAGTGACCACCGCTTCTAGTGATCAGTGGTTGTAGGAATCAACCGTTTATAAGAATCAATATCGCAAAAACAAAAACAAATGTATTTTTCCATGTTAAAATTTTCGCTTTAAAGAATCAATCCAACGGTTTTAAGAATCAGCTTACACTCTTCGCTTTCCTTTCATTTTTCCCAAAAAGCAACTCAAACCCTCAAAAGGCATGAAGTTCTTTCTTTGTGTTTTTTAAAGAAAGAGTGATAAGATGGGATGGAATACAGTTGTAAAATGCGTTCCTTTCTTTGTTAGACATAACATAATAGTTTTCCCTTAAACGTTTTAGCACATCACTGTCCTATTAGCTTGACCCGTGGGCATCTTTACCCGTCCGGGTCCGATTTCACTTTTCTCCACTGGTAAACAAAGACAGGGACTCATTTTTTCTACCTCCCAGATCCTGGTTGCGGCTTCCTGGACCCTCAAACACATAAATCTTCGGCAAAGTGTCCACTATGACTTAGGCAAACGTAGCATTAGTAGATTCAGCACGTTATCAAACCGAGAAACGTAAGCTAGAAGGTGAATCTTGGTCTGCGACTATTAGTATTGAAAGAGTATTGAAACAGCACCCTGAAAACTTCATTACGTCAAACTACCATAGAAAACTTTTTCTTGCTCCCTTCCTGTAGTTGAAATGTTAAAACTGTATAAGCAGGTATGTTGTAACAACTATTGGATTTTTTTCTTCTCTTACTATAATTATGTGTTTCTACTTATAAGTCTAGAAATTTAGTTGTATTTTTAAAATTATAAAAAATAATTTTAATAAAAGATAATTAACTTAAATTAAAGAGTATTTTATGGTAAATTATCTAATATATGTATATATAGGTGTGTAAGTGCCTGTCCAAAAACGTAAATTTCGGCTTATAAGAATCAAAAACACTAATAACAAACGTGATTCTTATAAGCGGAAATCACTGTATATATATATATATATAAAGTATAAGAATATTTTTGTATTTAGATGAAAAAGAATCACAATGGTTGTAGTTAAAAAAGAATCTTATTACTTCAGAGAACAATTATTAACTTAATTACCAGATTTTTATTTATTTTTTATTTATGTAATCCACAGTTGAGTAATGAGGTATGCAGGTATTGATTCAGCCCTCGATATGCATACAGATCAGACTTCCACGGATGCTTGATCCGGAGGGATATTCCAGAGTCACGTGTATCTTGACCGTGACCGAATATCTCTTGGCATAAATCTCTGTAACTTTAACCTTCACACTATTTCGAGAACTCTTGGGAGACGCGTAATACCCAGCCCTTTTTGTCTCAACCTAACTTCAACCCTGTTTTTTTTTTTTTTAAAATTTTTATTTATTTATTTTTTTCTTCAGTTTTAAAGGATATATTTAAAGTTACATGCGTATATTTTCGCTGAACGCCTATGCTGCTATGTAAGCATTGTAACTGCTATTTCAGTGAGTAGCAGCAGTTCATGGAAAACTTAGACAAGTAAATGAGTTTCGCTTGCTGTTGTTGTTTCAGTTTTATGGATGCAAAAGTGTTTTTTCCTCTTCTTTTTCTTAGTTTTTTTTTGCTTTGCCACTTTTATTTGCTCAGTGACGGCCAATTTTATGCTGGTCCGATTGCGACTGTGTAATAGAGATTGATATCAGAAGACCAAAAACTTTGTAGAACTGCTTCCTGAAAGCCAGGATTAAAATCATTGATGTTATAAATCGATTATAACCTTTTTCAGATGTCAATGGTTACGCTGTTTACATAGCCAAAACTTTCGGGCCTGGGGAATTTTACCCCCTCTTTACCAAGTCTAGCCGTAATCAATCGGTAACTGTTATTAACTCTTAATAAAGAACTAGTTTGTACCCGTCAAAACATGACAGCTAGATAGTAAATAAATGTACTAATATACAAATTATACTGAACACAACATTGCCAAATGTTGAAAATCATAATAATGCGCAGAAACAAATTACTGTGTTTAAACAGCCTCGTGATTAGTGAATATCTAAAGCCAGACTTAAAAATGTCCCTGAGCATGCGCAGAAAGCAATTTTTTAATTGTAAATTATCGCTCATTAAACAGCGCGAAATAAACAATTTCCGTCAGGTTTAATCTTATATTTCACAAACATAATTATCATAAAAATAAAAATAGTAGAGAGAGATCTAGAGAGACTCATCGGAATAAACGTGTTTATCATTAAAACATGTCGCTGAGCATGAGCAGAAACAGTGAGTTTCTAAAGCCAGATTGAAACATGCCACTGAGCATGCGCAGAAATCAATTTTCAATTGTAAATTACTACTAGTTAAAGAAATTGCGGTTTCAAAAACCAAATTTGACAAATCTACAGATTACAATCTTTCGTTTAAGACCAAAATGAAGTAGATTGATGCTGTCGTTTCCTCTCACGGACTGCCCAAAAAGTCGGCTTAGCAACTTAAATATATAGATTTAATTTTTTAAAAAAAAGATTTTACTTGGTAATTTAAATCTAATAAGAGGCGGGTTTGTGAAAAATTATCCGATATTTGAAGTCCATTTCTGATGTTATTTCTGAGACTAGCTAATAGCGCCAGATAAAGAATAGATAAAGCCAGATAGAAACAGTAGTCTTACTTGACTTGCACCTGCTATAATCTCACAATAATAGTAAAGGTCTCACAGATGTTCGTGTTACAGACAGACCCTGATTTTCCATTGGGCCGAGTAGGCCCGGGCCTAGAGGCCCCCCCCCCCCAAAAAAAAAAAAAAAAAAAATTATTTTAAAAGAAAGAAAAGAAAAAAAATCCCAATTCAATTTTTTTTTATTTTACCATTTTTAATAGAATTTTTTTTTATATATCCTTTCAAATTTGATTGATTGATTCATCATATGTATAGTTATATGTATAGTTAATCATATGTATAGTTATATGTATAGTTAATCATATGTATAGTTATATGTATAGTTAATCATATGTATAGTTATATGTATAGTTAATCATATGTATGTTACAGTGAATATAAGGGATTAATAAGTTTTTCTGATTGCATTGTATTGGTGTTTTAATGAAGTTAATGTGTTGTATTGCTTTTTGTTATTTGATAATGTTCTAGGCTTCTACGCTTCAAATAGCCAATTATTGGTAAAATGGTACTTTCACAATGATTCATGATTATTTTTTTTTGTGTGTGTCAATTTTGAAAATTTTACGCCCACATCAGTGTTAGGGGGCCCCCATCCCGAGTTGTGCCTATAGTCAAGAATTTTCTAAATCGGGCCCTGGTTACAGAGTATGAAATGGTTCCGGAAATATGAAAGATCACGCACCCTTTTTAAAAAAGAAATATCTTGTTGGATGATCCACTATTTCCAGTTGATGGCTTTTACACTGTAATTAATTGACTAAATTCATAATGATCCCTATTTGTTTATGTTGAACAAACATTTTCACTATAAAATAGTCGCTTTTGTTTATAATACTTTGTATAACAGTTTAATGAAGTCTGTCATTTAATTTTTTTAAAAATGCTTAAACAGGTATCTGGCTATTTATTTTTAACAGTGTCTGCGCATTGGGTGTTTTTTGTTTTTTTGTTTGTTGTGGATTTCAGTATTTTAAAAGTTGATTTTCAAATCATATTTTGTCTTTAATCCGTTTCGTTGTCTAGTTTCGTTGTCTAGTACTTTTTGTGTCTAGTATCACGGAGAGAGCCCTCTTACTAAAGTAAGGTGGTCTGAAGATAGGTAAATTCTTCAAGCTTCTCAAATTCTTATTTGAAACCCAAAGGAATAAGGAATAACTGTACGAGAAAAACTATTTGCATTCATAATTTTTTTTTAAAAATATGTACTATAACTTAACACATTAAATACAAAATAACATATTAAATACAGATTGACATTTGTAATTATCAAAGATCAGGGGGACTGATCATTTTTTTTCTACGTAAATTTTGGGGGACGTATCACACTATTACCGTATTCCTTCGAATCTAAGCAGCCATCGATTCTAAGCCGCACTCCAAATCCTCAACCCGTTTTTGTGAAAAAATGCCACCTTCGATTCTAAGCCGCACTCCAAATTCTCAACACTTTTTTTGTGAAAAAATAAAAAATAGTGTAAAAAGGTTTATCGATATCCGATATTTACGAAATTATTTTAAATGAGAGCTAATAAGAAGTGAATAATTAATTTATTTTACCAGTATTAAAAACTTATAAATACGTACATGAACCTGTAATTGCTCTAATCGTCAATATCATGTTCCGAAAATGATTCGTCACTCCCACTGTCAGAGCTGACTTTGGAACTGGTGCCGGCGTCGCCATTTTCCCACACGATGTCGTCTTCCGTGCCATCCAATGCATTTGTTATGCAACATTTTTTAAAAGAATGCATAATAGTCTCATTGGAAACTTTTTTACAGACGATAGATATCCATTCTGCAATTTTCGAAGTACTTGCCTTCTTGATTTACCCAGAAGCAGTTAAAGGGTGGTTTTCCAAATGCAACCAGTTTCCGTACTCTCTTTTTACGTAGCCCTTAAATGGCTTATTAATGCTTTACATTTTTCCATTTGAAAGGGGTGGAAACTGAAATTGCCCATCCAACGAATTCTTTCGCCTTCGAATCTAAGCCGCACCCGATTTTCAGCAGCATTAACATTGGAAAAGAAGTGCGGCTTAGATTCGAAGCAATACGGTATTTAAAAAAAATCATCCTGTTCGGAATGTGGCATATAATGCATAAATAGTGGATCAAAAATCGAGTCCTTGTGTCACGAAAGGTAACCCCTGATAACAGTATGACGAGCCAGTGTCGGTTTTATACTTGTTAGGTGTCCACGGGTGGTAGTTTCGGAACCACTAATGTTGAATGTAATTATAGAAAATATCTTCTCAGATGATGACTTGAATGAAATCCAAGTAATACACGGAATGGGTCTGTGTCTATGGCGGCCACTTGCCAACTGATTTAATTGCTTTGAACGCTGGTAATTCGAAAACAATCATTGAAATTCAAAACGGACAGTGTTACATTCCCTTATGTATTATCTAGTCGAATCCGGAGCTAGTAGTCATATCCTTACAGGAACCTAAGCTGTATAACAGATTCCCAGCCAGCACAGCTAGAGTTCGGTAATTGAAGGTTTATCCTTTTACAAAGAGGAAGGAAAGTATTGAATATGGCAGTGTGTTAAGGCTGCTATGTACTAAGGGGGCATCCATTAATTACGTGAGGCTTTTAGGGGGGGGGGTAGGGAGTCGAGCCGAATCTCACCCAGTCTCACGTGGGGGAGAGGGGGGGGGGGTCTAGGCAAATATCGCGTAATATTATTGTCGCAAGAAATTGCAATTTTGTGTAAAATTGCGAGAAAACTGGGTTATATTAAGTAAAACATGTTTCTATACTAAAATATGTCTAAATCCTACACAATAGTTCCAGTAGTCACTCTTGAGACCACACACGAGTCCCCGAGGACTGAATTAGAATGAATATCCTTTTGCGAATTTTAGTAGTTACTATTTAAGTATTTTATTGCTCGATTTTCTCACTGAGATTCTAGACTACGTTCTTAGTAGTCTTAAATACTAGTCTTAACTAGTTTTCAATAAAAATAATTAAGCAAATTATGTTTTTTTAAATAAATCCAACGCAATCAAGCACAGATTAACGTATTTACACTAAAAATACGGATTTTGAAAAATCTCACGTGAGATTGGGGGGTGGGGGGGGAGGGGGTCGAGCCAAATCTCACGACATCTAACCAGGGGGGGGAGGGGGTCGAAAAATCGCCAAAATCGCCTCACGTAATTAATGGACGCCCCCTAACCCCATTGAATTCGCTCACCTCAGTGTTAACCTATGGAGTAAGTTTGGCAAAGGATTGCCGACTTGGAATTAAAGATTTTAAAAAAAAATTGTACTCCGTAATGGAGAAAAAAATTGCACACCTTGGGGCATTTTTCGTTTTTTTTAAATGCAAATAATATTTTTAAATTTAAATTATTTTTTGGGAAAACAATCTCGTACAGTGTGTTCTAAACTGTTATTAATTCCTTTGGGTGACGAAATTTATAAAATGAATCCTGTTCAGCTTCAGAAAAGTTCAGACTATCTGAAAATACCATTTTTATTGGATTATTAGTCTTTATGTAGCTGTAAATATAGTAGACAAAATTTCTCCATAGGTTAACACTGAGGTGAGCGAATCCAATAGGGTTAGTACACTGCAGCCTTAAAATGATAAAACTTCACAGGACAGAGTTAGCTTTCCTCAGTGTACTTTCTATGAGGGAAAGCATCATTTAGGCCACATACAAGGAAAACTTCAGAAAAACGAATACACACACACGCATCCCGACGCAATTACAACTCTCAGGGTTAGCTCATGATCTCTGCAATCGCAAGTTTCAGTATTCAGTGTCAATGATCGCTGAAATACTGCAGGGCGAAGACCGAATTGGGAAAGCGCCAAAACGTTCCGTACAGATCATTTCTTTCTCTGTAAACAATCTTTTAAAATTTTCTGTTTTGTGTTTTGTTTCGTTTTTTTTTCTTTGTGGGGACGTTTCGGTAATTTTTCAATTTAAAAACCCTAAAAAAAAAAATTTAAAAAAAATTAGAGATGTCTGGGGTTTTATAAAGCATCAGAAAAGAGATTAGTAGATATAAATCTTGATGCTACCTTATATTTAATAATTTTTTTTGTTTTTACATTTCAGGCTAAGATTTTTCTTAGGTAGTACTTTTAAAATAAGATTGATTTAAACGTCTATGATTTTTCTATTAGTATTGTTGAGTTTTAAACAGAACAGGTTAATATTGTTTATATGCTTTATATGGTTAAAGGAAATTGTGCAATAGTCTAATTTAACTGTAGGAAATCAGAATATAAATGAAAAAATAATAAATATTAGAATTTTCAAGAGAATTCTGATGCTATTCTGAGTAGTTAAATTCTAGCACTTTAATTCTTAGAATTTAATTGTTAAATTATTGCTTCCTCCCTATGCTTCATACACGCACACACTGACAGACCGACTGACAGACAGATAAATAAATAAATAAATAAAACAGTTTATACACTTATGAAAATCTACAGTGACTTTCAATTTGGAACTCACCTAAGCGCACGTTATATATTTACGTATATATTTTTATCTTTTGTTTTCACAGAAATTTAAATCGATTCAGGTTGTTTAAATGAGCTTTCTAAATTTACAGAATTATCGCCGTTGTGCTTTTAAGTACATATTTCAACGTTGTTTGTTAGTTCTTCGATGTTAGTTCTTTGATAGTTACAAAGCTAATCTAACACATACGCAAAGAAATACGAGAAACACAGACGATAGAAAATATACATGCTAATGAATCATCAAAATTTCATCCCGGTTCTTTGTGTTAAATTAATTTTTGAAATGAAGGAACGTTACAAACACTACAAATGAAGTCTCCCATGTTTGCTTTCAACTTCCTATAATTCTGACAGATGTCGCCAGTATCGCATTTTTATTACTTTCAGTCTCGGAATGTGAGACTTGAGACTTTGAATGCCTGGATATATTGATTGTTTAGCCCAGTGATGCGCAAAATTTTTTCGACTTCGACCCACATTCTTTAAATAAAAAAATCACTCGAGCTCCCCCAATGAAAATTTTTCGGTCGTAGCAAAATTTTTTTTTGAAAACAGGAAAATGTTTTTTAAAAAAGAAATAAGCAAATTTTTACACAATTTTAACAATCAATGAACTGTAGATTTTGGATATGTATTTATTTTGCGTAATAACAATAAAAAATTATCTTTGTTACCTTCTGCACTCATTTTTGGCAAATGTCATAATCCGAAAACTTCATATTTAAAACATAATGTACATTTGTGTTTCGTTTGGGTAAAAATTAACAAAAGCTAAAATTATAAATGAGCATCCGTTCAAAATTATAAGCTTCATATTAAAACACTGAAATTTATAAACTCAATTTATATATATCAAACTAAAATAGAAAAAAATGAATAAGAAGGTTAACCGAGAGCTCTGATAATTTTTGTTCAAGAATTTGGTGAAATATTTGAGTGCTAGTCTCGTAACATCTTTGGGGGTGTCTTTATCGTTGTTTGGTTTTTATAGATACTAATTTTGAAAAGTTATATTAGTAGTAATAACACTTTTAGTACTGTATATATGGGGGAATTACAAAAGATCAAAGAAAATCAAAGCTGTACGATTCGCAGTGTTGCCAACTTGGGGTTTTCTCCCCTAAATTTGGGGGTAAGTTAGACGAAATGGGATGTTTTTAGGGGCCCCATTTTTTTAGGGGCATTTTGTGGGGGGGGGGGGGGGACATTTTAAAATATTTTGTTTAATCGTTTTTTTTTTATTAGATTATAAGTTCCATACATACAGGTCAAATGTAACTAAACCTCCATTTCATTGTGTAAGTGTGTATTTTCTATTTATTTCAATTTATCTCTCAAACAGGATGCCTATTTGGAGCGAGGATTTCTTTTAGGAAGGTCTAGGGTCATTTCAAGTTGGTGTTAGGGGGGAACAGGGGGATTTCGAGATGGCGCTAGGGGGAGGTGCTTCGTAGCGGTTGGCAACACTAACGATTCGGTTATGCCATACAGCGGCAGGAATACCGGAACCAAATTGGACTGGAGCACTAAGCGTACTAGGGATTTGTAATTGCGTTGGCAGTGGCGGAGCATTGCACAGACGCAAGAAGCACGCGTGTAGGGCCTCCGAAAGCTAGCAGCTTCCTGAGATACATTCTTGTGGGCCTTAAAACTACACCAGTTGGTACCCGTCAAAACATGACGGCTAGATAGTAAATAAATGTTCTAATACACAAATTATACTCAACACATCATTGCCGAAATCATAATAATGCGCAGAAACAAATTAATGTGTTTAAGCGGCCTCGCGCTTAGTCAGTATCTAGAGCCAGATTTAAAAATGTCACTGAGCATGCGCGGAAAGCAAATTTTTAATTGTAAATTATCGCTCATTACGATTATTGCAATTATCGCTCACAGCGCGAAATAAACAATTTCCGTCAGGTTTAATCTTATAAAAATAAAAATGGCAGAGAGAGATCTAGAGAGACTCCTCGGCATTGAAACATGTCACTGAGCACAGGGCCCGACTTAGCCTAATTGGGGCCCGGGGCAAATCTTCTTTGGGGGGCCCCCCCTCTGCTTCACTACTTTAGAAATGAAGAACCAAACTTTATGAAGGTATTTAAATTTTTCACATCATTACAGATATATAACAAGAAAATTGACTAGAACCTAAAATAGCTATAAAGTCCCCTCCTCCAATGGTCAGACGAAATATCGTTCTGTCCATTTTATTGATTTTCTGACAATTCTATGTCCATCATTAAAAGGGATACAGCACATCTAAGAAAGTTCATTAAAGAAGGAAACGTAAAATAAACTTTCTATTCGATTTGGGGGCCCCTCTAATGTGGGGGCCCGGGGCAACTGCCCCATATGCCCCTGCCTTAGTCAAGCTCTGACTGAGCATGCGCAGAAACAGTGAGTTTCTAAAGCCAGATTGAAACGTGCCACTGAGCATGCGCAGAAATCAAATTTTAACTGTAAATTATAGCTAATTAATAAAAATTGCAGTTACAAAAACCAAATTTGACAAATCTACAGATTACAATCTTTTGTTTAAGACCAAAATGAAGTAAGATTGATTCAGTAGTTTTTTTTTCTCACGGACTGCCCAAAAAGTCGGCTTAGCAACTTAAATATATAGATTAAGCTTGGGGCCCTCCAAGTGCTTGATCCGCTACTGTGCGTGGGTGAACTATTTCACAACCTCTAGATTAGCAAGGAGATGGGGGGTGGGTGGGTAATCTGGCGTTCTAAACCCCTCAGATCTGTATACATTCGATTTCTCAAAGTGGTTATTTGTATGTGTTGTCTCTTTTACGAGTCTGTAAAGGAGAAAGCGTGTTTTCGCAAACAAAGTGCTTATTATAAACAACGTATTACTGCAATCATTGAATCCAAAGCACCAGCTACATTAAAATTTCTCCAGCCCGCCACCCCTCAAAACGTTCACTTTTCATCCAATTTAGGGATTTTATATTCTCTTGCAACTTTGTAGATTTTGCTTCGTCTGAAATTTACAAACTTTGGAAATTTCAAACCTGAGATGCGGATTTCTGATACATCCCCTTCCCCAAAAGAGAAGAAAACAAACTTGTATGAAATTTAATTCGTAGCATTGCCTTGTTTTACGCAAACTATATTATTTTCCATGCGGATAAAACCATTGGCTCATCTGTTTTGGGAGAACTCCAAATAATGTTTATTTATTTATTTGCGGCATTGACAATATCCCTTGATGCACGCAGGAAGTTTATAATTTTAAGTAGTTCATATTTACTTTTACATCCATTACTCTATTGCCATCTCCTTTTAAAAACTGACTTTATATATAGACGAGAGAAGAAAACAGAGAGTGGCATAGAAACCTGAAAGATACACGAAATGTAATCTATACTTATATATAAAGAGAGAGAGCGATTTTGTACGTGGAGGGTAATCTCCGGAACCACTGCACCTATTTGAAAAATTCTTTCACTGTTTGAAAGGTACATTATTCTAGATGGACATAGGCTATATATTATGTATATCTGATAAGTAGAAATAAAGTTAGGGGGGATACTCTAGATTTGTGTGCACGGCCGCCATCATGGATTTTTCCGCCAGGGTTTGGCGCATTTCGCATGGCGATAATTATTGCGTTCTGGTAAAAATAACCCAATGTCAAATTCTCTAATTTTAAGATCTAACAGTTATTTCTGATGTGATCTTTTAATTACAGTACAATAATTTTAGGTCAAATCTTGGCCTTGACCTGGAAATCTGAGTCAAATTGACTATACTCAAAAGAGTAAATTATTTTTAAAACTAAGAGTCTTTTTGTTGAAAATTTTTGAATCCATTATCAGTTTTTCGTTAACTTATTAAATTTAAGTTGCTTTTAATTTTGTTTATCGTCAATTAGTATACTATAATGATAGTATACTAATTAGTGTTTGTGTCAATTAGTATACTATAATGATACACCATTTCATTTATTTGAAGTAAAAATTATCTGCCATCATTTTTTCGTAAAATGTAAAATGCAGTATACATTTTAAATACAATATATTTTAAAATATTTTATAATTCCAAGTTGTAGTGGATTACAAATAAATTTAAATAACTGAAGTTCAACTTCTCTCTCCCCAGGAACCTAAGTTAAAAAGTTAGTTAAGGTTAAGTTATTGGTTTAGGAAAAGGTTTTTTTTTTCTTATTTCCAACACAGCAGGATAAATGGTCAAATAATCCTTGTCCCGATTTTATTGTATGCACCAAATATTTGGTTAAGGTCAAATCTGAAGTAAAATTTCATTACCACAATGCCCTAACCAAAAAAAAAAAAGAGGATCTGGTTACTCACCATAAATTTATGGGTTCATAATTATTTTACATTTTTCAAAGCTGAATTTTAGATAAATTTTAAATTGCAAGTTATTTAGGTGGTACGAAAATGCTGTATTTTTTTTCTAATTAACAATATATTGGCATAATATTTTGGTGATTCATTGCTATTAGTCAAAGAGTTAGGGCAAACTGAATAGATGGCATTGAAATTTTATCTGTAAGTAAAATTCATTTGACCAAATTTTTCATATGGATCATAATTTGAAAAGGTAGTTTTTAATTAAAAATGACAAAAAAAAAATCTCAGTCCAACAATTAAATGATTTTTCAAAATTATTTCTAAGTTTCACAATTTAAAAAGGTCGTTTTTATTAAAAAAGCTAAAAGAAAAACCCAAAATTTCCAATAGTTGAGAATGATTTTTTCAAAAAAGTGGTTTTTATCAAAAACCCAAAAATAAATCTAAGTCCAATGTTTAAATGATTTTTCAAAAATTTTTCTAAGTTTCATAATTTAAACAGGTGGTTTTTATTAAAAAAGCTAAAAAATTCAAAGTCCAGCGTTTTGAAAACACCGCTTAAAACACATTGGCGAGAAATTTTTCAATCCTCAAAACACAGTAAAATCGCCAAGTTGGCGCAAAAAAATCCAAGATGGCGGCCGTGCACACAATTATTAAGTAACGTAATATTAATTTGAATATTATTTTAGGTGCTTAAAATAATTAAAAAAACATTCTTTACTTAAAATCCCTTTTTTATTTTTGTATTTTTATTTCATCTCTTACTCTAATTTTGAGATACCAATGTGTATCTATACTTCTATAATCTATCTATATATATAAAACAGTTCCGTAACTGACTCATTCATTCACTGACTGACTGACTGACTGACATACAACGCACAGACCAAACCGCTGGACCTAAAGGGCTGACATTTTGCATGGCGATTCTTCTAATAGTGTAGAGGTGCACTAGAAAGATTTTTCAAAAATTCTTCTTAGCTTTTTTTAAATTAAATTTTTAAGCTGTTTTTTAAACTTTTTTTACGTTTGCATTTAAAATAATACATTGAGGGTTATAAAATTTATATCACGAGAAAGATCATAAAAATTCCTTCAAAATGAAATTTTTTTCGAATTTTTACCTCCATTTCCTGATTTTTGGTGAATTTTTAAAGATTAATTTTTAGAATTTAATTTATTAAATTCTGATCACGTGATTTCTTTTTCTGGTACTTTAAATAAATTTATCATCACGTGCATAACAACTAAATAGACAATTGTTTTTCTTCTTTCTAATGCAGCAGACGATTGGATATTATATAAAAAAAAAAAAATATCCCTTACGATTTTTTTATAAATATATATATATATTTATTTTACATCAATTGTATACAATGATCGTCGCATTTATTATAAATATATATATTTATTTTTTTGGCATTAATTGCATACATTGACCATTGTATTTAATTTGAATGGACTCCGTAGCGAAGCGCGGGTTTTCAGCTAGTTTCTTATAAAGATATAATATTTTGAAGAGGGTTGCATTGCTTTCTAAAGGAGGTGTGTTTTCGGGAGGTGCTATTGCTTTCCCCGGTAGTGATTAGTTACTCTAGATATGATAATGCTCTTATCACCCTTTTACGAGCGACACACAGCCAATTGCAAAATGTTTGAAATGAGACTTATCAGTTCATACAGCACATACAGGTTGTTATCAAAATAATGCAAACACCTATCAATATTAGTGGTGTTTATGAATGTGCTTCGTATTCCTTAAAATCATGTCTAGCCACCGGTATTTTTTTATATAATATAGTGTATGTATTATTCTACTGTCGGGTAGCAGTAATGAAGCTAAGGACATCGTGTTTTGGGGGGAAACATCGTAAAATGTCAAACCTTGCAGACCTTGCGAAAAGGGCAAATTGTTTGAGCGCGTTTAAATCGGAGTATCTGCTACTGCAACCCCCAGGCTAATGGGTGTTTTTCGAGCTATGGTATCGAAAGTCGTGATGGCATACAGAGTGCACGGAAAAACATCCTTTGCCAAACAGAATAGTGGACGAAAGGGAGAGCTGAGTGAAAGAAACGGACGAGACATTGATGCGGACTGTGACATGAAGAAAGAAAACAACTGCAACCAAAATGACCGAAGAGCTCAATCTGCATCTGCATGTTCCGGTGTCAACCATTAGAGGTAGAAGCGAACTTCACAAACAAAGAATTTACGGAAGAGTAGCTATTCCCAACCGCTTGTAATAGAAGCCAGTACAAAGTATCATCCATAATGGTGCCACGAGCGCAAATCCTGGTCGAGTAATATGTCGAAAAACGGCATTTGGTCGACGAATCATTGTTCACATTGATCCTCGCAACAGGACGTGCGTATGTCCGGAGAACACCTACACAAGCGTAATTTTCTGGCTGTCTCATCTCAACTGTCAATCATGGAGGTAGATCTATCAGGGTTTGGGATGGCATCTCATGGTTTTCTTCATGCCCTATTGTAACCCTAAAAGGGAGATTGAATGAGAAGGACTATGCCGAAATTTTAGCTCACCAGTCCATCCTATGGTGCAAACATTGTTTCTTGCAGGAGATGGCGTTCTCCAGGATGATAACCCCCCTATACATACCGGTAACTCTATCAAGTATTGGATTGAAGAGCATGAAAAAGAAGTCAAATATTATATCTTGCCCTATACAATCCCCCTGACTATATATCATCCAACCACTGTGATCTATATAACCGAATAGAGCCAGGTATCGATATCCACCACAGCATCTCTACAGGAACTTTCATGATTTTTCCCTGAAGAATGGTATAATATATTCTTAACCACTATTCATGACTTGTATAATCCAATTCCAATTAGGTGGTATTACATGATAAAGGTGATCCTGCGCCGTATTAATAAAGGTTTTCATGATGTTTCTTAAGTGTTTTCGTTATTTTGATAGATATGTATAATTTTACAGCTGAACTAAATTATAATCCTTAAAACACTTTGCTCTTGTTATGTCTGTAGTAAAGTAAAAAAAGATTTTATTATTTTATTAGTTTCCTATTAAATATTGGAATAAATCAGAGATATTTAAAAAAAATGTGGTATAAATTTTAACATAATTTAGAGTTCATAAGACATAAATAAAAGAGCGCTTGTATACGTGGTAAATTAAATATAATGAAATTTTTGCATATCATCACATCAGTAGTTCAAATTTTTCAGTACTACCCGAATTCATTTGGAAAGAAGCAGTTTAGTAAGAGAAATTGTATTGTGTTTTTAGATATAATGTGGATTTATGCTTATATTATCTTCCCGTCTAACAGTTGTTCGATTGCTGCTTCTCTCCAAAGTAAGTGGTACGTCCAATAATTTTGACTGAGAGGTGTCTATAAAAACTGGCTTAACCAGTTGTTTTATATTGTGAGGTAAAAAAGAATCCGATATTAATTTAGCTACTGCTGGCTAAATACTGGTTTCGAACTTTACCTTAGCTAAATACTGGTTTCCAACTTTACTTTAGCTAAATATTGGTTTCCAACTTATAAATTGTTGCAATTTCAGTGGAAAAATTCTTGTATTACAGAACGCCTGAATCTGCAGCCCCAATATATAAGTTCCCAATTTTCACTAAGATAAATGGAATGTACATTGTGAGAAAAAGTATAGTCTTCGAGTGCATATAGTTAGGCAAACTTGCCTAACTGCTTCGAGTGCATATAGTTAGGCATTTTTTGAGAGTGTTTCTCATCGACCTTCCTAAGATCTTCGTCTCTATAGACCAGGGGTTCCGAACCTTTTGTTGATCAAGGACAACTTTAAAAAAAAAAAAAAAACTTCGCCAGGAACCTTTCCCAACCAATCCTGCTCATAGAGACAAAAATGGGTTTTATTTTTTGAATAAACAAACTATTTGGGATAAACAACTTTAATAAAATGTTATAAACAAACTTAATAGCAAATTGAACGTAAAATAATTGAATAGCAAACATAAAGGCCTACGAAAACTTAAAAATGAACGAGATTTTTCAGCTTGCATTAGCTTAACTAGCTGTAAGATTATTGCGATATGAAAGTCCGCGTCGCAGGAAATATATTAGAAATTTTTAAGCAAAAGGAAGATTTTTTTTGTACTCAAAAACATTAGAAATCGGAAGAAATACAGGAATGTTTAGAATTTGAACAAAAAATTGGGAACTAAAAATTTTTTTGCTCTGTTTTAAAAGATTGTTCAAATTCGCTGTCATTGTGAAACGATAAAACCAATTTTATTTATTATTTTTTTTAATTTTGTTTTTTTATCACTCCAGACCTCGCGGACCACTTCTTGGGTTCTCTTGGACCATCAGTGGTCCGCGGACCACCGGTTACGAACCACTGCTATAGACGATGCCCAGCGCTTAGTCTTGAGTAGAGGAGGAATCACCCTCATTTTGGCAAACAGAGCTTTAGCCTGTCTTCTACGGAAATGACCGCTATCTCCATATACAATGATTTTAGCTTTTGTTATAGCGCATATAGATTGGTGCAGAGTTCTCTGCCTGCAGATCCCCGACTCCTATCATCACATTAGTCACGGTAACATTAGACACGATACTTAGAACCACCCCCATTCCCGCCCCCAAGGTTTCTTTGATGTGGTGTCTCCCCCGACCCCGCTCGACACCATTTGACACGCTGACCCCCCACCCTTTCTTTGATGGACCGCCAGAGGAGGCGATCCACGCATAGTACAGAGTACAGAGTGAACATAAATCACTGGATTCCCCAAGGCACAGGCAGAGAACTCTGCACCAATGTATATGCACCATTAAAAGTGGGTTGCGAGTCACTTTGAGGGAAAGTTAATTCCTCCCCCCCCCCACTTGTTCTATGGGTACGGGAGAGGGGGCTTATTACTGACACCAAGTGCATCTACTTTCTGTTGGAAATAATACATTCCAGGGCACAAATAAAACTTTTAAAGCCTAATTTTATTTCAATTGAAATTTATAAGAAAAAATTTCAGGTAGTCTCTTCTAACGAAACTACCGCGGGTTATTAAGGTAGGATTATTTATCGTTGCTTACCCCTTTTGTATGTATATATGTATGTATGTATTATGTATATATGTATCTATATATGATGCGGTGAAAGGCGAAGTGGTGTAAATCAGTAATTCAAGTGGTGTAAGTCAAAGCGTTTTACTGCAAAAACTACAAAAAAAATTTCACTATAAATTGAACAAATTATAATTCATAATAATTATTATAATATTTCAAATAATAATTATTTGCAATTTCACTATAAATTGAACATGGATATTACATTTTTGCCCTCAAATGAAAAAAGTTGAAAATTTGACTTACACCACTTTGCCTTTCACCGCCTCATATATGTACGTATGTATGTGCGTGTGCATGTATATATATATATATATTATATGTCAAAATTTTGAAGCACTTTCGTACTTTTCTATTTAACTGTTTACTGCTTGTCCAAGCGATACAGACTGGGTTTGGCGCTCTACTAAAATTATAACTCGCGAGGTACGAATGGACGGTTTTAGTGTCTGAAATTTTGCTTTCCGGAGGATCGTTATGGAGGAACATAATCCTACGTTAAAAAAAAAAAATAATAATAACAAATAAATAAATAAATAAATAAATAAAAAAAATTTGATGCTTGAGGATTGCGGGCAGTTGGTGAAATTTTGCCTTTTAAAGTCTTCAGATTTCTGTTCCCCATTATCGCTCTAACCAGCAAAATCTACAAAATAAAAAAAAAGAAGTAGCATATTGCGTTTCTTGATTACCTTACGTAAATTATATAATTTGTCCTAAAAAGTTTGTTCACGTATGGAACGCACAATACACGGACGTGTAATTTTTAAAAAAAAATAAACGACAACAACAAAAACTCAAAACTTTTCCGTATATATTCTTTAAGCATTTTAAATGTGCGGAACTATTTTTCTTCCTGTCAACTATGTCAATTCTAAATATAGCCCACTCGTCAAAAAAGTTTGCAGTGCTGAGCGGATAAAACCGATTCAGATGATGGACGGTCAAGGTTGCGATTATATCTATTGCTGGGTTGGGTTTTTTCTTTCTTTAAATGGATTGCACGTCTTTCAAAAACTGAAAATTGGCCAACTCGATTGAAGTGATTTCAGAAACTTTTTGAAAACTCGAAGACCCCACTTAATAACGTTTTGGCGAATACCATATTTTCAGCTATTAGCGTTTTGGTCCCAAATTTATACACTAAAACTTCCACTCTCATCGTACATTGGCGACGGCACGAGCTTCCACGGAGTGGGCTCGGGTTCGAATCCCGACTAAAACTGGGATGTTCTTGTTTATCCTTCTTCATAGACTGTATACTATATTTTTTTAATTCAAAACTGCAATGTATTTTTTAGTGGTTTTATTACACACACAAAAACAAACATAACAACTAATTAGTTTGCCCTATGGCAAGAACAATGCAGACCATAATGCGATTGACAATTATATTTAACAAACCATACTTTGCAGCAACATACCAATAATACTAAAATGCTACTACTCAGAACAGTTTCAGAAACTGAACTGCTGCCATTAGCAAAACATCAAAGTTTGTCTAGTGGCGCGCCAAGGTTGGCGGGCTTTTACAAATGCCAAGGTAAGCCGTAACACTTGTACTGCACCCTCATAGGGAATGATGCTGATTAAAATATAGGGTGCTGCCATAAGAAAGAAGCCAAGAAATTCGTGATTGTTAATGGGCGAACGTCGAAAGGAAAATTGCCACCCGTGTTACGCAAAAAAAAAAATTTATAAAACAATAACAATGAATTTTTTTTCAATAAAACTAGTAAATCTCCTATGTTAGACTATTGCATTTTTAAAAAATGATAATATAGCAATCTCACTGCACCGAATCCTATAATTTAGAATTAATACACTATTTTCTCGAATCGAAAGCTCAAATTTTACTCAGAAAATCAGATCGTGATATGTAAATGACTCCGGTTTTTTAAGCTACTTTCTCGGTTTCATTTTTAAATTCAAGTCTACAGATAATCAATGACCTGGGGGTAGGAGGTTACATTTTATTTTAAAATTCATTAGGTTATATACTCTCTTGCATTTCAAAGTTCAGGAGGTGCACTTCAAGCCCTATGGCATCTCGTCTAAAATAAAAGAACGTTACTTTTCTGCAACAATATAATCTATAAATATAAAACAGTTCCGTAACTGACTGACTCACTGACTGACATACAACGCACAGACCAAACAGCTGGACCTAAAGGACTGAAATTTTGCATGGCGATTCTTCTTATGATGTAGGGGTGCACTAAGAAAGATTTTTGAAAAATTCTTCTTAGATTTTTTTAAAATTAAATTTTTAAGCTGTTTTAGTAACTTTTTTAAGTTTGCATTAAAAATAATAATTTGAGAGTTATAATATTTATTTCACGAGAAAGATCCAAAATATTCCTTTAAAATGAAATCTTTTTCGAATCTTTGCCTCCATTTTCTGATTTTTGGTGAATTTTTAAAGATTAATTTTTACAATTTAATTTATTAAATGCCGATCACGTGATTTCTTTTTCTGGTACTTTCAATAAATTTATCGTCACGTGCATAACAACTAAATAGACAAAAAAAAAATTCTTTTTATTTCTAATGCAGCACACGATTGGATATTATCCAATAAAATAAATATCTCTTACGATTTTTTTATAAATAAATAAATATATATATATATATATATATATCTATATCTATAAAGGAAGAAGTCCTGACTTATATATACATACACGTATCAACGCCCAGCGAAAACTATTGGAGATACAGATATCAAATTTTAGGAGCTTATTACTTTTGTGATGAAGGCGTTATTTAAGAAGCGATTTTTCAAAATTCGCCCCCCAAGGGGGTAAGGGGGGCAAAACGTGTTTTTTACATATTCCTTCATATCTCAAAGAAGGATATTGATATCCATAACATTCTTGCTTTAAAATGTAAGTAACATGAATACCTAAAAACCAATTTCAGGATTTTTCAAAATTCGGCCCCCAAGGGGGGAGGGGGGAAAAACGTGTTTTTACGTGTTTTATCACATTTTCCTTCATATCTCGAAGACGAAAACATCTATATCTATAAAGGAAGAAGTCCTGACTTATATATACATACACGTATTAACGCCCAGCGAAAACTATTGGAGATACAGATATCAAATTTTAGGAGCTTATTACTTTTGTGATGAAGGCGTCATTTAAGAAGCGATTTTTCAAAATTCGCCCCCCCAAGGGGGTAAGGGGGGCAAAACGTGTTTTTTACATATTCCTTCATATCTCAAAGAAGGATATTGATATCCATAACATTCTTGCTTTAAAATGTAAGTAACATGAATACCTAAAAACCAATTTCAGGATTTTTCAAAATTCGGCCCCCAAGGGGGGAGGGGGGAAAAACGTGTTTTTACGTGTTTTATCACATTTTCCTTCATATCTCGAAGACGAAAACATCTATATCTATAAAGGAAGAAGTCCTGACTTATATATACATACACGTATTAACGCCCAGCGAAAACTATTGGAGATACAGATATCAAATTTTAGGAGCTTATTACTTTTGTGATGAAGGCGTCATTTAAGAAGCGATTTTTCAAAATTCGCCCCCCCAAGGGGGTAAGGGGGGCAAAACGTGTTTTTTACATATTCCTTCATATCTCAAAGAAGGATATTGATATCCATAACATTCTTGCTTTAAAATGTAAGTAACATGAATACCTAAAAACCAATTTCAGGATTTTTCAAAATTCGGCCCCCAAGGGGGGAGGGGGGAAAAACGTGTTTTTACGTGTTTTATCACATTTTCCTTCATATCTCGAAGACGAAAACAGATATCCATAAGATTCTTGCTTTAAAATGTAAGGAACAAAAATACCTAAAAACCAATTTCAGGATTTTTCGAAATTCGGCCCCCATGGGGGGGGAGGGGGCAAAACGTATTTTCCCATATTCCCTCATATCTCAAAGAAGAAAATTGATATGCATAAGATTCTTGCTTTAAAATGTAAGAAACATAAATACCTAAAAACCAATTTCAGGATTTTTTAAAATTCGTCTCCCAAGGGGGAGAGGGGGGGGCTAAACGTGTTCTTACGTGTTTTATCTATATATATATATATAAAGGAATCAACACCCAGCAAAAACTATTGGAGATACAGATATCAAATTTTAAGAGCTTATTACTTTTGGGCTGAAGGCGTCATTTAAGAAGCGATTTTTCAAAAATCGCCCCCCAAGGGGGGGGAGGGGGGGCAAAACGTGTTTTTTACATATTCTTTCGTATCTCAAAGAAGGAAATTGATGTCCATAAGATTCTTACTTTAAAATGTAAGGAACACGAATACCTTAAATCCAATTTCAGGATTTTTTAAAATTTGGCCCCAGGGGACGGGGAGGGGGGGCTTAACGTGTTTTTCACGTATTCCTTCATATATCAAAGAAAGAAACAGATATCCATAAGATTCTTGCTTTAAAATGTAAGGAATACGAATACCTAAAAACCAATTTAAGGATATTTCAAAATTCGGCCCCCAAGGGGGTTAGGGGGGGCTAAACGTGTTTTTACGCGTTTTTTACATATTCCGTCATATCTCAAAGAAGGAAACAGATATCCATAAGATTCTTGATTTAAAATGTAAGAAACACGATTAAATGTAACAAACACGATCAATGTCACGATTTTTCGACATTCGCTTTAGATTTTGAAAAAATTGCTAGAAACAATCCAATAATTTATATTTCCTATGTATCACCATTTTGAACACCAAATTGGTGGTAGGAGAAAAGAGAGAGATCAACCTTAATTAAATGAAGTGTGGAAAGGTGTGTGTGTGTATGAATTGTATATATTTCGGTTGTTAGTACGTATACATCTAGAGCTCAGGTTAACTGCATTCATTTTTATTATCCTTCGCAACGTGAGGTAATTCTTTGTTTATGAAACCGGCGATTTTCACAAGGGTTTACGGGGAAGCCCTCAAACTCCTCGAAGGGCCGGGATCCAGTGGGTTATCAAAATTGAAAGAAACATTTTAATGTTGACATTAGCATGGGGGGTGGGTTATTATAATATGCTGATGGGATGATGACCAGTGGAGAGGGGTATAGATTGCCATAAAATACAAATATACATATCATACAAGTAAGCTTTATTAAGGGCCTTTATTATGCAACGCCGGGTATATAAAGCTAGTATATATATATATATATATATATATTACATCAATTGATCGTCACATTGATTATAAATACACTCATGGACAAAAAAATTAGCGCACCAAGAAGGAGTCGTCAAAATGAAACGAAATTTTACATACGTAATGACTACTTTGATATAAGTAAATGATAAGAAAATCAAAGAAAAGGGGATAATTTATTTCAGAGAAAAAGGCAAAAGAACGGAGAAGTTAATACTCCGTTGGACCCCCTCTAGCGCGAATGCACGATGCGATACGATCGGGCATTGAGTCATACAAGTTCTGTATGATGTCTTGAGACATTTCGTTCCATATTTGCTGTAACCTTGCCTCTAGTTCGTTCAAACTCGTGGGATGCCCAACTCGTCGTCCTAAATGATCCCAGTTATGCTCGATTGGAGACAGATCTGGGGATCGGGCAGGCCAAGGAAGGGTAGTAACAGTGCGGAGACAGTCTTGTGACACCCTTGCCGTATGAGGACGAGCATTGTCTTGTTGAAAAATGGCTCCTGGGAGCCGTTGCATGAGTGGCAACACATGTGGTTGCAGGATTTCATGAACATACCGCTGGGCTGTCATGGTGCCACGGAACAATACTAGGGGTGACCGTGTATTGTAGGCAATGGCACCCCATACCATCATACCAGCTGTGGGAGCGATGTGTCGCTGTACAGCAAAGGCAGGATTGAAGCGTTCACCACGGGCTCTCCACACACGAACACGATTGTCATCACTGCCGAGATTGAATCTGGATTCGTCGCTAAAGACGACCTGGTTCCATTCCGCTGCAGTCCAGTTTCCTCGTGCGTGGCAAAACTCCAAACGGAGGCGTCGATAGGTGGGCGTCAAGGGCAGCACACGTAATGGGTGCCGCGATACCAACTGTCCTTCAGCCAGGCGCCTTCGTATGGTTCGAGAAGACACAGAGGCCTCTAGTGAAGGTGCTACCCTTGCCTAGATGACGGCCGATGAAGCAGTTGGCTGTAGACGTGCATTTCTTACGATGTGGCAGTCTTCTCGACGACTGGTCTGTCGAGGGCGTCCTGAGCCTGGTCTTCGTGTACATGACATCTCTCGGGTCCACTGGTCCCAACACCTCCTCACAACACAATCAGAGCGGCCTCATTGACGAGCTACTCGCCTAGCTGACCACCCAGCTTCCATCATCCCGACGATTCTCCCCCTCTCAAACTGCGACAACTGCTTATATTGTCTTCGAACACGGCGTAATGGCATGTCTATCTCAGCTCTTCCTTTGTAAATGATTCAGCACACTCAAACAAGCTTTGGTTACCTGTTTTATACTCCACAGAGTACGATGTTCAACGCCCTCTATCGGCTATACGTAATGCGCAATCACGCTGCATTTCTAGTCATTTGCATATCTCCCCGACATGTACCTTCATTGCAAGTTTCGTTACGATCCCTCAATTATTTCTTGGTGCGCTAATTTTTTTGTCCATGAGTGTATATATATTTATTTTTTTGGCATTAATTGCATGCATTGACCGTTGTATTTAATTTGAATGTACTTCGTAGCGAAGCGCGGGGTTTCAGCTAGTACTTTATAAACTGAAAATTGAAATATAGACGGACATGACATGATCCCTCCGACAGAGAAAAAGAGAAACAGGTAATGCAGAATACGTACAGTTTGGGATACAATACGTGTACCGTATTTAGATAGCTGTAAAACTGTCGAAGTTCGTTAAACAGATATACTGTGTTTATAAACTTCAACAATATTACCATGATCCAAATGCAGGTGGTCACGCAGAGGACGTGACTTGGAATGCCTGACTGCAAAACAAAAGGTGAGACATCCTTAAACAGAGCACTTAGTCCGCAGTCCTTTAATGCATATATTATTTTGGTTTTCTTTACCTTTCTACACATTTTCATCACGTGGGTTGTCTTTGATTTTAAGTATCACTTTACATATCATCTTTCTATATTACCTTGTATATATCATCATTCTAACAAGTTTATACATAACTAGCGGCCCGTCCCGACTTTGTCCGGGTTGAACAAAATATTATACCAATAAATTTCCAGTTGATAGCCAATGACTTGTAAATCTTTTTTTACCTTAATAATAACCTAAATAATACCTTAAATTAATTTTACGTTAGTTAATAATTAAAATAAATTTTGTAAAAGAAAAAGGCGTGCCGGAGAACGGCTAGGTTCGAACCGCTAGCGTCAGAATAGAAGCCCACCGCGATAGCACCACGATAAGGATCGTTGGAATCTTCGGAACAAAAAGCGGTAGAAGACAGCAGCGGAAACAGTGGAGATTGTTAGGATTAAGCCCCTAACTTTATTTCTACTGATCAGATATACATAATATATAGCCTATGTCGATCTGGAATAATGTACCTTTCAAACAGTGAAAGAATTTTTCAAATAGGTACAGTGGTTCTGAAGATTATCCTCCACGTACAAAATCGCTCTCTCTTTATATATAAGTATAGATTTTTATCATCCCTTTTATTGAGATTTTCACGATTACTCGTTTTTATATTTATTAGTGTCGGTTATAAATCTGTTATTTTACCGTTGGTTCCATCGTGCGTTCTTTATATACTCTCTTTTGGCTCTTATAGTCTAGTGTTTGGCGCTTTATATCCTATTTCGGATCTTGCGCCATAAAACCTCAACCAACCAACCTTTGATTTTAAGCAGTATGCCGGGGGGGGGGGGAATCGTCTTTAATTATTAACAAAAAAACCTGCAAATTATCAAATTCACGAAAGTTTAGATCCGACTGTTATAGTTTTTTTTTATTATTATTATTAGCTGTGCTCTGGACAAATTTTTTTTTTCGTAACCACATTATCCGTCAATGCAGGATTAAATTTTTGATACATTGATTGATTTTTAAGTCGTGTCTGCGTCATTCAGTAGTTTGTTTTTGATAGAGTGAAGTCTCGATAATCCGAGTATCGGAAAACAGAATTTCCCTTTATCTGAGGTCATTCACAGAAATTTTTCAGCTCGTTCTTCCCCTGTAATCTTTTTACCGCGGAAGTAACGGAAGTGATATCTGATGAGTGGGACGACCTATACGAGTCATTCGTGAAATGTCGGCGTAGTCTATATACTATATAAAACAGTTCCGTAACTGACTCACTGACATACAACGCACAGACCAAACCGCTGGACCTAAAGGGCTGAAATTTTGCATGGCGATTCTTCTTATGGTGTTGGGGTGCACTAAGAGAGATTTTTGAAAAATTCTTAGATTTTTTTAAATTAAATTTTTGGCAGGAAAGGGAACTAGTCAAATGCAACAAGTCAAACAAGTCAAATGCAAGTTAACTTCCAATTAACTTCATTTTCTTTCAAGTTGATGGGATAATTCATCAAAAAAATTTTAAAAAAGTATTTATTAATACATAGAATTGCCAAGTTTATAGGGTTCAACAGAAAATTTAAAAACATGGTATATAAAAAGTCTTTTTATCTTGTAATTATTTATTTATTTTGTTCAAGACCAGTGAAATATTTTATTTTATAAATATGTTTCTACAACGGGTCCGACAGCCAGTTTTTGAAGATACAGATGAAAGACATCGGCTACGAATTCTTAGTTGTTTACAACAGTATCTGAACATTGCTAAATCCTATAGATACCCTATCACGATCGCAAGCAATGTGTTAACTCAACATTGCTCCTGCGTGTGAGGTTTGAGTTTATTTTTAAATATCTATAATTACAGCAAGTTCCAGAAATCCAGGAAATTCCATAGAAACATTCCGGAATGTGGCAGTTTATTTGGTCAAGAGAAAAAATAAACTGCCAATTAAATTGCCAATTAACTGCCAATTAGATAAAAAATAAATTAGAGAAAAAATAAACTGCCTAAATAGACTAAATAAACTAATTAGAAATTAATAATTAGCCTAACTGCCTAAATAAACTTAAATATTATAATATTTAGGTTTAATATTTAGGCCTAAATAAACCTAAATAAACCTAAATATTATAATATTTACCTAACTGCCTAAATAAACTAATTAGAGAAAAAATAAACTGCCAATTAACTGCCTCTTTTTTTTTCCAATTTCACAGAAAGAGGGAAGCGTTAAAATTGCAAAACCGAATTTAGTTGTAATTTTCTTCTTTTACTTGTACATATAATCAACCATGCTTTGAACACTCAAATCTTGTGCATTGAATCATCTTCCATCATCATCATCATATTTTGCACGACAGCCCAGGGTGGGCCAGGGCCTTCTGTTGAAGATTCCTCCAAATCAACCTATTTCTAGATCTGGTCTGTCACTTTCCCCAGTTTCTCACTATTCTAAAAAAAAGTAACTACCGCCGCCGTTGTCAAAAGTTTGCCACGCTATCTCCTCCGAAACCGCTGGGGGTAATGGGGTCGAGACCGATACCAATAGATGCAGAAAAACGCGGGGAACAAAGTAAGACACGTCTCATCTTCGTCGGACTTAAATTTTCGTTTTTTTTAATTGAATTTTAAAGCTGAAACAGTGATGATTCAACAGTGATTCCCCTTCGCATAAGGGTGACAACAGTAAATGGATGGAAGCTGTTGCATTGCCCGAGAATCACCCCTATGTATCTTGCTATTTTCAACTTATTCACTCAATTTACTGTGCCGTGATTGGCGCTGTGCTAGAGCGCTTTGCTCGTATGCGATAGTGCTCGGTTCGATCCCGGTGGACGCTCATTTTTACTAAATATTTGAATTTTATTCTTTTAATTCTTATTATATATTTTTATTTTACTTATCTGAAAAGGGATTAATTTTTATATTTTTATTTTACTGCTGAGCACATATTTTCTGATGTACATATCTTTCTACTGGAGGTAAAGTCGTAAGACCATGGCACTCCAACAAACTCAACATACCTTGACCTTGACCCTACCAGAGAAGCCCCTAGTTTATTTCTAAAAAGTCGGCCGAAGAAAGTTTGCTCTCCACTGCTATACATAATGCTGTTGATAAGGAAGCGGTTAAAGTACAGTGGGCTTTTGTACTTGCGTTCAAATAAATGAATGAAGGAGATTGTTTTGCAAGTGAGCAGACATACATGAATGTTAATTTTAAAAAGTATTGATAATAACACGCAAAAAGTACAAACAGCTTCAGAGACATTGAAGCAATTAATAGAATTGCAGGCTACGAGAGTTTAAATAATTTCACGGGTCCCTCCGGGGTGTTTGTAAGGGTAAGGGGAAGGGTACGGCAAGAGGTCGCCCCTGGGAATGTTCGGTTTAAATGTCGGTTTACTTATACAGTGCTTCCTTTATAAGCAGCTAACAATTTTTCGGGACGAATCTCGAAGGATAAAAGGGCCTGCCGCAATGGGGGAAAAAAATTCAATTGATTTTCAATGACATCCGTTTAAAAAGAAATTGACAACTTTTGTTTTTATTAACCACGTTCTAGACAGCAAATCCTTTCACCAAGCGAGCGACAGTGGATGAAAAATAAAAGACCATTTATCCGACTTATCCCATCAGGATGCGTCGGATCACCTTCTTAGACATTAATGCGCACGAGACGCCACTCTCACGTGGCGTTGTTAACCCGCGATACACCTTATTGTGTAAAGGTACGAATAAAAAAGTGGGGGTATTTGACAAGGTGTCGATGAGAATAGGAAGTCCTTCTAAATAGAAACCGCCTAAAAGGCTGTTATATATATATATATATATATATATATATATATATATATATATATATATATATATATATATATATATCGTCGGTGTTCTGTAAAAAGGGCGAATAGCTATGTAAATATCTATACATATTCGCCCTTTTTACAGAACACCAACGAATATATATACAGTCGAACCTCCATAGATCGAAGTAGCAAATTGAATACACTTTGCAACTAATAAATTATACCTTTTCTGAACTCTAGCATTTTCCTTAACGGTTCGGATATAGCGAACCACCTGATAAAGCGAACAAAACCTTTGATCACTTGAAGTTCGTTATAACGGGCTTTGACTGTATATATATATATTTGTAAGTATATATATATATGTATGTATAAATACCATATATATATATATATATATATATATATATATATATATATATATATATATATATATATATATATATATATATATATATATATATATATATATACAGTCGAATATATATATCGAATATAATACAGTATAACGGGCTTTGACTGTATATATATATATTTGTAAGTATATATATATATGTATGTATAAATACCATATATATATGTATGTATATATATATATATATATATATATATATATATATATATATATATATATATATATATATATATATATATATATATATATATACAGTCGAACCTCCATATATCGAAGTAGCAAATTGCCGGAAAAAAATTCGATATATAGAAAGTTCGATATATAGAATTGAGCTTAGTCTTATCATAATTCTCTTAAAAGAAAAAGGAAGCTAATTTTCGTATACGAAACTCCATTTCTAATTTATATGCGAATCCCATTAAAAGAAAGTTAATAACTAAAAAATGAATTAATATGGAAGATTTATTGATTACTACATATCTTTAAGAAAAACAATAATGCCGACAGTGGTTACAATGATCACAGTTACATTCTTTTATAAAAACTACGAATATCTTGCTGAACAGTTAGTTATGCGGAAAGTTCAAAGAAATGTTCGTATTTATTCAGTCCACTAAAAACTTCATCGGGGACATTTTCCGCGAATTGTAGTCCACGACCTATTGTTTCAAATGCCAAAATTTGGTAGATTTTATTCTAAAGTGGAATAAAATCTCCCAATCTGTCTTGAAAAAATTTCGATATATAGAGATTTTTTCGATATATAGAAACAATTTTTCTATGTAATGAACATGGAGATTTGCTAAGAGTTCGATATATAGAAAATTTCGATATAGAGAAGTTCGATATATGGAGGTTCGACTGTATATATATATATATATATATATATATATATATATACAGTCGAATCCGGTTAATCTTGCCCAGTCGCTTATTCGGACCGAATCCTAAAGAACCGAAACAAATCCTATTGCATAAGCCTAATAGGGCATGTTCGTGTACCAGCCGGTCATTAGGACCAAAATGATCGCGTCCCGATGTGGTCCGATTAACCGGAATCGACTGTTTATATAAATGTATATATATCGTATTTGTCGGACCATATGACGCACATTTTTACATAAAGAAATCGACTTAAAAGTGGGGTGCGTGTTATGGTCCGATGGTAACATTAAAATAAAATGGATATTTTATTATGTATATAATATATATATATATATATATATATATATATATATATATTATTTATTATATTAATTTTTATCTTTATTAAGTAAGAAATTGAAAATATCTTTACATACCTAACAAATCATAAAATATTCTTTATTAAATATCCTCCCATAAATTTGAGGTGCGTCTTATGGTCTGAAAAATACAGTATGTCGAAGATATTTACCTACCACGGATATTTAGGTTAACTCAGCGCCAATGGTTAATACAGTAATTTTTGCTGCATATAGACGAAAGGCCAGTTTTAACCTCAGGCATATAATACATGATTTAAACATTATTATTTTCAAACACCTATATAGTCTGCACCCCCCCAAAAAAAATAAAATAAATAAATAAATAAATAAATAAATAAAATAATAATAATAATAATTATAAATTAAAAAATAATAAAAATTTTATATATATATATATATATATATATATATATATATATATATATATATATATATATAATGTATAGACGGAAAGGCAAAACCGAGAAGTTTATCATAATAATTTTATCTTTTTATTATTCCGGTGCTAAGGTGACGTGATGAAAGTCAGTGAACCCTATCTTTTGAGAGTTCTTTACGAACGTCTATGAAAATGTTATGAAAACATTCTAGCACTTTTTATGGAGTGCAAATAAAACTGTTTCTAGGTAACGCAGAAATGAGGGATGTGCTTCCAGAGTGCATTTACTACACAAAGAAGGGAAAAAAAATGTGTATAAAAAAGGAACAGATTGCTTCTGAATCTACAGTTGCATTTTTTCGTGAGTATTTGAAAATTTCACTTCAAACGTTTAGTAATATTTTCTTGCAATTTCAGGAATTGTAAACAATAAAAAAAAATATTGCGATCTTTGAAATTGAATCGGTCATTTTGAAAAGGAATAATCTCCATTTTTAAAAATTTTTCATGAGAAGCAAAAAACTAGGACTCGCTTTCATGCTTTATTAGTTAGACTAAATTTAGAATTTATTATTTTTATAAGGCGTCAATCCTGTTGCAAAAATATAATTTGTTAAATTTTTTTTAACTTGGGAGGGGGGGGGCAGAGAAATTGGAGAAAAGTGGAGATGACTGCTTTTCAAAATGACCGATTCAGTTATAGTTTAGTTTAATTACATTGTAAGGTATACGCAAGATTCGATTCACAAGAATCGAACTTTTGAGTGAATGAATTAAAGAAGCTGCTTGAGATATGCTAATTTCGGCATACGCGCTTAGTATAAATACCATGCAGCGTCATTAATAAAAAAGGTTGAAAAAGGTTGTTGTTAAGGTTGATAGATAAGCGAGAGGGAGCTAAGGGGTAAGTAGCTCCAGGTGTTATCCTACGCTAGTGCTTAGGGGGCCCAAAGTTTACGTGGCAGAATTGCTGGTTGACTTACTGTTCGTGAGTATTGAGAAATATATTGTTCTTGAAAGCTGTATTTATATATCTGTACAAGTAGTACGTATGAATCTTGTTGTTAAAAGCAAAGCCTACATGTGCAAGAATATTCAATAAACATTGTTTCATGTATAAACCGTGTTTGTATCAAATTCATTTAGAGTGCCACTTCAAATTATATACACCCAAGTCTGGGTAGAAGTGAGATAAGTATTTTCTCTATAACATCTCTACATTTACCTATCCTAATACCCTTTTTTAAGAGATAAGCAACTTCAAGACATCTGCGAGCGACTTTTGATGATAGACCATAACCATATAACAACAAAATGAATACAAGTACCAGTGGTACTTGTATTCATTTTGTTGAATGAATACCAGTTTTGTTGAATGAATACCAGTTGGTAAATTACAATATATGCAGTAATTTACCAACTAGAACCTTTGAATCAAAAACTGAGATATCACTCTCGCATTCCGGATTGCCTCCAGAAATAAATTGGATAGCTGGATGCGTCCGTAAAGGTCCTTTTCATGCCTGAACTGTTTGAGGGTAGTTCATCTGTATACCCTCACGCTTGATCCCCATCCAGGATCCAAGGGTTAGAGCAGTGGTTCCCAACCTTGGATACGCGTACCAGTACCGGTACGAGGACAAGCAGCTGCCGGTACGCGAATGATTTTAAAATTTAAAACGAAAATGTATTAAAAATCTGTAATACAAAAAAAAAAAAGAAAAGAAATGACTATAATAACTAATAATCCATACGTTTTAATATTTTAGTCAATGGATAACAATGGAATTTCTTATCCGTTGTTTGTGTTGTAATACTTTATTGGGATTTACTTAATCTCAAAAGATGCCGTCTACACCCGAATGTGTTATGTATGACCGCCCCATAAAAATTTGGCACTCGTTTGCGAATTATAACTGTGTCTATAACTGTGTTTGCGAATTATAACAGTGTCTGAGAAGTTTCTTGCCAAGCAGTAAAATTTTTAATGCCATTTGCGACCACATATTTTTGCGAAAAAGGATTTTCTGCAATGACTGCGATGAAAACCAAATATAGAGCTTTGCCGGACATTGAATCGGATCTTCACCCTAAACTGACAAACATTGAGCCCGATATTACTTCTTTACTTAATAATAAACAGGCCCAACCTTCTCACTAATTATATATTTATTAAAGTGATTATTATATTTTATGTATATGTTTAGCCATAAAAATATTACTTGTCTTTATTACAAATGTTGTCCATTGCATTTTATTCCCCATTTCAAAATTTTTGGTCTACTGGTACGTCATCAAATTGTTTACAACGTACAGGTACGGTACTATAAAAAGGTTGGGAACCCCTGGGTTAGAGCACAGCTGTGCCAAAGGGAGTCGCAAACCAAGAAATATTGCGACGTCGCAGTGTAAACTCCAGCTGTTTTAGACCTTTCTGCAGCCAAAAATTCAGCTCTAAGAGACTAACTAAAATATGTTAAAAATAAAATCGTTGCAAATTTGGGTAAGAAACTTTTAAAAAAAATGTGCCTTAAGTAAGGAATAGTCAACATATTAATGTTTGTGATGCTTTGTGAAACATTTTGATTTTAAGTTCGAAAATTTTGTCCAGTCGAAAGGGATTTTGGTGCAAATTTTCATCAAACGGGATTCGATTGTTGTGAAAAACACTTGTTTTGTATAAAGAGATTTAAGGTAAATGCATCTATAATGGGCCATGTACCTATAATGGACCGCCTTTTAGAAATGTCGAGAAATTAAGGGTCTATTGTTACCTAAGGCAGTAGAAGGGGTGGGGGTCATTGAGAAATGTCGAGAAATTAAGGGTCTATCGTTACCTAAGGCAGTAGAAGGGGTGGGGGTCATTGAGAAATGTCGAGAAATTAAGGGTCTATCGTTACCTAAGGCAGTAGAAGGGGTGGGGGTCATTGAGAACTGTCGAGAAATTAAGGGTCTATCGTTACCTAAGGCAGTAGAAGGGGTGGGGGTCATTGAGGAATGTCGAGAAATTAAGGGTCTATCGTTACCTAAGGCAGTAGAAGGGGTGGGGGTCATTGAGAAATGTCGAGAAATTAAGGGTCTATCGTTACCTAAGGCAGTAGAAGGGGTGGGGGTCACTGAGAAATGTCGAGAAATTAAGGGTCTATCGTTACCTAAGGCAGTAGAAGGGGTGGGGGTCACTGAGAAATGTCGAGAAATTAAGGGTCTATCGTTACCTAAGGCAGTAGAAGGGGTGGGGGTCATTGAGAAATGTCGAGAAATTAAGGGTCTATCGTTACCTAAGGCAGTAGAAGGGGTGGGGGTCATTGAGAAATGTCGAGAAATTAAGGGTCTATCGTTACCTAAGGCAGTAGAAGGGGTGGGGGTCATTGAGAAATGTCGAGAAATTAAGGGTCTATCGTTACCTAAGGCAGTAGAAGGGGTGGGGGTCATTGAGAAATGTCGAGAAATTAAGGGTCTATCGTTACCTAAGGCAGTAGAAGGGGTGGGGGTCATTGAGAAATGTCGAGAAATTAAGGGTCTATCGTTACCTAAGGCAGTAGAAGGGGTGGGGGTCATTGAGAAATGTCGAGAAATTAAGGGTCTATCGTTACCTAAGGCAGTAGAAGGGGTGGGGGTCATTGAGAAATGTCGAGAAATTAAGGGTCTATCGTTACCTAAGGCAGTAGAAGGGGTGGGGGTCATTGAGAAATGTCGAGAAATTAACGGTCTATCGTTACCTAAGGCAGTAGTAGGGGTGGAGGTCATTGAGAAATGTCGAGAAATTAACGGTCTATCGTTACCTAAGGCAGTAGAAGGGGTGGGGGTCATAGTAGCCAATGACCCTCACCCCTTCTACTGCCTTAGGTAACGATAGACCCTTAATTTCTCGACATTTCTAAAAGGCGGCCCATTATAGGGACATGGCCCATTATAGGTGCGTTTACCTTACTTGACGTACTTAATTTTTATAATGAAAAAAAAAATTCTCTTATTCACGGTACACGAGAAAAGAGAACAATGAAATAAAATACCGACCATTGTTTCACAAATATTCCGAAAATATTCGAAACACGCGGAATAATTTCTTTTATTTCCGATTCTTGGCCGATATGCGAGGCATCTCCGCTCTCAAAATATCCCGTTCGTCAAAAAAAATTTGCGGCTCAATCCGGTGCCAACCGACCCTGCTCGTTCGTCAAGGATGGGGGCAGACTGTTCGGAACTCTATCTGCATACAATGTTGATAACAAATCGTCGAACGCATCCGATATCTGTCCATTATGCATCAGACATTCTGGCGCGCGAGCGAAAATTGATACGCCTTCCAGTGCATACCTCTCGCGTTGCTGTCGTAAAATGAAAAGGAAGAAGTGTGCTTGGTGCCTGTTGGTTTCACGCGCGTGCCGGTCTCGGAAAATTGAGTTGTCGACTGTTAATGAACTTAATTTCCATTTCTTAGAGTAGACGCATTTCGAACGGTTTGAAGGGTATACCTTTTGACATACGTGGTGTCTCCGACATATTACGAGGGTCATTTTTTTAAAGTAAGAACCGTCAGTGACGTAGCGAGCATAACTGGCGCCCGGGGCACGATACCTTTTTGGCGCCCCCCTTTCCGAAAAACATATAGTAACATAATATATAGAATTAGTGAAAAGGACCATTTGGCACCCCTGTGCGAGTGGCGCCCGGGGTATAATAGACCCCCTTGCCCAACCCCTCGCTACGCCACTGAGAACCGTTTTGTAATGGAGTAAGAGAAACTTTAGTTATGAACGTAAATTGTACCGCAAACAAAAATATGAACATTTTTTAACTTTTCAACGTAGTCGCCATTAACATTTAAACATTTGTCAAGTCGTGTCACCAGCTTTTGGATCCCATTCTCAAAGAACTCTGCCGCCTGACCGTTAAACCAGTTAGTAACAGTTTCTTTCAACAAGTCATCATTTTCCAAGCGCTTTCCACCAAGAAATTCCGTAAGTTTTGGAAACAGATGAGAGTCTGATGGTGCTAAGTCAGGGATGTATGGCGGATGATCCAGTAATTCCCAACGAAAATTGTCCAGTTGCGTCTTGCCTCGACGTGAGGCCGAGTTTTGTTGTGAAGCAGAACGGACGCCGCTAGAGAGCAGTCCCCCGCCGTCGATTTTGACAATTTTCATTGGGAATTCCTGGATCATCCACCATACAGTCCTGACTTAGCACCATCAGACTCTCATCTGTTTCCAAAACTTACGGAATTTCTTGGTGGAAAGCGCTTGGAAAATGATGACATGATGAAAGAAACTGTTACTAACCGGTTTAACGGTCAGGAGGCAGAGTTCTTTGAGGATGAGATCCAAAAGCCGGTGACACGACTTGACAGATGTTTAAATGTTAATGGCGACTATGTTGAAAAGTGAAAAAAATGTTCATATTTTAGTTTGCGATGCAATATACGTTCATAACTAAAGTTTCTCTTACTCCATTACAAAACGGTTCTTACTTAAAAAATGACCCTCGTATATACCTAACTGTAGTGTACCAATATTCAGGGCCCGATTTAAAAAATTCTTGACTATAGGCGCAACTCGGGATGGGGGCCCCCTAACATTGATGTGGGCGTAAAATTTCCAAAATTGACACACACAAAAAAAACATGAATCATTGTTAAGGCGACAATGGGCAATGAAAAACTTTATTTTTATTTATCAACCAATTGCTATGAAATTTTGTATACTTATACAGTGTTGTTTAGAGATGGAAATTCCAAATTTAAAAAAAAAAATCAGAATGTAATTAATTAAGATATTAATTAAAATCAGTTTGTTAATTACTCTATTTAAAAATGCTCCATGCGCATTAAATTTTGTCTCAGATATCTAATTTTCTCTCTTAAGCTAGCTTTATATAGTTATAATAAAAGTTAGTAGCACTATTTTATTTACAGTCATATTTTTAAAAAAATAGAAAAGAAATCGTTAAAAATAGGTCATTTTATGCAAAATTTTATCAAAAAAAATTTTTTTTTTGTAAAAATTTTAAGTTGTTTTAAAATAGTATAAGGCATTGATTACTAAGTTTTATTCTAACATATATAAATAATATGCCCTCGTATATGTATATAAATAATATATGTATATTATATTCCTTATATATGTATATAAATAATGTTTTTTATTCTATCATATATAAATAACATATATAAATAATAATCCTCGAGGTGCAAAATTTCTTTATTACGGAGTACTTTTTTTTTTTAAAATCTTTAAATCCAAGTCAGCAATCCTTAGGCAAATTTTCTCCATACGTTAACATTGAGGTTGACCGACTCCAATAGGGTTAGTACACAGCGGCCTTAAGGTTGCTGGGAACCTGTATATTGGAGTCGTTCAGCTCAATATATAAACCTATAAAGTTATCTCTGATTGTCGGCATGCTATGTTTCAAACGCAGATAATATCCTTTAATGGACGAAACCTAAAAAGAGAAATATATAGAAATGTGCAGAAAAGATCAGTCAATTTAAGATTGTCATTTTTATTTGGATATCGGAACATCTGTAGCTGGAAAGAGTAAGGAAACATTTATTTGGGAAATTGGAGATTATCAGAGGATGTTCACCCTCTACGAAGAAAGAATATGAATAATCCTTCGAAATCGCAGTCTTAGAGACAGTGGCGGCTCCAGTCCAGAGATTTGGGGAGGGGGGGCAACGCCAGCTCTTAGGGTTATATATATATATGAAATAAACATTTTCTCATTTTAAATTTAAATTCATTTTAGTATTAGGTCTAGGATTATATAATTTTAGGCTATGAAAAAAAAAATTCGCTGGGCTTTTTTTTTTTGGGGGGGGGGGGGAAATGACCCTACTGCCCCCTCCTTCGAGCTGCCGTTGCTTAGAGCGAATGGAAATCTTAATCTGTTAACTTGACTCCTCCCACCACCATCGTGATATTCAGAAGCAAGAGAAGATTCGAACTGCGATATTTTTCCTTTGTAGCCGGCGCCTTAATGTCAGTGACTAGCTGAATAATAATTTTTTTAAAAAAAAGTTTATTTTTTTTCGCTGAAATTGGTTTAAAAACTTTCTCCGAAACGGATATTATGACTTTCAAAGATTTTACAACAATATGACAACGTAATTGTGTATCATCAGTTTGACCCCCTCAGATCCCGGATCAACAACTTGGATCTGATGTGAATTTGGAGTTTGATTGCTTTTCTTTTGCAAGTAACTATAAGTGTTGTTTTCTGATTCGCTCAGGCTGGTCAGTGCGTTGTTCCTTGGATTGAAGCTCAACTTTTGTTTCTTTCTTTCGGATTATTCTTCTTTTCTCAAAATTTCAAAGTTTTAGCCTCGAATTTCTCATTTCGAACCCCTATCCTCTTTTCATAGGTGTTAAAGAGGAAATTTTGTTAATAGGGCAGTGTCTCGCAGCATGTCACATCTCAACTCTTGCAGATTTCACTTCTTGTTTGGCGAGGAGTGGCAAAACATTGCCTAATTTAACATGGCGTTCAATGAGCATTCTTACAGCTTGTTGAATAAAATGCTCTCAGATTATGCAAAGTCTTTAGATACGGTATCTAAACAAAGGTATATCACTAAATTAAACATTCAGGTACACCCCCGGAAAGATTTATTCAGTATGTGACCCGTATTTATTGACAGAGGAAGACTGGAGTTACGATACAAGACGCTGGCCAATTCAAGGCCAATTCAAGACGAAACCTAAAAAAGAGAAATATATAGAAATGTGCAGAAAAGATCAGTCAATTTAAGATTGTCATTTTTATTTGGATATCGGAACATCTGTAGCGTCTTGTATCGTAAGCTGGCCTGAAGTAACTTATCCTCATATCTATACATATATCAACATAATAATAATCATTCTCAACGAAAGAATGATTATATTCTCTTAAACCTTGAGAAATCTTGAAATAAAAGTGTTAAAATAACTGTTACATACAACTAATATGAGGAATTTTATAAATAAACTTAAATTATTTAACTCAAAACGAAGGTATCGTCCAAAAATACATGCAAACGCATAGTTTGCATGTTAACGGCTTCTGTTTTCTGCCACCCGATAGTCACGTGATCTATAGTAGACGGAAACTGACGTAGCCAGTGACGTTGCGACGTTTCGCCTTGATAAGCCTAAGCTCGCCTTGCCTTGCCTCCAATCACCAAATTAAACTATGAGGAATTTCCCCTCTTGGTGTGTTTCTATTGACACATTAATAAGCAGTAATTTTGAATTCTATTCTTGCATAGAAGAGTAGACGTTTAGAGTAAAACTTAGATTAACGATGTGTATAGGGAGACTCTGGAGGTTTCCAACACCACCGAAAAATCCGTGGTGACCATGTAAACTTATATTAAATATATTAAATAAACTTATATTAAATTACCATATATGTAAACTTCTTTTATTAATTATTATTTTTTTAATGCTAAAATTTTTTTATATTCTCTTTGCGCATTCTATATCATTTAAAAACCTTAATTCAAAACCTTAAGTTTACCATATATATCATCACCTGAATGCAAGAACTAGGTAATTCCAAAAAAAAAAATATTTTTGAGATATCTGGCTATTTCTAGCTAAATTACATCAGAATTGAATGCAATAACTAGACAATTCACTTTGCTGCTAACCTAATGCCATCTGATGGCTAGTGTATTAATTAGACAAACAGAACGACGAGTATTTTCTCAATGGAAGAAGAAGACATTTGACATCTTCAAGAACTTGAAGAAGCGAGTTACCTAGTTCTTGCAATCAGGTGACGATATGTAAACTTATATTAAATATATTAAATAAACTTATATTAAATTACCATACATGTAAACTTTTTTTATTTATTATTATTATTTTTTTAATGCTAAAATTTTTTTAAAATTCTTTATGCGCATTCTATATCATTTGAAAACCTTAATTTTTTAATATAAGTTTACCATATATGTAAACTTATATTAAATATATTAAATTAACTTATATTAAATTACCATATATGTAAACTTTTTTAATAATAATTATTATTTTTTTAATGCTAAATTTTTAAAAAATTCTCTATGCGCATTCTATATCATTTAAAAACCTTAATTTTTTTAATATCAGTTTATCATTATGTATATATATATATATATGAACATAAATGTGCACTGGTTTTTTATTGTATGAATATACGCCATAAATATATATATATATATATATATATATATATATATATATATATATATATATATACTATATATTAATCTGCCCATTATTTTTTTATGTTTTTCCCTGTTTTTATTTTATTTCGAGTAAGAGACCGACTGGGCCAATAGACTTTTGCTACCTTCTTTGTGGACTTTTTTCATCTTTGTTCTGTTTATTTGGGTTAGCTTGTCTGTGTATCGTCCGCCAATGGAGGAGGGAAAAAACTTTATTTAAAGTTTCTAAAAATATAAAAAACATTTGCTGTTTCAAAGAAACAATTTAAAACACTTTTATTAACAATCCAGTGAAGTTTGGAAGAAACCAGAATAAAATTATAGCGCATGGAGCATTTTGAAAAATGATACCATTTTTGAAAATTTTTTAGAAAAACAGGTTTTATTCTTCCACAAAATACTTACTTTTCAATTCTTATTTGTATCAATTCTATTTGTATATTTCTATTCCGATTTTGTAATATAGAGTAAAATATTCAAAATTTTAAAAAAGCGAGGTTGGAGGCCCCTTGCCCCTTTGAAGCCGATTCCGAACGTATACAAACCCCATGTCTACTGCGACCTTTGACCCCACAGACTCTGGCATAAAAATTTCGAGCCATTTGGCGATTTTTTTTATTATTTTAAAGATTAAAAGTAAATAATTGTCATGATTTTGGTGTATGAATCTTAACACGAAAGATTAAAAGAAAGTCACAATTCTAGTATCTTTAAAGGGAACCTTAGGTTCCAAATCGTAGAACTCAAACATGGTTGACGGGACAAACTTTATTGACCTAAAGAAGATAGTATGAAAAGCCAAAAAAGAATTTTATAAAAAAAGAGCAGCGGAAATATTCATTTATGAGGTTGGGTGCAGAAAATAAACCCGCTGAACTTTTGAATTTTTGCGGGGTTCGCTGGTTACAATAATTATTCTTCTTTTATCCTACTGGGGTGGGTAAAAAAAGGGGGGAATCAAGGGGGAAAGAGAGGTGCACGTCATGCTTGGGTGAACGACTGAAGAAAAGCCGTAACGGTCGGATATTTCTGGAGCTTTCTCTAGAGAGAAAGTTCAAAGAGAAGATTGAATCTATCCAACAAAGTATTGTACTTAATGAAACCTAATGCGTATTGTGTTCCTTATTACATTCAGTTGCTCAGATCAAAATGAGTTTTTATTGACTATCATTGTCAAGAGATATTCAAAGCAGGTGGTCCGTTGGAGAATGAAAAGAAATTTGCTAGAGACAATTCTCTTCGTAACGTTTGAAATTTCTTTGCGTTAGTACTTTTTTTTTATGCTTCCTTAATTTGCCAGATCAAAAGTACAGTTTTTTTTTGTTCCTTTGGTATCATAGCTGTCTAAATTTTCTCAAAGAATGCATCAAATTTTTTGAAAATTAAACAAAAGTTGTATTTATCGCAGGCATAAGTGCTTCATATTCAGAATATATATATGCAATCGAACCCCGTTATAGCGAACGCTGTTTATAACGAACTCATGGAATATGTACTCATATATAGTCATGGAATATGTATCACCGTATATAACGAACTCAATGAACGAAAATTTTGGCTCTTCGTTTTCCTATTATGTAATTTTATTACTATTGTGTCAATTTAATGTAATCGATTCTAGTCTATTTAATTCATTAATGATCATTTTAATAGATTTTATCATTTTTTAATACATCATTATTGAATACACTTTGCAACTAATAAATTATACCTTTTCTGAACTCTAGCATTTTTCTTAACGGTTCGGATATAGCGAACCACCGGATAAAGCGAACAAAACCTTTGGTCCCTTGAAGTTCGTTATAACGGGCTTTGACTGTATATATATATATTTGTAAGTATATATATATATATGTATGTATAAATACCATATATATATGTATGTATATATATATATATATATATATATATACAGTCGAACCTCCATATATCGAAGTAGCAAATTGCCGGAAAAAAATTCGATATATAGAAATTTCGATATATAGAATTAAGCTTAGTTTTATCATAATTCTCCTAAAAAAAATTAAAGCTAATTTTCGTATACGAAACACCATTTCTAATTTATATGCGAATCCCATTAAATGAAAGTTAATAACTAAAAAATGAATTAATATGAAAGATTTATTGAGTACTACATACCTTTAAAAAACAATAATCCAGACAGTGGTTACAATGATCACAGTTACATTTTTTATTTATTCAGTCCACTAAAATCTTAATCAGGGACATTTTTCGCGAATTGAAGTCCATGACATATTGTTTCAAATGCCAAAAATGGAGAGATTTTATTCTAAAGTGGAATAAAATCTCCCAATTTGTCTTGAAAAAATTTCGATATATAGAGATTTTTTCGATATATAGAAACAATTTTTCTATGTAATGAACATGGAGATTTGCTAAGAGTTCGATATATGGAGGTTCGACTGTATATATATATATATATATATATATATATATATATATACCGGGTGGCCATAATTAAACTGACAGTGCTCACAGTGTTCTGTAGCGCGATCTATTTGCGAGAATGACGCCACATTTTGTAGGAAGATTAAACAAGACGGGGGACGAAGGATTCCGCGAAAAAATAAATTAGTTCCAAAAGTCACCGCTAGGGGAATATTTGGCGCTGTGTAATAGAAAATAGAGTGTTAACAAATGCAAATTAATACGGAATAAAATTACCTTTTATTATGCACATTTTCTTATTTAGTTCAAGTACAATATGGCAACACTTTTAAAAAAGCGTAAAATCTACATAAACACCGATAAAGTCTCGTGATCTGCAATATCACGTACGCTGAGCAGAAGAAGAAGTTCTTTATTCAAATTTCACGTTACATCCATTGGCACAGTGCCAGCTGCTTGGGTTTTAAAAGGCAATTTGTTACGTTTCGAATCAATCGGATTGAAAGTTTATGTGCAATGTCTCCTTCTTTAGTCGAGCGTGCGTTACTGGTCAAATTCTTTTACCTCAACCAGTGCAACGCGTAAGCCGCTCTTCGTGCTTTTAGAACGCACAAAAAATGCGTAAAGGTAACGGTCCTGTGTCAGTTAATGGGCTAAAAGCAATGGTTGCGACGTTTGAGGAAACAGGTTCTCTGAAGGTTCAGTCAGGCAGAGGACGAAAACCTGTACCACAGGATACAATCGAAGCTATGGGGTTACCTTAAGTCCAAGGTCTATCAAGGAGTGGTCCAGGACCTGGCTACGTTGAAGGATAACATATCACGGACTGTACGGGAGATTCCTGCAGACATGTTACTTTCTGCTGTAGTGCATACTGTGCACAGAATGCAATATGTGGTCCACAACAACGGCAGCCACATTGAACCTCATTTGAATGCAAAATAAAAGGTAATTTCCGTATTGATTTGCATTTGTTAACACTCTATTTTCTATTACACAGCGCCAAATATTCCCCTAGCGATGAATTTTGGAACTAATTTATTTTTTCGCGGAATCCTTCGTCCCCCGTCTTGTTTAATCTTCCTACAAAATGTGGCGTCATTCTCGCAAATAGATCGCGCTACAGAACACTGTGAGCACTGTCAGTTTAATTATGGTCACCCGGTATATATATATATATATATATATATATATATATTAATTACCGTTATTCAAGGGACCGACTGAAATGAACGATAAATGCGAGAAAACGATAGATGTGGGAACATAACAAAGCAATATGATCGTTGGGACTGGATGAAATGAACGACACATACGGGAAAACGATGATTCAGGAAACGATCGATCGAGATTCCACTGTATATATAAACTTATACTCTATTATTGATTTTGACGCTGAAAAAAAATTAAATCTCATTTCTTAAACTTTTATTTATTTTTTTTTTTTGAAAAATTTCTAATGGCAAGTTTAAAGACAACTGAGCCAAAAAAATAAATAAATAAATAGAAAAAGTTAACAAAAGCATGACACAGCAACAAAAGTCAGCTATAGCAATAGTCTACGAACTCAGTAAGTCCCTTGCTTCCCAATAACGATCGGAAAGGGAAATCTTTCAACAAGCAGGACAGCGAAGCAGGTGAATCTCATCAATCATCTCCCGGAGATCGCAGATCCCGCAGAAAGCATCAGCGAAGATTTTGAGGTGATACAGAAATTTTTATAAACTGTCGTAGACGGTCGCCAGCCGAAATTCAGCAACAGATATACGCCTTGGCCACTTAGGGATGTTTATTTCTTTAACTCACGTATAAAGATGAAAGTTTAAGTGTGAGAGTAATCTATCTCTATATATAAAACAGTTCCGTAACTGACTCATTCATTCATTCATTCACTGACTGACTGACATACAACGCACAGACCAAACCGCTGGACCTAAAGGGCTGAAATTTTGCATGGCGATTCTTCTAATAGTGTAGGGGTGCACTAAGAAAGATTTTTCAAAAATTCTTCTTAGATTTTTTAAATTAATTTTTAAGCTGTTTTTTAAACTTTTTTTACGTTTGCATTTAAAATAATACATTGAGGGTTATAAAATTTATATCACGAGAAAGATCATAAAATTTCCTTTAAAATGAAATCTTTTTCGAATCTTTACCTCCATTTCCTGATTTTTGGTGAATTTTTAAAGATTATTTTTTAGAATTTAATTTATTAAATGCTGATCACGTGATTTCTTTTTCTGGTACTTTAAATAAATTTATCGTCACGTGCATAACAACTAAATAAACAAAAAATATTTTTTTTCCTTGCTAATGCGGCAGACGATTGGACATTATCCAAAAAAATATTAAAATACAGTAAAAGAAATGTTCTAAAAACTGTACTATATTAACTGTACTATATTCTTTAGTATTCTTTATATTAGATTTAATTTTAATATTTTCTTCTACATTATTTGTCTATAAAATTATCCTTTACGATTTTCTTATAAATATATATATAAATATATATATATATATATATATATATATATATATATATATATTTTGCATCAATTGTATACATTGATCGTCGTATTTATCATATAATATATATTTATATTTGGCATGAATTGCATACATTGACCGTTGTATTTAATTTGAATGTACTCCGTAGCGAAGTACGGGTTTTCAGCTAGTATACTTATAAGAGTTTATCATTTCTAAAACTCTGGGATAAAATTCCTTTTTGTTCTAAAGCTATAAGGGCTAGAAGTTACTCTATGACTTGATTCACTATGTCAGTTGAAAGCATAATAAGAAAAGATGAGAATCATAAAAATTCACGTCATTTTCCAGCAGAGAAAGTTTTATGCCCCACCATCACTAGGCCTCGGATCTGCTTCAGTGAAAAAAATCTGCGATTTCTTCTTACTATGAAAAGGTATTTCAATGCAGATCCATTTCTACCTTTTTAAAATTTTCATTTATTTATTCATTTCATTTTATTGTTATTGTTTCCTACGTGTTCTTTCGTAATAATTTTGTGAACGCACAAACATATATGCAGTGAAACTTCTCAAGACGGCCACCCCTATTCGACAACCATCCCTCAAAAAGGCCCCTTTTATTCACAATCTTGACTGGCCATCGTAGAGAAGTACAGTAACCACCGCTTATAGTGATCAGTGGTTATAAGAATCAACCGTTTATAAGAATCAATATCGCAAAAGCAAAAACAAATGTATTATTTCCATGTTAAAATTTCCGCTTTAAAGAATCAATCCACCGGTTATAAGAATCAGTTTGCAATCTTCGCCTTCCTTTCATTTTTCCAAAAAATGCCACTTGAACTCACAAAAGGTACGAAATTCTTTCTTAAGTTTTTGAAAAGAAAGATTGATAAAACGTTGGGGTGGAAAACAGTCGTAAAATACATTCCTTTAGACATAACATAAGAGTTTCTCCTTATACGTTTTTGCTAAATACTGTCTTATTAGCTTTACCCAGAGGCATCTAACCCGCCCGGGTCCGATTTCGCTTTTCTCCAGACAAGCACTCCTTTTTTCCCCCCACTTACTTCCTGGTTGCGGATTTCTGGACCCTGAAACACATAAATCTTCAGCGAAGTGTCCACCATCACTTACGCAAACGGGACAGTGGATTCAGCACTTCAAACCGTGAAACGTAAACGGATCCATTTTGCTGAATCAGATGAACCAGATGCTGAATCAAACGTTTCACGGTTTGATTCAGAATCAAACCGAAAAACGTAAGCTATAAAGTGAATCTTCGTCTGAGACTGTAATAAGCATACGTCGCTAGTATTCACTTCAGTTTTCTAACAAAATTGCCAGTTAGTGTTAGAACTTTTTGATAGTCGAATTCAAATATGATAAAAACAAGGAAAAGTCTTAGTTTTTCTGAAAAACGGAACTTGTTAATTAGATATGATGCTCTTCCAAAGTGTAGTCAAAGAGAAGCTGCCTCTTGTTGATTTTATAATCATGTGTTGTTACTTATAGGTCTAGAAATAGAGTTATAGTATTTGTTTAGAAATTGAGTATTTTTAAAATTATAAAAAATAATTTTAATAAATGATAAATAACGTAAATTAAAGAGTATTTAAAGGTAAATTATGTATATATGTGCCTGTGTGTTTATATATATGTACAAGTATATATTTGTGTATGTGTGACTGTCCAAAGGGAAGTTTCGGTTATAAGAATCAACCGCTTATAAGAATCAAAAACAGTAATAACAAACGTGATTCTTATAAGCGGAAATCACTGTATATATATATATATATATATGTATACATATACATATACAGTAACCACCACTTATAGTGAT
>OU015495.1:205771131-205778631 GCA_907164885.2 Dolomedes plantarius
TATATATATATATATATATATATATATATATACACACATTCATTTTTTTAAAAATATTAATCTTAATGGAGCAATTTAAATTCAGGAAGTAGTTTTACTTGCACCAATCACCCTAATTTAGGATTTTTATGTCTGCTGGCAGCAATCATGATTGCACGCATAAGTCCCAAAATAAACTGCCGCGGTTTTGTGTCTCAAACTCTGCAGCGCCCCATCAGAGACTCATTCCGTAATTATTACTCAGTATCCTAAATCTTGTTGCGTCTTTCCCACGCAGACTACTGATAAGGTTAACGCAACTTTGTGGGTGGCTAACATAAATACTGTCAACCAATAGGGTTAAAGCCCTCCTTACACACGTGATTCATTTAACGTTCCAAAATCCTTAAAAGAAAAAGATTGCGTTTAATGTTGTAATCTGAATTCTTTAAAAACCCTTTCACGTGTGCTAATTCCTTTATCGTCTTATTCTCGGGGCGCGTTTTCATTTTCATTTTCTTTACCCTCTTTTGTATGATTTTTGCTTGAAAAAGATGGGAAAATACTAATGTTTAAAATTATTCTGGGTACTCATATAAATATATATATATATATATACATGCAGTAAAACTTCTCTAGCCGGCCATCCCCCGAAAAAACGGACACTTTTTTTCGGAACCAGTACTGGCCCCCTTAGAGATGTTTCACTGTGTGTGTGTATATATATATATATACATGCAGTAAAACTTCTCTAGCCGGCCATCCCCCGAAAAAACGGACACTTTTTTTCGGAACCAGTACTGGCCCCCTTAGAGATGTTTCACTGTGTGTGTATATATATATATATATATATATATATATATATATATATATATATATATATATATATATATATATATATATATACATATATATATATATATATATATATATATATATATATATATATATATATATATACATATATATATATACATATATATATATATATATGTATATATATATACATATATATATATATACATATATATATACATATATATATATATATGTATATATATATATATATATATACATATATATATATATACATATATATAAATATGTATATATATATATACATATATATATATATACATATATATATATATATATATATATATATATATATATATATACATATATACATACATACATACATATATACATATATACATACACACACATATATATATACATATATATATATATATATATATATATATATATATATATACAGATGATTATCAAATTAATGGAAACACCTATCAATATTAGTGGTGTTTATGAATGTGCTTCGTATTCCTTAAAAAACGAGTCTGGTCACCGGTATTTCTTTTATGCAATATAGTGTATGTATTATTCTACTGTCGGGTAGCAGTAATGAAGCTAAGGGCATCGTGCTTTTGGGAGGAACAGCGTAAAATGTCAAACCTTGCAGACCTTGAGAGAAAGGCAAATTGTTTGAGCGCGTTTAAATCGGAGTATCTGCTACTGCAACCCCCAGGCTAAAGGGTGTTTTTCGAGCTATGGTATCGAAAGTCATGATGGCATACAGAGTGCACGGAAAAACATCCTTTGCCAAACAGAATAGTGGACGAAAGGGAGAGCTGAGTGAAAGAAACGGACGAGACATTGATGCGGACTGTGACATGAAGAAAGAAATCAACTGCAACCAAAATGACCGAAGAGCTCAATCTGCATCTGCATGTTCCGGTGTCAACCATTAGAGGTAGAAGCGAACTTCACAAACAAAGAATGTACGGAAGAGTAGCTATTCCCAAACCACTTGTAATAGAAGCCAATACAAAGTATCGTCCACAATGGTGCCACGAGCGCAAATCCTGGTCGAGTAATATGTCGAAAAACGGCATTTGGTCCGACGAATCATTGTTCACATTGTTCCTCGCAACAGGACTGGCGTATGTCTGGAGAACACCTACACAAGAGTAAGATTCTTGTTGTCTCATCTCAAATGTCAAGCATGGAGGTAGATCTGTCAAGGTTTGGAATGACATCTTATGGTTTTCTTGAGGCCCTATTGTAACCCTAAAAGGGAGATTGAATGGGAAGGACTATGCCGAAATTTTAGCTCACAAGTCCATTCTATGGTGCAAACATTGTTTCTTGCAGGAGATGGCGTTCTCCAGGATCATAATCCCCCTATACATACCGGTAAATATATCAAGTATTGGATTGAAGAGCATGAAAAAGAAGTCAAATATCTTATCTTGCCCTATACAATTCCCCCGACTATATATCATCCAACCACTGTAATCTGTATAAGCTAATAGAGCTAGGTTTCGATATCCACCACAGCATCTCTACAGGAACTTTCATGATATTTCCCTCAAGAATGGTATAATATATTCTTAAACCACTATTCATGACTTGTATAATCCAATTCCAATTAGGTGGTATTACATGACAAAGGTGATCCTTCGTCGAATTAATAAAGGTTTTCATGATGTTTCTTAGTGATTCCATTATTTTGAAAACCACCTGTATATATATATATATATACATACATACATACACACACACCATATACATTTATAAATACACACACACACAATGTCACGCCGTCAGTAACATTGACATATCCAATAAACTGAAGGGAGTGTTTCAAAGTACTTTCTGATCGATCGCCAAGATTAACAGACTGCGATGATATATCCTTCTACCCTCGGAAAGAAGAACTGTTAAAAATCATCAAAACAAGCCAACCTAAAGAGTCAAACCACGTGTGACTGCCGCTCCAAGTTCCACTGAAGCGCGAAGCGAAATCGGATGTACGTAGAATCGTCGTGGAAGCAGTCAATAATCACTCGACAATACGATTTTACAGCTAGCATATACTAGAGAGTCTGTACAACTCCAAAACCTACTCTTTTTATTGACATCTTGAGCTGAAAGGCATTCAACATGTGCCAATTTGGCTTAGTAACGCGCACACATATAGATAACGAAGAGACAGTACTAATACAATTTTTCCCAAGTTTTTTCCTCGAGTTTTTTAGCCTACTTGGCATTTAATTTTGACCCGTGTATACACATGACTGAATGCACGAATTTCTTCTGAAGCCTTGAGTTTTACTTGCCATCTGCCTCCTACTAAGTAATTTGTAATAGGTACTAACATCAGTTTGATTCCTTTCTTTTTGTCATTTTCCCCACTTGCTTATGGCGAGGAACTTTAGTTTGTTGCTAGGTAGGCACAACCGGAAAGTAAAGAATTAGTTACAGGCCTCTCCGGTCTGTAAAAGGCCCCAGACTCAATTCCATGTTAGCGGTAAATTTTTAAGCCTGTTCAAAAATATAATGCCTATTAATCGAATGTTTTACGAAGTTCTGCGTTTCCCTAAAATCATAATCAGTTCTTTTTTTTTACTAAAAGACTTTTCGGTACTTCAAACTACTATAACTGCTTTAAAGCCGGCCCTTGGATTTTATGACCGTCTTCGGCTAACCTAAGAATATGGGGAGTAAAGTCAAGTCCTTCACATTTTAGCTAAACGATACAACACCAGAACAAAGAACAATCTCGTTGCTTCCACACATTTTTTTTTCTCTCCGCATACCTACTACTATGGAACGAGTGGAACGCAGTTACAACCGTCATTTCAGACCGCGTTCCATTCATCGCATAATTCTAGCTTCCCATTGTGTCTGACAGTCAAATTTGATATCTTTCGAATAAACTGAATGGCAGAATACACCGCTTGATTCACTTAAGTCCTTTGGATGAGAAGAGCAGACAATAAATATTAATCAGTGAAGTCAGACACATACGAGGGCTTTACGAGGTCCTTACTCTCTGTTTAAGTTCCATAAAAGTTGACTTTAGACAGGAGGAAGTTTTTAATAATAATATGCAGCCTCAATACCAATCAAATTTTTTAAAAATGCTTAAGTGTTAAATTGTAATGGAAATGATGCTTAACTCTACGGCTTCATCAGTGGCGTAGCGAGCATAACTGACGCCCGGGGAACGATACCTTTGTGGCGCCCCCCCCCCGAAAAACATATAGTAATATAATATATAGACCTTATATTGGCACCTTCCCGAAAACATATAGTAATATAATATATAGACATTATATTGGCGCCCCCCCCGAAAAACGTATAGTAATATAATATATAGACCTTATATTGGCGCCCCTCTGCGAGAGGCGCCCCGGGGCATGATAGACCCCCTTGCCCCCCCTTTGCTACGCCACTGGACTTCATGTATGTAAAAGAAATATCTCAAACATACAACTACATGTATAACACGTGTATACTCTGAAATAGTCATGCATTTAAAAGATACTCTTTACACAGCAACAATGAGATTAAAATCCTTTAGATATTTCATACTCTCTGGAAGGAATTGTAAATACTGTATGAAAGCCTTTGTCCGTTACACGCAGGTCATGTCCATTACATATATAGGCTTGGTTCACCATCGGTCGGCATCTAACAATAGAAGCAAAAGATACTTCGTTGTAAAAGTCAATTTATTTCTTATGCGCAACCGGGTGTTGCTGAAAAAGAATCTGAATGCAATCGCAGCAACATAATTTGAGGTTCTTCATAAAACAGGATAATGCATCCATAACTATAGCGGGTGCGATATTCTGAAGCTTGGGTGTGAGTACGTACGAAAAGGAGGCTGTGAGATCTTCAAAGGCGAACACTATACTTCATAAATTCTTGAAGTAACGTCAAAGAATCCAAAGCGACAATGATTAATGAACAAATCACTTATGGTGGTCATTGGATTTTGACTTACAAAGATATCCATTACCCGTAGAGATTAGATTGCTTGATAATTACAGATTATTTCTGATTTTAAAAATAGAGAAAAATTATTTTGGGTCATGACCAGACAAACAACTTACACAGACTGATAACTGACTAGGGTCTAATCTTTATACAGGGTTATAAAACTTTTATTAATTCAATTGCCATTATTCTGAACGTTAGAAGCCACCAGAATAGATATTAATTTGAAAGTGTAGAGCTTTTTTGTTGTTCTTGAAGGAAAGGAATCCTTCTCTCTTCACCCACCAAGTCTGACCAAAAGACTCTCTGCTTCACTTTTTGTGTTGCATTTTTCTGAACTGATGATGCTATTCTTCGAACTTTCAATACTCATTTCAGTGGTACTTCCGCTCTCCGCTGACATTCTTCTGAAATATCTGTGTTTGAAGGCGTTGGCCTAGGCAACACAGTTAGCCAATTGTTCCTATGGTCCTATGGTCCTATGGTCCTATGGACGGAAAGAAATCCTTCAAGAGAGGAAAACGATCGTTTGAGGATATGGATCCAGTTTATGTCTAATCCTCTTGACCCAACACTCATTTAATTCGCCAAAAACGGCGAGTTGTTAATGGTTAGCACCTTATCCTTTAAAACAATTGTTTATCCCTACAGAAGATCTTTGATTCGACTGGGTGAAGTCATAGCCTTCACAGCAGCGTTATTGAGTTATTCGTAACGTATAGTGTAGTAATCTGCTTCGAAGGACGAGGCAGCTTATTTTTAAAAAAAAGCATCTATAATCCTTTATTACAACTTATTAAATTCTTAAATGGACGTCCGAACATGGGACAAGCTCTAAGCAGAATCTCTCTTCTACTAACTACTGCCGAGAGCTATCTCACACTTTGTTCCCTTAGATCAAAAGTCATGCATCGAAACTCATGCAGCAGAGTTTGCATTGCCACGAATGTGTTTAACCTCTCAAAATTTCTCTACAACTAGCCGCTGCGCGACCAGCATGGTCGCTTTTAGATTTATGTTTTCTTTTGCAAAACAACTCAATTGAAAGTAACATATGTAAGGAATGTTACCATTACCTGTCATCATAAATATACGTTGTTAAGGGATAGTGAAAACTCAGACAAAAAATTTATAATCATTGATGAATTCACTATAAGGCTGATTCTAAAACATCGTGATTAAAAAATGTGAATTTCCATTACTTCAGAACAGAGTTAAAGATAAGACTGAGAAACCCAACACCAATGATTTTAAAAATTATATCTCTCACTGTATGTACTATTTTTCAAAACTAAGATATCTACACTTTATCATTACATCAAATAAGAAATTGTTGGGGAAAATTTTCACTTATAAAATGGAGTGAAAATTCAGCAAATACTAAAATATAGTATAGATTACATTTCTCTCTGTATGTATTATTGTTCGCAATTCAGATATCTCCACTTAATCATATTAAATGAATAAATTAAAATTATTCATGAGTAAAATACAGCAATTAAATTGTACCAAATTACGTGCTATCGTCGAGCCACACGCGGACAGCCGCTAATGTTTACATCCGGTAGTTGCAGCCGTTGCCATTCGGATTGTAGAAATATCGTCGGTTTTTGTGCCGCATACCTACGCGTTATATATATATAGATTTGAGAGGTTTATAAATAAATTGAAAGATGATTTCTTACTTATGTTCTTAGATTTAAATCTGAACTTTAAATCACGAAATTGAAAATAAAATATTTTGTTTTCTTTCACTTAATGAGTATGACTGCGGTTCATTATTAATAATCCAATTGAAAAAAAAAATAAGAAGCTAATTTCCCAGAAAAATGAAGTTCTTGCAAATATGTTTAAATGAAATGAATCAATTAATGCTGGAGGGGGTGTGGAATGATCATAATTTCAAATCCTGTCTGAGGACTGCGAAAGGTTGCACATAGTCCAGTAACGAACAGCTTCTATTTTTGGCAAGATGCTGTTCAATACCTGGCTTTTCGTAACATGAAAATATTCAGAACTATTTATTTACGTGTTTATGGATGTTAACGGTACATATGATACAATTCCTAGTAATATACAGAAAATTAAGAAGGTTATTCTGAAAATATAGAAGTATGTAACATCGTGGTATGCAAAAAAATTCTTGAAGACAAAGGTTCTTATTCAGTTGCTTAAGATTACACTATACACTGTATTTTATGTGATTCCTTAAACACAAGCTCCACCTTAGTTATTTTCTTCTGTTCTGGGATAATAATCCGAGAGACATATTCCAGGTCCCCAGAAAAAAATATTAGCATACAAAAAAAAACCGATCATTCATGTTTAATACAATTGCCTTAAAACAGAAAGGGAAAGAAATGAGTTTCTTTGGCATCTTGAGTATGTGAATGTGAGTAAGAAATACTTTATCATTATTTTTTATAAGTATTTCGCGAAAAAAAACAAAGGGAATTTGGATTTATGGAATAATGCAACTCTGATTATAAGGGGGCATTGTTTTTTTTATATTGCTACGTGGTCATGAGCTAGAACAGCTTTTGCTTCTGTCCAGTCTCTGTTACAAAGCTAAGAAGGTATGCTCATTTAACCTTTCCCTTACGGGGTGGGATAGCATGTACCCCAAGAATACAACCGAAGAATGAATGAGTGTATATGTATATATATATATATATATATATATATATATATATATATATATATATATATATATAT
>OU015495.1:205781131-205808620 GCA_907164885.2 Dolomedes plantarius
TCTCCTAGTATGTATAACCCCAGAAAATATATTATACTATGTTATCTAAAGTTAAACATATTAAAAAGCAATACAGACTTACTTTAATCATAAAATGAAGCAGAAGATATGCAGTATAAAGTAAACTTTTATTAAAAATATGAATTTTACTTTGGGGAAAAACTGTAAAATGGATGTTTGGTTCTGTTTATGATGCCTACATTGTTCAGCCAGCTTCTCGATTTGAAGTAAACATTTCAATTCATTTTCAGAGGAAGGTTCCATCTGAATAAATGCTTTCAGAGTTTTAATAGAGTCCATTATGGCTTTGTCCATTATAGCTGCATTAAAAATATCTTTCGGCAGGTAAGTAGAGAAAAGCCCTGGCAGTTTCCTACCGAAATTAGTGCATACGTCTTCGTTTACATCAGAGCTTTGGCCACATACAGTTTGATAAGAAATATTGTGCCTTGACTTAAATCGAGAAAGCCACCCATCACTGCATTTAAAATCTTCAATACCCATTCGAATTACCAATTCATCAGCCTTCGTCAGCACTAGGGGTCCATTTATCGGAAAATTTCGAGATCTAACATCCTGGAACCACAGCAGTAGAGCTTTTTCTAGAACTTCTTGGGACGCATTTCCCATGCGTTTCATTCCTCTAGCAAATTTTGATTTTTCCGATGAATCTAAAATTGACTCCTTGTTTTAAAATTAGTTGACAAGGCATTTTTTAAAATTCCATAGTCAGCTGCTAACTTCGTTTTACATTCGCCATTCTCTACTTTCTTTAAAATTTCTACCTTTGTCTCCAAAGTTAGGGTTTTGTACTTTCCACGTGTAGACATCCTCAACTTTTACACATTCACACCACACAATGAGGAAGAAAAACTAGACCACATTAACTTGTCTGCACTGCAGTTATAACTGATGCAGCTCCCTAGAATCTGTAGTAAAGACTGGCTTTTTTTTTAAATTCTAAGAAAATCGATACAAATAAAGGAAAATTGCTTTTTCCGTTTAGCACTAATAAGGACAATAGCTACTAACGTTTAGCGGACATGCAATAGTCTAGGAATGCAGGCATGTGCCTCTTTACACAGAAAAGAAATTTTGACACACAAAAATAATAAATACAGTGTGTATTTTTTCCATTAAATGAGGAAAAAGAATTTTTTTTTGTCAAATTTTTAGTTCGAATTAACCGAAGTGATAAAAATTTAGTTCGAATTAATGAGATTTTTTTAACATTAACTCCAATACAAGTTTTTGGGGACTTTTAAATTAGTTCGAATTAACCGAAAGTTCGAATTAACCGAGTTCGAATTAACGAGCGTCCACTGTATATATATATATATATATAACCCCCTTAATGGCCGTCCTTACACAGGGGGTATGAAATTTCCAGCTCTAAAAAGGCAATAAGAAAAATAGGCCCCGTAAGCTAAGGGTTAAATCAAAATTTATCCCTTGCTACGGGCATAAAATATCTGCACAATGAATCTGGTTTAAAAAAAATAATTCGCCATTGGGAAATGTCTGTTTTTCATTTAAGTCAGTTGAGCAGTGGATCATTTTAGTTTGTCAATTAGGAACATTCTCAGATGAAAGGCGATATGAAATGCTGCTCTGGACGTTTTACAATCAAGTACATCACACGTCCAGTCCACCCTTCTACATTCTTCTTATCGCTTTTATGGCCCATGAATTATTATCTCTCATTAAAGCAGATCCAGGAGCTATAATTTTGTCGTCATTTTAGTGCCACTTTCAAGGACAGTTAATAGTTCAAGTTTTCTTTTTGCTTTTGCTGTTTCTCGTCTACCGATAAAAAAATATAAAAAAAAATATTACTCTGGAACACGAAACTGGGCTTTCAATTCTGGCAAATTAATAACTGTTAACTGAGTACAGTTAGTTGATTCAACATCTAGTTTTTCACATACGTTTAAGAAATTAATATGATAAAAATATTTTTACCGTGCTTTTATAGTTTGTATGAAAAAAGAAAAATGGTTAATAGCTCGTAGAGTTGGAGAAACTTGAACAGTCAATAGTTGGTTATGCAGTCGAACTCCGTTATAACGAACTTCAAGGGACCAAAGGTTTTATTCGCTTTATCCGGTGGTTCGCTGTATCCGAACCATTAAGAAAAATGCTAGAGTTCGCGAAAATCATTAGTTGCAATGTGTCTGTTCAACAATTATGTATTAAAAAATGATAAAATCTATTAAAAATGATCATTAATGAATTTAATCGACTAAAATTGATTACATTAAACTGACACAATACTAATTAAATTACGTACAGTAAGAAAACGGTGGGATCAAAATTTCCGTTCGTTATAACCGTGAGTTCGTGATATACCGAGTTCGCTATAACGGGGTTCGACTGTATATATATATATATATATATATATATATATATATATATATATATATATATATATATATATCTGGAGCACCAAACTGGGTTTTCAATTCTAGCAAATTAATAACTGTTACTTAAGTACTATTATTTGAATCAATAGTTACTAGTTTTTCTCATAAATTTCGAAAATGATAAGATCAAAATATATTTACCTCGCTTTTTATGCGTAATTTGTATAAAAAGGAAAGTAGTTAATGGCTCGTTTAGTTCGTTAAACTTGAACAGTTGATAACTATTTCAAGTTTTCTTTTTACTTTCGCTGTTTCTCCGGGAAAAAAATAAATTACTCTGGAACACGAAACTGGGCTTTTAATTTCAGCAAATTAATAACTGGTTCAGTATCTAGTTTTCTCATAAGTTTGAAGATTAATATGATAAAAATATTTTTACCATGCTATTTAATTATTTGTATGAAAAAGAAAATATTTTTAGTCTGTTGAACTTGAAATGAACCTTCAATAGTTCGTTTCGACTTTTCTTTTTGATTTCCCTATTTCTCTTCTGTCGAAAAAAAGTATTACTCTGGAACATCAAACTGGACTTTCAATTCTAGCAAATTAGTACCAGTGTCAGTTGATTCAGTATCTAGTTTTTCTCATCAGTTTCAAAGATAGAATGATAAAAATATTTTAACATACTTTTGCCTAGTTTGTAAAAGATATAGAGTAAATAGCTCACTTCTACCCAGACTTGGGTGTATATAATTTGAAGTGGCACTCTAAATGAATTTGATGCAAACACCGTTTATACATGAAACAATGTTTATTGAATTCGTTGCACATATAGAATTTGCTTTTACAACAATAAGCATACGTACTACTTGTACGGAATATATATTAGCATTCAATAGAAATACACATTGCAAACACTCACAAACCAGCAGAGAGTCAAACCAGCAGTACTGCCACGTAAACTTTGGGCCCCCTAACCACTAGCACCGGATAGTACTGGAGCTGCATACCCTCGTAGCTCCCTCTCACTTATCTATCAACCTTAACAACCTTTTTCAACCTTTAACAACCTTTTTTATTAATGACGCTGCATGGTATTTATACTAAGCGCGTATGCCGAAATTAGCATATCTCAAGCAGCTTCTTTAATTAATTCACTCAAAAGTTCGATTCTTGTGAATCGAATCTTGTGTATACCTTACAAACAGAAAATAGTCTATGTTTAATTTAGTTGATTAAATTTGAGCAGTTAATGATTTGTTTTAAATTTTCTTTTGGCTTTCGCTTTTTTCTTGTACCATAAAGAAGAAAAAAAAATATTCCTCTGGAACACCAAACTGGGCTTTCAACTCAAATGAATAATTGAGGCAAATGAATAATTGTTAATTAAGTACAGTTAATTTATTCATAGTCTATTTTTTTCTGATAGGTTTCGAAATTAATATAATAAAAAATATTTTTGCCGTCCTTTTTCATAGTTCGTATAGTTTTTGAATGAAGAGACTTATGATGTAGACCGGATCTGAGAGCGAAAAAGAAAAGACGGAAGAAAAAAAGCAATTCCAGTGTAACAGTATTAAATTGCAGAGTACAGTTGCTTTCCATTAATCATTCTTTCCTCTACAAAATGGATCCTGGTTGGCATTGCCCATGAATCCGTAATATATGTTACGCAGGATTGGGGTAAATGTAACTATATTAAATAGGTATTATTTCATTTGCTTTAAATGAATCATATTTACTTATAGAAAACATTTATTTCTTTCTGTTTAACTTTATAGGTGTAACTTTTTTGAAAGAATCGATGCCTAGAAAGTTAAATGCCACTGAGGACGTGTCAAGCCACAAGTTGTCTTATTTGAGACTCAACCATATTGAAGAGTGGGGGGATGTAGATAAGATACCCCACTAGCCCTCGATTTGGCCCCAGTTAGGGCTCAATGCATTTTTCACTCCTTTAAGGGTACAGTGGACTTTCAAAATTGTGAAATTTGTCCAAAAATTCGAATTTTTTTTTATTTTATTGAATTGTGAAACTACGGACGAGTAGGAATGTGTTGCAAAAAGAATTTTTAATTTCTGCGATTACTTTCCTAGTTATAGGCATTTGTATTTAATTTAGATATTATGTGGTTACTAATAGCAATAACTTTAAATGTGTTTTTCTCAAAATAAAAATTTTCACGTCATACGAATATTCAAACTGCTCCAGGCGCATTTCTAATTATCATATTGCTTTGAAATTTAAGTTTTATATACTTAACTGTACATAAAATAAATGTTATTGAAAAAAATTATGCTTCGTAGCTCAGATTTTCTAAATTTTGTACTCGAAAAGACGATTTATAGGTATTTTGCGTAATAAAATGGGTGTCTTCACTATTATTATTTTTTCTCTTTATATTTTTAATGAATGCTTAAAATAAGCAATAAGTTTCATTGTTAGTTCTATAAGGTATCCTGTAAATAAAAATTACCATATTATATACAAAAGAAATGCGCGTGGAACATTTTTAATGAGGCCAATTTTTGATATAATTAATAATTCATAATTCATAAATTATTAATATTTCATCTTTAAATTTTAACCACTTTTACATATCTATTGTACTAATCACATATTCAAATTTCAAGCAAATCCATTCAAAACAAAACAAGTTAGGTTTGAAGGTCCACTGTCCCCTTAAAGGACTCTCGTTATTTCTACAGAAAAAAAGTGGGTTATTATCTTCCATGGACCTTAGTAACTTTCAATATTCTGTTCTTGAGATCAACTATATTAATTATTTGCTTTTGTACTATTTTAATGAGAAATGGCATTCAATACAACAGTATAGAAAAACTTATATTATAATTTGATTATAACGTGCTAAATATTAATTCAGAATGCTATTGCAAATATTTGCTACCCAAGAAAATTCAACAACAACAATCAGGGCCAGATCATCGCATAGACAAACGAGACAAATGTCTAGGGCCCGGTTTTTTTAAAGGTCCGGTCAAACTGCTGTACGAAACTCACTGCATCAATCAAAATTAAATTCTTTAGCTGTTTTATACATCGAACAAAATTGCTTTGGATAATATTAACTATGATGAAATAATTAATAATTCTGCTGAATTAAAGACTATAAAACAGAATTTTTTAAATAAAGTTTATTCATATATATATACAGTGATTTCCGCTTATAAGAATCACGTTTGTTATTACTGATTTTGATTCTTATAAGCGGTTGATTCTTATAACCGAAATTTAGGTTTTTTGGACAGGAACACACACACACCTATATATACATATATTAGATAATTTACCATAAAATACTCTTTAATTTACATTAACTATCTTTTATTAAAATTATCTTTTATAGTTTTAAAAATAAAACTTAATTTTTAGACCTATAAGTAGATACACATGATTATAGTAAGATAAGAAAAAAATACAATATTTGTTACAAGTTACAACATACCTGCTTAACAGTTTTAACATTTCAACTACAGGAAGGGAGCAGGAAAAAGTTTTCTACGGTAGTTTGACGTAACGAAGTTTTCAGAAGGCTGTTTATACCTCTTTCAATACTTATAGTCTCAGACGAAGATTTACTCGGACGGGTAAAGTTGCCCCCGGGTCAAGCTAATAGGACATTATTTTGTGGGGGGCGCCAATATAAGGTCTATATATTATATTACTATGTGTTTTTAGGGGAGGGCACCAACATAAGGTGTATATATTATGTTACTATATGCTTTTCGGCGGGGAGTGCCAATATAAGGTCTATATACTATGTTATTATATGTTTATCGAGGGCGCCAATATAGGGTCTATATATTATATTACTATATGTTTTTCAGGGGGGGGGGCGCGCCACAAAGGTATCGTGCCCCGGGCGCCAGTTATGCTCGCTACGCCACTGTGGGAGAGGGAGGGGCGCCCGGTAAGATTGACCCTGACAACAATGAACAGCAAAATGTTTCAGTGTGATTATGTTTTCTCGGTATTATTTTGAGCGATAACTCCCATTTCGACAATATTCCAGCTCGGGTCCTATAATACTGTTGTAGAGAGGTTTTACTGCATGTTGAAGGGAAGGTTTACTAAAATAAATAAAACTAAAGAACGGATGACAGAAATATTTATCTACGGGGATGAGTGAAGGGTGAATGTTCACATGTACCAGTTAGCAGTGATTTTCGTCCTTGATAATTTGATATCCTTGACAAGTTCGGTAACCGCGAAGCAAAAAAAGTCTGTTCTTTTTTATTTTGAATGAGATTTTTTTTTTCACTCCTGTTGAGATTTTTTCTTTAATTTTTTTTCTTCATCTTCCTGGCTTCATTCACGACTTTCAAAGCGTGTCGAGATGATGAACTAGTAAGATATTTTGGGGACGTGTTTTTCTCCTGACTTGACATGTTCATGACGGTGTATCATTTGAGATAAAACTGTTATTAAGATGAATCGAAATTATATGAAAGTACGTATAAATTTTGCTAATTTTGTAAATACAGAGGCTGTTCGCACATTTTTTTAGACGATTTTGGTAAGCGGTAATACAATATCGTTTGCTGCAAAAGAAATAATCGCAATTGTACTATGTTTTTAAAAGTCAAAATTATCGTCTCCGACTTGAAAGTTTTGTTTTTATTCAAAATGGCGTTTTTAACAAAGCAGTGGTTCGAAGGCTACATTTATGCTCTTTCCGAAGAGAAATATGCATACTCCGTTATCCAAAAGCGATGTGAGAGTCATGGTTTTGTGATATCTAAAGCGTCGATAGGTAATATCGTCAACAAGAAAGGAAAAAAACGTCAAATTGGAGCCTCAAGTGGGACAAAAATTCCAAACAAGTATCCAACGAAAAAACGAACATCTTCGACTATTGCAAAGGTGCGTTGTTTAATGTTAAAAGAAAATCCCCCTAGTCAAAGGACAGTTGCAAAATCATTAAAATGCTCGGTGTCCACTGTAAACAAAATGATAAACGTTGATTTAAATCTTAAGAAAGCGAAAAAACGCAACGTGCATCGTCTTCTTCCAAATCATATCGCTGAACGCAGGACACGCTGCAGAATTCTATATGAGAAACACTTATCCAAAGAAAAATGGAAAACAATTGTCACCATAGATGAATCATGGGTGTATTTAAATGATTGCAACAAAAAAGAGCCATTTATTATCATAAAAGGGGAGAAAAAAATTTAAGTACATGGTTCAAAGAATCGAAAGAAAGTTTTTCTAAGGGATTCATGATTGTTGCTGGTTTTTCTTATAATGGCAAGTTAAAAATAAAGAGAGTGGAAAAAAAATGTCAAGATAAACTCCAAATACTATCAGGAACATATTTTATCGCCAATTTTTCTGAATGAAATACCATCGCTTTACCCAACAGTGCCATCAATCTGTGAGACTCCATCAGGACAAAGCTAGCAGTCACACATCAAAATCCACTGTAAATTTCCTAAAAGAAATGGAACAAAAAACTGGTATCAAGGCCATACCCTTCACTGATATCCCTACTAAATCTCCCGATGTATAACCTATGGATTTTTGTGCTTTCGGACTTTTAAAATCCGCATTATCCAAACGTCGTCCCAAAACCCTTACAGGACTCTGGAAAGCTGTTCAGGAGGAATGGGATAGAATACCTCTTCTGACACTTCAAAAGGCATTATTATCCTGGAAATTGCGGTGTCGAAAGATAGTTCAGAATAAGGGATGTCAAATAGAACATTTAAAACACAAGAATTTTATGTAATTTAGTTTTATGAATACAATATACATCGTCTAAAAAATGTGTGAACAGCCTCTGTATACTTGCAAATTTTTTATCGTAGAGTGGTTTGCGAGCCTCCTCGGAGTGGGCTCAGGCTCGAATATCGACTAAGACATTCTTGAGATCTCTTCCCTTATAGGGAGTGACATCGGTTCTTTTATATAGTCCTCCCATTATAAAGAAGCCGACAAAATCGAGTGTATGGAATGAACGAATGTCGGAAAGACGACCACCGTGGAGTGAACAGTGATCAAGGCGCGTGATTTCATTGTTCTAAGGCAGTGATTATCAACCACTGTGCCGCGAGATTCTTGTATGCTACCACTGTGAATTATTTCGCATACTATTTTTACAAAATATATTATAGGTACATCAATCAATTAACTAACTCATAGCGCAACAGTCCGAATTGCTTTCCAGCACTGTGGACCAAGGCCTGCGGTGCCCATCTCCGCTTTCATGACCTTGGGCTTGGGGTGCCATACAGCATATGTCTCGGTCAGGTGGTCAACCTGACGCGGGACCCCCAGAGTTAATTCCCAAGCATGCTTGGTCCTCATTTCATGGACCCACTCAAGGTATGAAAGGCAAGAGTCGACCTTGCCCAGTCGCAGGGTCGAACCAGGATAAGCGTCAAGCTGCCACAGTTTGGCGCTTATAACCACGGCCAAATGGCGGCCAAATTTTCAAATTATTAAAAGTGTACGTGACGGGGAAAAAAAAGCTTGAGAATCACTGTTTTAAGGAGATCAGTTGAACTGATAAGAACTCGAGTTTGATCTTCGCGTGTGTTCTGGAGCTTCGGCAACCGCAGTCGGTGCAAAGGGAGATATATTTATTTCTAGCTTCTTGCTGCAACTCTGGGCCCTTTTGGGGCTAGCTTTGACCCCTAAAACTTACTAGACTAGACTAAATCCTGACCACTCACTCCCCGTTGTCGTCGAGCAAGTGTGTCCTAGAACCAATTAGGAACAGCAGCGCTAATGCAAAACACGGACGCATTGAATTTGAGGGCCTGAAGATGCCTCTTGTGAGGTTACTTCAGCGAAGGAGGGTATAAATTGGTTGGGGACGATCATTCTGCTACATACCACGGATATGAAGCTTTCACACATGGGAAGGGTAAAAACTGCAGGTTCTAGACAGATCGGTTTAGACGTTAAATTTCGAAACTCAGCAAGGGTGAAAATAAAATTAACAGACAGAAACTGATGAAAATAAGGACATACCTACACTTCGTTGATTTTTGATGACTCAACAAAAGCGAAAAATGCCAATAATAAAATAGAAAAACTGTGGGTGAAGTGGCATCGCAAGCTTGGATATCTACGCGTAATAGTAGCTTGGTTAGAAAGAGCAATCCTCAATATTAGCGGACCCAGGTTCCATCCTTGGTCCAGACAGACGATCGTTACAAGAGTGGCCGACCGTTTGAAAAAAAAAAAAAAAAAAAAAAAAACTTTTACTCAATATGTGACAAATTTACACGAAGGGGAAAAAATCAGTATCTTTACTAATTATGCTACATAAATCAATAAATCTTGTATAATTATGTAAAGCCTAAGCCGTATTTTTGGCATGTTCCAGAACAATAAACCTTTACGCAATATAATCGGAATATATATGGTGGAAAAAAAACATTATCTTTAAAAAATATGCTACGTAAATCAATAAATCTTGTATAATTATGTAAAGCCTAAGCCGTATTTTTGGCATGTTCCAGAACAATAAACCTTTACGCAATATAATCGGAATATATATTATGGTGGGAAAAAAAACATCTTTAAAAAATATGCTACGTACATAAATAAATCTGAAAAACATGTAACACGGTACATTGTTTTGGCATGTTCTAGAACAGAGTTTCCCAAACTTTTCCTGCGATGGAACACTTCGTAAATCCTGAAATTTTAACGGAACACCTTGTTCATTTTGTAGGTATGTAATAACACATAGTCAATAAAATTTTAAAAATGAGAAAAAAGCAATAATCCTTTATTTAATATTTAAGTTTTTAGACATTTTAGAGGGATTAATCTGTCGAACATGTTGAATTTCTTGTAGCCGTTGCAGGATATAAAACAATTCCAGGTTTTCTCGGAACACCTAAAAACTGTTCCTTGGAACACCAGTGTTCCGTGGAACATAGTTTAGGAAACCTTGTTCTAGAACAATAAACCTTTACGCAATATGATACATGCATACGTAGCGGAAAAAAAATTATTATCCTTAAAAAATATGCTACGTAAATAAATAAATCTTAAAAATATGTAAAGCCAACGCGGTATATTTGGGCATGATCTAGAACAGTAAATCTTTACGCAATATGATAGAAATATACACGGTGGATAAAATCACTATCCTTAAAAAATATGCTACGTAAATAAATAAATCTTAAAGATATGCAAGGCCTGGCCTACAGAAGAAAGAAGGAAAATGAGAGGAATTGAATTAAAAAATGAGATTTTTTTCATATCGCTGTTAAAATTATTTTATACTTTATAAATAAATCTTATACTTTATAAATAAATCATAACAATATGTAAGGTCCCCATCTTGTGTCATTCAACCCTCTCCCCCCAAATAAATAAATAAGTAAAATAAAATTAATAAGAGTTAAAAAAAAGTTTGAATTCGAGAAGTAGCCTTAAAAACTTAAATAAAGAACGACTTAGTTGAGAAAGCATTGGCTCGTAGATAGGGAACTCGGGTTCAATCCCTAATCCCGACAAATGGTGGTTTCAAGTATGATATTTTGCTTAGCGTTCCTTTGTTCTTTTTACATTAAACCGTCAGCAAGATTTTTGGGTAGAATCGTAAAGTATTTTCTTAGTCAGAAAAATTACCCTGAAAAATTATTTTTTATTTAAAGTGATTAAGAGTTAAATTTAAAAAAAAATTAAATTCTTAAGACATATTACTTTGAAGGTTTTCCTATGCTCAGAAGGGAAAAATTGTGCAAATAGACCTGTTGTTTGAGTAGATACACGAACAACTAAACATGTCTTACGTTTTGAATTAAAAAATTTCAGGTAGTCTCATCTAACGAAACTACCGCGGGTTATTAACGTAGGATTACTTATCGCTGCTTACCTCTTTTGTATGTATATATTTATCTATATATATGTACGTATGTATATATATACATGTATGTATGTCAAAATTTTGACGCATCTTTGTACTTTTTTGTTTAACTTGTCCAAGCGATACACTGGGTTTGGTGAGCTGCCAAAATTATAACTGTCGAGGGCGGACGGACGGACAGTTTTAGCGTCTGAAATTTTCCTTTCCGGAGGACCGTTATGGAGGAACGTAATCCCGTGTTAAAAATTAAAATTGTAAATTTCTAGAGTATTTTTAACCAGAATAATTATAATAATATGAAAACACTTTTGCGGGAAAAAAAAATCATTGTAAAATGCTTGACAATTTAGAAAAAAATTAAACTTTGGTTTTCGAGCCCCCTTGTGTTTTAACGACTTAATTTTTTTTAAATTTGCATTTTAATCATGAATTTTTTATATAAGAACTTGTAACAAGGGCATAAATCGTCGGTGAATTGTCTGTTAGGTTAATGCGGCAACGTGTATGATATAAAATCCCAAGTCTTATAATCCATGCAGTTGTAAAATTACGTGCGTCAAGTCATTTTCTTGCAACTGTTTGAAGAAACCTTTTCTTTCTAAAGAACGCAACTACATTGTTTTACTTCCCCTTAGCTAATATAATAGCCCAGACACATATTGGAATTCCTATACCTGTATCCCGCTTGTTCACGAAATCAATATTTTAGCCCCGTCTGCAGAGTCTCATTTTCGGATTACTTGGTATACCGTTGTTTTATTGCGTGCAACCATCACCCGGTTGAGCTCGTTCGATTCTAGTTCTGTTGTCCATTGTTATGCGACATTTCGAAATAACGATCTTCCCGCATGTGGTCAGGTTACTTCTTTTAGGAACACTGTTGCCTCGGCTCTTCTAAGAATAGATTCTTTTAATTGCAATTCACAATACATAATATGACATCTAATTGCGTCAACGGCTGTTTAGGAGTACAATGGGCCGTTATTGGACATGGAAACCTTATATGTTGTGTTGATTAATTAAGAGAATCAATTAACAAAAAAAAATTAAACACAATAGGTCTATTTCGAACGCAGCAGGGTCTCGAGATGGATTCAGATCCGAGATAAAGAGTGGATTTAAAAAAGATAATTGATAGCTGTTCATTGATCCTTTCTCGGAAGGATAAATAGAACAGGCATCGAGTTTAGATCACGGTATTGTCTTTATTTGTATGATGTCAGCAATTTGTTATATAATCTCATCATCTCTTAATAAAGAAAGTACACTTTTATTTAATGAAGGTATTTATTATGCTTCAATGAACGAAGTGAGATTTTAATGCGACCGCCTTACATGTTAAGAAATTTTAGAAGGTCAAACATCTATCTCTACATCGTGTGTCGTGCAACTCAGATAAAGGAAAATGAAATGCTCTTTGGAGATTTCAGTAAATGAATTGCACGTGGATGTGAGCGTACCATTTCTTTCATATTTCACGAATTCCGAGTGGAATAACGATCTCGTCTCACCCGTATTAAATTTTCTTACCGTATACATCATCATCCAGGCTTTCCCAATTACGATGTACGTTCTATTTCTGAATTACGTGAGAGGGCGATTCCTTCTCATCCTAAAAAAAAAAAGTCTCAGAGTTATGATAGTTTAGTGGTCCTCACATTTTATCCACCAGTATATATATATATATATATATATATATATATATATATATATATATATATATATACTGGTGCTAAGCCGATTCTTTGGGCAGTCCGTGAGAGAAAACTACTGCATCCATTTACTTCATTTTGGTCTTAAACGAAAGATTTTAATCTTTCTTTATATTTAAGTTGCTGAGCCGATTCTTTGTGCAGTCCGTGAGAGAAAACTACTGCATCCATTTACTTCATTTTGGTCTTAAACGAAAGATTTTAATCTTTCTTTATATTTAAGTTGCTGAGCCGATTCTTTGGGCAGTCCGTGAGAGAAAACTACTGCATCCATTTACTTCATTTTGGTCTTAAACGAAAGATTTTAATCTTTCTTTATATTTAAGTTGCTGAGCCGATTCTTTGTGCAGTCCGTGAGAGAAAACTACTGCATCCATTTACTTCATTTTGGTCTTAAACGAAAGATTTTAATCTTTCTTTATATTTAAGTTGCTGAGCAGATTCTTTGGGCAGTCCGTGAGAGAAAACTACTGCATCCATTTACTTCATTTTGGTCTTAAACGAAAGATTTTAATCTTTCTTTATATTTAAGTTGCTGAGCAGATTCTTTGGGCAGTCCGTGAGAGAAAACTACTGCATCCATTTACTTCATTTTGGTCTTAAACGAAAGATTTTAATCTTTCTTTATATTTAAGTTGCTGAGCCGATTCTTTGGGCAGTCCGTGAGAGAAAACTACTGCATCCATTTACTTCATTTTGGTCTTAAACGAAAGATTTTAATCTTTCTATATATTTAAGTTGCTGAGCAGATTCTTTGTGCAGTCCGTGAGAGAAAACTACTGCATCCATTTACTTCATTTTGGTCTTAAACGAAAGATTTTAATCTTTCTTTATATTTAAGTTGCTGAGCAGATTCTTTGGGCAGTCCGTGAGAGAAAACTACTGCATCCATTTACTTCATTTTGGTCTTAAACGAAAGATTTTAATCTTTCTATATATTTAAGTTGCTGAGCAGATTCTTTGGGCAGTCCGTGAGAGAAAACTACTGCATCCATTTACTTCATTTTGGTCTTAAACGAAAGATTTTAATCTTTCTTTATATTTAAGTTGCTGAGCCGATTCTTTGTGCAGTCCGTGAGAGAAAACTACTGCATCCATTTACTTCATTTTGGTCTTAAACGAAAGATTTTAATCTTTCTTTATATTTAAGTTGCTGAGCAGATTCTTTGGGCAGTCCGTGAGAGAAAACTACTGCATCCATTTACTTCATTTTGGTCTTAAACGAAAGATTTTAATCTTTCTTTATATTTAAGTTGCTGAGCCGATTCTTTGTGCAGTCCGTGAGAGAAAACTACTGCATCCATTTACTTCATTTTGGTCTTAAACGAAAGATTTTAATCTTTCTTTATATTTAAGTTGCTGAGCAGATTCTTTGTGCAGTCCGTGAGAGAAAACTACTGCATCCATTTACTTCATTTTGGTCTTAAACGAAAGATTTTAATCTTTCTTTATATTTAAGTTGCTGAGCCGATTCTTTGTGCAGTCCGTGAGAGAAAACTACTGCATCCATTTACTTCATTTTGGTCTTAAACGAAAGATTTTAATCTTTCTATATATTTAAGTTGCTGAGCAGATTCTTTGTGCAGTCCGTGAGAGAAAACTACTGCATCCATTTACTTCATTTTGGTCTTAAACGAAAGATTTTAATCTTTCTTTATATTTAAGTTGCTGAGCCGATTCTTTGTGCAGTCCGTGAGAGAAAACTACTGCATCCATTTACTTCATTTTGGTCTTAAACGAAAGATTTTAATCTTTCTATATATTTAAGTTGCTGAGCAGATTCTTTGGGCAGTCCGTGAGAGAAAACTACTGCATCCATTTACTTCATTTTGGTCTTAAACGAAAGATTTTAATCTTTCTTTATATTTAAGTTGCTGAGCCGATTCTTTGTGCAGTCCGTGAGAGAAAACTACTGCATCCATTTACTTCATTTTGGTCTTAAACGAAAGATTTTAATCTTTCTTTATATTTAAGTTGCTGAGCCGATTCTTTGGGCAGTCCGTGAGAGAAAACTACTGCATCCATTTACTTCATTTTGGTCTTAAACGAAAGATTTTAATCTTTCTTTATATTTAAGTTGCTGAGCAGATTCTTTGGGCAGTCCGTGAGAGAAAACTACTGCATCCATTTACTTCATTTTGGTCTTAAACGAAAGATTTTAATCTTTCTTTATATTTAAGTTGCTGAGCCGATTCTTTGTGCAGTCCGTGAGAGAAAACTACTGCATCCATTTACTTCATTTTGGTCTTAAACGAAAGATTTTAATCTTTCTTTATATTTAAGTTGCTGAGCAGATTCTTTGGGCAGTCCGTGAGAGAAAACTACTGCATCCATTTACTTCATTTTGGTCTTAAACGAAAGATTTTAATCTTTCTTTATATTTAAGTTGCTGAGCGATTCTTTGTGCAGTCCGTGAGAGAAAACTACTGCATCCATTTACTTCATTTTGGTCTTAAACGAAAGATTTTAATCTTTCTTTATATTTAAGTTGCTGAGCAGATTCTTTGGGCAGTCCGTGAGAGAAAACTACTGCATCCATTTACTTCATTTTGGTCTTAAACGAAAGATTTTAATCTTTCTATATATTTAAGTTGCTGAGCAGATTCTTTGGGCAGTCCGTGAGAGAAAACTACTGCATCCATTTACTTCATTTTGGTCTTAAACGAAAGATTTTAATCTTTCTTTATATTTAAGTTGCTGAGCAGATTCTTTGGGCAGTCCGTGAGAGAAAACTACTGCATCCATTTACTTCATTTTGGTCTTAAACGAAAGATTTTAATCTTTCTTTATATTTAAGTTGCTGAGCCGATTCTTTGTGCAGTCCGTGAGAGAAAACTACTGCATCCATTTACTTCATTTTGGTCTTAAACGAAAGATTTTAATCTTTCTTTATATTTAAGTTGCTGAGCAGATTCTTTGGGCAGTCCGTGAGAGAAAACTACTGCATCCATTTACTTCATTTTGGTCTTAAACGAAAGATTTTAATCTTTCTTTATATTTAAGTTGCTGAGCAGATTCTTTGTGCAGTCCGTGAGAGAAAACTACTGCATCCATTTACTTCATTTTGGTCTTAAACGAAAGATTTTAATCTTTCTTTATATTTAAGTTGCTGAGCCGATTCTTTGTGCAGTCCGTGAGAGAAAACTACTGCATCCATTTACTTCATTTTGGTCTTAAACGAAAGATTTTAATCTTTCTTTATATTTAAGTTGCTGAGCAGATTCTTTGGGCAGTCCGTGAGAGAAAACTACTGCATCCATTTACTTCATTTTGGTCTTAAACGAAAGATTTTAATCTTTCTTTATATTTAAGTTGCTGAGCCGATTCTTTGTGCAGTCCGTGAGAGAAAACTACTGCATCCATTTACTTCATTTTGGTCTTAAACGAAAGATTTTAATCTTTCTTTATATTTAAGTTGCTGAGCAGATTCTTTGGGCAGTCCGTGAGAGAAAACTACTGCATCCATTTACTTCATTTTGGTCTTAAACGAAAGATTTTAATCTTTCTATATATTTAAGTTGCTGAGCAGATTCTTTGTGCAGTCCGTGAGAGAAAACTACTGCATCCATTTACTTCATTTTGGTCTTAAACGAAAGATTTTAATCTTTCTTTATATTTAAGTTGCTGAGCCGATTCTTTGTGCAGTCCGTGAGAGAAAACTACTGCATCCATTTACTTCATTTTGGTCTTAAACGAAAGATTTTAATCTTTCTATATATTTAAGTTGCTGAGCAGATTCTTTGTGCAGTCCGTGAGAGAAAACTACTGCATCCATTTACTTCATTTTGGTCTTAAACGAAAGATTTTAATCTTTCTTTATATTTAAGTTGCTGAGCAGATTCTTTGGGCAGTCCGTGAGAGAAAACTACTGCATCCATTTACTTCATTTTGGTCTTAAACGAAAGATTTTAATCTTTCTATATATTTAAGTTGCTGAGCAGATTCTTTGGGCAGTCCGTGAGAGAAAACTACTGCATCCATTTACTTCATTTTGGTCTTAAACGAAAGATTTTAATCTTTCTTTATATTTAAGTTGCTGAGCCGATTCTTTGTGCAGTCCGTGAGAGAAAACTACTGCATCCATTTACTTCATTTTGGTCTTAAACGAAAGATTTTAATCTTTCTTTATATTTAAGTTGCTGAGCAGATTCTTTGGGCAGTCCGTGAGAGAAAACTACTGCATCCATTTACTTCATTTTGGTCTTAAACGAAAGATTTTAATCTTTCTTTATATTTAAGTTGCTGAGCCGATTCTTTGTGCAGTCCGTGAGAGAAAACTACTGCATCCATTTACTTCATTTTGGTCTTAAACGAAAGATTTTAATCTTTCTTTATATTTAAGTTGCTGAGCAGATTCTTTGGGCAGTCCGTGAGAGAAAACTACTGCATCCATTTACTTCATTTTGGTCTTAAACGAAAGATTTTAATCTTTCTATATATTTAAGTTGCTGAGCCGATTCTTTGGGCAGTCCGTGAGAGAAAACTACTGCATCCATTTACTTCATTTTGGTCTTAAACGAAAGATTTTAATCTTTCTTTATATTTAAGTTGCTGAGCCGATTCTTTGTGCAGTCCGTGAGAGAAAACTACTGCATCCATTTACTTCATTTTGGTCTTAAACGAAAGATTTTAATCTTTCTTTATATTTAAGTTGCTGAGCAGATTCTTTGGGCAGTCCGTGAGAGAAAACTACTGCATCCATTTACTTCATTTTGGTCTTAAACGAAAGATTTTAATCTTTCTTTATATTTAAGTTGCTGAGCCGATTCTTTGTGCAGTCCGTGAGAGAAAACTACTGCATCCATTTACTTCATTTTGGTCTTAAACGAAAGATTTTAATCTTTCTATATATTTAAGTTGCTGAGCCGATTCTTTGGGCAGTCCGTGAGAGAAAACTACTGCATCCATTTACTTCATTTTGGTCTTAAACGAAAGATTTTAATCTTTCTTTATATTTAAGTTGCTGAGCCGATTCTTTGTGCAGTCCGTGAGAGAAAACTACTGCATCCATTTACTTCATTTTGGTCTTAAACGAAAGATTTTAATCTTTCTTTATATTTAAGTTGCTGAGCCGATTCTTTGTGCAGTCCGTGAGAGAAAACTACTGCATCCATTTACTTCATTTTGGTCTTAAACGAAAGATTTTAATCTTTCTTTATATTTAAGTTGCTGAGCAGATTCTTTGGGCAGTCCGTGAGAGAAAACTACTGCATCCATTTACTTCATTTTGGTCTTAAACGAAAGATTTTAATCTTTCTTTATATTTAAGTTGCTGAGCAGATTCTTTGGGCAGTCCGTGAGAGAAAACTACTGCATCCATTTACTTCATTTTGGTCTTAAACGAAAGATTTTAATCTTTCTTTATATTTAAGTTGCTGAGCAGATTCTTTGGGCAGTCCGTGAGAGAAAACTACTGCATCCATTTACTTCATTTTGGTCTTAAACGAAAGATTTTAATCTTTCTTTATATTTAAGTTGCTGAGCCGATTCTTTGTGCAGTCCGTGAGAGAAAACTACTGCATCCATTTACTTCATTTTGGTCTTAAACGAAAGATTTTAATCTTTCTTTATATTTAAGTTGCTGAGCCGATTCTTTGGGCAGTCCGTGAGAGAAAACTACTGCATCCATTTACTTCATTTTGGTCTTAAACGAAAGATTTTAATCTTTCTTTATATTTAAGTTGCTGAGCCGATTCTTTGTGCAGTCCGTGAGAGAAAACTACTGCATCCATTTACTTCATTTTGGTCTTAAACGAAAGATTTTAATCTTTCTTTATATTTAAGTTGCTGAGCAGATTCTTTGGGCAGTCCGTGAGAGAAAACTACTGCATCCATTTACTTCATTTTGGTCTTAAACGAAAGATTTTAATCTTTCTTTATATTTAAGTTGCTGAGCCGATTCTTTGTGCAGTCCGTGAGAGAAAACTACTGCATCCATTTACTTCATTTTGGTCTTAAACGAAAGATTTTAATCTTTCTTTATATTTAAGTTGCTGAGCAGATTCTTTGGGCAGTCCGTGAGAGAAAACTACTGCATCCATTTACTTCATTTTGGTCTTAAACGAAAGATTTTAATCTTTCTTTATATTTAAGTTGCTGAGCAGATTCTTTGGGCAGTCCGTGAGAGAAAACTACTGCATCCATTTACTTCATTTTGGTCTTAAACGAAAGATTTTAATCTTTCTTTATATTTAAGTTGCTGAGCAGATTCTTTGTGCAGTCCGTGAGAGAAAACTACTGCATCCATTTACTTCATTTTGGTCTTAAACGAAAGATTTTAATCTTTCTTATATTTAAGTTGCTGAGCCGATTCTTTGGGCAGTCCGTGAGAGAAAACTACTGCATCCATTTACTTCATTTTGGTCTTAAACGAAAGATTTTAATCTTTCTTTATATTTAAGTTGCTGAGCAGATTCTTTGTGCAGTCCGTGAGAGAAAACTACTGCATCCATTTACTTCATTTTGGTCTTAAACGAAAGATTTTAATCTTTCTTTATATTTAAGTTGCTGAGCAGATTCTTTGGGCAGTCCGTGAGAGAAAACTACTGCATCCATTTACTTCATTTTGGTCTTAAACGAAAGATTTTAATCTTTCTTTATATTTAAGTTGCTGAGCCGATTCTTTGGGCAGTCCGTGAGAGAAAACTACTGCATCCATTTACTTCATTTTGGTCTTAAACGAAAGATTTTAATCTTTCTTTATATTTAAGTTGCTGAGCCGATTCTTTGTGCAGTCCGTGAGAGAAAACTACTGCATCCATTTACTTCATTTTGGTCTTAAACGAAAGATTTTAATCTTTCTTTATATTTAAGTTGCTGAGCCGATTCTTTGTGCAGTCCGTGAGAGAAAACTACTGCATCCATTTACTTCATTTTGGTCTTAAACGAAAGATTTTAATCTTTCTTTATATTTAAGTTGCTGAGCAGATTCTTTGGGCAGTCCGTGAGAGAAAACTACTGCATCCATTTACTTCATTTTGGTCTTAAACGAAAGATTTTAATCTTTCTTTATATTTAAGTTGCTGAGCAGATTCTTTGGGCAGTCCGTGAGAGAAAACTACTGCATCCATTTACTTCATTTTGGTCTTAAACGAAAGATTTTAATCTTTCTTTATATTTAAGTTGCTGAGCCGATTCTTTGTGCAGTCCGTGAGAGAAAACTACTGCATCCATTTACTTCATTTTGGTCTTAAACGAAAGATTTTAATCTTTCTTTATATTTAAGTTGCTGAGCCGATTCTTTGTGCAGTCCGTGAGAGAAAACTACTGCATCCATTTACTTCATTTTGGTCTTAAACGAAAGATTTTAATCTTTCTTTATATTTAAGTTGCTGAGCAGATTCTTTGTGCAGTCCGTGAGAGAAAACTACTGCATCCATTTACTTCATTTTGGTCTTAAACGAAAGATTTTAATCTTTCTTTATATTTAAGTTGCTGAGCAGATTCTTTGGGCAGTCCGTGAGAGAAAACTACTGCATCCATTTACTTCATTTTGGTCTTAAACGAAAGATTTTAATCTTTCTTTATATTTAAGTTGCTGAGCCGATTCTTTGTGCAGTCCGTGAGAGAAAACTACTGCATCCATTTACTTCATTTTGGTCTTAAACGAAAGATTTTAATCTTTCTTTATATTTAAGTTGCTGAGCAGATTCTTTGGGCAGTCCGTGAGAGAAAACTACTGCATCCATTTACTTCATTTTGGTCTTAAACGAAAGATTTTAATCTTTCTTTATATTTAAGTTGCTGAGCAGATTCTTTGGGCAGTCCGTGAGAGAAAACTACTGCATCCATTTACTTCATTTTGGTCTTAAACGAAAGATTTTAATCTTTCTATATATTTAAGTTGCTGAGCCGATTCTTTGTGCAGTCCGTGAGAGAAAACTACTGCATCCATTTACTTCATTTTGGTCTTAAACGAAAGATTTTAATCTTTCTTTATATTTAAGTTGCTGAGCCGATTCTTTGGGCAGTCCGTGAGAGAAAACTACTGCATCCATTTACTTCATTTTGGTCTTAAACGAAAGATTTTAATCTTTCTTTATATTTAAGTTGCTGAGCCGATTCTTTGTGCAGTCCGTGAGAGAAAACTACTGCATCCATTTACTTCATTTTGGTCTTAAACGAAAGATTTTAATCTTTCTTTATATTTAAGTTGCTGAGCAGATTCTTTGGGCAGTCCGTGAGAGAAAACTACTGCATCCATTTACTTCATTTTGGTCTTAAACGAAAGATTTTAATCTTTCTTTATATTTAAGTTGCTGAGCCGATTCTTTGGGCAGTCCGTGAGAGAAAACTACTGCATCCATTTACTTCATTTTGGTCTTAAACGAAAGATTTTAATCTTTCTTTATATTTAAGTTGCTGAGCCGATTCTTTGTGCAGTCCGTGAGAGAAAACTACTGCATCCATTTACTTCATTTTGGTCTTAAACGAAAGATTTTAATCTTTCTTTATATTTAAGTTGCTGAGCCGATTCTTTGTGCAGTCCGTGAGAGAAAACTACTGCATCCATTTACTTCATTTTGGTCTTAAACGAAAGATTTTAATCTTTCTTTATATTTAAGTTGCTGAGCAGATTCTTTGGGCAGTCCGTGAGAGAAAACTACTGCATCCATTTACTTCATTTTGGTCTTAAACGAAAGATTTTAATCTTTCTTTATATTTAAGTTGCTGAGCCGATTCTTTGTGCAGTCCGTGAGAGAAAACTACTGCATCCATTTACTTCATTTTGGTCTTAAACGAAAGATTTTAATCTTTCTTTATATTTAAGTTGCTGAGCCGATTCTTTGGGCAGTCCGTGAGAGAAAACTACTGCATCCATTTACTTCATTTTGGTCTTAAACGAAAGATTTTAATCTTTCTTTATATTTAAGTTGCTGAGCCGATTCTTTGTGCAGTCCGTGAGAGAAAACTACTGCATCCATTTACTTCATTTTGGTCTTAAACGAAAGATTTTAATCTTTCTTTATATTTAAGTTGCTGAGCAGATTCTTTGGGCAGTCCGTGAGAGAAAACTACTGCATCCATTTACTTCATTTTGGTCTTAAACGAAAGATTTTAATCTTTCTTTATATTTAAGTTGCTGAGCCGATTCTTTGTGCAGTCCGTGAGAGAAAACTACTGCATCCATTTACTTCATTTTGGTCTTAAACGAAAGATTTTAATCTTTCTTTATATTTAAGTTGCTGAGCAGATTCTTTGGGCAGTCCGTGAGAGAAAACTACTGCATCCATTTACTTCATTTTGGTCTTAAACGAAAGATTTTAATCTTTCTATATATTTAAGTTGCTGAGCCGATTCTTTGTGCAGTCCGTGAGAGAAAACTACTGCATCCATTTACTTCATTTTGGTCTTAAACGAAAGATTTTAATCTTTCTTTATATTTAAGTTGCTGAGCAGATTCTTTGGGCAGTCCGTGAGAGAAAACTACTGCATCCATTTACTTCATTTTGGTCTTAAACGAAAGATTTTAATCTTTCTTTATATTTAAGTTGCTGAGCAGATTCTTTGGGCAGTCCGTGAGAGAAAACTACTGCATCCATTTACTTCATTTTGGTCTTAAACGAAAGATTTTAATCTTTCTATATATTTAAGTTGCTGAGCCGATTCTTTGGGCAGTCCGTGAGAGAAAACTACTGCATCCATTTACTTCATTTTGGTCTTAAACGAAAGATTTTAATCTTTCTTTATATTTAAGTTGCTGAGCCGATTCTTTGTGCAGTCCGTGAGAGAAAACTACTGCATCCATTTACTTCATTTTGGTCTTAAACGAAAGATTTTAATCTTTCTTTATATTTAAGTTGCTGAGCCGATTCTTTGGGCAGTCCGTGAGAGAAAACTACTGCATCCATTTACTTCATTTTGGTCTTAAACGAAAGATTTTAATCTTTCTTTATATTTAAGTTGCTGAGCCGATTCTTTGTGCAGTCCGTGAGAGAAAACTACTGCATCCATTTACTTCATTTTGGTCTTAAACGAAAGATTTTAATCTTTCTTTATATTTAAGTTGCTGAGCAGATTCTTTGGGCAGTCCGTGAGAGAAAACTACTGCATCCATTTACTTCATTTTGGTCTTAAACGAAAGATTTTAATCTTTCTTTATATTTAAGTTGCTGAGCAGATTCTTGGGCAGTCCGTGAGAGAAAACTACTGCATCCATTTACTTCATTTTGGTCTTAAACGAAAGATTTTAATCTTTCTATATATTTAAGTTGCTGAGCCGATTCTTTGTGCAGTCCGTGAGAGAAAACTACTGCATCCATTTACTTCATTTTGGTCTTAAACGAAAGATTTTAATCTTTCTTTATATTTAAGTTGCTGAGCCGATTCTTTGTGCAGTCCGTGAGAGAAAACTACTGCATCCATTTACTTCATTTTGGTCTTAAACGAAAGATTTTAATCTTTCTATATATTTAAGTTGCTGAGCAGATTCTTTGTGCAGTCCGTGAGAGAAAACTACTGCATCCATTTACTTCATTTTGGTCTTAAACGAAAGATTTTAATCTTTCTTTATATTTAAGTTGCTGAGCAGATTCTTTGGGCAGTCCGTGAGAGAAAACTACTGCATCCATTTACTTCATTTTGGTCTTAAACGAAAGATTTTAATCTTTCTTTATATTTAAGTTGCTGAGCCGATTCTTTGTGCAGTCCGTGAGAGAAAACTACTGCATCCATTTACTTCATTTTGGTCTTAAACGAAAGATTTTAATCTTTCTTTATATTTAAGTTGCTGAGCAGATTCTTTGGGCAGTCCGTGAGAGAAAACTACTGCATCCATTTACTTCATTTTGGTCTTAAACGAAAGATTTTAATCTTTCTTTATATTTAAGTTGCTGAGCCGATTCTTTGTGCAGTCCGTGAGAGAAAACTACTGCATCCATTTACTTCATTTTGGTCTTAAACGAAAGATTTTAATCTTTCTTTATATTTAAGTTGCTGAGCAGATTCTTTGTGCAGTCCGTGAGAGAAAACTACTGCATCCATTTACTTCATTTTGGTCTTAAACGAAAGATTTTAATCTTTCTATATATTTAAGTTGCTGAGCAGATTCTTTGGGCAGTCCGTGAGAGAAAACTACTGCATCCATTTACTTCATTTTGGTCTTAAACGAAAGATTTTAATCTTTCTTTATATTTAAGTTGCTGAGCAGATTCTTTGTGCAGTCCGTGAGAGAAAACTACTGCATCCATTTACTTCATTTTGGTCTTAAACGAAAGATTTTAATCTTTCTATATATTTAAGTTGCTGAGCAGATTCTTTGGGCAGTCCGTGAGAGAAAACTACTGCATCCATTTACTTCATTTTGGTCTTAAACGAAAGATTTTAATCTTTCTATATATTTAAGTTGCTGAGCAGGTTCTTTGGGCAGTCCGTGAGAGAAAACTACTGCATCCATTTACTTCATTTTGGTCTTAAACGAAAGATTTTAATCTTTCTTTATATTTAAGTTGCTGAGCCGATTCTTTGTGCAGTCCGTGAGAGAAAACTACTGCATCCATTTACTTCATTTTGGTCTTAAACGAAAGATTTTAATCTTTCTTTATATTTAAGTTGCTGAGCAGATTCTTTGGGCAGTCCGTGAGAGAAAACTACTGCATCCATTTACTTCATTTTGGTCTTAAACGAAAGATTTTAATCTTTCTTTATATTTAAGTTGCTGAGCCGATTCTTTGTGCAGTCCGTGAGAGAAAACTACTGCATCCATTTACTTCATTTTGGTCTTAAACGAAAGATTTTAATCTTTCTTTATATTTAAGTTGCTGAGCAGATTCTTTGGGCAGTCCGTGAGAGAAAACTACTGCATCCATTTACTTCATTTTGGTCTTAAACGAAAGATTTTAATCTTTCTTATATTTAAGTTGCTGAGCCGATTCTTTGGGCAGTCCGTGAGAGAAAACTACTGCATCCATTTACTTCATTTTGGTCTTAAACGAAAGATTTTAATCTTTCTTTATATTTAAGTTGCTGAGCCGATTCTTTGTGCAGTCCGTGAGAGAAAACTACTGCATCCATTTACTTCATTTTGGTCTTAAACGAAAGATTTTAATCTTTCTTTATATTTAAGTTGCTGAGCAGATTCTTTGGGCAGTCCGTGAGAGAAAACTACTGCATCCATTTACTTCATTTTGGTCTTAAACGAAAGATTTTAATCTTTCTTTATATTTAAGTTGCTGAGCCGATTCTTTGTGCAGTCCGTGAGAGAAAACTACTGCATCCATTTACTTCATTTTGGTCTTAAACGAAAGATTTTAATCTTTCTTATATTTAAGTTGCTGAGCCGATTCTTTGGGCAGTCCGTGAGAGAAAACTACTGCATCCATTTACTTCATTTTGGTCTTAAACGAAAGATTTTAATCTTTCTTTATATTTAAGTTGCTGAGCCGATTCTTTGTGCAGTCCGTGAGAGAAAACTACTGCATCCATTTACTTCATTTTGGTCTTAAACGAAAGATTTTAATCTTTCTTTATATTTAAGTTGCTGAGCAGATTCTTTGGGCAGTCCGTGAGAGAAAACTACTGCATCCATTTACTTCATTTTGGTCTTAAACGAAAGATTTTAATCTTTCTTTATATTTAAGTTGCTGAGCAGATTCTTTGGGCAGTCCGTGAGAGAAAACTACTGCATCCATTTACTTCATTTTGGTCTTAAACGAAAGATTTTAATCTTTCTTTATATTTAAGTTGCTGAGCAGATTCTTTGGGCAGTCCGTGAGAGAAAACTACTGCATCCATTTACTTCATTTTGGTCTTAAACGAAAGATTTTAATCTTTCTTTATATTTAAGTTGCTGAGCCGATTCTTTGTGCAGTCCGTGAGAGAAAACTACTGCATCCATTTACTTCATTTTGGTCTTAAACGAAAGATTTTAATCTTTCTTTATATTTAAGTTGCTGAGCCGATTCTTTGGGCAGTCCGTGAGAGAAAACTACTGCATCCATTTACTTCATTTTGGTCTTAAACGAAAGATTTTAATCTTTCTTTATATTTAAGTTGCTGAGCCGATTCTTTGGGCAGTCCGTGAGAGAAAACTACTGCATCCATTTACTTCATTTTGGTCTTAAACGAAAGATTTTAATCTTTCTTTTTATATAAGTTGTTGAGCCGATTCTTTGGGCAGTCCGTGGGAGAAAACTACTGCATCGATTTACTTCTTTTTGTTCTTAAACGAAAGATTTTAATCTTTCTTTATATTTAAGTTGCTGAGCCGATTCTTTGTGCAGTCCGTGAGAGAAAACTACTGCATCCATTTACTTCATTTTGGTCTTAAACGAAAGATTTTAATCTTTCTTTATATTTAAGTTGCTGAGCAGATTCTTTGGGCAGTCCGTGAGAGAAAACTACTGCATCCATTTACTTCATTTTGGTCTTAAACGAAAGATTTTAATCTTTCTTTATATTTAAGTTGCTGAGCCGATTCTTTGTGCAGTCCGTGAGAGAAAACTACTGCATCCATTTACTTCATTTTGGTCTTAAACGAAAGATTTTAATCTTTCTATATATTTAAGTTGCTGAGCAGATTCTTTGGGCAGTCCGTGAGAGAAAACTACTGCATCCATTTACTTCATTTTGGTCTTAAACGAAAGATTTTAATCTTTCTTTATATTTAAGTTGCTGAGCCGATTCTTTGTGCAGTCCGTGAGAGAAAACTACTGCATCCATTTACTTCATTTTGGTCTTAAACGAAAGATTTTAATCTTTCTTTATATTTAAGTTGCTGAGCAGATTCTTTGGGCAGTCCGTGAGAGAAAACTACTGCATCCATTTACTTCATTTTGGTCTTAAACGAAAGATTTTAATCTTTCTTTATATTTAAGTTGCTGAGCCGATTCTTTGTGCAGTCCGTGAGAGAAAACTACTGCATCCATTTACTTCATTTTGGTCTTAAACGAAAGATTTTAATCTTTCTATATATTTAAGTTGCGGAGCAGATTCTTTGGGCAGTCCGTGAGAGAAAACTACTGCATCCATTTACTTCATTTTGGTCTTAAACGAAAGATTTTAATCTTTCTTTATATTTAAGTTGCTGAGCAGATTCTTTGGGCAGTCCGTGAGAGAAAACTACTGCATCCATTTACTTCATTTTGGTCTTAAACGAAAGATTTTAATCTTTCTTTATATTTAAGTTGCTGAGCAGATTCTTTGGGCAGTCCGTGAGAGAAAACTACTGCATCCATTTACTTCATTTTGGTCTTAAACGAAAGATTTTAATCTTTCTTTATATTTAAGTTGCTGAGCCGATTCTTTGTGCAGTCCGTGAGAGAAAACTACTGCATCCATTTACTTCATTTTGGTCTTAAACGAAAGATTTTAATCTTTCTTTATATTTAAGTTGCTGAGCAGATTCTTTGGGCAGTCCGTGAGAGAAAACTACTGCATCCATTTACTTCATTTTGGTCTTAAACGAAAGATTTTAATCTTTCTTTATATTTAAGTTGCTGAGCCGATTCTTTGTGCAGTCCGTGAGAGAAAACTACTGCATCCATTTACTTCATTTTGGTCTTAAACGAAAGATTTTAATCTTTCTTTATATTTAAGTTGCTGAGCAGATTCTTTGGGCAG
>OU015495.1:205808720-205828720 GCA_907164885.2 Dolomedes plantarius
GATATTTACCTACCACGGATATTTAGGTTAACTCAGCGCCAATGGTTAATACAGTAATTTTTGCTGCATATAGACGAAAGGCCAGTTTTAACCTCAGGCAGATAATACATGATTTAAACATTATTATTTTCAAACACCTATATAGTCTGCACCCCCCAAAAAAATAAAATAAAATAATAAATAAATAAATAAATAAAATATAATAATAATAATTATAAATTAAAAAATATAAAATTTTATATATATATATATATATATATATATATATATATATAGATATATATATATATAATGTATAGACGAAAGGCAAAACCGAGAAGTTTATCATAATATTTTATCTTTTTATTATTCCGGTGCTAAGGTGACGTGATGAAAGTCAGTGAACCCTATCTTGTGAGAGTTCTTTCGAACGTCTATGAAAATGTTATGAAAACATTCTAGCACTTTTTATGGAGTGCAAATAAAACTGTTTCTAGGTAACGCAGAAATGAGGGATGTGCTTCCAGAGTGCATTTACTACACAAAGAAGGGAAAAAAAATGTGTATAAAAAAGGAACAGATTGCTTCTGAATCTACAGTTGCATTTTTTCGTGAGTATTTGAAAATTTCACTTCAAACGTTTAGTAATATTTTCTTGCAATTTCAGGAATTGTAAACAATAAAAAAAAATATTGCGATCTTTGAAATTGAATCGGTCATTTTGAAAAGGAATAATCTCCATTTTTAAAAATTTTTCATGAGAAGCAAAAAACTAGGACTCGCTTTCATGCTTATTAGTTAGACTAAATTTAGAATTTATTATTTTTATAAGGCGTCAATCCTGTTGCAAAAATATAATTTGTTAAATTTTTTTAACTTGGGAGGGGGGGGGCAGAGAAATTGGAGAAAAGTGGAGATGACTGCTTTTCAAAATGACCGATTCAGTTATAGTTTAGTTTAATTACATTGTAAGGTATACGCAAGATTCGATTCACAAGAATCGAACTTTTGAGTGAATGAATTAAAGAAGCTGCTTGAGATATGCTAATTTCGGCATACGCGCTTAGTATAAATACCATGCAGCGTCATTAATAAAAAAGGTTGAAAAAGGTTGTTGTTAAGGTTGATAGATAAGCGAGAGGGAGCTAAGGGGTAAGTAGCTCCAGGTGTTATCCTACGCTAGTGCTTAGGGGGCCCAAAGTTTACGTGGCAGAATTGCTGGTTGACTTACTGTTCGTGAGTATTGAGAAATATATTGTTCTTGAAAGCTGTATTTATATATCTGTACAAGTAGTACGTATGAATCTTGTTGTTAAAAGCAAAGCCTACATGTGCAAGAATATTCAATAAACATTGTTTCATGTATAAACCGTGTTTGTATCAAATTCATTTAGAGTGCCACTTCAAATTATATACACCCAAGTCTGGGTAGAAGTGAGATAAGTATTTTCTCTATAACATCTCTACATTTACCTATCCTAATACCCTTTTTTAAGAGATAAGCAACTTCAAGACATCTGCGAGCGACTTTTGATGATAGACCATAACCATATAACAACAAAATGAATACAAGTACCACTGGTACTTGTATTCATTTTGTTGAATGAATACCAGTTTTGTTGAATGAATACCAGTTGTAAATTACAATATATGCAGTAATTTACCAACTAGAACCTTTGAATCAAAAACTGAGATATCACTCTCGCATTCCGGATTGCCTCCAGAAATAAATTGGATAGCTGGATGCGTCCGTAAAGGTCCTTTTCATGCCTGAACTGTTTGAGGGTAGTTCATCTGTATACCCTCACGCTTGATCCCCATCCAGGATCCAAGGGTTAGAGCAGTGGTTCCCAACCTTGGATACGCGTACCAGTACCGGTACGAGGACAAGCAGCTGCCGGTACGCGAATGATTTTAAAATTTAAAACGAAAATGTATTAAAAATCTGTAATACAAAAAAAAAAAAAGAAAAGAAATGACTATAATAACTAATAATCCATACGTTTTAATATTTTAGTCAATGGATAACAATGGAATTTCTTATCCGTTGTTTGTGTTGTAATACTTTATTGGGATTTACTTAATCTCAAAGATGCCGTCTACACCCGAATGTGTTATGTATGACCGCCCCATAAAAATTTGGCACTCGTTTGCGAATTATAACTGTGTCTATAACTGTGTTTGCGAATTATAACAGTGTCTGAGAAGTTTCCTTGCCAAGCAGTAAAATTTTTAATGCCATTTGCGACCACATATTTTTGCGAAAAAGGATTTTCTGCAATGACTGCGATGAAAACCAAATATAGAGCTTTGCCGGACATTGAATCGGATCTTCACCCTAAACTGACAAACATTGAGCCCGATATTACTTCTTTACTTAATAATAAACAGGCCCAACCTTCTCACTAATTATATATTTATTAAAGTGATTATTATATTTTATGTATATGTTTAGCCATAAAAATATTACTTGTCTTTATTACAAATGTTGTCCATTGCATTTTATTCCCCATTTCAAAATTTTTGGTCTACTGGTACGTCATCAAATTGTTTACAACGTACAGGTACGGTACTATAAAAAGGTTGGGAACCCCTGGGTTAGAGCACAGCTGTGCCAAAGGGAGTCGCAAACCAAGAAATATTGCGACGTCGCAGTGTAAACTCCAGCTGTTTTAGACCTTTCTGCAGCCAAAAATTCAGCTCTAAGAGACTAACTAAAATATGTTAAAATAAAATCGTTGCAAATTTGGGTAAGAAACTTTTAAAAAAAATGTGCCTTAAGTAAGGAATAGTCAACATATTAATGTTTGTGATGCTTTGTGAAACATTTTGATTTTAAGTTCGAAAATTTTGTCCAGTCGAAAGGGATTTTGGTGCAAATTTCATCAAACGGGATTCGATTGTTGTGAAAAACACTTGTTTTGTATAAAGAGATTTAAGGTAAATGCATCTATAATGGGCCATGTACCTATAATGGACCGCCTTTTAGAAATGTCGAGAAATTAAGGGTCTATTGTTACCTAAGGCAGTAGAAGGGGTGGGGGTCATTGAGAAATGTCGAGAAATTAAGGGTCTATCGTTACCTAAGGCAGTAGAAGGGGTGGGGGTCATTGAGAAATGTCGAGAAATTAAGGGTCTATCGTTACCTAAGGCAGTAGAAGGGGTGGGGGTCATTGAGAACTGTCGAGAAATTAAGGGTCTATCGTTACCTAAGGCAGTAGAAGGGGTGGGGGTCATTGAGGAATGTCGAGAAATTAAGGGTCTATCGTTACCTAAGGCAGTAGAAGGGGTGGGGGTCATTGAGAAATGTCGAGAAATTAAGGGTCTATCGTTACCTAAGGCAGTAGAAGGGGTGGGGGTCACTGAGAAATGTCGAGAAATTAAGGGTCTATCGTTACCTAAGGCAGTAGAAGGGGTGGGGGTCACTGAGAAATGTCGAGAAATTAAGGGTCTATCGTTACCTAAGGCAGTAGAAGGGGTGGGGGTCATTGAGAATGTCGAGAAATTAAGGGTCTATCGTTACCTAAGGCAGTAGAAGGGGTGGGGGTCATTGAGAAATGTCGAGAAATTAAGGGTCTATCGTTACCTAAGGCAGTAGAAGGGGTGGGGGTCATTGAGAAATGTCGAGAAATTAAGGGTCTATCGTTACCTAAGGCAGTAGAAGGGGTGGGGGTCATTGAGAAATGTCGAGAAATTAAGGGTCTATCGTTACCTAAGGCAGTAGAAGGGGTGGGGGTCATTGAGAAATGTCGAGAAATTAAGGGTCTATCGTTACCTAAGGCAGTAGAAGGGGTGGGGGTCATTGAGAAATGTCGAGAAATTAAGGGTCTATCGTTACCTAAGGCAGTAGAAGGGGTGGGGGTCATTGAGAAATGTCGAGAAATTAAGGGTCTATCGTTACCTAAGGCAGTAGAAGGGGTGGGGGTCATTGAGAAATGTCGAGAAATTAACGGTCTATCGTTACCTAAGGCAGTAGTAGGGGTGGAGGTCATTGAGAAATGTCGAGAAATTAACGGTCTATCGTTACCTAAGGCAGTAGAAGGGGTGGGGGTCATAGTAGCCAATGACCCTCACCCCTTCTACTGCCTTAGGTAACGATAGACCCTTAATTTCTCGACATTTCTAAAAGGCGGCCCATTATAGGGACATGGCCCATTATAGGTGCGTTTACCTTACTTGACGTACTTAATTTTTATAATGAAAAAAAAAATTCTCTTATTCACGGTACACGAGAAAAGAGAACAATGAAATAAAATACCGACCATTGTTTCACAAATATTCCGAAAATATTCGAAACACGCGGAATAATTTCTTTTATTTCCGATTCTTGGCCGATATGCGAGGCATCTCCGCTCTCAAAATATCCCGTTCGTCAAAAAAAAAATTTGCGGCTCAATCCGGTGCCAACCGACCCTGCTCGTTCGTCAAGGATGGGGGCAGACTGTTCGGAACTCTATCTGCATACAATGTTGATAACAAATCGTCGAACGCATCCGATATCTGTCCATTATGCATCAGACATTCTGGCGCGCGAGCGAAAATTGATACGCCTTCCAGTGCATACCTCTCGCGTTGCTGTCGTAAAATGAAAAGGAAGAAGTGTGCTTGGTGCCTGTTGGTTTCACGCGCGTGCCGGTCTCGGAAAATTGAGTTGTCGACTGTTAATGAACTTAATTTCCATTTCTTAGAGTAGACGCATTTCGAACGGTTTGAAGGGTATACCTTTTGACATACGTGGTGTCTCCGACATATTACGAGGGTCATTTTTTTAAAGTAAGAACCGTCAGTGACGTAGCGAGCATAACTGGCGCCCGGGGCACGATACCTTTTTGGCGCCCCCCTTTCCGAAAAACATATAGTAACATAATATATAGAATTAGTGAAAAGGACCATTTGGCACCCCTGTGCGAGTGGCGCCCGGGGTATAATAGACCCCCTTGCCCAACCCCTCGCTACGCCACTGAGAACCGTTTTGTAATGGAGTAAGAGAAACTTTAGTTATGAACGTAAATTGTACCGCAAACAAAAATATGAACATTTTTTAACTTTTCAACGTAGTCGCCATTAACATTTAAACATTTGTCAAGTCGTGTCACCAGCTTTTGGATCCCATCCTCAAAGAACTCTGCCGCCTGACCGTTAAACCAGTTAGTAACAGTTTCTTTCAACAAGTCATCATTTTCCAAGCGCTTTCCACCAAGAAATTCCTTAAGTTTTGGAAACAGATAAGATTCTGATGGTGCTAAGTCAGGGATGTATGGCGGATGATCCAGTAATTCCCAACGAAAATTGTCCAGTTGCGTCTTGCCTCGACGTGAGGCCGAGTTTTGTTGTGAAGCAGAACGGACGCCGCTAGAGAGCAGTCCCCCGCCGTCGATTTTGACAATTTTCATTGGGAATTCCTGGATCATCCACCATACAGTCCTGACTTAGCACCATCAGACTCTCATCTGTTTCCAAAACTTACGGAATTTCTTGGTGGAAAGCGCTTGGAAAATGATGACATGATGAAAGAAACTGTTACTAACCGGTTTAACGGTCAGGAGGCAGAGTTCTTTGAGGATGAGATCCAAAAGCCGGTGACACGACTTGACAGATGTTTAAATGTTAATGGCGACTATGTTGAAAAGTGAAAAAAATGTTCATATTTTAGTTTGCGATGCAATATACGTTCATAACTAAAGTTTCTCTTACTCCATTACAAAACGGTTCTTACTTAAAAAATGACCCTCGTATATACCTAACTGTAGTGTACCAATATTCAGGGCCCGATTTAAAAAAATTCTTGACTATAGGCGCAACTCGGGATGGGGGCCCCCTAACATTGATGTGGGCGTAAAATTTCCAAAATTGACACACACAAAAAAAACATGAATCATTGTTAAGGCGACAATGGGCAATGAAAAACTTTATTTTTATTTATCAACCAATTGCTATGAAATTTTGTATACTTATACAGTGTTGTTTAGAGATGGAAATTCCAAATTTAAAAAAAAAAATCAGAATGTAATTAATTAAGATATTAATTAAAATCAGTTTGTTAATTACTCTATTTAAAAATGCTCCATGCGCATTAAATTTTGTCTCAGATATCTAATTTTCTCTCTTAAGCTAGCTTTATATAGTTATAATAAAAGTTAGTAGCACTATTTTATTTACAGTCATATTTTTAAAAAAATAGAAAAGAAATCGTTAAAAATAGGTCATTTTATGCAAAATTTTATCAAAAAAAATTTTTTTTTGTAAAAATTTTAAGTTGTTTTAAAATAGTATAAGGCATTGATTACTAAGTTTTATTCTAACATATATAAATAATATGCCCTCGTATATGTATATAAATAATATATGTATATTATATTCCTTATATATGTATATAAATAATGTTTTTTATTCTATCATATATAAATAACATATATAAATAATAATCCTCGAGGTGCAAAATTTCTTTATTACGGAGTACTTTTTTTTTTAAAATCTTTAAATCCAAGTCAGCAATCCTTAGGCAAATTTTCTCCATACGTTAACATTGAGGTTGACCGACTCCAATAGGGTTAGTACACAGCGGCCTTAAGGTTGCTGGGAACCTGTATATTGGAGTCGTTCAGCTCAATATATAAACCTATAAAGTTATCTCTGATTGTCGGCATGCTATGTTTCAAACGCAGATAATATCCTTTAATGGACGAAACCTAAAAAAGAGAAATATATAGAAATGTGCAGAAAAGATCAGTCAATTTAAGATTGTCATTTTTATTTGGATATCGGAACATCTGTAGCTGGAAAGAGTAAGGAAACATTTATTTGGGAAATTGGAGATTATCAGAGGATGTTCACCCTCTACGAAGAAAGAATATGAATAATCCTTCGAAATCGCAGTCTTAGAGACAGTGGCGGCTCCAGTCCAGAGATTTGGGGAGGGGGGGCAACGCCAGCTCTTAGGGTTATATATATATATGAAATAAACATTTTCTCATTTTAAATTTAAATTCATTTTAGTATTAGGTCTAGGATTATATAATTTTAGGCTATGAAAAAAAAAATTCGCTGGGCTTTTTTTTTGGGGGGGGGGGGGGAAATGACCCTACTGCCCCCTCCTTCGAGCTGCCGTTGCTTAGAGCGAATGGAAATCTTAATCTGTTAACTTGACTCCTCCCACCACCATCGTGATATTCAGAAGCAAGAGAAGATTCGAACTGCGATATTTTTCCTTTGTAGCCGGCGCCTTAATGTCAGTGACTAGCTGAATAATAATTTTTTAAAAAAAAGTTTATTTTTTTTCGCTGAAATTGGTTTAAAAAACTTTCTCCGAAACGGATATTATGACTTTCAAAGATTTTACAACAATATGACAACGTAATTGTGTATCATCAGTTTGACCCCCTCAGATCCCGGATCAACAACTTGGATCTGATGTGAATTTGGAGTTTGATTGCTTTTCTTTTGCAAGTAACTATAAGTGTTGTTTTCTGATTCGCTCAGGCTGGTCAGTGCGTTGTTCCTTGGATTGAAGCTCAACTTTTGTTTCTTTCTTTCGGATTATTCTTCTTTTCCTCAAAATTTCAAAGTTTTAGCCTCGAATTTCTCATTTCGAACCCCTATCCTCTTTTCATAGGTGTTAAAGAGGAAATTTTGTTAATAGGGCAGTGTCTCGCAGCATGTCACATCTCAACTCTTGCAGATTTCACTTCTTGTTTGGCGAGGAGTGGCAAAACATTGCCTAATTTAACATGGCGTTCAATGAGCATTCTTACAGCTTGTTGAATAAAATGCTCTCAGATTATGCAAAGTCTTTAGATACGGTATCTAAACAAAGGTATATCACTAAATTAAACATTCAGGTACACCCCCGGAAAGATTTATTCAGTATGTGACCCGTATTTATTGACAGAGGAAGACTGGAGTTACGATACAAGACGCTGGCCAATTCAAGGCCAATTCAAGACGAAACCTAAAAAAGAGAAATATATAGAAATGTGCAGAAAAGATCAGTCAATTTAAGATTGTCATTTTTATTTGGATATCGGAACATCTGTAGCGTCTTGTATCGTAAGCTGGCCTGAAGTAACTTATCCTCATATCTATACATATATCAACATAATAATAATCATTCTCAACGAAAGAATGATTATATTCTCTTAAACCTTGAGAAATCTTGAAATAAAAGTGTTAAAATAACTGTTACATACAACTAATATGAGGAATTTTATAAATAAACTTAAATTATTTAACTCAAAACGAAGGTATCGTCCAAAAATACATGCAAACGCATAGTTTGCATGTTAACGGCTTCTGTTTTCTGCCACCCGATAGTCACGTGATCTATAGTAGACGGAAACTGACGTAGCCAGTGACGTTGCGACGTTTCGCCTTGATAAGCCTAAGCTCGCCTTGCCTTGCCTCCAATCACCAAATTAAACTATGAGGAATTTCCCCTCTTGGTGTGTTTCTATTGACACATTAATAAGCAGTAATTTTGAATTCTATTCTTGCATAGAAGAGTAGACGTTTAGAGTAAAACTTAGATTAACGATGTGTATAGGGAGACTCTGGAGGTTTCCAACACCACCGAAAAATCCGTGGTGACCATGTAAACTTATATTAAATATATTAAATAAACTTATATTAAATTACCATATATGTAAACTTCTTTTATTAATTATTATTTTTTAATGCTAAAATTTTTTTTATATTCTCTTTGCGCATTCTATATCATTTAAAAACCTTAATTCAAAACCTTAAGTTTACCATATATATCGTCACCTAAATGCAAGGACTAGGTAACACCAAAAAACTATTTTTGAGATATCTAGCTATTTCTAGCTAAATTACATCAGAATTGAATGCAATAACTGGACAATTCACTTTGCTGCTAACCTGATGCCATCTGATGGCTAGTGTAATAATTAGACAAACAGAACGACGATTATTTTCTCAGTGGAAGAAGAAGATATTTGAGATCTTCAAGAAATTGAAGCAGCGAGTTACCTAGTTCTTGCAATCAGGAGACGGTATGTAAACTTATATTTAATATATTAAATAAACTTATATTAAATTACCATACATGTAAACTTTTTTTATTTATTATTATTATTTTTTTAATGCTAAAATTTTTTTAAAATTCTTTATGCGCATTCTATATCATTTGAAAACCTTAATTTTTTAATATAAGTTTACCATATATGTAAACTTATATTAAATATATTAAATTAACTTATATTAAATTACCATATATGTAAACTTTTTTAATAATAATTATTATTTTTTTAATGCTAAATTTTTTAAAAATTCTCTATGCGCATTCTATATCATTTAAAAACCTTAATTTTTTTAATATCAGTTTATCATTATGTATATATATATATATGAACATAAATGTGCACTGGTTTTTATTGTATGAATATACGCCATAAATATATATATATATATATATATATATATATATATATATATATATATATACTATATATTAATCTGCCCATTATTTTTTTTTATGTTTTTCCCTGTTTTTATTTTATTTCGAGTAAGAGACCGACTGGGCCAATAGACTTTTGCTACCTTCTTTGTGGACTTTTTTCATCTTTGTTCTGTTTATTTGGGTTAGCTTGTCTGTGTATCGTCCGCCAATGGAGGAGGGAAAAACTTTATTTAAAGTTTCTAAAAATATAAAAAACATTTGCTGTTTCAAAGAAACAATTTAAAACACTTTTATTAACAATCCAGTGAAGTTTGGAAGAAACCAGAATAAAATTATAGCGCATGGAGCATTTTGAAAAATGATACCATTTTTGAAAATTTTTTAGAAAAACAGGTTTTATTCTTCCACAAAATACTTACTTTTCAATTCTTATTTGTATCAATTCTATTTGTATATTTCTATTCCGATTTTGTAATATAGAGTAAAATATTCAAAATTTTAAAAAAGCGAGGTTGGAGGCCCCTTGCCCCTTTGAAGCCGATTCCGAACGTATACAAACCCCATGTCTACTGCGACCTTTGACCCCACATACTCTGGCATAAAAATTTCGAGCCATTTGGCGATTTTTTTTTATTATTTTAAAGATTAAAAGTAAATAATTGTCATGATTTTGGTGTATGAATCTTAACACGAAAGATTAAAAGAAAGTCACAATTCTAGTATCTTTAAAGGGAACCTTAGGTTCCAAATCGTAGAACTCAAACATGGTTGACGGGACAAACTTTATTGACCTAAAGAAGATAGTAAAAAAAAGCCAAAAAAGAATTTTATAAAAAAAAGAGCAGCGGAAATATTCATTTATGAGGTTGGGTGCAGAAAATAAACCCGCTGAACTTTTGAATTTTTGCGGGGTTCGCTGGTTACAATAATTATTCTTCTTTTATCCTACTGGGGTGGGTAAAAAAAGGGGGGAATCAAGGGGGAAAGAGAGGTGCGCGTCATGCTTGGGTGAACGACTGAAGAAAAGCCGTAACGGTCGGATATTTCTGGAGCTTTCTCTAGAGAGAAAGTTCAAAGAGAAGATTGAATCTATCCAACAAAGTATTGTACTTAATGAAACCTAATGTGTATTGTGTTCCTTATTACATTCAGTTGCTCAGATCAAAATGAGTTTTTATTGACTATCATTGTTAAGAGATATTCAAAGCAGGTGGTCCGTTGGAGAATGAAAAGAAATTTGCTAGAGACAATTCTCTTCGTAACGTTTGAAATTTCTTTGCGTTAGTACTTTTTTTTTATGCTTCCTTAATTTGCCAGATCAAAAGTACAGTTTTTTTTTTGTTCCTTTGGTATCATAGCTGTCTAAATTTTCTCAAAGAATGCATCAAATTTTTTGAAAATTAAACAAAAGTTGTATTTATCGCAGGCAAAAAGTGCTTCATATTCAGAATATATATATGCAATCGAACCCCGTTATAGCGAACGCTGTTTATAACGAACTCATGGAATATGTACTCATGGAATATGTACTCATATATAGTCATGGAATATGTATCACCGTATATAACGAACTCAATGAACGAAAATTTTGGCTCTTCGTTTTCCTATTATGTAATTTTATTACTATTGTGTCAATTTAATGTAATCGATTCTAGTCTATTTAATTCATTAATGATCATTTTAATAGATTTTATCATTTTTTAATACATCATTATTGAATACACTTTGCAACTAATAAATTATACCTTTTCTGAACTCTAGCATTTTTCTTAACGGTTCGGATATAGCGAACCACCGGATAAAGCGAACAAAACCTTTGGTCGCTTGAAGTTCGTTATAACGGGCTTTGACTGTATATATATATATTTGTAAGTATATATATATATGTATGTATAAATACCATATATATATATATATATATATATATATATATATATATATATATATATATATATATATATATATATATATATATATATATATATATATATATATATATATATATATATACAGTCGAACCTCCATATATCGAAGTAGCAAATTGCCGGAAAAAAAAATTCGATATATAGAAATTTCGATATATAGAATTAAGCTTAGTTTTATCATAATTCTCCTAAAAAAAATTGAAAGCTAATTTTCGTATACGAAACTCCATTTCTAATTTATATGCGAATCCCATTAAATGAAAGTTAATAACTAAAAAATGAATTAATATGAAAGATTTATTGAGTACTACATACCTTTAAAAAACAATAATCCAGACAGTGGTTACAATGATCACAGTTACATTTTTTATTTATTCAGTCCACTAAAATCTTAATCAGGGACATTTTTCGCGAATTGAAGTCCACGACATATTGTTTCAAATGCCAAAAATGGAGAGATTTTATTCTAAAGTGGAATAAAATCTCCCAATTTGTCTTGAAAAAATTTCGATATATAGAGATTTTTTCGATATATAGAAACAATTTTTCTATGAAATGAACATGGAGATTTGCTAAGAGTTCGATATATAGAAAATTTCGATATGTGGAAGTTCGATATATGGAGGTTCGACTGTATATATATATATATATATATATATATATATATATATATATACCGGGTGGCCATAATTAAACTGACAGTGCTCACAGTGTTCTGTAGCGCGATCTATTTGCGAGAATGACGCCACATTTTGTAGGAAGATTAAACAAGACGGGGGACGAAGGATTCCGCGAAAAAATAAATTAGTTCCAAAAGTCACCGCTAGGGGAATATTTGGCGCTGTGTAATAGAAAATAGAGTGTTAACAAATGCAAATTAATACGGAATAAAATTACCTTTTATTATGCACATTTTCTTATTTAGTTCAAGTGCAATATGGCAACACTTTTAAAAAAGCGTAAAATCTACATAAACACCGATAAAGTCTCGTGATCTGCAATATCACGTACGCTGAGCAGAAGAAGAAGTTCTTTATTCAAATTTCACGTTATATCCATTGGCATAGTGCCAGCTGCTTGGGTTTTAAAAGGCAATGTGTTACGTTTCGAATCAATCGAATTGAAAGTTTATGTGCAATGTCTCCTTCTTTAGTCGAGCGTGCGTTACTGGTCATTTTCTTTTACCTCAACCAGTGCAACGCGTCAGCCGCTCTTCGTGCTTTTAGAACGCACAAAAAAATGCGTAAAGGTAACGGTCCTGTGTCAGTTAATGGGCTAAAAGCAATGGTTGCGACGTTTGAGGAAACAGGTTCTCTGAAGGTTCAGTCAGGCAGAGGACGAAAACCTGTACCACACGATACAATCGAAGCTATGGGGTTACCTTAAGTCCAAGGTCTATCAAGGAGTGGTCCAGGACCTGGCTACGTTGAAGGATAACATATCACGGACTGTACGGGAGATTCCTGCAGACATGTTATTTTCTGCTGTTGTGCATACTGTGCACAGAATGCAATATGTGGTCCACAACAACGGCAGCCACATTGAACCTCATTTGAATGCAAAATAAAAGGTAATTTCCGTATTGATTTGCATTTGTTAACACTCTATTTTCTATTACACAGCGCAAAATATTCCCCTAGCGATGAATTTTGGAACTAATTTATTTTTTCGCGGAATCCTTCGTCCCCCGTCTTGTTTAATCTTCCTACAAAATGTGGCGTCATTCTCGCAAATAGATCGCGCTACAGAACACTGTGAGCACTGTCAGTTTAATTATGGCCACCCGGTATATATATATATATATATATATATATATATATATATATATTAATTACCGTTATTCAAGGGACCGACTGAAATGAACGATAAATGCGAGAAAACGATAGATGTGGGAACATAACAAAGCAATATGATCGTTGGGACTGGATGAAATGAACGACACATACGGGAAAACAATGATTCAGGAAACGATCGATCGAGATTCCACTGTATATATAAATTTATACTCTATTATTGATTTTGACACTGAATAAAAAATTAAATCTCATTTCTTAAACTTTTATTTATTTTTTTTTTTGAAAAATTTCTAATGGCAAGTTTAAAGACAACTGAGCCAAAAAAAAAAAGTTAACAAAAGCATGACACAGCAACAAAAGTCAGCTACAGCAATAGGTCTATGAACTCAGTAAGTCCCTTGCTTCCCAATAACGATCGGAAAGGGAAATCTTTCAACAAGCAGGACAGTGAAGCAGGTGAAACTCATCCATCACCTCCCGGAGATCGCAGATCCCGCAGAAAGCATCAGCGAAGATTTTTAGGTGATACAGAATTTTTTATAAACTGTCGTAGACGGTCGCCAGCCGAAATTCAGCAACAGATCTGCGCCTTGGCCACTTAGGGATGTTTATTTCTTTAACTCACGCATAAAGATGAAAGAGTTTAAGTGTAAGAGTAATCTATATATATATATATAACAGTTCCGTAACTGACTGACTGACATACAACGCACAGACCAAACCGCTGGACCTAAAGGGCTGAAATGCTGCATGGCGATTCTTCTTATGGTGCAGGGGTGCACTAAGAAAGATTTTTCAAAAATTCTTCTTAGCTTAAAAATTTAATTTAAAAAATCTTTTTTAGTGACTTTTTTAAAGTTTGCATTTAAAATAATAATTTCAGGGTTATAAAATTTATATCACGAGAAAGATCGTAAAAAATTCCTTTAAAATGAAATCTATTTCGAATCTTTACCTCCATTTTCTGATTTTTGGAGAATTTTTAAAGATTCATTTTTAGAATTGAATTTATTAAATGCCGATCACGTGATATCTTTTTCTGGTACTTTAAATAAATTTATCGTCACGTGCATAACAACTAAATAGACAAAAAAAATATTTTTTTTCTTTCTAATGCAGCAGACGATTGGATATTGTCCAAAAAAATAAATATCCCTTACGATTTTTTGATATATATATATTACATAATTGTATACATTGATATTCGTATTTATTATAAATATATATATTTATTTTTTTGGCATTAATTGCATACATTGACCGTTGTATTTAATTTGAATGTACTCCGTAGCGAAGTGCGGGTTTTCAGCTAGTCTATATTTATAAAACAGTTCCGTAACTGACTGACAGATAACGCACAGACCAAACCGCTGGACCTAAAGGACTGACATGTTGCATGACGATTCTTCTTATAGTGTAGGGGGTGCACTAAGAAAGATTTCTGAAAAATTCTTCTTAGATTTTTTTAAAAATTAAATTTTTAAGCTATCTTTGTAAGTATTTTTTAAGTTTGCATTTAAAATAATAATTTGAGGGTCATAAAATTTATATCACGAGAAAGATCATATAAATTCCTTTAAAATGAAATCTTTTTCGAATTTTTACCTCCCTTTTCAGATTTTTGGTGAATTTGTAAGATTTAATTTTTAGAATTTAGTTTTGGCAGTGCGCCAAACCCAGTATGTATCGTTTGGGCAAACAGTAAATAGTTAAACAGAAAAGAACCAAAATCAGTCTTTTTTTTAAAAAAAAAAAAAAAAAAGGAAAAAAAAGAGGTATGCAACGATAAGTAATCCTACGTTAATAAGCTGCGGTAGTTTAATTAAAAGAATACCTGAAATTATTATTTTTTTATAAATATTGTTTGTTGGTTTTTTTGACATTAATTGCATACATTGACCGTTGTATTGAATTCGAATATTTTCTTCTACATAATTCTGTCATAAAAATATCCGTTACAATTTTTTTTTATAAAACGATTTTTTTATACTGTCCGACCACAGTACGAAGAACCACGGTTGACATAGTGCCAAGACGATTCTATTCACGCTGAAGGTAAGGCTGCTTAGGAAGGAGGGGGAAAAGTCTCGTATTCTCTCGACATTCTTTAGAATCAGTTACCAACTGCGCTTGCTTGCTTTTTCCTTGTCTGTTATTTTGATTATTATATTAAAATTAATGCATCCTTTACCCAACACGACTGCTCGGAATAAGCCGTTCCGTAGTGATTGTAAACGTATAATGCACAATGTAATTAAATTGTGTGATAAAGAAGCACTAGAAGGAAATGTTATTGTTCCAGTTTCGCAATCCCCAAAGAGAGCTAGTAAAATGACCGGGATATCAATGTCCAGTGTAAAAAGAATACGTCGAGAAGCAAAGGGTGAAGAAACTCCAAAATTTGAATCTCCGAGGAAACGTCAGAAAAAAAGAACCACCGAAAACGTAGCTTTAGATAATTTTGATTGTGATGTAATCCGAAAATATCCACTCCTTTAACACTCCTATTTTTTAAATAGATTTGCTTCTTTCTTTTTATTATTTTGAAATTATTATTCACATATTCGATCAAAAAAAAATAACTTAAGTTTTAAAAAATAAACTAAAAAATTAACTAAAAAATTAATTAAAAAATTAACTAAAGTTTTAAAAAATAACTTTAAAATTGCGGACAAAAAGCAGTCTGAAATGCATTCCGTATTTCACAAACAAACACATCCGAAAATATGACGTTTTCCCCTATTTTCTAAGTAGACTAGCTTTTCTCGCGCATGCGCAACAGCTTCCAGGGACCTTGCTTCCGTGGTCGGACTTAAATATATATATTTTTGTGCATACATTGCATACATTTACCGTTTTATTTACCGTTACTTTGGATAAGAAACGTTTCCAAAAAAATGGCGGAGAAAAATTTAGCTATTGACGAGGAAAATGCTCATCAAAGTGTTGTTCCTATTGTAGGAGATGGAGCCTGCTTATTTAGAGCTTTATCATAAAGCAATTTCGTTATTTTTTCATTGCAATTATTTTAAAATGTACTCCGTAGCGAAGCACGGGTGTTCAGCTAGTATACTTATAAGAGTTTATCATTTCTTAAACTCTGGGATAAAATTCCTTTTTGTTCTAAAGCTATAAGGGCTAGAAGTTACTCTATGACTTGATTCACTATGTCAGTTGAAAGCATAATAAAAAAAGATGAGAATCATAAAAATTCACGTCATTTTCCAGCAGAGAAAGTTTTATGCCCCACCATCACTAGGCCTCGGATCTGCTTCAGTGAAAAAATCTGCGATTTCTTCTTACTATGAAAAGGTATTTCAATGCAGATCCATTTCTACCTTTTTAAAATTTTCATTTATTTATTCATTTCATTTTATTGTTATTGTTTCCTACGTGTTCTTTCGTAATAATTTTGTGAACGCACAAACATATATGCAGTGAAACTTCTCAAGACGGCCACCCCTATTCGACAACCATCCCTCAAAAAGGCCCCTTTTATTCACAATCTTGACTGGCCATCGTAGAGAAGTACAGTAACCACCGCTTATAGTGATCAGTGGTTATAAGAATCAACCGTTTATAAGAATCAATATCGCAAAAGCAAAAACAAATGTATTATTTCCATGTTAAAATTTCCGCTTTAAAGAATCAATCCACCGGTTTTAAGAATCAGCTTGCAATCTTCGCCTTCCTTTCATTTTTCCAAAAAATGCCACTTGAACTCTCAAAAGGTACGAAATTCTTTCTTAAGTTTTTGAAAAGAAAGATTGATAAAACTTTGGGGTGGAAAACAGTCTTAAAATACATTCCTTTAGACATAACATAAGAGTTTCTCCTTATACGTTTTTGCTAAATACTGTCTTATTAGCTTTACCCAGGGGCATCTAACCCGCCCGGGTCCGATTTCGCTTTTCTCCAGACAAGCACTCCTTTTTTCCCCCCACTTACTTCCTGGTTGCGGATTTCTGGACCCTGAAACACATAAATCTTCAGCGAAGTGTCCACCATCACTTACGCAAACGGGACAGTGGATTCAGCACTTCAAACCGTGAACGTAAACGGATCCATTTTGCTGAATCAGATGAACCAGATGCTGAATCAAACGTTTCACAGTTTGATTCAGAATCAAACCGTGAAACGTAAGCTATAAAGTGAATCTTCGTCTGAGACTGTAATAAGCATACGTCGCTAGTATTCACTTTAGTTTTCTAACAAAATTGCCAGTTAGTGTTAGAACTTTTTGATAGTCGAATTCAAATATGATAAAAACAAGGAAAACTCTTAGTTTTTCTGAAAAACAGAACTTGTTAATTAGATATGATGCTCTTCCAAAGTGTAGTCAAAGAGAAGCTGCCTCTTGTTGATTTTATAATCATGTGTTGTTACTTATAGGTCTAGAAATAGAGTTATAGTATTTGTTTAGAAATTGAGTATTTTTAAAATTATAAAAAATAATTTTAATAAATGATAAATAACGTAAATTAAAGAGTATTTAATGGTAAATTATGTATATATGTGCCTGTGTGTTTATATATATGTACAAGTATATATTTGTGTATGTGTGCCTGTCCAAAAGGAAGTTTCGGTTATAAGAATCAACCGCTTATAAGAATCAAAAACAGTAATAACAAACGTGATCTTATAAGCGGAAATCACTGTATATATATATACTAGCTGAAAACCCGCACTTCGCTACGGAGTACATTCAAAGTAAAAACATCGGTCAATGTATGCAATTAATGCCAATATATATATAATAAATACGACGATCAATGTATATAATTGATGTAAAATATGTATATATTTATAAAAAAATCGTAAGGGATATTTTTATAGACAAAATAATGTAGAAGAAGATATTCAAATTAAATCTAATATAAAGAATACTGAAGAATATAGTACAGCTTCTAGAACATTTCTTTTACTGTATTTTAATATTTTTTTGGATAATGTCCAATCGTCTGCCGCATTAGCAAGAAAAAAAATTATTTTTTGTCTCTTTAGTTTTTATGCACGTGACGATAAATTTGTTTAAAGTACCAGAAAAAGAAGTCACGTGATCGGCATTTAATAAATTAAATTCTAAAAATTAATTTTTAAAAATTCACCAAAAATCAGGAAATGGAGGTAAAGATTCGAAAAAGATTTCATTTTAAAGGAATTTTTATGATCTTTCTTGTGATATAAATTTTATAACCCTCAAATTATTATTTTAAATGCAAACTTAAAAAAAGTAAAAAAAAACAGCTTAAAAATTTAATTTAAAAAAATCTAAGAAGAATTTTTCAAAAATCTCTCTTAGTGCACCCCTACACTATAAGAAGAATCGCTATGCAAAATTTCAGCCCTTTAGATCCAGCGGTTTGGTCTGTGCGTTGTATGTCAGTCAGTCAGTGAATGAATGAATGAATGAATGAGTCAGTTACGGAACTGTTTTATATATATAGATATATGTATACATATACATATACAGTAACCACCGCTTATAGTGATCAGTGGTTATAAGAATCAACCGTTTATAAGAATCAATATACCAAAAACAAAAACAAATGTATTATTTCCATGTTAAAATTTTCGCTTTAAAGAATCAATCCACCGGTTTTAAGAATCAGCTTACACTCTTCGCTTTCCTTTCATTTTTCCAAAAAAGTCACTTAAACCCTCAAAAGGCACGAAGTTCTTTCCTTTTTTATAAAAAAAAGATTGATAGATGGGATGGAATATAGACGTAAAATTCATCCCTTTCTTTGTTAATCATAATAGTTTCCCCTTAAACGTTGTAGCACAACACTGTCCTATTAGATTGACCCAGGGGCATATTTACCCGTCCGGGTCCGATTTCAGTTTTCTCCACTGACAAACAAAAATGGGGACTCTTTTATCCCACCTCCCACATCCCGGTTGCGACTTCCTGGAGCCTGAAACACATAAATTTTCGGCGAAGTCTCCACTATCACTTAGGCAAACGTGACATTAGTAGATTCAGCACGTTATCAAACCGTGAAACGTAAACTAGAAGGTGAATCTTCGTCTGAGACTATTACTATTGAAAGAGGTATAAACAGCCTCCTGAAAACTTCATTACGTCAAACTACCATAGAAAACTTTTTCTTGCTCCCTTCCTGTAGTTGAAATGTTAAAACTGTTTAAGCAGGTACGTTGTAACAAATATTGGATTTTTTTCTTCTCTTACTATAATCACGTGTATCTACTTATAGATCTAGAAATTAAGTTGTATTTTTAAAAGTATAAAAAATAATTTTAATAAAAGATAATTAACGTAAATTAAAGAGTATTTTATGGTAAATTATCTAATATATGTATATATAGGTGTGTGTGTGCCTGTCCAAAAACCTAAATTTCGGCTATAAGAATCAACCGCTTATAAGAATCAAAAACACTAATAACAAACGTGATTCTTATAAGCGGAAATCTCTGTATATATATATACATACATATATATATATATATATATATATATATATATATATATATATATATATATATATGTATGTATATGTATGTATATATATATATATATATATATATATATATATATATATATATATATATATATATATATATATATATATATATATATATATATATATATATATATATATATATACAGTGATTTCCGCTTATAAGAATCACGTTTGTTATTACTGTTTTTGATTCTTATAGCCGAAATTTAGGTTTTTGGACAGATACACACACACACACACACCTATATATACATATATTAGATAATTTACCATAAAATACTCTTTAATTGACGTCAATTATCTAGTTTGACGTAATGAAGTTTTCAGGAGGTTGTTTATACCTCTTTCAATACTAATAGTCTCAGACGAAGATTCACCTTCTAACTTACGTTTTAAGGCT
>OU015495.1:205831220-205836220 GCA_907164885.2 Dolomedes plantarius
TTGGAAGTCCCTTGAATTTCCTGGAATTTCTTTCCCCCGTCTTGAGGAATTCAGGGGGTGCGATGTTTCTTGGAAAATTGGTGCAGTTCCAATATGGCCGTTTTATGCCCCGTAATCGTGTTGGAAGAACAAAATGGCTATAACGTTGGAAGGAGTTCAAAATGTCCAAATTGTGGATCCTTCACAACAATCACTCCCCCCCTTTTCTAGGCGTGCTGGCACGCCACAGTCTGTAGGGGTTGAAGAACGGATTGGCTCCATTCTCTTCAGCAAAATAGACTCCAACTGCACAAAAGTCACAATGGCAGTAAAAAAAAAAATCATGAATGACATCAGTTGTAAAAGTTCAGGAGGTCAAAATCTCCCCTTATAGTGCTGCCAGTTTTACTGATTTAAAAAAAAAAATTCAAAATTTATAAAGTTTTCTTTAAGCTTACATTAACTCTGACCAACATTAACTAACATAATAGAAAATGGTATGCATACCCTGTAAAACAAATAATAACAAAATAGTGGCTCGATCAACACATGTGATCAGAGATTAAAATGTAAAGAAAAGGTTATCTTACAGAAATAGAAATCTCTCCGCTAAAATCGTACAGCGAAGATGAAATTTTCAAAAACGTTGGCAAATGTGCATAATCGCCATTATGTGTTTAACTCAACCATTAGAGTTAGAAGGGAACTTCACAAACAAAGAATTTACGGAAGAGTAGCTATTCCCAAACCACTTGTAATAGAAGCCAATACAAAGTATCGTCCACAATGGTGCCACGAGCGCAAATCCTGGTCGAGTAATATGTCGAAAAACGGCATTTGGTCCGACGAATCATTGTTCACATTGTACCTCGCAACAGGACGGGCGTATGTCTGGAGAACACCTACACAAGAGTAAGATTCTGGTTGTCTCATCTCAAATGTCAAGCATGGAGGTAGATCTGTCAAGGTTTGGAATGGCATCTCATGGTTTTCTTGAGGCCCTATTGTAACCCTAAAAGGGAGATTGAATGGGAAGGACTATGCCGAAATTTTAGCTCACAAGTCCATTCTATGGTGCAAACATTGTTTCTTGCAGGAGATGGCGTTCTCCAGGATCATAATCCCCCTATACATACCGGTAAATATATCAAGTATTGGATTGAAGAGCATGAAAAAGAAGTCAAATATCTTATCTTGCCCTATACAATTCCCCCGACTATATATCATCCAACCACTGTAATCTGTATAAGCTAATAGAGCTAGGTTTCGATATCCACCACAGCATCTCTACAGGAACTTTCATGATATTTCCCTCAAGAATGGTATAATATATTCTTAAACCACTATTCATGACTTGTATAATCCAATTCCAATTAGGTGGTATTACATGACAAAGGTGATCCTTCGTCGAATTAATAAAGGTTTTCATGATGTTTCTTAGTGATTCCATTATTTTGAAAACCACCTACGCCGTCAGTAACATTGACATATCCAATAAACTGAAGGGAGTGTTTCAAAGTACTTTCTGATCGATCGCCAAGATTAAGAGACTGCGATGATATATCCTTCTACCCTCGGAAAGAAGAACTGTTAAAAATCATCAAAACAAGCCAACCTAAAGAGTCAAACCACGTGTGACTGCCGCTCCAAGTTCCACTGAAGCGCGAAGCGAAATCGGATGTACGTAGAATCGTCGTGGAAGCAGTCAGTATACTCGACAATACGATTTTACAGCTAGCATATACTAGAGAGTCTGTACAACTCCAAAACCTACTCTTTTTATTGACATCTTGAGCTGAAAGGCATTCAACATGTGCCAATTTGGCTTAGTAACGCGCACACATATAGATAACGAAGAGACAGTACTAATACAATTTTTCCCAATTTTGATTCCATCATAGTTTTTTCCTCGAGTTTTTTAGCCTACTTGGCGTTTAATTTTGACCCGTGTATACACATGACTGAATGCACGAATTTCTTCTGAAGCCTTGAGTTTTACTTGCCATCTGCCTCCTACTAAGTAATTTGTAATAGGTATTAACATCAGTTTGATTCCTTTCTTTTTGTCATTTTCCCCACTTGCTTATGGCGAGGAACTTTAGTTTGTTGCTAGGTAGGCACAACCGGAAAGTAAAGAATTAGTTACAGGCCTCTCCGGTCTGTAAAAGGCCTCAGACTCAATTCCATGTTAGCGGTAAATTTTTAAGCCTGTTCAAAAATGTAATGCCTATTAATCGAATGTTTTACGAAGTTCTGCGTTTCCCTAAAATCATAATCAGTTCTTTTTTTTTACTAAAAGACTTTTCGGTACTTCAAACTACTATAACTGCTTTAAAGCCGGCCCTTGGATTTTATGACCGTCTTCGGCTAACCTAAGAATATGGGGAGTAAAGTCAAGTCCTTCACATTTTAGCTAAACGATACAACACCAGAACAAAGAACAATCTCGTTGCTTCCACACATTTTTTTTTTCTCTCCGCATACCTACTACTATGGAACGAGTGGAACGCAGTTACAACCGTCATTTGAGACCGCGTTCCATTCATCGCATAATTCTAGCTTCCCATTGTGTCTGACAGTCAAATTTGATATCTTTCGAATAAACTGAATGGCAGAATACACCGCTTGATTCACTTAAGTCCTTTGGATGAGAAGAGCAGACAATAAATATTAATCAGTGAAGTCAGACACATACGAGGGCTTTACGAGGTCCTTACTCTCTGTTTAAGTTCCATAAAGGTTGACTTTAGACAGGAAGAAGTTTTTAATAATAATGTGCAGCCTCAATACCAATCAAATTTTTAAAAAAAGCTTAAGTGTTAAATTGTAATGGAAATAATGCTTAACTCTACGGCTTCATCAGTGGCGTAGCGAGCATAACTGACGCCCGGGGAACGATACCTTTGTGGCGCCCCCCCCCCGAAAAACATATAGTAATATAATATATAGACCTTATATTGGCACCTTCCCGAAAACATATAGTAATATAATATATAGACATTATATTGGCGCGCCCCCCCCGAAAAACATATAGTAATATAATATATAGACCTTATATTGGCGCCGCCCCCGAAAAACGTATAGTAATATAATATATAGACCTTATATTGGCGCCCCTCTGCGAGAGGCGCCCCGGGGCATGATAGACCCCCTTGCCCCCCCTTTGCTACGCCACTGGACTTCATGTATGTAAAAGAAATATCTCAAACATACAACTACATGTATAACACGTGTATACTCTGAAATAGTCATGCATTTAAAAGATACTCTTTAGACAGCAACAATGAGATTAAAATCCTTTAGATATTTCATACTCTCTGGAAGGAATTGTAAATACTGTATGAAAGCCTTTGTCCGTTACACGCAGGTCATGTGCATTACATATATAGGCTTGGTTCACCATCGGTCGGCATCTAACAATAGAAGCAAAAGATACTTCGTTGTAAAAGTCAATTTATTTCTTATGCGCAACCGGGTGTTGCTGAAAAAGAATCTGAATACAATCGCAGCAACATAATTTGAGGTTCTTCATAAAAAAGGATAATGCATCCATAACTATAGCGGGTGCAATATTCTGAAGCTTGGGTGTGAGTACGTACGAAAAGGAGGCTGTGAGATCTTCAAAGGCGAACACTATACTTCATAAATTCTTGAAGTAACGTCAAAGAATCCAAAGCGACAATGATTAATGAACAAATCACTTATGGTGGTCACTGGATTTTGACTTACAAAGATATCCATTACCCGTAGAGATTAGATTGCTTGATAATTACAGATTATTTCTGATTTTAAAAATAGAGAAAAATTATTTTGGGTCACGACCAGACAAACAACTTACACAGACTGATAACTGACTAGGGTCTAATCTTTATACATGGTTATAAAACTTTTATTAATTCAATTGCCATTATTCTGATCGTTAGAAGCCACCAGAATAGATATTAATTTGAAAGTGTGGAGCTTTTTTGTTGTTCTTGAAGGAAAGGAATCCTTCTCTCTTCACCCACCAAGTCTGACCAAAAGACTCTCTGCTTCACTTTTTGTGTTGCATTTTTCTGAACTGATGATGCTATTCTTCTAACTCTCAATACTCATTTCAGTGGTACTTCCGCTCTCCGCTGACATTCTTCTGAAATATCTGTGTTTGAAGGCGTTGGCCTAGGCAACACAGTTAGCCAATTGTTCCTATGGTCCTATGGTCCTATGGACGGAAAGAAATCCTTCAAGAGAGGAAAACGATCGTTTGAGGATATGGATCCAGTTTATGTCTAATCCTCTTGACCCAACACTCATTTAATTCGCCAAAAACGGCGAGTTGTTAATGGTTAGCACCTTATCCTTTAAAACAATTGTTTATCCCTACAGAAGATCTTTGATTCGACTGGGTGAAGTCATAGCCTTCACAGCAGCGTTATTGAGTTATTCGTAACGTATAGTGTAGTAATCTGCTTGGAAGGACGAGGCAGCTTATTTTTAAAAAAGCATCTATAATCCTTTATTACAACTTATTAAATTCTTAAATGGACGGCCGAACATGGGACAAGCTCTAAGCAGAATCTCTCTTCTACTAACTACTGCCGAGAGCTATCTCACACTTTGTTCCCTTAGATCAAAAGTCATGCATCGAAACTCATGCAGCAGAGTTTGCATTGCCACGAATGTGTTTAACCTCTCAAAATTTCTCTACAACTAGCCGCTGCGCGACCAGCATGGTCGCTTTTAGATTTATGTTTTCTTTTGCAAAACAACTCAATTGAAAGTAACCTATGTAAGGAATGTTACCATTACCTGTCATCATAAATATACGTTGTTAAGGGATAGTGAAAACTCAGACAAAAAATTTATAATCATTGATGAATTCACTATAAGGCTGATTCTAAAACATCGTGATTAAAAATGTGAATTTCCATTACTTCAGAACAGAGTTAAAGATAAGACTGAGAAACCCAACACCAACGATTTTAAAAATTATATCTCTCACTGTATGTACTATTTTTCAAAACTAAGATATCTACACTTTA
>OU015495.1:205841220-205893720 GCA_907164885.2 Dolomedes plantarius
TCCGTTATAACGAACTTCAAGGGACCAAAGGTTTTATTCGCTTTATCCGGTGGTTCGCTGTATCCGAACCATTAAGAAAATGCTAGAGTTCGCGAAAATCATTAGTTGCAATGTGTCTGTTCAACAATTATGTATTAAAAATGATAAAATCTATTAAAAATGATCATTAATGAATTTAATCGACTAAAATTGATTACATTAAACTGACACAATACTAATTAAATTACGTACAGTAAGAAAACGGTGGGATCAAATTTCCGTTCGTTATAACCGTGACTTCGTGATATACCGAGTTTGCTATAACGGGGTTCGACTGTATATATATATATATATATATATATATATATATATATATATATATATATATATTATATATATATATATATATTATATATATATATAATATCTGGAGCACCAAACGGGTTTTCAATTCTAGCAAATTAATAACTGTTACTTAAGTACTATTATTTGAATCATAGTTACTAGTTTTTCTCATAAATTTCGAAAATGATAAGATCAAAATATATTTACCTCGCTTTTATGCGTAATTTGTATAAAAAGGAAAGTAGTTAATGGCTCGTTTAGTTCGTTAAACTTGAACAGTTGATAGTTAATTTCAAGTTTTCTTTTTACTTTCGCTGTTTCTCCGGAAAAAAATAAATTACTCTGGAACACTAAACTGGGCTTTTAATTTCAGCAAATTAATAACTGGTTTCAATATCTAGTTTTCTCATAAGTTTAAGATTAATATGATAAAATATTTTTACCATGCTATTTAATTATTTGTATGAAAAAGAAAATATTTTAGTCTGTTGAACTTGAAATGAACCTTCAATAGTTCGTTTTCGACTTTTCTTTTTGATTTCCCTATTTCTCTTCTGTCGAAAAAAAGTATTACTCTGGAACATCAACTGGACTTTCAATTCTAGCAAATTAGTACCAGTGTCAGTTGATTCAGTATCTAGTTTTTCTCATCAGTTTCAAAGATAGATGATAAAAATATTTTAACATACTTTTGCCTAGTTTGTAAAAGATATAGAGTAAATAGCTCACTTCTACCCAGACTTGGGTGTATATAATTTGAAGTGGCACTCTAAATGAATTTGATGCAAACACCGTTTATACATGAAACAATGTTTATTGAATTCGTTGCACATATAGAATTTGCTTTATAACAATAAGCATACGTACTACTTGTACGGAATATATATTAGCATTCAATAGAAATACACATTGCAAACACTCACAAACCAGCAGAGAGTCAAACCAGCAGTACTGCCACGTAAACTTTGGGCCCCTAAGCACTAGCACCGGATAGTACTGGAGCTGCATACCCTCGTAGCTCCCTCTCGCTTATCTATCAACCTTAACAATCTTTTTCAACCCTAACAACCTTTTTTATTAATGACGCTGCATGGTATTATACTAAGCGCGTATGCCGAAATTAGCATATCTCAAACAGCTTCTTTAATTAATTCACTCAAAGTTCGATTCTTGTGAATCGAATCTTGTGTATACCTTACAAAGAGAAAATAGTCTATGTTTAATTAGTTGATTAAATTTGAGCAGTTAATGATTTGTTTTAAATTTTCTTTTGGCTTTCGCTGTTTTTCTTGTACCATAAAGAAGAAAAAAAAATATTCTCTGGAACACCAAACTGGCTTTCAACTCAAATGAATAATTGAGGCAAATGAATAATTGTTAATTAAGTACAGTTAATTATTCATAGTCTATTTTTTCTGATAGGTTTCGAAATTAATATAATAAAAATATTTTTGCCGTCCTTTTTCATAGGTCGTATAGTTTTTGAATGAAGAGACTTATGATGTAGACCGGATCTGAGAGCGAAAAAGAAAAAGACGGAAGAAAAAAGCAATTCCAGTGTAACAGTATTAAATTGCAGAGTACAGTTGCTTTCCATTACTCATTCTTTCCTCTACAAAATGGATCCTGGTGGGCATTGCCCATGAATCCGTAATATATGTTACGCAGGATGGGGTAAATGTAACTATATTAAATAGGCATTATTTCATTTGCTTTAAATGAATCATATTTACTTACAGAAAACATCGATTTATTTCTTTCTGTTTAACTTTATAGGTGTAACTTTTTTGAAAGAATCGATGCCTAGAAAGTTAAATGCCACTGAGGACGTGTCAAGCCACAAGTTGTCTTATTTGAGACTCAACCATATTGAAGAGTGGGGGGATGTAGATAAGATACCCCACTAGCCCTCGATTTGCCTCAGTTAGGGCTCAATGCATTTTTTACTCCTTTAAGGGTTCAGTGGACTTTCAAAATTGTGAAATTTGTCCAAAAATTCGAATTCTTTTATTTTATTGAATTGTGAAACTACGGACGAGTAGGAATGTGTTGCAAAAAGAATTTTTAATTTCTGCGATTACTTTCCTAGTTATAGGCATTTGTATTTAATTTAGATATTATGTGGTTACTAATAGCAATAACTTTAAATGTGTTTTTCTCAAAATAATAAATTCACGTCATACAAATATTCAAACTGCTCCGGGCGCATTTCTAATTATCATATTGCTTTGAAATTTAAGTTTTATATACTTAACTGTACATAAAATAAATGTTATTGAAAAAAATTATGCTTCGCAGCTCAGAATTTCTAAATTTTGTACTCGAAAAGACGATTTATAGGTATTTTGCGTAATAAAATGGGTGTTTTCACTATTATTATTTTTTTCTCTTTATATTTTTAATGAATGCTTAAAATAAGCAATAAGTTTCATTGTTAGTTCTATAAGGTATCCTGTAAATAAAAATACCATATTATATACAAAGAAATGCGCGTGGAACATTTTTAATGAGGCCAATTTTTGATATAATTAATAATTCATAATTCATAAATTATTACTATTTCATCTTTAAATTTTAACCACTTTTACATATATATGGTACTAATCACATATTCAAATTTCAAGCAAATCCATTCAAAACAAAACAAGTTAGGTTTGAAGGTCCACTGTCCCCTTAAAGGACTCTAGTTATTTCTACAGAAAAAAGTGGGTTATTATCTTCCATGGACTTTAGTAACTTTCAATATTCTGTTCTTGAGATCAACTATATTAATTATTTGCTTTTGTACTATTTTAATGAGAATGGCATTCAATACAACAGTATAGAAAAACTGTATTATAATTTAATTATAACGTGCTAAATATTAATTCAGAATGCTATTGCAAATATTTGCTACCCAAGAAAATTCAACAACAACAATCAGGGCCAGATCATCGCCTAGACAAACGAGACAAAGTCTAGGGCCGGTTTTTTTAAGGTCCGGTCAAACTGCTTTTACGAAACTCACTGCATCAATCAAAATTAAATTCTTTAGCTGTTTTATACATCGAACAAAATTGCTTTGGATAATATTAACTATTGATGAAATAATTAATAATTCTGCTGAATTAAAGACTATTAAAACAGAATTTTTTAAATAAAGTTTATTCATATATATATATATACAGTGATTTCCGCTTATAAGAATCACGTTTGTTATACTGATTTTGATTCTTATAAGCGGTTGATTCTTATAACCGAAATTTAGGTTTTTTGGACAGGAACACACACACACACCTATATATACATATATTAGATAATTTACCATAAATACTCTTTAATTTACATTAACTATCTTTTATTAATAATTATCTTTTATAGTTTTAAAATAAACTTAATTTTTAGACCTATAAGTAGATACACATGATTATAGTAAGAGAAGAAAAAAATACAATATTTGTTACAAGTTACAACATACTGCTTAACAGTTTTAACATTTCAACTACAGGAAGGGAGCAGGAAAAAGTTTTCTACGGTAGTTTGACGTAACGAAGTTTTCAGAAGGCTGTTTATACCTCTTTTCAATACTTATAGTCTCAGACGAAGATTTACTCGGACGGGTAAAGTTGCCCCCGGGTCAGCTAATAGGACATATTTTGTGGGGGCGCCAATATAAGGTCTATATATTATATTACTATGTGTTTTTAGGGGAGGGCACCAACATAAGGTGTATATATTATGTTACTATATGCTTTTCGGCGGGGAGTGCCAATATAAGGTCTATATACTATGTTATATATGTTTCTCGAGGGCGCCAATATAGGGTCTATATATTATATTACTATATGTTTTTCAGGGGGGGGGGGGGGCGCGCCACAAAGGTATCGTGCCCGGGCGCCAGTTATGCTCGCTACGCCACTGTGGGAGAGGGAGGGGCGCCCGGTAAGATTGACCCTGACAACAATGAACAGCAAAATGTTTCAGTGTGATTATGTTTTCTCGGTATGATTTTGAGCGATAAACTCCCATTTCGACAATATTCCAGCTCGGGTCCTATTATACTGTTGTAGAGAGGTTTTACTGCATGTTGAAGGGAAGGTTTACAAAAATAAATAAAACTAAAGAACGGATGACAGAAATATTTATCTACTGGGATGAGTGAAGGGTGAATGTTTCACATGTACCAGTTAGCAGTGATTTTCGTCCTTGATAATTTGATATCCTTGACAAGTTCGGTAACCGGGAAGCAAAAAAAGTCTTTTCTTTTTATTTTGAATGAGATTTTTTTTTTTCACTCCTGTTGAGATTTTTTCTTTAATTTTTTTTTCTTCATCTTCCTGGCTTCATTCACGACTTTCAAAGCGTGTCGAGATGATGAACTAGTAGATATTTTGGGGACGTGTTTTCTCCTGACTTGACATGTTCACTGACGGTGTATCATTTGAGATAAAACTGTTATTAAGATGAATCGAAATTACAGTGGACGCTCGTTAATTCGAACATCGGTTAATTCGAACTATCGGTTAATTCGAACTAATCCAAAGGCCCCAAAAACTTGTATTGGAGTTAATGTTAAAATATCTCATTAATTCGAACTAAATTTTTATCACTATCGGTTTAATTCGAACTAAAAATTTGACAAAAAAAATTCTTTTTCCTCGTTTAATAGAGAAAATACACACTGTAATTTATTATTTTGTGAGTCAAAATTTCTTTTCTTTGTAAAGAGGCCCATTCTTGCATTTCTAGACTAGTGCATGTCCGCAAAACGTTAGTAGCTATTGTCCCTTCTTATTAGTTCTAAACAGAAAAGCAATTTTCCTTTATTCGGATCGATTTCTTAGAATTTCAGAAAAACTAGTCTTTACTATAGATTCTAGGGAGCTGCGTCAGGTATAACTGCAGTGCAGACAAGTTAATGTGCTGGTCTAGTTTTCTTCCTCATTGTGTGGTGTGAACGTGTAAAAATTCAGGATGTCTACACGTGGAAAGTACAAACCCTAACTTTGAAGACAAAGGTAGAAATTTTAAAGAAAGTAGAGAATGGCGAATGTAAAACAAAGTTAGAAGCTGACTACAGAATTAAAAAAGCGGCCATAATGATCAAACCATAATGGGACTCTATTAACAACTCTGAAAGCATTTATTTAGATGGAACCTTCCTCTGAAAATGAATTGAAATGTTTACTTCAAATCGAGGAGCTGGCTGAACAATGTATGCATCATAAACAGAACTAAACATCCATTTTACAGTCTTTCCCCAAAGTGTAATTCCTATTTTAATAAAAGTTTACTTTATACTGCATATCTTCTGCTTCATTTTATGATTAATGTAAGTCTGTATTGCTTTTTAATATGTTTAACTTTAGATAACATAGTATAATATATTTTCTGGGGTTATACATACTAGGAGGAGTTTCTTCTTCAGTGATAGACATTTAAAGTTATATATTTTCTCTTAACATCGGATAATTCGAACTTCGGATAATTCGAACTTTTTTCTGAGAACACTCCGAGTTCGAATTAACGAGCGTCCACTGTATATGAAAGTACGTATAAATTTTGCTAATTTTGTTAATACAGAAGCTGTTCGCACATTTTTTAGACGATTTTGGTAAGCGGTAATAAAATATCGTTTGCTGCAAAAGAAACTAATTGCAATTGTACTATGTTTTAAAAGTCAAAATTATCGTCTCCGACTTGAAAGTTTGTTTTTTATTCAAAATGGCGTTTTAACAAAGCAGTGGTTCGAAGGCTACATTTATGCTCTTTCCGAAGAGAAATATGCATACTCCGTTATCCAAAAGCGATGTGAGAGTCATGGTTTGTGATATCTAAAGCGTCGATGGGTAATATCATCAACAAGAAGGAAAAAAACGTCAATTGGAGCCTCAAGTGGGACAAAAATTCCAAACAGTATCCAAGGAAAAAACGGACAGCTTCGACTATTGCAAAAGGTACGTTGTTAATGTTAAAAGAAAATCCCCCTAGTCAAAGGACAGTTCAAAATCATTAAAATTGCTCGGTGTCCACTGTAAACAAAATGAATAAACGTTGATTTAAATCTTAAGAAAGCGAAAAAAAAAACGCAATGTGCATCGTCTTCTTCCAAATCATATCACTGAACGCGGGACACGCTGCAGAATTCTATATGAGAAACCCTTATCCAAAGAAAAATGGAAAACAATTGTCACCATAGATGAATCCTGGGTGTATTTAAATGATTGCAACAAAAAAAGAGCCATTTATTATCATAAAAGGGTGAGAAAAAAATTTAAGTACATGGTTCAAAGAATCGAAAGAAAGTTTTTCTAAGGGATTCATGATTGTTGCTGGTTTTTCTTATAATGGCAAGTTAAAAATAAAGAGAGTGGAAAAAAAAATGTCAAGATAAACTCCAAATACTATCAGGAACATATTTTATCGCCAATTTTTCTGAATGAAATACCATCGCTTTACCCAACAGTGCCATCAATCTGTGAGACTCCATCAGGACAAAGCTCAGCAGTCACACATCAAAATCCACTGTAAATTTCCTAAAGAAATGGAACAAAAAACTGGTATCAAGGCCATACCCTTCACTGATATCCCTACTAAATCTCCGATGTATCACTTATGGATTTTTGTGCTTTCGACTTTTAAAATCCGCATTATCCAAACGTCGTCCCAAACCCTTACAGGACTCTGGAAAGCTGTTCAGGAGGAATGGGATAGAATACCTCTTCTGACACTTCAAAAAGGCATTATTATCTGAAAAAGGCGGTATCGAAAGATAGTTCAGAATAAGGATGTCAATAGAACATTTAAAACAAGAATTTTATGTAATTTAGTTTTGTGAATACAATATACATCGTCTAAAAATGTGTGAACAGCCTCTGTATACTTGCAAATTTTTTATCGTAGAGTGGTTTGCGAGCCTCTCGGAGTGGGCTCAGGCTCGAATATCGACTAAGACATGGACATTCTTGAGATCTCTTCCCTTATAGGGAGTGACATCGGTTTTTTATATAGTGCTCCCATTTAAAGAAGCCGACAAAATCGAGTGTAGGAAGGAACGAATGTCGGAAGACGACCACCGTGGCCACTTGTGAAACAGTGATCAAGGCGCGTGATTTCATTGTTCTAAGGCAGTGATTATCACACACTGTGCCAGCAGCAGATTCTTGTATGCTACCACTGTGAATTATTTCGTATACTATTTTTACAAAATATTATTATAGGTACATCAATCAATTAACTAACTCCTAGCGCAAACAGTCCGAATGCTTTCCAGCACTGTGGACCAAGGCCTGCGGTGCCCATCTCCGCTTTCATGACCTTGGGCTTGGGGTGCCATACAGCATATGTCTCGGTCATGTGGTCACCTGACGCGGGACCCCCAGAGCTTAATTCCCAAGGCATGCTTGGTCCTCATTTCATGGACCCACTCAAGGTATGAAAGGCTATGAGTCGACCTTGCCCAGTCGCAGGGTTCGAACCAGGTAAGCGTCAAGCTGCCACCAGTTTGCGTTATAACCACGGCCAAATGGCGGCCAAATTTTCAAATTATTAAAAGTGTACGTGACGGGAAAAAAAAAGCTTGAGAATACTGTTTAAGGAGATCAGTTGAATGATAAGAACTCGAGTTTGATCTTCGCGTGTGTTCTGGAGCTTCGGCAACCGCAGTCGGTGCAAAGGGAGATATATTATTTCTAGCTTCTTGCTGCAACTCTGGGCCCCTTTGGGGCTAGCTTTGGCACTAAAACTTACTAGACTAGACTAAATCCTGGACACTCACTCCCCGTTATCGTCGAGCAAGTGTGTCCTAGAACCAATTAGGAACAGCAGCGCTAATGCAAAACACGGACGCATTGATTTGAGGGCCTAAGATGCCTCTGTGAGGTTACTTCAGCGCAAGGAGGGTATAAATTGGTTGGGGACGATCATTCTGCTACATACCACGGATATGAAGCTTTCACACATGGGAAGGGTTCTAGACTGCGGGTCTAGACAGATCGTTTAGACGTTAAATTTTGAAACTCAGCAAGGGTGAAAATAAAATTAACAGACAGAAACTGATGAAAATAAGGACATACCTACACTTCGTTGATTTTTGATGACTCAACAACAGCGAAAAATACCAATAATAAACATAGAAAGCCTGTGGGTGAAGTAGCATCGCAAGCTTGGATATCTACGCGTAATAGTAGCTGGTTAGAAAGAGCAATCCTCAATATTAGCGGCCCAGGTTCCATCCTCGGTCCAGACAGACGACGTTAAAAGAGTGGCCCACCGTTTGAAAAAAAAAAAAAAACTTTTACTCAATATGTGACAAAGTTACACGAAGGGGAAAAAATCAGTATCTTTACTAATTATGCTACGTAAATCAATAAATCTTGTATAAATTATGTAAAGCCTAAGCCGTATTTTTGGCATGTTCCGGAACATAAACCCTTACGCAATATATCGGAATATATATGGTGGAAAAAAAACTTATCTTTAAAAAATATGCTACGTAAATCGATAAATTTGTATAATTATGTAAAGCTAAGCCGTATTTTGGCATGTTCCAGAACAATAAACCTTTACGCAATATAATCGGAATATATATCATGGTGGAAAAAAACATTATCTTTAAAAAATATGCTACGTACATAAAAAATCTGAAAAAACATGTACACTGGACATTGTTTTGGCATGTTCTAGAACAGAGTTTCCCAAACTTTTCCTCGGATGGAACGCTTCATAAAATCCTGAAATTTAACGGAACACCTTGTTCATTTTGTAGGTATGTAAACACACATAGTCAATAAAATTTTAAAAAAGGAGAAAAAGCAATAATCCTTTTTTAATATTTAAGTTTTTAGACTTTTAGAGGGTTAATCTGTCGAACATGTTGCATTTCTGTAGCCGTTGAAGAATATAAAACAATTCCGGTTTCGCGGAACACCTAAAAACTGTTCCTTGGAACACACAGTGATACGTGGAACATAGTTGGGAAACCTTGTTATAGAACAATAAACCTTTACGCGATAGATACATGTATACGTAGCGGAAAAAAAAATTATATCCTTAAAAAATATGCTAGTAAATAAATAAATCTTAAAAATATGTAAAGCCACGCGGTATATTTGGGCATGATCTAGAACAGTAAATCTTACGCAATATGATAGAAATATACACGGTGGATTAAATCACTATCCTTAAAAATAGGCTACGTAACTAAATAAATCTTTAAAAATATGTACAGCCAACGCGGTGTATTTGGCTCATGACTAGAACAGTAAATCTTTTACGCAATATGATAGAAATATACACGGTGGATTAACTCCTATCCTTAAAAAATATTCTACGTAAATAAATAAATCTTAAAAGTATGTAAGCCAACGCGGTATATTTGGGATGATCTAGAACAGTAAATCTTTACGCAATGTGATAGAAATAACACGGTGGATTAAATCACTATCCTTAAAAAATATGCTACGTAAATAATAAATCTTAAAAATATGTAAAGCCAACGCGGTGTATTTGGGCAGATCTAGAACAGTAAATCTTTAGCAATATGATAGAATATACACGGTGGATTAAATCACTATCCTTAAAAATATGCTACGTAAATAAATAAATCTTTAAAATATGTAAAGCCAACGCGGTGTATTTGGCCATGATCTAGAACAGTAAATCTTTACGCAATATGATAGAAATATACACGGTGGATTACCTCACTATCCTTAAAAATATTCTACGTAAATAAATAAATCTTAAAAATATGTAAAGCCAACGCGGTGTATTTGGGCTATGATCTATAACAGTAAATCTTTACGCAATATGATAGCAATATACACGGTGGATTAATCACTATCCTTAAAAAATATGCTACGTAAATAAATAAATCTAAAATATGTAAAGCCCACGCGGTATATTTGGGCATGATCTAGAACAGTAAATCTTTACGCAATATGATAGAAATATACACGGTGGATTAAATCACATCCTTAAAAATTATGCTACGTAAATAAATAAATCTTAACAATATGTAAAGCCAACGCGGTGTATTTGGGCAATGATGCTAGAACAGTAAATCTTTACGCAATATGATAGAAATATACACGGTGGATTAAATCACTATCCTTAAAAAATATTCTACGTAAATAAATAAATCTTACAAGTATGTAAAGCCAACGCGGTATATTTGGGCATGATCTAGAACAGTAAAGCTTTACGCAATGTGATAGAAATATACACGGTGATAACATCACTATCCTTAAAAAATATTCTACAGCTAAATAAATAAATCTTAAAGTATGTAAAGCCAACGCGGTATATTTGGGCAATGATCTAGAACAGTAAACTTTAACGCACTGTGATATGAAATATACACGGTGGATTAAATCACTATCCTTAAAAAATATGCTACGTAAATAAATAAATCTTAAAGCTATGCAAGGCCGGGCCTCCAGAAGAAGGAAGACAGAGGAAATGAGAGGAATTGAATTAAAAATGAGATTTTTTTCATATCGCTGTGAAATAGGTTTTACTTGGGAAGCGCAGGACAAAAATATACTTTATAAATAATCGTAACAATATGTAAGGCCCCCCATCTTGTGTCATTCACACCCCCTCCCCCCAAACTAAATAAATAAGTAAAATAAATTAATAAGATTTTTAAAAAGTTGGAATTCGAGAAGTAGCCTTAAAAACTAAATAGGAACGACTTAGTTGAGAAAGCATTGGCTCGCAGATCCCTAATCCCGACAAATGGTGGTTTCAAGTATGATATTTTGCTTAGCGTCCTTTGTTCTTTTTACATAAACGTCAGCAAGATTTTTGGGTAGAATCGTAAAGTATTTTCTTAGTCAGAAAAATTACCCTGAAAAATTATTTTTTATTTAAAGGGATTAAGAGTAAATTTAAAGAAAAAATCTATATATTTAATGTTGCTAGCTGACTTTTTGGGCAGTCCGTGAGAGAAACTACTGCATCAATTTAATTCATTTTGTGTCTTAAACGAAAAGATTGTAATCTATAGATTTGTCAAATTGGTTTTTGTAATAACAATTTCTATTAATGAGCGATAATTTGCAATTAAAAATTGATTTCTGCGCATGCTCAGTGACATGTTTCAATCTGGCTTTAAAAACTCACTGTTTCTGCGCATGCTCAGTGACATGTTTAATGATAAACACGTTTATTACGAAGAGTCTCTCTAGATCTCTCTCTGTCATTTTATTTTATGCTAATTATGTTTGTGAATATAAGATTAAACTGCATGAAAATTGTTTATTTCGCGTTGTTTAATTAGCGATAATTTACAATTTTTTAAACATAAAAAAATGGACTTCTGCGCATGCTCAGTGACGTTTTTAAATCTGTCTTTAGATACTCGCTAAGCACGAGGCCGCTTAAACACATTAATTTGTTTTTGTGCATTATTAGATTTTCTACATTTGGCAATGATGTGTTGAGTATAATTTATGTATTAGTATACTTATTTACTATCTAGCCGTCATGTTTTGACGGGTACCAACTAGTTAAATTCTTAAGACAGATTACTTTGAAGGTTTTCCTATGCTCAGAAGGGAAAAATTGTGCAAATAGATCTGTTGTTTGAGTAGATACACAAACAACTAAACATGCCTTACGTTTTGAAATAAAAAATTTCAGGTAGTCTCATCTAACGAAACTACCGCGGGTTATTAACGTAGGAGTACTTATCGCTGCTTACCTCTTTTGTATGTATAATGTATTTATCTATATATATGTACGTATGTATATATTATACATGTATGTATGTCAAAATTTTCACGCATCTTTGTACTTTTTTGTTTAACTTGTCCAAGCGATACACTGGGTTTGGTGCGCTGCCAAAATTATAACTGTCGAGGACGGACGGACGGACAGTTTTAGCGTCTGAAATTTTCCTTTCCGGAGGACCGTTATGGAGGAACGTAATCCTGTGTCAAAAATTAAAATTGTAAATTTCTAAAGTATTTTTAACCAGAATAATAATTATATATGAAAACACTTTTGCGGGAAAAAAAATCATTGTAAAATGCTTGACAATTTAGAAAAAATTAAACTTTGGTTTTCGAGCCCCCTTGTGTTTTAACGACTTAATTTTTTTTAAATTTGCATTTAATCATGAATTTTTTATATAAGAACTTGTAACAAGGGCATAAATCGTCGGTGAATTGTCTGTTAGGTTAATGCGACAACGTGTATGTATAAAATCCCGAGTCTATAATCCATGCAGTTGTAAAATTACGTGCGTCAAGTCATTTTCTTGCAACTGTTTGAAGAAACCTTTTCTTTCTAAAGAACGCAACTAGATTGTTTTACTTCCCCTTAGCTAATATAATAGCGCAGACACATATTGGAATTCCTATACCTGTATCCCGCTTGTTCACGAAATCAATATTTTAGCCCCGTCTGCAGTCTGATTTCGGATTACTTGGTATACCGTTTTTTATTGCGTGCGTTTCACCCGGTCGAGCTCGTCGATTCTAGTTCTGTTGTCCATTGTTATGCGACATTTCGAAATAACGATCTTCCCGCATGTGGTCAGGTTACTTCTTTTAGGAACACTGTTGCCACGGCTCTTCTAAGAATAGATTCTTTTAATTGCAATTCACAATACATAATATGACATCTAATTGCGTCAACGGCTGTTTAGGAGTACAATGGGCCGTTATTGGACATGGAAACCTTAGATGTTGTGTTGATTAATTAAGAGAATCAATTAACAAAAAAAATTAAACACAATAGGTCTATTTCGAACGCAGCAGGGTCTCGAGATGGATTCAGATCCGAGATAAAGAGTGGATTTAAAAAAGATAATTGATAGCTGTTCATTGATCCTTTCTCGGAAGGATAAATAGAACAGGCATCGAGTTTTGATCACGGTATTGTCTTTATTTGTATGATGTCAGCAATTTGTTATATAATCTCATCATCTCTTAATAAAGAAAGTACACTTTTATTTAATGAAGGTATTTATTATGCTTCAATGAACGAAGTGAGATTTTAATGCGACCGCCTTACATGTTAAGAACTTTTAGAAGGTCAAACATCTATCTCTAAATCGTGTGTCGTGCAACTCAGATAAAGGAAAATGAAATGCTCTTTGGAGATTTCAGTAAATGAATTGCACGTGGATGTGAGCGTACCATTTCTTTCATATTTCACGAATTCCGAGTGGAATAACGATCTCGTCTCACCCGTATTAAATTTTCTTACCGTATACATCATCATCCAGGCTATCCCAATTACCGATGTACGTTCTATTTCTGAATTACGTGAGAGGGCGATTCCTTCTCATCCTTAAAAGAAGTCTCAGAGTTATGATAGTTTAGTGGTCCTCCATTTTCCACCAGTTTCTATATATTTAAGTTGCTAATATTCTTTGGGCATCCGTGAACAGAGATAAGAGAAACTACTCTCTCTCTCACAGAGCCGTGAACAGAGTCCGTGAGAGAAAACTACTGCATCCATTTACTTCATTTTGGTCTTAAACGAAAGATTTTAATCTTTCTTTATATTTAAGTTGCTGAGCCGATTCTTTGGGCAGTCCGTGAGAGAAAACTACTGCATCCATTTACTTCATTTTGGTCTTAAACGAAAGATTTTAATCTTTCTTTATATTTAAGTTGCTGAGCCGATTCTTTGTGCAGTCCGTGAGAGAAAACTACTGCATCCATTTACTTCATTTTGGTCTTAACGAAAGATTTTAATCTTTCTTTATATTTAAGTTGCTGAGCAGATTCTTTGGGCAGTCCGTGAGAGAAAACTACTGCATCCATTTACTTCATTTTGGTCTTAAACGAAAGATTTTAATCTTTCTTTATATTTAAGTTGCTGAGCAGATTCTTTGGGCAGTCCGTGAGAGAAAACTACTGCATCCATTTACTTCATTTTGGTCTTAAACGAAAGATTTTAATCTTTCTTTATATTTAAGTTGCTGAGCAGATTCTTTGGGCAGTCCGTGAGAGAAAACTACTGCATCCATTTACTTCATTTTGGTCTTAAACGAAAGATTTTAATCTTTCTTTATATTTAAGTTGCTGAGCAGATTCTTTGGGCAGTCCGTGAGAGAAAACTACTGCATCCATTTACTTCATTTTGGTCTTAAACGAAAGATTTTAATCTTTCTATATATTTAAGTTGCTGAGCCGATTCTTTGTGCAGTACGTGAGAGAAAACTACTGCATCCATTTACTTCATTTTGGTCTTAAACGAAAGATTTTAATCTTTCTTTATATTTAAGTTGCTGAGCCGATTCTTTGGGCAGTCCGTGAGAGAAAACTACTGCATCCATTTACTTCATTTTGGTCTTAAACGAAAGATTTTAATCTTTCTTTATATTTAAGTTGCTGAGCAGATTCTTTGGGCAGTCCGTGAGAGAAAACTACTGCATCCATTTACTTCATTTTGGTCTTAAACGAAAGATTTTAATCTTTCTTTATATTTAAGTTGCTGAGCAGATTCTTTGTGCAGTCCGTGAGAGAAAACTACTGCATCCATTTACTTCATTTTGGTCTTAAACGAAAGATTTTAATCTTTCTTTATATTTAAGTTGCTGAGCAGATTCTTTGGGCAGTCCGTGAGAGAAAACTACTGCATCCATTTACTTCATTTTGGTCTTAAACGAAAGATTTTAATCTTTCTTTATATTTAAGTTGCTGAGCAGATTCTTTGGGCAGTCCGTGAGAGAAAACTACTGCATCCATTTACTTCATTTTGGTCTTAAACGAAAGATTTTAATCTTTCTTTATATTTAAGTTGCTGAGCAGATTCTTTGGGCAGTCCGTGAGAGAAAACTACTGCATCCATTTACTTCATTTTGGTCTTAAACGAAAGATTTTAATCTTTCTTTATATTTAAGTTGCTGAGCAGATTCTTTGTGCAGTCCGTGAGAGAAAACTACTGCATCCATTTACTTCATTTTGGTCTTAAACGAAAGATTTTAATCTTTCTTTATATTTAAGTTGCTGAGCAGATTCTTTGGCAGTCCGTGAGAGAAAACTACTGCATCCATTTACTTCATTTTGGTCTTAAACGAAAGATTTTAATCTTTCTTTATATTTAAGTTGCTGAGCAGATTCTTTGGGCAGTCCGTGAGAGAAAACTACTGCATCCATTTACTTCATTTTGGTCTTAAACGAAAGATTTTAATCTTTCTTTATATTTAAGTTGCTGAGCCGATTCTTTGTGCAGTCCGTGAGAGAAAACTACTGCATCCATTTACTTCATTTTGGTCTTAAACGAAAGATTTTAATCTTTCTTTATATTTAAGTTGCTGAGCCGATTCTTTGGGCAGTCCGTGAGAGAAAACTACTGCATCCATTTACTTCATTTTGGTCTTAAACGAAAGATTTTAATCTTTCTTTATATTTAAGTTGCTGAGCAGATTCTTTGGGCAGTCCGTGAGAGAAAACTACTGCATCCATTTACTTCATTTTGGTCTTAAACGAAAGATTTTAATCTTTCTTTATATTTAAGTTGCTGAGCCGATTCTTTGTGCAGTCCGTGAGAGAAAACTACTGCATCCATTTACTTCATTTTGGTCTTAAACGAAAGATTTTAATCTTTCTTTATATTTAAGTTGCTGAGCAGATTCTTTGGCAGTCCGTGAGAGAAAACTACTGCATCCATTTACTTCATTTTGGTCTTAAACGAAAGATTTTAATCTTTCTTATATATTTAAGTTGCTGAGCAGATTCTTTGGGCAGTCCGTGAGAGAAAACTACTGCATCCATTTACTTCATTTTGGTCTTAAACGAAAGATTTTAATCTTTCTTATATTTAAGTTGCTGAGCCGATTCTTTGTGCAGTCCGTGAGAGAAAACTACTGCATCCATTTACTTCATTTTGGTCTTAAACGAAAGATTTTAATCTTTCTTTATATTTAAGTTGCTGAGCAGATTCTTTGGGCAGTCCGTGAGAGAAAACTACTGCATCCATTTACTTCATTTTGGTCTTAAACGAAAGATTTTAATCTTTCTTTATATTTAAGTTGCTGAGCCGATTCTTTGTGCAGTCCGTGAGAGAAAACTACTGCATCCATTTACTTCATTTTGGTCTTAAACGAAAGATTTTAATCTTTCTATATATTTAAGTTGCTGAGCAGATTCTTTGGGCAGTCCGTGAGAGAAAACTACTGCATCCATTACTTCATTTTGGTCTTAAACGAAAGCTTTTAATCTTTCTTTATATTTAAGTTGCTGAGCAGATTCTTTGGGCAGTCCGTGAGAGAAAACTACTGCATCCATTTACTTCATTTTGGTCTTAAACGAAAGATTTTAATCTTTCTTTATATTTAAGTTGCTGAGCAGATTCTTTGGGCAGTCCGTGAGAGAAAACTACTGCATCCATTTACTTCATTTTGGTCTTAAACGAAAGATTTTAATCTTTCTTTATATTTAAGTTGCTGAGCAGATTCTTTGGGCAGTCCGTGAGAGAAAACTACTGCATCCATTTACTTCATTTTGGTCTTAAACGAAAGATTTTAATCTTTCTTTATATTTAAGTTGCTGAGCCGATTCTTTGTGCAGTCCGTGAGAGAAAACTACTGCATCCATTTACTTCATTTTGGTCTTAAACGAAAGATTTTAATCTTTCTATATATTTAAGTTGCTGAGCAGATTCTTTGGGCAGTCCGTGAGAGAAAACTACTGCATCCATTTACTTCATTTTGGTCTTAAACGAAAGATTTTAATCTTTCTTTATATTTAAGTTGCTGAGCCGATTCTTTGTGCAGTCCGTGAGAGAAAACTACTGCATCCATTTACTTCATTTTGGTCTTAAACGAAAGATTTTAATCTTTCTTTATATTTAAGTTGCTGAGCAGATTCTTTGGGCAGTCCGTGAGAGAAAACTACTGCATCCATTTACTTCATTTTGGTCTTAAACGAAAGATTTTAATCTTTCTTTATATTTAAGTTGCTGAGCCGATTCTTTGTGCAGTCCGTGAGAGAAAACTACTGCATCCATTTACTTCATTTTGGTCTTAAACGAAAGATTTTAATCTTTCTTTATATTTAAGTTGCTGAGCAGATTCTTTGGGCAGTCCGTGAGAGAAAACTACTGCATCCATTTACTTCATTTTGGTCTTAAACGAAAGATTTTAATCTTTCTTTATATTTAAGTTGCTGAGCCGATTCTTTGTGCAGTCCGTGAGAGAAAACTACTGCATCCATTACTTCATTTTGGTCTTAAACGAAAGATTTTAATCTTTCTTTATATTTAAGTTGCTGAGCAGATTCTTTGGGCAGTCCGTGAGAGAAAACTACTGCATCCATTTACTTCATTTTGGTCTTAAACGAAAGATTTTAATCTTTCTATATATTTAAGTTGCTGAGCAGATTCTTTGTGCAGTCCGTGAGAGAAAACTACTGCATCCATTTACTTCATTTTGGTCTTAAACGAAAGATTTTAATCTTTCTTTATATTTAAGTTGCTGAGCAGATTCTTTGGGCAGTCCGTGAGAGAAAACTACTGCATCCATTTACTTCATTTTGGTCTTAAACGAAAGATTTTAATCTTTCTTTATATTTAAGTTGCTGAGCAGATTCTTTGGGCAGTCCGTGAGAGAAAACTACTGCATCCATTTACTTCATTTTGGTCTTAAACGAAAGATTTTAATCTTTCTTTATATTTAAGTTGCTGAGCCGATTCTTTGGGCAGTCCGTGAGAGAAAACTACTGCATCCATTTACTTCATTTTGGTCTTAAACGAAAGATTTTAATCTTTCTTTATATTTAAGTTGCTGAGCCGATTCTTTGGGCAGTCCGTGAGAGAAAACTACTGCATCCATTTACTTCATTTTGGTCTTAAACGAAAGATTTTAATCTTTCTTTATATTTAAGTTGCTGAGCAGATTCTTTGGGCAGTCCGTGAGAGAAAACTACTGCATCCATTTACTTCATTTTGGTCTTAAACGAAAGATTTTAATCTTTCTTTATATTTAAGTTGCTGAGCCGATTCTTTGTGCAGTCCGTGAGAGAAAACTACTGCATCCATTTACTTCATTTTGGTCTTAAACGAAAGATTTTAATCTTTCTTTATATTTAAGTTGCTGAGCAGATTCTTTGTGCAGTCCGTGAGAGAAAACTACTGCATCCATTTACTTCATTTTGGTCTTAAACGAAAGATTTTAATCTTTCTTTATATTTAAGTTGCTGAGCAGATTCTTTGGGCAGTCCGTGAGAGAAAACTACTGCATCCATTTACTTCATTTTGGTCTTAAACGAAAGATTTTAATCTTTCTTTATATTTAAGTTGCTGAGCAGATTCTTTGTGCAGTCCGTGAGAGAAAACTACTGCATCCATTTACTTCATTTTGGTCTTAAACGAAAGATTTTAATCTTTCTTTATATTTAAGTTGCTGAGCCGATTCTTTGTGCAGTCCGTGAGAGAAAACTACTGCATCCATTTACTTCATTTTGGTCTTAAACGAAAGATTTTAATCTTTCTTTATATTTAAGTTGCTGAGCAGATTCTTTGTGCAGTCCGTGAGAGAAAACTACTGCATCCATTTACTTCGTTTTGGTCTTAAACGAAAGATTTTAATCTTTCTTTATATTTAAGTTGCTGAGCAGATTCTTTGGGCAGTCCGTGAGAGAAAACTACTGCATCCATTTACTTCATTTTGGTCTTAAACGAAAGATTTTAATCTTTCTATATATTTAAGTTGCTGAGCAGATTCTTTGGGCAGTCCGTGAGAGAAAACTACTGCATCCATTTACTTCATTTTGGTCTTAAACGAAAGATTTTAATCTTTCTTTATATTTAAGTTGCTGAGCAGATTCTTTGTGCAGTCCGTGAGAGAAAACTACTGCATCCATTTACTTCATTTTGGTCTTAAACGAAAGATTTTAATCTTTCTTTATATTTAAGTTGCTGAGCAGATTCTTTGGGCAGTCCGTGAGAGAAAACTACTGCATCCATTTACTTCATTTTGGTCTTAAACGAAAGATTTTAATCTTTCTATATATTTAAGTTGCTGAGCAGATTCTTTGGGCAGTCCGTGAGAGAAAACTACTGCATCCATTTACTTCATTTTGGTCTTAAACGAAAGATTTTAATCTTTCTTTATATTTAAGTTGCTGAGCCGATTCTTTGTGCAGTCCGTGAGAGAAAACTACTGCATCCATTTACTTCATTTTGGTCTTAAACGAAAGATTTTAATCTTTCTTTATATTTAAGTTGCTGAGCAGATTCTTTGGGCAGTCCGTGAGAGAAAACTACTGCATCCATTTACTTCATTTTGGTCTTAAACGAAAGATTTTAATCTTTCTTTATATTAAGTTGCTGAGCCGATTCTTTGTGCAGTCCGTGAGAGAAAACTACTGCATCCATTTACTTCATTTTGGTCTTAAACGAAAGATTTTAATCTTTCTTTATATTTAAGTTGCTGAGCAGATTCTTTGGGCAGTCCGTGAGAGAAAACTACTGCATCCATTTACTTCATTTTGGTCTTAAACGAAAGATTTTAATCTTTCTATATATTTAAGTTGCTGAGCAGGTTTTTTGGGCAGTCCGTGAGAGAAAACTACTGCATCCATTTACTTCATTTTGGTCTTAAACGAAAGATTTTAATCTTTCTTTATATTTAAGTTGCTGAGCAGATTCTTTGGGCAGTCCGTGAGAGAAAACTACTGCATCCATTTACTTCATTTTGGTCTTAAACGAAAGATTTTAATCTACAGATGTGACAAATTTTGTTTTTGTAACAGCAATTTCCATTAATGAGCGATAATTTACAATTAAAAAAAATTGTTTCCTGCGCATGCTCAGTGACATGTTTAAATCTGGCTTTAGATGCTTACTAAGCACGATTCCGCATAAACACGTTAATTAGTTTATTCCGAGGAATCTCTCTAGCTAGCTCTCTCTCTGCCATTTTTATTTTTAATTATGTTTGTGAGATATATATATCTCACAAATCTTACGGACATTGTTTATTTCGCGCTGTTGAGTAACACTATATATATATATATATATATATATATATATATATATATATATATATATATATATATATATATATATATATATATATATATATATATATATATATATTTATTGGGTTCAATGGAAATTTTTTAAAGTGTATTTCTCTATTCTTAATATTATAATTTTCAACATTTGCAAATCATGTGTTGAGTATAATTTGTGTATTAGTACATTTATTTACTAACCAGTCGTCAGTGACGTAGCGATCATAACTGGCGTCCGGGGCACGATACGTTTTTGGCGCCCCCCCCCCCTAAAAATTGAAATTTTCCGGAAAATCTTGTTTGTCTTGGGGACCATATAGCGCCCCTCTACGAGTGGCGCCCGGGTCTTGATAGACACCCTTGCCCACCCCCCTCCCCTCGCTACGCCCCTGCCAGTCGTCATGTTTTGACGGGTACTAACTAGTTGTTTTAAAGTTTCATCTAAATCCGTTAATAAACTGAATTATTCCCCACCATGAACCCCAATGTAGTTTTAGGAGCCTTCAGCTGGAGTTTGTGCTTGATACTCAGGTATAGAAAGAGTTGGCGAACAATAGAGGTCACACAGGGCCATTTTGTCCCAACAGGACAAAAGGGGAGAGAGGGCTTCCAAGAAAGGCGATTGCAGGACATCGCGGAAATTGCAGGGAGACAGGTGCGGCCCCGGACTTTTTGTTGAAAGACAAGGCAAGGCAGTGGCAGCTGAAATCTCGAAGAGCTCAGCAAGTTTGGTTTTCCAACGATCTGTGGAGGTTCTCAGCGAGACACTGCTCTAGCCTACTCTAAACGAGTAGGCATAGAGCGCAAACTGAGGGTCGCGACCCACAAAGGGGTTGCCAAAAACAACTGGAGGGGTCGCGGATAATTTAATGTAGATTTATATCGCATTGAATAATGTAATAAAAAATATACATTAAATTATCTGTAATTATATATTTTTATTTTTTTTGTATTGATATATTTTATATGCTAAATATATATATATATATATATATATATATATATATATATATATATATATATATATATATATATATATATATATATATATATATGTATATATATATATGTATTTATATATATATATTTATATATATATATATATATATATATATATATATATATATATATATATTTATATATATATATATGTATATATATATATATATATATATATATATATATATATATATATATATATATATATATATATATATATATATATATATATATATTTATATTTATATATATGTATATGTATATATATATATATATATATATATATATATATATATATATATATATATATATATATGTATATATATATATATATATATGTATATGTATATATATATATATATATATGTATATATATATATATATATATATATATATATATGTATATATATATATATGTATATATATATATATATATATATATATATATATATATATATATATATATATATATATATATGATATTGTTAAATGAATTGTCAAACTGTATTACAATAGTCAGAAAAACATAGTTGGACATAGTTTGCAACATTTACATAGTTTGTCATAAACCTAGCACTGTTTGTCAACATTTGCTCACTTCTTTTTCCCATTTTTTTTTTGGTAAGAATTTTCCTAATTTTTTATAAAGAAAAATTTGCTACTACCAAAAAAATTTTCATTTGAGTCGAGTGATTTTTTAGTTATAGAAAATGGGCCACGGTTGAAAAAAGTTTTCAACCGTGGCTAAGTTTTCAACCGTATATCTCCCACTGAGCTAGAGTACTATAGAGATTCATCTGCGTATAAATATTGTAATTCATATTATCGTGTATGTATATGTGGTGCGTCAAGTTATATAAACGCTTTTCGTGACATCTGCATCTTCATTTGAGTGAAAGAACTGAAACGACCACTCGACACCACAATTGCACTACACCCAATATCTGAATTTCGTACGTGAGATGTTTAAAATATACCTCGGTTTGATCAATCTAGGACAAATTACAGAGGATTATTTTATACTTTAAAATAGTCCTCTCTAATTTGTCCTAGATTGGTCAAACCAAACGTGTCCTTGATATGCGAATTAAAGAGCATTCTATGTACATCAAAAATCAAGAATTATCTAAATCAGGGGTGTCAAACTCGTGGCCCGCGACGAACATTTTTGCGGCCCGGCCAATATATTGGCTCGCAATAATATATAATAAAATAACCGACGCAGAATTATAATAAGTTAGGAAGAATTCGCTAAATGTATTTTTAATGATACTCTTTTTTGCTATTATTAAACAAAATGCATATATTTATGTTGAATGTACTGTAATTAGGTAAATAAACCTACGTTTCTATTAATATTGATTTTTTTTTTTTTGCGGCCCACTTATAGTTAAACCTTGTTTGTTTGGCCCAAGGTAGCCTTTGAGTTTGACACCCCTGATCTAAATCAATGATAGCCAAACACTCCACTGGATGTAGATTTAAATGTAGATTTTCTGACACGAAAGTTGTTCATCATACTAACTTTGCTTCTGAATTACAACAAATTCGCTGTTTATAATAATTTTCCATTTTAGTTAATGGCATCTCTTTTTTTTAAAAATCAACTGTTTGGAAATATATTTTAACGCAATTGGTTTGCTTGTTTCCGGTCTTTCCTCCACCTTTTCTCCCCTAATCCAGTGGCGTAGCGAAGGGGGGGGGGGGAGTCAAGGGGGTCTATCATGCCTTGGGTGAAAAATGGTCCAATTCTAATTCTATTTATTATAGTAATATATGTTTTTCGAATCGTTCTACAATGGGTGCCTGGCCATTGTGGTCTTTGGGGTAATGACTTCCTTGCAAAAAAGAGGTGCCAACTTACTACAATATCCAAATACAGCTACTTCCTATTGGAATTCTGAAAAATTTATTTACATCTAATTTCTTGAGCGATCTTCAGATTCGTACATCTTTAAAAAGTTGGAGGAGGATAAGCCCTTCTTTTATACCTGACTAGCTGAAAATCCGCGCTTCGCTACGGAGTACATCCAAATTAAATACAACGGTCAACGTATGCAATTAATGCCAAAAAATAAATAAATATATATATATTTATAATAAATGCGACTATCAATGTATACAATAAATGTAAAATATATATATATAAATCGTAAGGGATATTTATTTTTTTGGGAAATATCCAATCGTCTGCTGCATTAGAAAGAAAAAGAATATTTTTTTTGTCTATTTAGTTGTTATGCACGGGATAAATTTATTGAAAGTACCAGAAAAAGAAATCCCGTGATCAGCATTTAATAAATTAAATTCTAAAAATTAATCTTTAATAATTCACCAAAAATCAGGAAATCGAGGTAAATGTTCGAAAGAGATTTCATTTTAAAGGAACTTTTATGATCTTTCTCGTGATATAAATTTAAAAACCTCAAATTATTATTTTAAATGCAAACTTAAAAAAAGTTACAAAAGCAGCTTAAAAATTTAATTTAAAAAAATCTAAGAAGAATTTTTGAAAAATCTTTCTTAGTGCACCCCTACACTATTAGAAGAATCGCCATGCAAAATTTCAGCCCTTTAGGTCCAGCGGTTTGGTCTATGCGTTGTATGTCAGTGAGTCAGTCAGTTACGGAACTGTTTTATATACAGTTGGTTCTCTGTTTAACGACGCTCTACTTAACGACGATCTCTATTTAAAGACGATATTTCCCTGTCCCGGTCCCGGTCCCTCCGACGTAAAAAAATTCTATTTTAAGACGATTTTGTTTCTATTTAACGACGATTTTTTCTTACATGATAAACTTTTTCTTCAACATTTTATCTACTGGAGGGTTACTTTCTGTGGGGGAGTTTGGTTTCAAAAACAGACCCGGAATTTCCTTTATGTTTGTTGCAATCATAGACTTGTTGCAGTGGAAAAAACCGGGGGAGGGGGGGATTACTGTTTCTCGGAAGATTGAACATTCTTCCCTGGTGGATCGAATTTCTTAGTGCGGGTGTGGAATCACTCTATTGTACCTATCATGTTGTCATGTGATTTACGAACTGTCCAAAAGCACCCCTCTCTCACTCCTTCTGGGAAGCACGTGTTCATGTTTAGAGAATTCATGGTTGTGTGTAGGAGCTCATTCCAGTACGAATACGAGGTGAGCAGAGCAAAATGGCATCAAAGCGAAAGCATCTTACGTTACACGAAAAAGTGAAAATTATTGAAAACTGGGAAGAAAGTGTTGGAATAACAAAAGTCCAATTCGCAAGACAATTTCAGCTACCCGAGTCTACTCTGAAAGGCATTTTAGCAAGCAAAGAGAAAATTCTTGAAGCAGCACAAAAATTTGGTTTGGGATCCAAATCCAAACGGCAGAAAATTCAATGTGGCCGATCAAATGACTTTGAGAAGGCAATCCTGCAATGGTTTCATCAAGCAAGAGCATCTAACATTTCAATTTCCGGAGTGATATTTAAAGAAAATGCTATTATTCTGGCAGAAAAGTTTGGAATGCAAAATTTTCAGGCTTCGGCTGGTTGGCTAACAAAGTTCAAAGAAAGATACGGGCTTGTATTTAAAAGCATATCTAGCGAAAGTGGCTCCGTAGATGAAAAAATAGTGGATGAATGGAAAATAGTGCTGAAGGGGAAATTAGATGGATATGATGAGAAGAACATATTCAATGCAGATGAGACGGGCCTATTCTACAATATGGTGCCTACTAAAACCTTAACATATATAGGCGAAAAGTGTTTTGGTGGAAAACACAGAAAGGAACGATTGACTGTTTTACTGTGCACTAATTCGGATGGATCTGAGAAATTTCCACCACTAGTTATAGGCAAATCAAAGCAACCAAGGTGTTTTAAGAATATCACCAGGAAACCTTGTGAGTACCGCAATAACAATAAAGCGTGGATGACAACACAAATTTTTATTGACTGGATTAGAAAATTTGATGCAAAAATGCATCGAGAATAGTGAAAAGTTTTACTTTTAATCGACCGATGCACTGCACATACTCCAAATATCCCTGGACTTACAAAATTTCACTGTCCATTTCTTACCAGCTAATTGCACTAGCAAGTTGTAGCCATTATACCTGGGAATCATTCGCAGTGTGAAATCATACTACAGAAAGTCTTTAATTAGGAAATTAATAAACAATTCGGCTGACAGTATAAAAATTAGAAAATTTACAATCTTGGAAGCAATGCACATGATAACATCAGCATGGAAAGAAGTTTCTTCATCCACAATAAAAAACGGCTTTCGCGTTGCTGGAATTCACAAATAACTTGTAGTGGAACTGCAAAATACGGATGTAGAAATCAACGAAGATGACATTACACCTGAAGAATGGAGAAGTCTTGTTGAAGATGAGGATGTTTCAATTCAAGATTTCTACAATTGTGATAAATATGTTTTAACAACAGATTTCAGAAATGTAGAACAAATTTATGAAGATATTGTAAACGAAAACACAGTGTCAGACGAAGAAGGTGAAGTTGAGGACACGGAAAACGAGACACTGCCACCGTCTTACACAGATGCAATTTCTGCTCTAGATGTTCTCCGACGCTATATTACATCGAAAATGGAAGGTGACTCATTTAACATTTTAGAAAATCTGGAAAAGAGAATGACGAAAACAAGGCGAATGAAGCAACCAAAACTTTTTGAATTTTTTAAAACGTAATTTATTGTATTGTTTGTACTCTTTTTTTTCAATGTAATTTAAAATAACTTTTTGTGAATAAAATAATGATGATAATAAAAATAACATTTTTAAACGCGCCAATAGATTAAGAAATATATTGACAGTCCTAAACCTGTAAAGTGGGAAGGGAAATGTTATTTTTTCACAAATTCTGTTTAAGGACGATCTCTACTTAAGGACGATTTTTCACGGTCCCTTGAAAGTCGTTAAACAGAGAACCAACTGTATATAGATAAACCAAAATAAACGTGTCGATAAACGTGTTGCGGCCTTCCGTTTGAGTATGAGACACGATTGCCACGATGCCCATCTGCACCGCGTAGGCATTTCAACCGAACTTTTTGGCCCACTAAGCGATTCTGGAGAAGTAATGGAAAGGGACCACCTGCTCCTATGTGGGGCTCTTCGCGGATCTACAGAGGTGTCGAGATATTGGGACGGAAGAACGCTCCTAGGGCAATGACTTCGGTCTTCTCTTTTTATTTCACCGTTCCTTTGTAATCTCTTTTGCCTTGCTACTGGAAATGATAATAATAAATGTTTTTCAGGGTGTAGAGGGCGTCAGAAACGTATCCTTGTATGCTCGCTACACCACTGCCCATATCATTTAATATAACGCCTTTAAGGGGACAGTGGACTTTCAAAATTGTGAAATTTGTCCAAAAATTCGATTTTTTAAAAATTTTATTGAATTGTGAAGCTACGGACGAGTAGGAATGTGTTGCAAAAAGAATTTATAATTTCTGCGATTACTTTCCTAGTTAGAGGCATTTTGTATTTAATTTAGATATTATGTGGTCACTAATAGCAATAACTTTAAATGTGTTTTTCTCAATATAAAAATTTTCGTGTCCTACGAATATTCAAACTGCTCCGGGCCCATTTCTAATGATCGTATTGCTTTGAAATTGAAGTTTTATATACTTAACTGTATATCAAATAAATCTTATCGAAAATAAAGATGCTTCGTAGCTCGGAATTTCTAAATTTTATACTGGAAAAGATTATTTATAGGTATTTTGCGCAATAAAAAGGGTGTTTTCACTGTTATTATTTTTTTCTCTTTATATTTTTAACGAATGCTTAAAATAAGCAATAAGTTTCATTGTTAGTTCTACAAGGTATCCTGAAAATGAAAATTACCCTATTATATGCAAAAGAAATGCGCAAGGAACATTTTTAATGAGGCCAATTTTTGATACAATTAATAATTCCTAATTCATAGATTATTAATATTTCATCATTAAATTTTAACCACTATTATATATCTATGGTACTAATCACATATTCAAATTTCAAGCAAATCCATTCAAAACAAAAAAAGTTAAGTTTGAAGGTCCACTGTCCCCTTAATTCTTAATCCTTTCCACAAGTCCGTTTTCTCAAATCTATTTTCTTGCCTCTCTCTAAATATCCCCGGCTTTATCTGTAATTTTCGCTAACGGGATTGTCCCGAGAGTGGTATGGTGGTCATACAATACTCGTATCTCCCCCATATTTTCCCCTTATGAGCTCTCCGCACTCCCACGCCTATCTGGTTGAATTCGGTTGTCTCCCCTATTACTACTGAAGATCAATATTGGCGATCCTCGTATTTGGGCATTATTCATAGTGACAATCATAACTATTGCTCCTTGGCCTGACGATGAACTATGAATTAATTTGATACATGAAGCCACCCGTTTCATTATACTATGGATTAATAGTATAATGCAAAGATAGTATAATGAAACGGATGGTTCATTATCAGGGCCGGATTTAGATGAAAAGAGGCCCTAGGCTATTCCACTTATGAGGCCCTTTCACCTCTCATTTTTAAATTTGTAAATTACATGAGAGATAATAAAATACCTCATTACTGTGATATATATCAATATATTAAATGAAACATGTTGTCATTGGTACTAACCTCGCGGTACTAAGCCCCGCGTCACAAGTGACGTGTCTCCTTAATGAGATTCAAAAAAGTTGTAGTCGGAACAGACCCATTGAGCCGAACGCGTTGATCTTAACCAATACATTTTTATGTTTGTTTATTAGTCATATGAGTAGAATTTCTCCTTATTTTCGGTCCAGTGTTTTAGTGTTCACTGTTTTTAGAATAGTGTAATTTTAATTTTGCTAACAATTTGAATGTAGGCAGTGGCGTAGCGAGCAAAACTGGCGCCCGAGGCAAGATACCTTTGTGGCGCCCCCCCGAAAAACATATATAATATATAGACCTTATATTGGCGCCCCCCTATAAACATATAATAACATAATATATAAAACTTATATTGGCATTCCCCCGAAAAACATATAGTAATATGATATATAGACCTTATATTGGCACCCCCTCGAAAAACATATAGTAATATAATATATAGACCTTATATTGGCACCCTTCCCCGAAAAACATATAGTAATATAATATATAGATCTTATACTGGCGCCCCTCTGCGAGTGGCGCCCGGGGCATGATAGACCCCCCCGCCCCCTCGCTACGCCACTGAATGTAGGCCCCTCTTGATCTTGAGGCCGTAGGCTGAAAACCTAGTTAGCCTATAGGAAAATCCGGCCCTGTTCATTATACTACGCTAGCCTTTAAGAAGCCGTGTGTTCCCGTTTGCTTTTCCACAAGTTCCCTGTTAGTCATACGTATTTATTTTTTTTAAGTGTCGACATTTTTACCCTTTTTTTTCACTTTTAATTGCCACCCTTTTTTTTTTCTGTGACAATTTCTCTTACAATCACTCATGCATTTATTTTAAGGTCTATTTATTCCACTTATTTAGAATCTGAGCTAAACAACTCTGCGTATCACTCGCATGAAGTTTTGCTTAAACAAATTTGTGGTTTCCTAGTCCAGTTATATAATAAGGTTCCTTAGAGAAAATTTTCGAGAAACTTATTTCTGTTCCCTAATTTTATTCGTGTCTGATCTGGTCGTTTAAACAACATAACGGCCCTGTGAGTGTTTTTGAAATAATCTTTCACGCAACGCTTGTTCCATCGCTTCGTAACTGGTTTTAAAGGTTATTTTTAGATTTGCAAGTAAGTTCGGTGCATTGAGTACTAGAGTCTTACTAAGCCGAGATCATCCAGATAAACAAAGTATTGTTGGCACTGCATATGACGAAATAAAAAGTTCCCAATTATATTTACGTCCATCTCGGTAAATTTCATAGTTGTCTATATATTTAAGTTGCTAAGCCGACTTTAAGGGCAGTCCGTGAGAGAAAACTACTGCACCAATTTACTTCATTTTGGTCTTAAACGAAAGATTGTAATCTGTATATTTGTCAAATTTGGTTTTTGTAACCGTAATTTCTACTATTTAACGATAATTTACAGTTGAAAATTGATTTCTGCGCATGCTCAGTGACATGTTAAAATCTGCCTTTAGAAACTCACTGTTTCTGCGCATGCTCAGTGATATGTTTAAATGATAAGCACGTTTATTCCAAGGAGTCTCTCTAGATCTCTATCTACCATTTTTATTTTTATGATAATTATGTTTGTGAAATATAATATTAAACCTCATTGAAATTGTTTATTTCGCGCTGCTTAATTAGCGATAGTTTACAATAAAAAAAATTGCTTTCTGCACATGCTCAGTGACATTTTTAAATCTAGCTTTAGATACTCACTAAGCACGATGCCTCTTAAACACATTAATTTGTTTCCGCTCATTATTATTTTTAACATTTAGCAATAATGTGTCGAGTATAATTTTTGCATTAGCACATTTATTTACTATCTAGCCGTCATGTTTTGACGGGTACCAACTAGTCTTGATTTAAAATGCAAACGATTTTACCTCACGAGATAAAATCCTCTATAGCGGAGGATGCATATAGAGTTATTTGATAAATTTACAAATGAAAGATTTTTCTTTCATATCTATACATCATATCTTGAAAACTAGTACTTAAGGTGCCATAGGAAATACCATTTGTTTGCCTTGATCATGTATAAATCGTACTATTCACATAGGAATTCGGCAGCGGAAGCTTAAAAGGAAAGATGGCGCCGAGACGGCAATAAACCAATCATAGGCGCTAAACATTTCGTTGCTAATCGTTTGGATGTTTGTCATTGGTTAAGTATATTTCAATACTTTAACGTTTCCGCTACCGGACTCCTATGTGAACAGGCCCTTAGCGGTAGCATTCGAAAACCCAATAGATCTGATCCCCAATATCTATCACCCAATAGATCTGATTATTCTTAACAAGCACTTATCGTTTAGCAACCACTTATTCACATTTCTATCTATCTAAATTGATTCGCAAATATTTTAAATGCATCTGAATTTTTGATTATTATTAGCAACCATCACTCAGCCAAATATTTTTCTTCGATTTCGAGAGTAATTTAATGCATCATTCACACATAAATACGGCGACAGTTTCAGATATATAAAATACTAGCTGAAAACCCGCACTTCGCTACGGAGTACGTTCAAATTAAATACAACGGTCAATGTATGCAATTATGCAAAAAAAAAAATAACTATATATTTATAATAAATACGACGATCAATATATACAATTGATGTAGAAAAAAACAAAAAAAATATATTTATAAAAAAATCGTGAGGGATATTTTTATAGACAAAATAATGTAGAAGAAAATATTCAAATTAAATGTAATAGGACATACTAAAGAATATAGTACAGTTTGAGGAACATGTCTTCATCTATATTGCTTCATCAAAAGCACAGTGGACAAAGAGATTTTACCCTACAATTTTTCAGTGGTTGGTTGTCAAGCTAAATGGCACCGTGGGCGATCCACACAGCCTCAGCTATCTGGAGGCAATTGTCCGCATAAAGGTGGAAAAAAAAAGGGTTGCCATTGCCTCGAGAGGTTGGACTTCTCACCCTCTAGAGCAGGGGTGGACATTAAGTCGATCGCGATCGACCGGTTGACTACTAAGACATTTTGGGATTACCTCCTTTACTAAGACTTAAGACGCGCATGCTAAAAGAAACAGATTTATAGAGACTAAGTATGCAGGCTAAGTCTTCTACTAGCTATAACTACGAGAACTATCTTTAGATGAAAATTATTTATTTTTTAATGTAATTTGAATTGTTTGATAATAAATGCATCATTTGATATTATTATATTTGAGGCTATTATTATTATATTTGTATCTTGCTTTTTGCTTTAAACGCGGTTTTAAAAGAGTAAGATTTTTTTTTATTGTAGTTATGTAGGTAAGTACATATTCCGTATTTATTATTAAGTTATAATAAATATTGTAGAGCTATTTTTTTTAGCTCACCACACCTACGCCAGTGGGTGGACGGCAACACCTTGAAAATATTAGAAGTAGCCCGTACCCTGGAAAAGTCTGCCCACCCCTGCTCTAGAGGTTAAGAAAGTCTCACCAGATTATAAGCTGGCTTAAATTTTAATTGGCCATGGGTATTTGAAAAGTTATGTAGCTAGGTTTAGTATTGTGTAAGTTTGGCTTCCTGTCTCCTTCAACCTTGTTAGGAGTGCTGAGAGTAATGGTGTCGTGCGTAGTTTTGTCTTTTGTTGAAACTTTTAATCATTTTTCTCTCTATGTGTGATTTTACTTAATTATGTAAGCCTCGTGGCATACTTTATAAAACACGAGGGGTGTTAACCTTTATGGTCGTGATCCGACAAATCATTATCTTGTAGAAGTAATCATAACTGTAGAACCAATTCTTATTTACATCTGGTTTATTGACACATTAAAATCTTGGTTAAATAAATCATTTACAAAGGTTCGTTCCGACGAACGTTAATACACTCATGAGAGCAGGGCTCATTATTCAAAGTCCGTACGAGACCACCCCCCCCCCTCTCTCTCTCTCCGTACGCGTGGCGACCTTTCAACAGTCCAAGTCTATTCTCCCCCTCATTCGCAACCGCGTCGTTATTTATGCATTCTTCTCAGCCCTTTCTCGAACAATCTCGAATACCGGACCTTTTCCGGTTCCGCCCTCTGCAGACCACCTATGGTGAATTTCTTTCCTGCCGACTTCTCCAAGGGAAAAACGCGCCGGTAATGGGTTTCACAAATCATTCTAAATGACTCGCGTACTTTTTCCCTATTGTCGCACATCTCCAAAGGTGTATATCGTTCGACACCTGTTTGCGTTTATTTTGGGCTTATTGAAGACGCTATTACTCACCTTCATCAATTCCACTTAAGAATGGGAGACGAGAGTCTGACAAGGGGTTTTGTATCTTATTTAAAAATATTAAAAAAAAACAACTCATTTTATCAGACGTCGAAAGAGCAACTTCTTTCTTTTTTCAAACTGTTTGGTCCAGTTAAAATCGTGGGTACCCTTGTGTCTCAGCTCTGGCACCATCCCGGTCTTCTATATTAATAAAGCAAGGTCCGGATCTGTCTGTCGGCCACACTCCTCCGGGTGTACCGCCTCAATGTGTGCGGCCTATGAAACTGACAGCTATGAAATTTAGCACACGGGTAGTGCAGACTATGGGAAAGTGCACCTCGAAGCCCGAATTTTAAATTTTATTCTAGAAAATTTTTTATTTTATGTTTTGAGGGATATTTTATGTTTTTTTTAAACTTCAGATTACGATATTTCGGCAAAAAATGATCGTAGAATTTTGATCTTTTTACAATCTAAGACTACAGACATTTCTCCTTCAAACAAGACCTCATTTGTTTAAAAATAATTTAAAACAGACTCATATTTTTATCAAAATATTAAACCCACTTTTTCGAGAAATTTACGCACTTTTGAGGATCTACGGTCGATACTCTTCGAGTTTTTATCTTACAAAGAAAATATTTACATCATCAAAAGATGAAAGCTTTCTCATTCATATAAACCTCATTTCAAGTCTCTATCTTAAAATTTCGATTTTTAATTGAATTTTAAAGAACGATACTTAACACAAATTTTTCTACCGGTTCTTCAAACGCGAAGAACGGCAAATTCTCCCCTTGGGTTGTAAACAACGATTGAGTCCTTCATTCACTTGATTCATTCATCGTCTTCCTTTGATGGCTTGAGCGTAGCTGGGCGAAGCCCGGCTAGTGTTTAATGCAACAGCTTCTCCAAAACAAGGTAAACTTAAGCGACATGAATTCGAAATGGAGACTTCCCAGAACTACAGAATTCTGCTTCATCCGTCATTCAGTCAACTTTTGTAATTTATAAAAGTCTTTCCCATGATGCATTAACTCCATCTCCCCCCCCCCCCCTCACACACACCTGAATTCCTTTAAATCATATCTTAACTAATCTGATTTCGTCTGCTGTACTCATTAGAATTTTTCAGAGTCAGTGTTCTTTTCAAATTTTAGTTTACTTTGAATGTGACCATATGATTCCATTTGATGATATAAGCCAGTGGTGCGAAAAAAAATGGGAGGGATAATTTTTTTCGCATAATTAAATAATTCAATATGATATAAATTTACATCTTGAAGTAAATTTATATCATATTGAATTATTTAATTAAAAAATATGCTTTAAAATTGTATAATTTCAAATGTTTAATATTTTTATTTACGTTTGGTAAAAACATACATGATATTGTTAAATACGGTGTATACTATTAAATAAGTTACAAATATTACCTGAGGTCCAGGCTGACATCTTATCATTCAATTTTTCTTCTATTTTTGTTTGATAAATTAAACGAAGTTTATAATTTTCGTTGCTTAATTAAGAAGTATATAATGTTGAAATCCTGCTCTTCTTTAATTTTAAAGATCGTTAATTCTTACCCAAATGAAAAACAAATAAATATGAAGTTTTTGGTCACACGAGATTTAACATAAACAAGTGTAGAAGGCGACCAAGACATTTTTTAAATTGTTATTTTGCCGAGTATATATATACCCAAAATCTACATTTCATCGATTTTTAAAATAGTTTGACATAATTTGCTCAATTTTTTTTTGTTGTTAACATTTTCTTAATTTTTTCGAAAAAAATTGGTCTCCCAATTTAACTTGAAATAAATTAATACGTTAACAGAAGTTCAGTTAAAATCGGAAAATTGTAGAAAACTTAAGAAAGTTTGTTTTTTTCTCGCGTTTTCAAACTGTGAAACAGAAGATTCCAATTATATCTTTAACCTTAACATAGTTTTTAACAATGGTATGATCCATAACAAAAATTCGATGCTATATTTTTTTTTCTCATTTTATTTATATTATATTTATTTTTCTCATTATATAACATTTGAATACTACTCAAACATCAGTTCTATTATTATTCAATTTTTAAAAAAATTATAATATATTTTAAGGACCGTCCGGCAGTCAATGCGCTGAGGAGGGCCCTAACTGAATTCAATTCAGTTTCAACTAAGTCAAGCAATCTATATAATGGTACTAGCTGAAAACCCGCACTTCGCTACGGAGTACATTCAAATTAAATACAACGGTCAATGTATGCAATTAATGCCAAATATATATATATATATATATTTATAATAAATACGACGATCAATATATACAATTGATGTAGAAAAAATATATATATTTATAAAAAAATCGTAAGGGATATTTTTATAGACAAAATAATGTCCAATCGTCTGCCGCATTAGCAAGAAAAAAAAATTTTTTTTTGTCTATTTAGTTGTTACGCACGTGACGATAAATTTATTGAAAGTACCAGAAAAAGAAATCACGTGATCGGCATTTAATAAATTAAATTCTAAAAATTAATCTTTAAAAATTCACCAAAAATCAGGAAATGGAGGTAAAAATTCGAAAAAAATTTCATTTTGAAGGAATTTTTAGGATCTTTCTCGTGATATAAATTTTATAACCCTCAATGTATTATTTTAAATGCAAACGTAAAAAAAGTTTAAAAAACAGCTTAAAAATTTAATTTTAAAAAATCTAAGAAGAATTTTTGAAAAATCTTTCTTAGTGCACCCCTACACTATTAGAAGAATCGCCATGCAACATTTCAGCCCTTTAGGTCCACCGGTTTGGTCTGTGCGTTGTATGTCAGTCAGTCAGTGAATGAATGAGTCAGTTACGGAACTGTTTTATATATATAGACTAGCTGAAAACCCGTACTTCGCTACGGAGTACATTCAAATTAAATACAACGGTCAATGTATGCAATTCATGCCAAATATAAATATATATTATATGATAAATACGACGATCAATGTATACAATTGATGCAAAATATATATATATATATATATATTTATAAGAAAATCGTAAAGGATAATTTTATAGACAAAATAATGTAGAAGAAAATATTAAAATTAAATCTAATATAAAGAATACTAAAGAATATAGTACAGTTAATATAGTACAGTTTTTAGAACATTTCTTTTACTGTATTTTAATATTTTTTTGGATAATGTCCAATCGTCTGCCGCATTAGCAAGGAAAAAAAATATTTTTTGTTTATTTAGTTGTTATGCACGTGACGATAAATTTATTTAAAGTACCAGAAAAAGAAATCACGTGATCAGCATTTAATAAATTAAATTCTAAAAATTAATCTTTAAAAATTCACCAAAAATCAGGAAATGGAGGTAAAGATTCGAAAAAGATTTCATTTTAAAGGAAATTTTATCATCTTTCTCGTGATATAAATTTTATAACCCTCAATGTATTATTTTAAATGCAAACGTAAAAAAAGTTTAAAAAACAGCTTAAAAATTTAATTTAAAAAAATCTAAGAAGAATTTTTGAAAAATCTTTCTTAGTGCACCCCTACACTATTAGAAGAATCGCCATGCAAAATTTCAGCCCTTTAGGTCCAGCGGTTTGGTCTGTGCGTTGTATGTCAGTCAGTCAGTGAATGAATGAATGAATGAATGAATGAGTCAGTTACGGAACTGTTTTATATATATAGATTGGGTTAAGGTAAATCCCTTAATTCCCCCGTAGACATTCCGAGAGACAAAAATAATAACAGACAAAATATTTAAACTAAAACATTTATTTACACAAACAATATTTACAGACCTTTCAACGTCAACAAAGCTCAAAATTTGTACATATGTACAAAGTCATCACAAAATGAAAAATGACTGGCAAAATAAGTTAACATGGCATTTCTAAGAGACTAGGATAAAGGAAGACACATCTCGTAGAATTACCAAACACACTCACTAGGAAGTGCCAAACAATAAATAACCACAGAGGTAATAGCACGTAAATTTGAGTTTTGACTTAAAAACCTGTAATAACCACATCATCTTACCAAATAAATATTAAGACTTAAAAGTTTGAATTTAGCAATATCTGTTAAGGAAAATATAGAATTTAATCTTTCAGGAAACGTTCACTTTTAACCTCCTTTTCATTCCATGTTAAACACAAAGGATTTTATCAAAATTAACCAAGTAAAAAGTCTTTCTTTGAAAATAAGAATAATTCGTTAAAATATTATGAAAATTAACAGCTTTCAAAAAATTGGTACTAATTACCTGCTACTTAGTTGTATGTTTCTTATACTCCTCGTCAGATTAAAAACTAATTTTTTAAAAATAATTTAATGTTACTTGAAGAATTAATTTTTTCATTTTGAGACTGCCATGAAAAGAAATTTTAATCAATTAACGTGAGAAATTTTTATTTGAGGTTTCCTGATAAGATTCACTACTATTCAGTGAATTTTTAAACATAAAGCTGATAAATTATTTCAAATATTTAACATAAATTTCACAATTGACAGTTATTTCTTTGTTAAATCGAAAGAAATTACTAAAAATGAGTACAAGATATATTTAATTGCATAAACTTCTCTTTAACGATGAATACTAAAAATAAATAAATAATAATTTTTTTTTCAACATGTTTTTTAACTCCTTTTAAGCTACTCAAATGCAAAATTGAGGAAAACTAGCTCATGATACAACAAATATATTTCTTTAACAATAACCCTCGGTAACAATGTATAAAAATACAAAATTTCATAATTTAGTTTCAATACAAAACTTCTAACTACATTTCAATACATATGATTTTTCATTTAAATAAACCATTTTTGTTTATATTCAACAATACAATACTCTTCATTTTGGGCACTTTAGAGAGGTTCATAATCAAAACGTATCGTCACAGACAAAATTTTTAACTTTAAAACTTCAAATAAATACTAGAGTGTACTACATATCATGCCTAAAGCATTCAGTGGAAGTCCCTATATTTACCTACTCTTAAGTTTGATGGGAAGATGAGATTCTAATTGGGGCTGTTGGAATTATTTCATGCATAAATGCAGTTCTTAAGCATATGGAAGTTCGCATAAAATAAATAATAGAGAAAAGAAAAATTAAAATTACGTTACTTCATTGTTTAAAATAACGAAAGAAAATTAACAAGTTAATCAAATCAATTCGAACAATACTTCAATTAAATAAGTTCAATTTCAGAGAATTTTAATAATATTCTTTAAAATAAAATTGGTCATCATAAAAATTTATGCTTAAGAGCTACAATTCAACAATGACGCAGTAGCCACATCTAATTTTTTTAAAGGAACCAAGGATAAAAAAAAATTTGTACTCAAATCGCACTTTCTAAAACAAGCAAAAAAAAACAACATATTTACAAATTATTTTTACAAAATTATTTAAATATATTAAAACTTTGGCTTTGTAAAGTTGTGGTTATGTTTGGAGATAGAATGACACCTTCAATCAGGAAAGACTGATCATATCGTCTGAATTACTGCTCTTAGAGTCTTCTGAACTCAAGTCCTCGTCAGAACCCGATGTTTCGCCTATAGAGTTTCTCGTCCTCGAAAACAAATCGCGATACCGCGTAAGTAGTTCTTCGTCTTCCAGCGACGATGACAGCGAGGATATGTCAGAACTGAACATGTCGTCGTCGCTCGGTGGTGTTCCTACTTCCACATCGTATTCATCCTCATGGTCGTCCTCGTCTATTACAGTCAGTTTTGGAGCGATGTAGGACATCTCGATAGGTGGCCTGAAGTTGATACTTCCGCGATATAGCAGCAGTTTTCTCCTTGGCATTGATGGACAGTCGTAGACAGCGTTTGCGAGAGATAGCCTGGCCTTTTGACGAGTTAACTGTAAATAGAAAAAAAAAAATACTATTTAGAACCATGACTTAAATGTAATGCAAATACAATCAATTTTAAACGTTTATCAAAGATGCATGATAAATTACTCGGTTCCTTTAAAAAAATGTCCCACTCTAAATTATTCGGTAATTACTTTACTGAAAGGAGAAGGTTAACAAGAAAATCTGAAAATCAGTGGCGTAGCGAGGGGGGGGGCAAGGGGGGGTCTATCATGCCCCGGGCGCCAATATAAGGTCTATATATTACATTACTATATGTTTTTCGGGGAGGGGGTGCCAATATAAGGTATATATATTATATTACTATATGTTTTTCGGGGGGCGCGCCAATATAAGGTCTATATATTATATTTAAATATGTTTTTCGGGGGGGGGCGCCAATATAAGGTCTATATATTATATTAGTTTATGTTTTTCGGGGGGAGGGTGCCAATATAAGGTCTATATATTATATTAATATATGTTTTACGGGGGGCGCCAATATAAGGTCTATATATTATATTACTATATGTTTTGCGGGGGGGGGGGGGGGGGCGCCACAAAGGTATCGTGCCCCGGGCGCCAGTTATGCTCGCTACGCCACTGCTGAAAATAATAAAATTTTATCCAACTGTACGTATCTAAATAATTGCTAAGCGAAATTTATTCGAAACATACTGCCTATAAATAACTAAACTGTTTAAGAATGTAGCTAAGTTATTAAAAACACAAGGAAATAATTTAGCTCAATGAATTCGTCACAAAAGCGCGGGAAAAGTTCCGATTCTAAGTCCCTACTTCCTAGATTCTTTAAGCAAGGAACGAAGTGAGGGGGTCGGATCTACGGTAAAGCACTTCCAAAGGAATTTTCTCATAGTCCCTTTATCTTCCATTGCTATGCAGAGAACTTTTTTTTAATCATTGGGAAACTATTGGGACTTTACTATTTACATGTCTCAAAAAGTACTACGGTACACATATTTATAATTTGAACATTTTCAACCGTAAGTACATCCAAGAATTCAACAAATTTTCTGCTACATAATTCAAATATATATATACATATTTTTTACGATATTCTAAACTATAACTCAGATCATGTGTCTACCACTTTTTTTATTACAAGCTACAGCATTTTTTAGTCGTACCTTATGTTGAAAAAAACTGAACAATATGTAAAACCACTCTCAGATTCTTTTATATTACGCTATTAAGGACGATTAAAAACGGTAAATTTTAATTTGTATTAAAATTCAATGCTTTTGATTTGAAATAACTCACATTGCAAATTGCGCATGTGTATTACCAGATTATATAACAGACAAATTCCTCTACATATTCTTTAGAGTTTTTATTAATACATACACGGTTTATATGGATATATATAAATAATAGAAAATGAATTTCAAACAAGGTAAACTTTCCTAGGTTTTTTTTTTTATTTTCCTTAAGCATCACTGGAGCAATGAACTTATCCGAAATACGATGCAAATTTACAAACATTTCCAGATGATGGGCAGCTTTTGAATTATTTTATAAATAAAAGAAATCAGCGACCTGCATATCAAAAGGATGCATGTCTCGTTTCTTAATTAATCAATAACAGCTACACCCGCCGTCATTTACCCCTTCCTCCTTACCGATCTCTCCAGACAACATCGGATCGATAAACCCCCCCCTGCTCAGACAGTCAGACTGGGCATGCACATAAACAAAACAAAAATTACGCCAAAATCGAGCGCGAAAAGCGTTGACCTTCGGAGTCCTTGGCGAGCGAGATGTTTCGGAAGCACGGCGCCGTCATTTCGCGCCCAGCTTGAAAAAACTGGTTCGGTTATTCAAAATATTCATTCCCGCCGGCTCGTGCACAGGTAATAATAGATCACGAGATAACAATGTTAAGTAGAGTTAGGTAATGTTCGGAGCATATCTGGAGTTGGGAGGAAGTCAAGCAATTTAAAGAGCTCGGGGGAAAAACTGTTTGTTTTGAAATTCTTCAGCGAGTTTAGCGCGTATTTAAATCGCGATACGTTCTAAACAAACTTGCTAATGAACTAGCCATACAATATTAAAGAAAGTTTAAAGAAATCATCAATGGAAAAATGATAAACTTGGACTTAAAATTTAATTAACAGGTAAACTTTGAGGGTTTACTCGTATAATATATCTTAATACTTCGTGGATGATAAGAAATATTCCATAATTCCTCACTAAAAATTTCAAATGAGGTAAAAAATTTTAAAATTTATATTAAGAGTTTTACATATTACATATTAGGAATTAATAAATTTAATCATTCTCCTATTCAGAAAAGCGACAACTTAGTTACGATTAATTTATACAGATGAATGGTATAAATTATATTCAATACATTTCCCTCGTGTGTTGAAATAAATATATTTAAATAAAATTGCAATTATAATCAATGCGCTTATTTAATAATTTTTAAAAAGATAAAATAATTTTTCAAATGAGGTAAGAAATTTTAAAACTTATATTAAGAGTTTCACATATTACATACTAGGAATTAATAAATTTATTCATTCTCCTATTCAGAAACGATTAATTTATACAGATGAATGGTATAAATTATATTCAATACACGTGTCGAAATAAATATATTTAAATAAAATTGCAATTATAATCAATGCGCTTATTTAATAATTTTTTAAAAAGATAAAATAATTTTCAAATGAGGTAAAAAAATTTAAAATTTATATTAAGAGTTTCACATATTACATACTAGGAATTAATAAATTTATTCATTCTCCTATTCAGAAAAGCGACAACTTTGTTACGATTAATTTATACAGATGAATGGTATAAATTACATTCAATACACGTGTTGAAATAAATATATTTTTAAAAAAATTGCAATTATAATCAATGCACTTATTTAATAATTTTTTAAAAAGAAAATCAATATAAAAACAATTATATATTTATATAACTAAGTAAATCTGAAGTAAAAATCGAATATTTCGCAAAGATTTCGTAAGAAACTTCAGGAAAATCAATTTTTTTTTAATCGCAAGGAATATTTTTGGGGGCTCTTTGATCTGAGAAATATATATATTCCACATACGACAACACATTTTATCGGGATGAGATGTATTATTGTTGGTACATTTTAAAAGTGAATACTTTTTATAAAGTCCAAAATTGACTGTATTCATTAATACAGAATATGAATTAGCGCGTATTTAAAGCGCGATACGTTCTAAACAAACTTGCTAATGAACTAGTCATACAATATTAAAGAAAGTTCAAAAAAGAAATCATTAATGGAAAAATGATAAACTTGGCCTTAAAATTTAATTATAAAGTTCAAAATTGACTGTGTTCATTAATACAGAATATGAAAATTTAAACACATAAACACTGGAGTATCAATATTGCGCTACAAATAATCAATAAAGCTGCCCTTACCTTTTCCCGCCGAAACTCCTGCAGCGCCAGAGCTAATCTGTCTTTCAATACTGCACTCAGTTCTGCCGCTTGCTCGGGTTTTAGTAGCAACGCCGCATGACATCGTAATTCTTGTTTCATCTTCGGCCTCTCATGCCTGTAAATCCAGCAGAATACCCCAGGATATTCTTTGGGAGCTGAGCAGTGCGTTATCCTGTACGCCCAGTATTCTTTGATGCCGTATATGGTGTTACATTTCATACCAGAGTTACATACAGTTAGTTCCATCGATAATTGAGCTTTGCCTTTCGAATGGGCTTTCCATAATGTAGCTAAGGGTTTGTCCGTGCATCCCTCCCCCTTAGCGTAAGGGGTTAGAATGTTGCCCAAATAGATGGCCTCGTATGTGGGGTCATAGTCATTGATTGTGATGGTATTGGATTTTTTCTTCCAAAACTTCAAACTTGCCATCGAAGGCAACGAAAGAGTCACTGGCATTGTAAACATTGGTCGTATTGAGAAGAGCCAAACCAAAATCAGAACAGGATCGAAGAACCGGGACTATATCCCTCGGGAAACCGTTGAAATTCTAGAAGATTCTAGATGCTGCTCTATCAATATTTTCTCTATCAATACAAGTCGGGATGTGACGCTAAACTGAAGCTGTAAGAGCGATCGCTGCTCAATTTATATACAGATAAGCGAAGTGATAAGCTGGATATGTTTATTTATGTTTTCGAATCTAAACACAACGTGCCGTTAGACACAACAATAAAGTTTGACTTAGCTTCTCGATTTACCAACACAGAATGATTGGAAATGCTACGGTTGCGTGTGACCTAGAACGTAGATGACGTCACGGGACCGGTGCCCTGCGCCCATTGGATGAATGGCGTGGGCACGGCGCCAATACCAATCACGGGTAGCCAGGAGACGAAAAGTATCGCCCGCTTCGGGGAAAAGACGGGCAGAAAAAAAGAAGAAAAAAATGTGGCGACAGTAGGATGTTGAGAGATCAGATGAAAAAAAAATTATATTCCAATAGAGGAAAATTCTTTTGCTCACACATAAGTGATAGTCAGGAGTCAATCACTTTTTTTTTTTTACAAAATCATGTATTAGAAACCTATTAGAATTTTTCAACAGAAAGAAAACAATCTATTTTGTAAGTACAAAAAACTATTATATATTAGATGTATACGCCTATTTTCCTCGACAATAAGAAATGAAATTTATTACGAAGTATTATATTTGAACTCTAAAAAATAAATTAAGTCTCACATAATAATTGAAATTACCAAAATAAAGAATTTTTCTATTTTAATTTTTAATTTTTTTTTCTTCAATAAATTGAAATTTAACGTAACTTTTAATACAAACATATTTTAAACATTTTTTTATGTTAAAATGTCAGGAAATTATGCTTTCTTTTCGATTGTATACAATAGAAGAGTAGAATTTTCGAGTCAAAATTCGAGATTCAATGGCCAAACAAGAGTAGAGGGTGATTCAAGCAATCTATGTGCTCAATAGCTTTCAAGTTTCGATTTTTCCCCCTAATGCATAATTGCGCATAATTTGGAGTGAAACACTTTGAACTTGTTATATAACAGATCGGATGATTTATTCCTCAAATAAAATTTTATTTTATTTTATTTTATACTGAATCAACAATGTGTGGCTGAGAAAAATGCATTGTTGATATCTTCAAAATTGTTATTTATCTTTCTATTTATCTGCGTACGGGCTGAAAATAAGGCGACAGGAATTATAAAAGTTGCCAGTGATGCGACATTAATCCATTTCTATTAACAGAATGTTTGTTTTCCGGAGGGATTTTTGTTTTTATTAGCCAAGGGATGGAAATTAACGTTTGAGTTACTTTATTTTCTGTCACATTTTTAGCTCCCGAGGGTTTTTAATCTCTTTTACAGTTACGCCAGTGTAAATTGCAAATTTAAGTCGTTATTAATTTACCATAAATAAAAACGGTAAACGAATTTATGAAGAGAAAATCATTTACGGATTGATGTCCTTTTTAATTCTCCATATTTAGTTAACTTAAGCTAATATATTTTACTAATACATGGAAAAAAAAGTTACAGAGTTACGTTGATTATAATTAGAATACGTGATATAAATATATTTTTTCCCTTCATACTTTATATCATTGCTAGAAATTATTAAAAACTGCATGTAATGTTATTAAAAGCTGCGTGTAATTAATAACTCTGCATGTAATGTTTTCTTAACTATATTTTTTTATACAAACACTATAAAAGTAGTCTTCGAGTATCTATATGCTTACGCTATACTGAATTTATAGTTTTTGAATTTCGTATAAGTTGCATGACTATTCTTCTGTGTAATAAAAAAATTCCCTTCTTAGATTTTGGTATTACAAAGGATATTAGACGTGTTTCGTATATTTATTCTGCTGAAAAAATTTAATCTGTATTTAATGGGCTTATATACCTCATTTTAGGAGGTAAATAAATATATAAATATATTACACCAAGTAAATAAATATATATTAAATGATTGTTTCCCTTCTCCAGGATAATTAATGTAGCTCTAACTCTTTTGACACTATTTAACATTTATTAAATATTTTCTCATTTATTGTTATTTGTGCCTTAATGAAACGTAATTGCTTAAGTCATTTTTAATTAATTTATATATCAATTTATATTTATTTATATGAGTAGTTTTAATACCATTTATCGAAATGAATCAAACTAAACAAAATTAATAGTGCGGTTAAAAAATAAAAGAAAATTAAAGATTTGGAAAAGAAAAAGTAGAATGGACTCGTGATTTGGCACGCCACGCCCAGTTAATAGTCCCTATCATTGCCTCTCTCCTCTCTTGCCTCCCTTGATCCCCAGTCATTTATTTATTTATTTTTTTTCCTTTCCCCCATCTACTGGAAATAACGTAGGTAGCGAGATAAGTGCGCGCGCCGAAATCGATTTTTGGCGCCAACGCAAAGCGAATGCAACCCTGGAGCAGAATCAAGAATGGAGGCACGTGTACGCTAGATCCCGTACACACACACGCTGCTCGTATTTCACACATACACACAGACGCATGGTTTGGACTTGTCAAATGTCAACACGTGATGCCAGCATCATTGGACGACTTGTCTTTTAATTGTTACACTCCGTTATAGAAATTTTCCCTTCTTGCTTGATTTGGCTCGGATAAGCTCTCTTTTCCTTTCATAACAAAATCGGGGAGGTTTCCGTTAAACGTGCAAGGAAATGTGTGGATTTCCGAATTAAAAGTAAACAAAAATAATCTATTTAGTGATGTAAACATAACCTTGTAGTAATAAGTGAGAGAAATATATGTCTATTTCATTCATTTTGTTCAGGTGTTGACACAAGATAATCAGTATAATTGGATACAATGTGTAAACATAAGAAAATGTTTATAATTTTCATTAAATGTAAACATAACAGAATGTTAACATTCATGTATGTAGATAATAAGTCTTTATGTTTTAAAATTTCGTGTTTTAATAATTTTTTAATGTTTTATTTTTTGCATTCTCTGCGATCAGTAATATGAAAAATCTAAATTAATTGACTTACTGTGTTTATAATGTCTAAGTGATATGTGTTTAGCTCTGTTCTTTTCTATACGATGTGCGCATCTGTAATTGAATGATAAACTAAATGGATTTGCGCTTATAAGATAGAAATAAGGAAATGCATGCTAAGGAAAATCATCGTAGGCCTTTAAAAAGTAAATCAAAAAGTTAAAATTAACAGCGCGTCTTCACTTTCTAATTCTAGAGTATTCAGGTTCTTTTTTTAATGAAGATGACAAAATTTTTGAACCGAAAAGTGAACTCCTTTCAAAGAGGGAAGTTTGTTTTTTTTCTTAGGCCTGTCTGGCAAGATGAACTTCACTTACAACCACAAGACTTAGATTCATGATATTGAGATTAAAATAAATTAGTCTACGTTTTTAAAAATAGCAATTTTTTTTAGCATAAATGAAACAGTGATATTTTAAAATGGAGAAAACTGTAAAAGGATAGTTAATGTGTCTAAATGAGATAGTAAATGCATCCTCTACGTTTACGTTGGTGCAATGCACACGAGGAAACCAAACGACGGTTGTAAGGAAACTACGATTAAATTAATGAGAAACATTCATTTAACACAGTGTTCTAAATTTTAGCTTATCGGTTGTGTAATTACTTTTTTTTTTTTTTTTTTTTTTTTTTTTTAAATCCAGAAATTCCAACAGCTTACACTATGCTTTCTTCTCGGGCTGGATTCTGAGGCCACTTCCTTTTTTATACAAAACGCTTTTTCCAATTATTTGTTGGGATCTCTCGCGTGAAAGAAATAGGTCAATTAACAGGTTTGAGTCGTTTGTCCTCAGAACATTTGTTTTCGCAATCATTGTTTACATTCTGCAGTTCGGTTCGTATGCCTAAAATGTTTTCCCAGATATTTATTCTTTGTGCCAGGGTTTTTGAGAAAGTCCAGTACACAGTGGCGTAGCAAAGGGGGGGGGCAAGGGGGTCTATCATGCCCCGGGCGCCACTTGCAGAGGGGCGCCAATGTAAGATCCATATATTATATTACTATATGTTTTCGAGGTGGATGCCAATATAAGGTCTATATATTATATTACTATATGTTTTTCAGGGGAGGGCCCCAATATAAGGTCTATATATTATATTACTATATCTTTTTCGGGGAGGGCGCCAATATAAGGTATATATATTATATTACTATATTATTTTGTGGGGGGGGGCGCCAATATAAGGTCTATATATTATATTACTATATGTTTTTAGGGGAGGGCACCAACATAAGGTCTATATATTATGTTACTATATGCTTTTCGGGGGGGGGGAGTGCCAATATAAGGTCTATATATTATGTTATATGTTTATCGAGGGCGCCAATATAGGGTCTATATATTATATTACTATATGTTTTTCGGGGGGGGGGGGGGGCGCGCCACAAAGGTATCGTGCCCCGGGCGCCAGTTATGCTCGCTACGCCACTGCCAGTACATCCTTCGCGTGGGGATATTGGGGGGACTGGGGGGCAGAATATTTGCCGACACAAACTACCAAGGGATTTTGTTTTTAATTAAAAAATAATTTTCGAATTTTGGTACCGTTAAGGCGACAATGGACCATGAAAAACTTTTTTTTAAATTTATCAACCAATTGCTATGAAATTTTGTATACTTAAGTGTTGTTTAGAGATGAAAATTCTAAATAAAAAAAAAAATCAGAATATAATTAATTAAGATATTAATTAAAAATCAGTTTGCTAATTACTCTATTTAAAAATGCTCAACAATTTTTGTCTCAGATATCTAATTTTCTCTCTTAAGCTAGCTTTATATAGTTATAATAAAAGTTAGTAGCAATATTTGATTTACAGTCATATTTATAAAAACTAGAAAAGAAATCGATAAATATAGGTCATTTTATGCAAAATTTTATAAAAAATTTTTTTTTTATTGTAAAAATTTTAAGTTGTTTTAAAATAGTATAATGAATTTAGTAGAAAGTTTTATTCTAACATATATAGATAATCATTTTATGAAATTTTATGAAAATTCGAGAAAAATTATGACGCATGGAACATTTTGAACTTACCGAAACGACATGAAAACTTGTTTTGAGAAAATAGCATTTAAAGTTTTAATTTGACTAACATTTCCATTGTTTACGTTTGAAAAAAAAATACTTATAACTCGGTTAATAATGATCGGATCAACATACTTTTTTTTTAAAATTTAAAGCTGATGAGTTGCAGAATCATTTTCTGAAAGAAGAAAAAAAAATCGTTTTGGGGACATATTTTTGTCAATCTGAAGGTCCATTGTCGCCTTAAGAGTGAACACTATGTCAGTAATTTCTGAAGGTGCTTCATTTTTTTCCTTTTTACATTTCAATGATGGAAACCTGCTTGTAGGAAGTGCTAGAAACCGTAATCTACGTTAGGTTTAGACCAGGAATTACCAACGTGTTCCAGGTGGACCCCTTGGGGGTCGATGGAAGTTTAAAAAAGGTCTTGTTCCAGTGGTCTATTTCGGGGTCTATGGTAAATTTTTCTCTGTGTGTCAACACTAGGCAGAACTGGGGAAATCCACTGGACCTTAAACAGCACATGGGTTCGACCGATGCAACCAATCAGAAGCAGTTCCGTTTTTCTATTGGCGATGTTGTGCAATTGCAATCCGTGTTTCTGAAATCTTGTTTAAACTTGTGAAATTAAAAATGAAAATAGTACAAGAATAATAAAACATAAACCTAATGAATCACTTTTTCTAATTTTTTTGTTCATATTCTTACTCGAATTGTTATCTTTAAGTGTTTTATGTGCAACTAGCGGAAAACCCGCACTTCGCTACGGAGTACATTCAAAGTAAATACAACGATCAATGTATGCAATTAATGTCAAAATAAATAAATAAATATATATATATATATATATATATATATATATATATATATATATATATATATATATATATATATATATATATATATATATATATATATATATATAATAAATACGACGATCAATGTATAAAATTGATGAAAAAAATATATATATATTTATAAGAAAATAGTAAGGGATATTTTTGTAGACAAAATAATGTAGAAGAAAATATTCAAATTAAATCTAATATAAAGAATACTAAAGAATATAGTACAGTTAATAGAGTACAGTTTGTGGAACATTTCTTTTACTGTATTTTAATATTTTTTTGGATAATGTCCGATCGTCTGCCAGATTATCGAGAAAAAAATAATATTTTTTGTCTATTTAGTTGTTATGCACGTGACGATAAATTTATTGAAAGTACCAGAAAAAGAAATCACGTGATCGGCATTTAATAAATTAAATTCTAAAAATGAATCTTTAAAAATTCACCAAAAATCAGAAAATCGAGGTAAAGATTCGAAAAAGATCTCATTTTAAAGGAACTTTTAGGATCTTTCTCGTGATATAAATTTCATAACCCTCAAGTTATTATTTTAAATGCAAACTGAAAAAAAGTTACAAAAACAGCTTAAAAATTTAATTTTAAAAAATCTAAGAAGAATTTTTCAAAAATCTTTCTTAGTGCACCCCTACACTATAAGAAGAATCGCCATGCGAAATTTCAGCCCTTTAGGTCCAGCGATTTGGTCTGTGCGTTGTATGTCAGTCAGTCAGTGAGTCAGTGAGTCAGTTACGGAACATAAATAATATATAGAACATCTAATAATATATATATATATAGATTATTAGAATTATAATTATTTTGTATGCTGTATATTATGGAGAAAAATGTGAGGGGGTCGATGAAGAAAATCATTCTTTTAAAAGGCGTCGATGTAGGAAAAAGGTTGGGAACTCCTGATTTAGACAAACCAGTTCGAACGATAAGATAATTCGAACGATAAGACAAGGAGCACATAATCCATCTATTACCATTCACATTACCTTTCTCAACTTTTCAAAACATAAAATTGTCCATTGACTTCGAAAAAAAATTAAAATTGTCCATTGGCAGCCGAGTGGTTAGTGCGTTGGAATTCAGACGGAGGAAATCAGTTCGAATCCCGACAAGCGCCACTGAATGATTTCGTGTTTACGCCGGGTATGGGCCTGTTAAATTCGTAGGCCGGAGAGTCCTTCCATAGGGTAACTGGATGGGGGAAGGTACGAGACCACCAGATCTAATCCTTAGGGATGCTCTGTCAAAATTGAGGTGGCAATGCTCACTCGCCTGTATCGTGCTCCCACATAGAAGAAGTCAACATATAACCTCGGTTAATAGTGCAAATGTGTCCGGAAAAAATACATCGGCATTTGCATCAACAACAAATTCAGAAGTGAAATCGGATATCTAAATGAATCTACAGTTGGCGACAAGGGTATAGACCAGAGGTGGGGAACCTTTTTACCATTAGAGGCCACGTGTAAATTAGGTAGTAATAAAGGAGGCCGCATAAGTTGATGAACCTATAAAGGCTACTTTTATGAAATTATTATACTTAGATATAGTTTTAACAACTTGGTGCATTATATAGAAAAATAACAAAAAAATTAAGTCCTTATTTATTTATTATTTGACATAAAAAGTTACAATATAAAATATTTTTGTATTCACATAAGGATAAAAACTTGTTATAACATTAATCATTAATTATTATTTTTTTTTTTTGCAGAAAAAATAATACGTTTTAACGTACACGGAGTCAGTCACGACAATAATAGTGAGAAAATAGTTTTTGTGTAGAGATCATATAACATGTCTTGTAGTATTGCTAAGAAACTCTGAGCATTAAATTACATATAAAGTGTAGTTAAAATATCATACAATCAAGGTAAACGAAGCTCATTTGGATAAATATACAGTTGTAGCGACTTTAGACAACAATTTCAAAATGTCGACTTTATTTTGTCCGACACTGCACATACATTGATGCCGTTCTTTATTTAATTCTATTGATTTTGAAATTGTTGTAATCTATATAATTCAATATTAATTAATACAAGCGCTAGCTTTTATGAAGGCCGCAAGAGAAGATTCACGGAGGCCGCGAGTTCCCCACCTCTGGTCTATAACAAATTAACTATTCTGAATAGTCGTGTTTTACAGTAAAAAATCCGTCCGTTGTAGAAATATTTTATTGTACACTAGCTGAAAACCCGCACTTCGCTACGGAGTACATTCAAATTAAATACAACGGTCAATGTATGCAATTTATGCCAAAAAATATAAATATATATATATATATATATATTTATAATAAATACGACGATCAATGTATACAATTGATGTAAAAAAAACATATTTATAAAAAATTCGTAAGGGATATTTTTATAGACAAAATAATGTCCAATCGTCTGCCGCATTAGCAAGAAAAAAATATTTTTTTGTCTATTTAGTTGTTATGCACGTGACGATACATTTATTTAAAGTACCAGAAACAGAAATCACGTGATCGGCATTTAATAAATTAAATTCTAAAAAATTAATCTTTAAAAATTCACCAAAAATCAGAAAATGGAGGTAAAGGTTCGAAAAGGATCTCATTTTGAAGGAATTTTTATGATCTTTCTCGTGATATAAATTTTTTATCTGGCCAGGGACAAACAGGAGGAAAAATTTTGCATACGAAATTATATTTTGTTTTTAAGACAGGGAATGTAGTTCAAACAAATATATAAACAATCAATAGAGTTTCATCATTTTTCTATTACATCAAATTCCCCAAAGTACACATTCCACGTAAAGCAAATTGTTTTTTTTTTGTTATCTCTTGACGTATTTTGAACTCTTACTTAGCTTGGAATGCGAATTAAAGTTACATTACCACTTCTTTGTAAGTCAAGCGGAAAAAAAAGTGGCATTCTTAATGCTTTTTCTTTTTTCCCACTACATATTTTCCTCAGTAAACACTGAGAAGATTGGTGTTTATGACCACAAAGATCGCTCGTTTACTAAAAATTAGTCTTAAAATTCTATTCTTAGTGTAGTGTCAAATTTTATTCGTTTAAAATGTGACGCATGAAATAATGTATTTTACAATTTAGACGACTGGGATTCTAGATATGTTAGAGTAAAGTGTTTCTATATATATATATATATATATATATATTAATATATATTAATATATATGTATATATATTATATATTATATATATATGTATATATATATATATATATATTTATATATATATTTATATATATATATTATATATATATATATATATATATATATATATATATATATATATATATATATATATATATATATATATATATATATATATATATATATATATATATATGAAAGAAATAGTTGAAAGAGAAAACCAGTATGAGCAGTAAAGCTTGCAGCCAGGAACTAAAAACATGAAAAGATAAGTATAAAAAAGGTTTTAGACAGCATCTCTTCGTATATATATATATATATATATATATATATATATATATATATATATATATATATATATACACACAGTGAAGCTTCTCTATGGCGACCAGTTATGGTTCCCTAAAAAGGCCGTCCCTAAGAGGCCGTTTTGAGGAGTGGCCTTCGAAAAGAGGTTTTTTTCCCCCATTACATTGGCTCCATGAAATCTTTAATCGGTTTTGAACAAAATATGGCCGTTTAGAGGGGTTATCGTCGAATAGGTATTGCCGGGTAGGGAAGTTTCACTGTATATTATTTGTATTTTATATCTGAGCCAAACTTAAAAAGCCTTTCTGAAAAGGAGAAACGAGATGAAACTCAAAACGCGATTTCTTGATAAACTCAGCGTGTTGGCAGCGTGCCAGCTCCCGGTATTAGCGCGGAAATTCGACCCTTTCAATAAAAATGTTGAACTTTGTGGTTGCCACACAAAATAAGGAATAAATGATAATATTTCACTTAAATGGTACAAATAAAATGCCACATAATAGAAGGAAATGTGAGGAAACAAAACGTTTCTCAAATTCTGAAATCTCCGATCTTATTGGCTTGGCAGCGTGCCAGCATGTAAAATTCGCGCGAATTAAAAAACCTCACCACATTACAATGTATTCGTGCCCTGTGTTTAAAATACTTAAACGTGCACAATGTTTTATTTCTGAGATACCAATGAAAACGTCTCTCAAAAACAGGATGAAATCCAAAGAAACGAAACAAAACCGATTCTTTCGTCAGACAGTCCGTTTGTTGGCAGAGTGCCAGATATCAGAATTCGTGTAGACATTCGTAGACGCTGTAATTGAAGCATTTAAAATTTTTTAAAATTTTTATCCGCGATTAAATTTAATTTTGTTGCTGATATATTTTGTATAATAGCTGCAAGTATTTTAATACAGTGCGATGAAATGAAATAACACCAATTTTCAGGACTTAGAGCTGCTTCTTGGCAGCTTGCCAGGTTTCAGAATTCGGACGCTTGAGCCAACACCCCCGACAAGATAATCAGTCTGGGGGGAAGTAGCAGGGGACAATGCCTTTAGCATGCCTTTAGAAAGTGCTTTCTTATAAACAAAACAAAGCAAGAACTTTTAAAGTGTCGTAAAAATGTTTCTTTTGTATGAAATCTTTAAC